>CP106727.1:180478221-181088880 GCA_025506655.1 Gossypium rotundifolium | reverse complement strand
GACGAAGTGCTGCGTCTGAAGCGCTAGGTCATATACCGAAAATGGATGCACCTGCATCATTCGAGAACGAAACTGGATCTCATGATCATGCAAATGAGGATAATGCTTTGACTCAAGCAATGTTGCGAGTCCTAGAAAGAGTAGCTGGGGCCAGAACTGGGCCAGTAGCTCGCGGATCAATATCAGAATAACTCAAGTCTAGTGGTGCAGAAGTTTATAGAGGTGTTTCCGGTGTAGCTCAATGTGGCGTAATATTGGCTTGAGGTCAGAGAATGAATTATGGATGATCCGAATGCACCGCCGACGTAAACCGAGAGGAGCCGTATCTTTGCTAAGAGACGAGGCGATCAATGGTGGCTTATCGCTCGAGAAGGCACCGAGGCTGCATTGGTTAATTGGGATTTCTTTAAAGCTGCTTTCCAAGGGAAGTACATCGGGACAAGTTATGTAGATGCCCGGAGGAAGGAATTCCTAAATTTGGTTCAAGGAAGTAAGACTATAGCAGGTTACGAGGCAGAATTTCTTCGTTTGAGTCGTTATGCTTGTACTATAGTGCAGACTGATCATGAGCGCTGTGTACGCTTTGAGGATGGGCTGAATGATGAGTTGCAGGTACTGATAACCCCACAACAAGTGCGAACTTTTACCTCGCTTGTAGAGAAAGCTAAGATAGTCGAAGAGGCTAAGAATTCAGAACGCCATAACTGGGAAAAAGTAAGAGGCAAAAGGATTTTAAGTACCCTGGTTCTTCTAAAAGGTTTCAAAAGAGGTCACGGAATGATGAGCTAGTTCAAGCTAGAGTACCTGTGACTACCCATCAGATTCGAGAATGTACCGATTGTGGAAGACGACATCTCGAAGAATGTTAGAGAAAAATCATAGCCTATTTTAAATGTGGATCCAAGGATCATCAGTTTAAGAATTGTCCTCGACGGACTGAAACAACTCAGGAAGCTCGTAACCCTGAGGCTCAGCCAGCTAGAGGTACTCAGTAGCCACTAAGAGGTCGTGGACTAGGTCGTGGTGGTAATGGTAACGAACGTGGACAAGGTACACCGGGTCGAGGTATGGTGTTAGAGGTAACACGGAGGCAAGACAACTAGGATTGGTCTATACTGTTAGGCGTCGTGAGGACGGCGATGCACCTGATGTGATAACTGGTACATTCTTCATTTATGATGTACCTGTTACTACTTTGATAGATATCGGATCTACCCACTAGTATATTGCTAGTGCCATATCTAGAAACCTATATATTAAATCTAAGATTACCGATAGAGTGATGACGGTAATTAGTCCTTTAGGACAGTCAGAGATGTGCCTTTAGAGATTCAAAGAGAGGTATTTCTAGTGGACTTGATGGAATTACCTTTCGGTGAGTTTGATCATATTTTGGGCATGGATTGGTTGGTGAAGCATCGGGCGCAATTGGATTGTGTTGAAAAGCGGATGCCAATAAGGACTGTGGGTGATGAGGAGATAATAATGATAGGCGAAAGAAGAAACTTTTTGGCAAATGTGGTATCTGCTTTGAAGGCAGAAAAGCTGGTACGGAAAGGGAATAGAGCATTCCTAGCATTCATCAGTGCTTTGAATGCTAAGGACTTATCAGTAGAAGGTGTGAGAATGGTGAAAGAATTTCCAGATGTCTTTCCCGAAGAACTTCTAGGTCTACCTCCAGATCGGGAAGTAGAATTTTGGCATTGAACTTTTGCTCGGAACTGCTCCGGTGTCCATTGCTCCTTATAGAATGGCGCTGAAGGAGTTAGCGGAACTTAAAGCTTAAATTCAAGAACTTCTAGATTGGGGATTTATTCGACCAAGTGTGTCTCCGTGGGGAGCACTGGTTTTGTTCGTCAAGAAGAAGGATGGGTCGATGCGTATGTGCATTAATTATAGGCAGTTGGATAAGTTGACGATCAAGAATAGGTATCCATTACCGAGAATCAACGACCTGTTTGATCAATTAAGAGGAGCTTCAGTCTTCTCCAAGATTGATTTGAGATCGGGTTATCATCAACTCAAGATGAAAGAGGCAGATATTCATAAGAAAACATTCCGAACTCGCTATGACATTATGAGTTTTTAGTGATGCCGTTTGGTTTGACTAATGCACTAGCTGCATTTATGGACATGATGAACCGAGTCTTTCAACCCTATTTAGACCGGTTCGTAGTAGTGTTCATAGATGACATCTTAGTATATTCGAGGAATGAAGAAGAGCATGACTCTCATTTGTGCACTGTGTTGCAAATTTTGCGAGATAAGCAACTTTATGCCAAATTCAGTAAGTGTGAATTTTGGTTAAAGGAAGTGATTTTCTTGGGCCATGTAGTGTCAGCCGAAGGTATAAGAGTTGGTCCTTGAAAGGTAGAGGCTGTGTTGGATTGGAAATCGCCGAAGTCAATAGCTGAGATTCAGAGTTTCTTGGGTTTGGCTAGTTATTATAGATGCTTTGTTAAGGGTTTTCGTTGATTGCTGCACCCCTAAATAAATAGTTGCGAAAGGAAGTACCGTATGTGTGGACCGATAAACAACAAGAAAGTTTTGAGAAACTGAAGAAGATTCTAATGGAAGCGCCAGTACTAATTCAACCAGAGGCCAAAAAAGAGCTTACTGTTTACTATGGTGCGTCATACACGGGTTTAGGATGTGTACTGATGCAAAGTGGAAAAGTGGTAGCTTATGCTTCTAGGCAGTTGAGACCGCATGAAGTCAATTATCCTACTCATGATTTGGAGTTGGCTACGGTGGTGTTTGCATTAAAGGTTTGGAGGCATTATCTCTACAGTGAGAAGTCAATTATTTATACGGACCATAAGAGTCTTAAGTATCTCCTTACCCAAAAGGAGTTGAATTTAAGACAACGGAGATGGGTGGAGTTGTTAAAGGATTATGATTTCTCAATCGAGTATCATCCTAGAAAGGCTAACGTTGTGGTAGACGCGTTGAGTTGTAAGGTTGTATCAGAGTTAAGAGCAATGTTTGCTCATCTTAGTTTGTATGAGGATGGTAGTTTGCTAGCAGAACTTCAGGTGAAGCCTCTGTGGTTGGAGCAAATCAAGGAAAAGCAATTATCCGATGAAAAGTTGGGTCCTTTAATACAATAAGCTGAAAGTGGTGTAATAGGGGATTTTGGTTTGAACAAGGATGGTATACTGTGTTTTCGTGGAAGGGTTTGTATGCCCAAGGATTCAAATTTGAGGCAAATGATTCTTTTAGAGGTGCATAGTAGCCCTTATGCTATGCACCCCGGAGGAAATAAGATGTATCGGGATCTCTGTGAACAGTATTGGTGGCCAAAGTTAAAACGGGAGATTACTAATTTTGTGAGAAAGTGTTTGACTTGTCAACAAGTAAAGGCAGAACATCAATTACCATCAGGAATGTTGCAACTAGTAAAGATTCCATTATGGAAATGGGAGCGGATAACGATGGATTTTGTCAGTGGGTTACCCTTAACACCTACTAAGAAAGATTTTGTCTAGGTGGTAGTAGATCGATTAACAAAGACTGCTCATTTTCTACCAGTTCGTATGAATTACTCATTTTAGAAGTTGGCTAAACTGTATGTATCTGAAATCGTGAGGTTGCATAGGGTACCAGTGTCTATCATATCGGATAGGGATCTTAGGTTTACATCACGGTTTTGGAAAGCTTTGCATGAGGCTCTGGGTACAAGATTAAACTTCAGCACGATTTTTCACCCTTAGTCAGATGGTCAGTCGGAAAGAGTAATCCAAATTTTGGAAGACATGTTACGAAGTTGTGTGATCGACTTTAGAGGTAGTTGGGAGGATTTTCACCGCTGGCGAGTTTATGATAACAACAGCTTATCAATCCAATATTCGATGGCACCCTATGAAGCGTTATATGGTCATAGGTGTCGTACTCCTACTTGTTGGACTTAACTAGGGGAACGACAGTTGTTGGGTCCTGAATTGATATAAGAGACGAAAGAAAAAGTAAAGGTAATTCGAACGCGGTTAAAGGAAGCTTCGGATAGACAAAAGTTGTACGTGGATCTGAAGCGTAAAGATATTGAGTTTGCTATGGGAGATCAGGTTTTTCTAAAGGTCTCACCTTGGAAGAAGATTTTCAGATTCGAAGGAAAGGCAAGTTGAGCCCTAGGTTTATTGGACCATACCGTGTGTTAAAGCGTGTAGGACCAGTGGCCTATCAACTTGATTTACCTCCGGAGTTGAGTAAGATTCATAGTGTCTTCCATGTTTCTATGCTGAGACACTATAGATCGGATCCATATCACATAGTACCAGTAGAAGAGGTGGAATTAAGGCCAGATTTGTCTTTCGAGGAGGAACCAGTGAAAATCTTAGATCGCGATGTTAAGATGTTAAGAAAGAAGACTGTTCCATTGGTAAAGGTTCTTTGGCGTAATCATGGAGCGAAGGAAGCTACGTGGGAGCCTGAGGATGCTATTCGACAACAATATCCTCATTTTTTTTTTAGTAGGTAAATTTTGAGGACGAAATTTTCTTTAAGGAGGGTAGAGCAGTAACATCCTAAAATTTGAGTATTTATATGATGCATGTTTTGGTGCTTAACTTGTGCATAATTAAAATTTCGAATGATTAGTATAGTCCTGAGAAGGCTTGGGATCTTTTTGGACCTAGTGAAAATTTTTAGCATATGGTGCTTTAAGAGAGGGAGTCAGTGGATTTATAGCATATGGAAATTTTTGAGTAAGTAACTAGCATAAGATGAGCTAGTAGTAAAGTGGTGATGGCGCCATAAGTTGGACTTGAGGGAAGAGGTTCGAATCTCCTAGCATGCAATTTGAAAGCTTTTATTTTTGCTTTCTCCTATCAAGTGTCGGCCAAGCTTCATCTTTGGTATGTTAGACTTTTAATTTTTAAGGTAAGGTGGCTAAATGGATTAAGGAAACATTGAAGTTGAGGAAAGGGATCAATAGGATAAGGCAAGTAAGGGAACAAATGGCTTAATTTGTGGAATGTGCTATAGAAAGAAAGGTTAGCAAAAGTTGATCCTTGATGGCTATGAACTTAGACGATTTTTGAGGCTAAGGAGGTTGGCTGAATTTTGTTAGTAGCTTGATAGGGATTAGGAGCTAGTTTGGTCAATTTCTTTAGCAACATGAGCATTATTTTCCATTCTCTCCAAAACCCTTTTCCCTAGCCGAATGTAGTTGTAGCAATAGGCAAATTTTTGGTTGTTTGGCCATTTCCTTTTGACCAAATTAGTATCATCTTCTTTTTTTCTCTTTTGTGCTGAAACCATGCAACTTTGAAGAAGCATAAATCATTTTCTTTTTCTTCCTTTTGGTCGAATATATACCAACCCCAAGACGCTATCTTTGTTCATCTTCCATCCTTGGAAAATCGACACATAAACACTCTCTCTTTATTCTTTTTGTTCTTCTTTCTTTCTTTTTGGTAAAGAACACTCAAACATCACTATTTTTTTTTCAAAACCTTTCTTCATGGCCGAATGTTGATGGTAAAATCTTTTGCCGAATCATTCTTCTTTTCTTTGTTTATTCATAGCCGAATCTTTTCTTATACATAAGTATTCTCTTCAATCTTTTCTTTTTCTTCTTTGAAGCCTTGGACAATAGTGTGATAGTGGAGGGTCGAAACTCAAGTGTTCATAAACGTCGTAGATCGTTGAAATCGGATTTAAGGTGTTAACGGTAAGGGATTATTAAGGATTTTCATATTACTCGACATATAGATATAAATGGTTTATTAATCGATTTCGTTTTATGGGACATTCTCGTTCGATTGTCATATTGTGGAACGAGGATATTTGTGGTAAGTTATTTTCATTTTTTTTTAAAATCGCTAGTCGAAATTTCGATAACTTATTGGTTAGACTAATGATTCATTGTCTTTGAAGACAATCAAAATAGGGAAGAAAAGAGTTGTTAATAGTGTTCGGAAGAGGGGTGGTTCCGTTATTCCCCCTAAGTTTAAGAAAAGGACTATTTGGGGAATCTGAGACTTTCAACCGGGTTGTGGACCCTCATCCGGTGAAAATCAATTATCTGAAGTCGTACATACCCCCGAACCATTGTTTACTCGTGGTTCTGAACCTTTAATCGGAGAGAAATCGCAAATAGTGGTTATTCGAGATTCTGAGGGTAAGATCTAGATCGCTTAATATTAGAATAGTTTAATATTAAATTTTAATGTTCTAATCCATCGTGATGTGTGTTTAGATATCGACGAGCGGGAGAGTGTAGTTCTCACCGTAATCAGGTGTGTAATCTCACACCGTATCTTATGTGTTAGATGACTATATCGTATAAATCGGTGGATGAAATCACTAGTGAAATCGGGAAGAATAGCATATTTGTCACCTTAATGATAAAAGTTTTGAAATTTGTATTAAGATTATGAAAATTACAAAATTGCCCTTAACGAGCTAATTTGATAAAAGTGATAATTGGACAATTTGGGCTACATGTGATATTTGATAATTGGGCCATATGTGATATTTGATAATTGGGCCATATGTGATATTTGATATTTGGGCCATATGTGATATTTGACAATTTGGGCCATATGTGATATTTGATAATTGGGCCATATGTGATATTTAATATTTGGGCCATATGTGATATCTGATAATTGGGCCATATGTGATATTTGATAATTGGACAATGTGGGCTAAAATGTGAAATGGGCCAGATTGTAATAATTATTATAATGGGCTTTATGTTGGAATAATTAAATGAATGGATTGTTATGCATATTATATACATGAATGCATGGGTTGGGCTATTTGATGAAGAGAAGTTCTGGTAGCTTTGCTACAAAATTTTGGTGGCTCTACCACAATTCTAAAAATGGCAAATGCCATGTAAACTCAGAATCTGGTGGCTTGTTCCCGAAATTTGATATACGGCTTAATGCCTACTTCAGTGTGTTGGCGGGGTGGGTGACTAAAGCTCCCCACAGGTGTGCTGGTTGGTACGAGTGGTGTGTAGCAGATGGAAACCTTGTTTTGGTTTTGGGAATTGCATATCACTTGCATTTTATACATGCTAAATTATTATATTTGTAATGGGCTTAGGCCCAAATAAATGCTTAAATGGTTTTGGACCAGTGGATTAAGGTAAGTGAGTTACACACTGAGTTCTAAGTAACTCACCCTATTTATTTTTCCTCTCAGGTAATAATAATTGATGGAGACTTAAATCGGAGATGACTTCGTGTGGAGGCTATACTACAAATGGTGGTTTATAAAATTTTAAGACTTCTTTAATAATTTTTATTAAGAACTATTTTTATGGCGATGTAATAAGGCCTCTTTAATTATGGATTTTAGTATGTGTATGGATTTTATTATGTTTTAGTTTTCCTAAGTTGGATTGGTTTAGTTTTTATAAATGTTTTCTATAACTCTCATATAAAATAAAAGTTTTTCTTAAATATCATTGAAACTTAGGAAATTCTTTTAAAACTTTTCGATGAAATATTTTGACTAAATAAATCCAAAGTTTTTATCAATTACTACTTTATAGATCGAATGACAAATTCTTGTATTTTTAATTATGGTTTTCAATGATCGATAAAGTTATTCTCTTAATCGTTTTGGAATTTGATTTCTACTTCGTTAAATGATTTGAATGTACGTTAAATTGTGTGGCATGCCAAAATCAGAGCTTAATGCATAGGTCGGGTTTGGGGTGTTACAGTTATTTTCCAATTCATTCTTTCTGTCTTTGCATCTTTAGTTTAGTATTCGTAATTCAGAATAAAACAACTTCATTTATTTTAGGCTAAATAATAAAAAGAAAGTTAGTATTACTACTTTTAGTTCCTTTGGGTTCGACAATCCGGTCTTGCCTAAGCTATACTACTGTTCAATAGGTACACTTGCCTTTAATCATTGTCAGAGTTAGTTTCCAGGTTTGATCTTTCTCTTTATAAATTTTAAAACTCGAAAAAACAACGATCAAGTTTTAGGCACCATTGCCGGGGAACTAAAATATTAAGAAAGCTCTATTTTTATTACTTTAGCCATTTTTTATTTTCTGTAATTTATTTTATTATTATTATTTTTTTTACTTTGCTATTTTTTCCTCTATTTTGGTTTTGGCAGATAATTTTAGTCTATAGGGAAGATGACACTGAATAATTATTAGTGGCAAGTTATGAGGACAGTGCCAACAAAAGCCGCCTGTGTTTTCAACCTCGACGTGGTCACCAGGTTATCTAACCAGCTAGAGATGATGAATAAAAAGATTGATGGTTTGTATAATATCTTTCCGGTACACCCAGTAATGCAATATGATTCAAATTTAGGAGGCATGGCGAATCCTGAGTACCCACCCTACAGATATGGCATGGAAAACGAGCAAGCTCACTATACGGTAACTATTCTAGACCACAAAATAATTTTTATAATGACACTTATAATGCAGGTTGGAGTTACCATCCCAATTTCTCATGGGATGATCAAAGTAGCCAAAGACAAGAACTTCCTCCAAATTTTCAACAACCACCTCACCAACAAGAAGAGGAGTTGAGTCTTGAGGAGATGCTGACAAAATTCATGGTAGCCACAGAAATCCGTCCCCAAAAAATTGAGATAACGTTCGATAATCAATAGGCATCAATCAAAGAGATCAAGAATAATGTTCAAAAAATTACTAAGTCAGTTGAACAACTTGCAAAGTTAATGTCCGAACGACCGCAAGGGTGTCTACCAGGCAACACAGAGATTAACCCAAACGAACAAATTCAAACCGTACCAGCTCATGACAGTGAAGGGCTAGGCGAACCAAACCCAAGGGAAGAACCTGTGGTAAGTGAAGGTAAGGTTGAGGTGTGCCATGATATACCAAAACCGGCAAGTATATAGTACCAACCTTGTGTGCCATATCCCGATGCAATAAAGAAAGACCACACAGAGGAAGAATTCGGTGAACTCACACTTCGTGTAAAAGACGAAACAATCACTCTTTAAGCTCTTGACTCAGCTAGGACATTGAGTAATAAAGGTACGAACGTTAATTTTATTGATAACCATTTGGTTCAACCTTTTTTACAGGAAGCATCACAAAATCACCTGGCTGAGCAAGATCTTAGATTTCGTGCCAACAAAGAAGAATTATATGAGGAATGAAGCCTTAGGGTCAACAAACTAGAAGAGTGGAAAACACAATTTAAAAAAGAACCGAAACCACACGAAGTGAAACCGAAGGAAACCCCAGACGAGCTGATAGGAACAACAAATCACATCAAAATAGAGGATCATGTATTGTTGAATAAGGAAGACCCTCGAATCACCAATTCAAGCCTCAAGGCAAACGAAGAAATCACTTTTGAGGTACTTAATTTCTTCCTATACGGCACAGTCGAGGTAAGAAATCCTAAATTCAAAACTTTTGAGGTAAAAATTACTCGACTTAAACTTTATATCCTTAACCGAGTTGATCACATGAGAAAGGATTTCCACCTCCTCAAACCACCATGATTGTGCGCACAACAGGTAAGTCTAGCTCAAGACTTTAAACGAGCGCTTCTTGGGAGGTAACCCAAGTACTAACCGTACTAATTAGTTTGGTTTTGTTTCTTTTCGTATTTAGGCATAGGTTTCCATACCCACACAACCTTGCACACGGCTGTGGCCGTGGCCGTGTGGACACCACCTCTAGGCACATGGGCATGGACCTTATCTCTATTTAATTATTTTCTTTTATTCATATTTTTATTTTTATTTTTATTTTTATTTTTATTTTATTTTTACTTTTTTTATTATTTTCTCCTTTTTCTCAATGGCATTTAGATTTAGCTTAGGATACAATAAAACCAAGCCGGCTACTTTGAGGATTCAATTTCAAACGGTTCGAGACGCTTCCCACGTTCACCTCCAATCTTATCCGATTTCTTTTCATTGACTTCATCCAATAATTCAAAAAGTGTTACTTCTCCCCTTCTCTTTTGATTTTATTATTACATAATTGTTTATCTATTTTTGTACATTGAGGGCAATGTACATCTTAAGTGTAGGGGGGTTAAAAGTACCTAACTTTTTGTATTATTCCAAAATCTTGAATTTTAGTCTTGTTCCTAAGTAATTTTCTCATATTATCAATTAGGGTGAAATTTCTGATGATTTATGATTTTTATTGATATGTTTTTGAGTAAGTCATTGATAATTGTGCATCGATGATTTATACTTGAAGAATACTAGAGAATCAAGCATGATAAGTCTATTTTTCAAGAAAAAAATTTTTCTAGGTTTTTGAACTGAATTTGAATATTACCCTGAAGTTTGAAATTTACAGGATTGATGTCAAATACCCATAATTTTTGTGAGATTTGAGCCTTATAGAGCATATATTCTTTTTCATGATAACTTTATTAATTATGAGTGTGTCAACACTGAATTGTTATTCTAGAACTTGCCTAGATTATACATATTGAGACCACATTAATGATTTGATATACTTAGATGATAAAGGCACCTAGGTTTTAACCCATTCACTCCACTAAAAAGGCTACCTTCACAAATTAACCCTTAGTGAACCCATTTGATCCTAACAACCCTTTTTATTGATTTACCCGCTAATATTAACCCAAAACCCTTTGTATTTGTTATCACCATTCTTTTGACTACCCTTCTATCGAGAATTGATTTAATCAGTTATCAAATTAGTTTTTTTTCAATTGATAAAGTTTTCTTTATTATGTTTCTATTTGATATAAAAAAAATCGATCAAAAAATCAAAGTATATTCAGTATTAGTAGTATAAAAAGTGAGCTTGTAAATTTCAATTTCAATTATCAAAGAAAAAGCTCGTAGTATTACTAGTTCCAAAGTTTCATGTAATTATTAGTTCAATTATTTTTCTAAAAGTTAGGTAACTTGTCAGGTCAATCTTGATTCTAAACCTTCTAGTTCAGCCTTTATCCACACAAGCCCCGTTATAACCCTGATAAAGACCTTTTGATTTGTGTATCATCTCATATTTTAGTGGTGGAGATTTGATTTTCAGGCAAGCCTATGGGATTAACTTTTTAGGTTCGACTTATGAGTGCTTTTTCTTGAACCTTAAACACTTCGAGTGCTTTGAGTGAATCTTTAGTGAGGATGTCAATCCTTGTCGATTTTGAATTAAAGGTAATTATTTAGATAGGGGGGCGCCTATGCTTTTATGCTACAAATTTATGACTTAGAATTGTTTGAGCCTTTAAGAGTCTTTGAGTTAACTTATCCATGTATAAATTATCTGTGAATTATGATGAGGCATTGTTGATAAGAATTGTGAATTATGGAAAGTTTGTTTTAATTATAAGTTGAGAATTTTGCTTGAGGACAAGCAAAAGCTTAAGTGCGGGGCTATTTGATAAACCGTAAAAGTAACTTATTTTAGGCCCACATTTAGTAAGCTTTTGGATGATTTAGCCCTTGATTTATGTAAAATGGTGCTCTTAATCCTTTCTTTTCATGTTTTTACTCAGGAAAGCACCCGAGGACGAAAAGAACAAGAAATGACCTTAAAACGGGCCAATTTGGGCCAAAGAGGAAATTGGCACGGCCTGGACTTTAAGCCACACCTACCGTGCCTCGACAATTAACTAAGACACTACCACCACGAAGATTTGATTTGAGACACGGGCATGTACTATGGCCATGTCCATGCCGCAAAGAAGAGAAATTCTACTCGGAATAGGATAATTTGAGGCAAAAAAACACATTCCAAAGCCTATTCAAACACCCGAGTAGGAATTATACTTGAATTAGGATACTTAGGGGCCAAGTAAGGCAGCTCAAAGTCTATTTAAACACCCAAGGGTGCAACTTAAAGGGAGTTCGGCAGAAGTCTTCTGACAAGGCTTTTTTCGGGGCGGTTAGCTAGGCCAAAGAGTCAAGCTAGAAGGCCAGCTTTGTGGGAATTACTCAAAGATAGCCAGTTGATCCATCTCAAGGAGCGAGAATCTACCCAAGAAGGCGATTTCTCCTTCAATTCCTCTAGGGGTTTTAGGGATTTCTTATGTTTTGTTTTTTCTTTTCTATTGAGATATTTTTTTTATTAATTATGAACTAAACCCTTCAGATACCTGAAGGAGATGAAACCTAGATGAATCTTGTTATTATTTTCTGAATTATATGATAAATACTTAGTTTGTTCTTAATTATGCATCTTAATCCAAATCTGATGTGCTTAGGTGGAGGAGGAATAGACCCTACTTAAGAGTAGATCTAACATAATTAAGTAGAGTTGATCGCACGCCTAGAGATAGGGTGGCGAGATTTTGCCGGATTAGGGTGAAACCTAATATGGGAGTCCATAAATCGATTTACTACTATTTTAGGGGGTTATTATAAGAGAACAAGAGTTCCATTAATTAACCTAGGGTTAGACGTTATTCGCCTCGATAGAGGGTTTAATATATGTTAGGGAGTCTTACGGATCAAACTAAGTGAATAAATCGTATGGTTCAGTGTTAAATAACAAGTGAAGTCTAGGTGGATTCTTCTAGAGGGTATCGTTGTGATCAACTGAGTTTTCTTCAAGTTATTTTCCAATTCATTCTATCTTTGCGTCTTTAGTTTAGTATTTGTAATTCAAAATAAAACAACTTGATTTATTTTAGGCTAAATAATAAAAAGAAAGTTAGTATTAGTACTTTTAGTTCCTTTGGGTTTGACAATCCATTCTTGCCTAAGCTATACTACTGTTCGATAGGTACACTTGCCTTTAATCGTTGTCAGAGTTAGTTTCCAGGTTCAATCTTTCTCTTTATAAATTTTAAAACTCGAAAAAACAACGGTCACTTACACTCTCGTCATTTTTCTAGTCTTTGGCTTTCGGATTGTTGGTAAGTAAAGCCTTAGGCCAAATATGGTTGATGGTGTTGTACTATTTGGTTGGCTGTTACTCAAGCCGGAAAGGTGTTGCTAATATCTGTTCTTGTGTCAATCACTTCTAGGGTGTCGAAGTGCTTTATCATAGGAATAATCGAACCCCTATCCTTTGTAGTGGAAGTCTCGGATTGTTGGTAAGTGATATAGATTGTTCGTCAATCGCAATATTTGGTTGAACTTGTTAAATGGATTTTAGGCTAACTGTTAACTGAATGTATCTTTAGGTGCCTCGAGGAGAATCGTGGTTCGTGTTCCAAATCAGGTGTGTAATCTCACACCCACTTCAATGGTTGCTTGTGTTGATCTGTGAAACGGCCAAAAGTCAAAAAGCCGGTAATGGTGACTACTCGAGCGTGCAAATGCTCGTAGTGGTAAATCGAGATACAAATCATGATGCTAAGTTGTTGAGAGTGTCACGAACACTCGCAATATCGAGGTCAGAACGGCCCGATCCGCCGAAAGGGCTAAATGGGCCTAACGGGCTAACCGGCCCACTTAGGCAAAGTGCTGAATTTGTGACAAATGATAAGCCCGAATATGAAATCTACAAATCTGTTTTCAAAATGATGCATTTTGGGCCACATGAGGGTGTGGGCCCATTTGGGCCTAAAATGGGTTTTAGGCCCAATAGTGCTGTAAAGACCCAAAAAGGGTCCTGAGTCGTGCGACGAAACAATAGGCCTTCGGAAAGGCCATTAAGGAGAAAATTACTAAAATACCCCGGGTTGCAAAATTATCAAAATACCACTGGGTTGGAAAATTACCGAAATACCCTTGGGTTGCAAAATTGCCGAAATGGCCCTGGGTTACAAAATTACCAAAATACCCTCGATGGGTTGAATGACCGTTTTACCCTCAGTGTTGTTAAGTAATGATTGTATGCTTGCATTACACTTTTATATGTTGATATGTATATTGCATTTTATCATGATTGCATGGGGTAGGTTAATGAACGAAGAGTAGTGTAGCCTGGTGGCATAGCCACAATATTTTTATATATATATAATTATGACTCCAGTGGCTCAGCCACAAATATTCTGTGATTAGCAGCTTGACTACAATATTGGTGTGTGTGGCGGGGTGGGTTAACTTGATCCCCACAGGTGTGATTAGCTGGTCGGGGGTGTGTTGGTTGGATTGGGTTGGGTTGCAACACTTCACTTGCATTTTCATGATTATAGGGCTTAGGGCCAAATTGATGTCTTATGGGCTCGAGCCCAGTTAATGCCAGTTTAGGGGATTACACACTGAGTTCTCGTAACTCACCCCTTTTCTTTAATCTCGTAGGTAATCCCCAGCGATAGAGGACTTGGAGCCGTGGAGGACTAAGTGGTGGCCATACATTAAAGATTTCACGCAAACCTTAGTAAATTCAACTTTTACCTTATATTTTTTTAGATTATTTAGTTTGGGTTTAATGTTTTGTAATAAGGCCTTTAGACTTAAATTTTCTTTTAAACCTGCTTTTCCATTATTATTTATTGTTAAATGTTTAATATGGGAGTTTTCCTAAAAGTGTTTGTAACACCCCAAACCCGGTCAACACACCACGAACGAATCTAGCATGTCACAGAGTGAAAACGTTTCGAAGGAAACAAGTTGCCGGTTTATTTTTAGCGAA
This sequence comes from Gossypium rotundifolium, assembly GCA_025506655.1. Classification (NCBI taxonomy): domain Eukaryota; kingdom Viridiplantae; phylum Streptophyta; class Magnoliopsida; order Malvales; family Malvaceae; genus Gossypium; species Gossypium rotundifolium. The sequence goes on along the minus strand of CP106727.1, from coordinate 181,074,395 downwards.
AATCTCTTTGTTTTTGAGTTTGCAGAAACTCGGTGCATGTATAGTTAAAATCGTTAAGTTACTTTGAAATCCCGAAAGGCTTTTTAAAACTCATTTATCATTCATTACTTAAGAAAAATGTTAAAGTCTACTGAAACCTGAGTGAGTTCTTACTTAGTTAATTTAAAACCGTTTGATTTTGAGTTTGGAAAACATAGATTTTGAAAATCATTTAAGCTAACTTTGTTATCCTCTTGTAAATATTGTTACCCGATGGTAAGATTTAGAAAACCCATTGTGTAGCATAATTTTCGAAAACTTTGGTTATCAGGTTATTTAAAACATGCTAAACAGTTTACTAGCAACATTTAGAAAATTAAAGCAGATATAATAAAACCCTAAATAAAAATACTAATGGCCTTATTACAAACCCAAATAAAATCAGAATTTAAAATGAAGGTACCTAAATCGAAAGTCCAAGTAAAACCGAAAATAAATGTCGCATGGCCACCTCGAGTCCACTCGGCTCCTCATCCGCGATCTACGAGTCACCTGAAAAAAATAAGGGAGAAGGTGAGTCACCAAGACTCAGTGCATAATCCCCCTCCCGATTATAGCAACATGCTTACACAGATTCATAACCAAGTAAATACATCATGCACCCAAACCTAGCCACCCATAACTCCTTTTTCTACCCCGTGTGGTACCAAACCACTGGTGGTGCCAAACCACTAGTGACCCAAAGTCACTGATATCAATATAATGTGGTGCCAAACCACTAGTGACCCAAAGTCACGAATAATCCATATGTGGGGCCAACCCACGTTGTGATACCAAATCACTGGCGACAATCCCATTTTATCAAATGTGGGGCCAACCCACTATGGTGCGAAGCTATTGGGACGAGTCGCTATGAGGTGCCAAACCTCTGGTGACCCAAAGTCACGAATATCAATTGTGGACCAAACCACTGGTGGTGCCAAACCACTGGTGACCCAAAGTCACAGATATCAATCTTCACCCTCCTCTCATGTCACCCACATTAATGCTCATGCACATATAAATCATGCCATCATGCTTAATCGTTAAACATATATCAAACATAACATAGATAATATCATCAGAAATCATGTGCCATAATCTCAACCAAAACGGACTTACCCAAAATCCTTGCTCATACCCATAAAGGTACCATATTGAAATCTACACAGTTTTTGGCTTTTAACATGTTTAGGTTATTAGAAAGTTTACAATGATTATGAAGTTTGTAAGTTACACACCTGGTTACTAACGCGACTACCGAATCCCGAAGATCAAGATCTAATGCACTAGATCCCCTTTCCTACATCCGGCCAATAACAGCTAATAGCAAAAAGCCATTCGGCTACACTTGTAAATCCCGAAAAGTTAACGTATCTAATAACCATCCTTACCTTAGCACTTTTTGATCACCAGTCACAACCCGAGATATACGAGATAGAACCTTCCCTACAATCGGCCAAGACCCTAAACCACATAACTAATAGCCTTTGGCTTTTCAAAAGAATAAGAGAAAGATTAAGTCGATATGTAACCTTACCACAGTATTTAACAAAACCGATTGATAGAGAATAAATGATCACGATCCACTGCTTCAAAATCCCAGAGACCCTAGAAGAAACCGATTTCACAGATGAATGAGAACCAAGACAAATGCCAAAATTTGGCTTTTGTCCTATATATGTCGACAGAGAGAAAAGAAGAAGATGATAGAGATTCGACCAAGAACACTTACCCCCTCCAAAACCGATTAGAGAAGAAGACCAAAGAGATCTACCCTTAATTGATATTCGGCCAAAGTGTTGAAATAAGAAGAGGAGAATAAAGGGAGATTTCGCAATGGTGGTGGAACAATCAAAGGAGTTTTAGCTATGGCTTTTGAAAGAAGAGTAAAAGAGATTCAGCTTTGCAAGGAATCAAGAAAAGATTGATGAACTTTTGGCACAAGAGAAGATGAGGAGAAAAATGAAGTTGTCGTTTTGAGAAGAAGAGATGTTGATGGGGTTTTGAAACAAATATGAGAGAAAGAAAAGAAAGGAATGGGGGGAAGAAGATTTGGCCAAAGTGGTTTCGGTTTCAAATGAAGAAAAGCTCAAATGGTTCCTTTGGGGATTCGACTAGATGATTTAGAGGGAAATCGACACTAGCCTGAAAACCTCCGGCTTTTGATTCAAATGGTGCATTAAGGGAAGAAATCAACAAGGATAAGGGGGTTTCAGCTTTAGCTCACAACCAAATGCACCAAGGCATTGACTAGCCTAAAATGTCATTAAGGAATTTTGGCACTCCCCCTAGTCTTCCAACCGATTACTCTTCCTCACACTAGAGTTTGAATTTCGGCAAACTCCTCAAACTCCTCCTGGCCAACCAATCAAATGAGTTTGAATTGATCAAACTCCTAAATTCTCTCTTCTCCACTCGTTTAAATCTGTTGACTTATTGAATAGTTATCCATCAGAGTTTGAGCTGAGCACAACTCCTCCCCTCTCTGGTGTCAAAAAGAGTTAGCAGCAAGGGATTTCTGTAGCTCAAACCTCAGCTCCCTTCCTCTACTTGTGGCGTCACTAACTAAGGCCCTAAGTGGCGCCTCCTTGCCACTTTACCAAGGCTTTTCTTGTGCTACAGTTTACCACAAAATATTCTTAACCCATAGCTCCTTCAGCTCCCCTGAACCAATGCTTGAAAATAATATTTTTCCAATAGTTTGGGCCTACCCTTGGAGCATACCAAGACCCTAAGACACCTTGATTAACAACAAAATCAAGCCATTCTCATGCAATTACAAAAAAATGCAGAGACCCCGATTTAAGGATGTTACAGTGTTAACAAACTATTTTTAAAATATCACGTTTCTGCAACTATTCAAATTCAATTTCATAATCAAAGCAGTTTTCAAAATAATAACAACTTCTTAAAGAATTGAACCTTAAGCAAGTCGTGTTGTTTTCGAAATAGATAACGAAACTCAGAATTTTCAAAAGAGGTGTGACATTTTCAACGAACAACTTTTCTAAACAATCGCTTAGCTTTTCAAACAAATATCTAAACTTGAAGTCTCAACTTTTTAATGAACACGTAGTTTAGTTTTTTCAATAACCCTTTTCATGTGACATGCCAGATCCGATTGTAATGTCTAGGCCGGGTTTGGGGTGTTACACTCCCTATAGACCTTGAAATTGAACGAACTTTTTGATAGTGAAGAAGACAAGCAATTCAGACAAGGAACGAATAGATGAACCTTGAAAATTTGAATCAAGGAAATGGATCAAACCCTGCTAAAAATCCTATCCTTATTGTAACACCCCTCACCCGTATTCATAGCCTGAAGAGGTTATAGAGCATTACCGGACTTACAACACATTTATACATACTATTAGTATACATTTCATGAATTCAAACATTTGTCAATCTACCTCAATCAATTTGTCCCCAATACGAGCCTACGAGGCCTTACACATGCATTGAGAGTGGTTTGGCACTAAACTGATAATTCGGGGAAATTTTTCAATACTTACAAAATTTTTCTCTAAAACAATGGACACATGGCCATGTAATCAGGCCGTGTCTCACACGACTACCAAACACGCCCGTGTCACAGACCATGTGGACATTCGAAATAAGAGAACATGACCGTGTCCCAGCCCGTGTCCTACCTCGTGTCCAAACAAGTAAGGTTACTAACTTGAGTTACAAGGCCAACCACATGCCCGTGTGCCCTTCGAAGTGGCAACACACGCTCATGTGCCAGGTCATGTGCGAGGCCATGTCAAACCTGTAGGGTATACTTACTTATGCAATATGGCCAAGTCACACGCTCATGTGTTAGGCAGTGTGCCAATTAGGGGGTATACTGACTTGTGCCACACGACCGATCACACGCCTGTGTGTGAGACCTTGTGGAGTATACTGACTTCATTTCAATTTCAACACTAAGGGACACACGGCCATGTAATTTGAATGTATGTCACACACAGCTGAGACACACGCCTGTGTCTCTGCTCGTGTGGACAGAAATAGGCTATTTGTAAAGCCATTTGCCACCTTATTCTTACATTCCTACACAAGCATAATTTGCAACATTTTATAACTCAATAGGCAACTAATCCATAACATTTCATACACATATTTGAATACTTATATGCAACCCAAGCTTTATACCAAATTAAGCCAAATCAAATGACTTTATGTTATACCACAACATATACCAAAATCACTAACTCAAGTAACCATAACTATCATCTTTATAACTAGCCTATACATGTCATATTTACATATATCCATGAGTTCAAAGGTACCAATCAGCAACTGGATAGTGTGATGTATCTCCAACTTTATCCGAATCGAGCAAGCTATCGAACCTCTATAAAACACAAAAAAGAAATAGAGTAAGCTTTATAGCTTAGTAAGTCTGTATAATTCAGAACTAAACTTACCAATTATACATAATCAAGTCAATAAATAAGGTATACTCAACTTAATTTCCTAATGCCTAAACACAAGCATTCATCAACAAGTGAGTCACATAAGTGCATGAAATCATCCATTATCTCAATTTAATAGTCAATACATTGTATCATATCTAATTCATATATCACGTACATCATTTGTAACATTTCACTCTCAATCATATAAACAATAATTCATTCTTATAAACACATAGCTTTTTCACATAACCAATAGTAGAATTTATGCTAGTTGAAACTATTAGAATATTAAGGGATACTCGGGTGATATACATTACGTGTATGAATTAGTAATTTGTCAATTCATTATCATTTCTGCTCTTTTGAGTTGTGATCAGTAAGCTCCTCCTGAGCTGATGGACAGTAAGATTTATTGAGTTGAAACGGTAAGCTCTGACAAATTGAAAATAGTAAGCTCTTACGAGCTGATATATCAATAAGCTCATACGAGCTGTGGTGAGTCCGTAACACATGCAGGAACTCGACCAAAATGGTAACCCTAGTGACATGTCACTCGTATCCTATGACTTTTTACTATTGAAATGGGACTCGGTATTCAATAATTCTCATCAATTAGGCATTCGAATTCAGTAATATCATTTACTCAATTATACTTTCATTTCAAATAATTTACAAGTATTCAAAAATTTAATTCTAATTATACAAACTTACCTCGAGTTGCTTGGATGGAAATTATAGACTATTCGTCCACTTTTGCCTTTCCCGATCTAAACCTGATCTTGACTTATCTTGGTCTATATATTATCAAATTTAGCACATCCAACATTTGGTCTATTCAATTTAGCCTATAATTTATGAATTGGCAAATTTACACGATTGCCCATAATGTTTCACATTTTCACAATTTAGTCATTATCACATAAAATTGCAAATTCATGCAATTTAGTACAAACCCATGCTTAGCCGAATTTAATACAAGTTACTAGTAGTCCATATTTTCAATTTATTCACACTTTTAACCACCGCATTTAACATTTTCTTAATTTAATCCCTTTTTGACATTTTTACTCAAAATCACTTAACAAAACTTGTATCACTCATAATAAATATTCATAATCTATCATCAAACATCAAAACTCATACGTATTCATCAATGGAATCATTTAAAATCTTTAACATTTTTGCAAATTAGTCCCTGGGCTAGCTAGTACTAGTTGCAACGATCACAAAAACATAGAAATCAATAAAAACGGGATAAAATATTATCTTAATGAGAAATTTAACCAAGGCCAAATGTAAAACCTAAAAGAATGGTTTTCTTCTCTTTAAAACCGATTGAAGATGATGATATTATGTAACGCCCCAAATTTTGGGCCTAAAAGAAATAGGCTTTGGGCATCAGAGTAATTAGATGTTAGTTGTGCGAGAAAAATTTCACTAATTGCATGTTTGCTTTACTGGCTATGTGCTTTAAGAGTGATTGAGAGTCTTTTGGGAGGTCTTGAGTCCAAATCTAAGCTATAACAAAAATTCTAGTTTCTCTAAAATTAAACTTGGCATGGGTTGGAAGCTTATTAATATTTGAGGATAAAATGTGACACAAGGGAGCTTGTGGTATAGTGGCAAGGAGGCATTAGGAGTATGCATGTAGTCTGAGGTTCAAGTCATAGCGTGCACAGAATTTTTGGTTGTTCCTTGAATAAACCTAGATATTAGCATGAAGGCTTTATAAAAGATTGAGATAAGTTAGGACACGATTGAGCTTGTGGCTTATTGGTGAGTGGCATGATAAAGCTTCAAAAGGGGGCTGGTGTTCGAGTCACGCCTAGAGCAAAGAGGTATTTATTTTGCTGCTATGGCTAGTAGAGAAGTAGAGGTGGACTGGAACTCTACAAGGTAAGGTTTGAATTGGTCATTGAGTGAATCAAGGAGGATTTTGAGGAGTGGATTAGGGAGTGATTTATGGAGGAAAGAGTGGAGTTTGAGTTGGTGTGGTATTGTGCCAAATTTTCTTAGGAGGTACTCAGAATTTCGGTGGAGGATTATTCCTCAAGTTTTGGTTTTGTGTGTTTTTCTTTTGTCATTTCGTTTTTGTGCTTGTTGGTGCCAAATTCTTCTATTGCCTCCTCCTTCTGCTACTCGTTTTCTTTATTTTTCCTTCTCTATCTTAAAACCCTACTTCTTGGCCGTTTACACACTTAATTTATGTGTCAAAATCAAACTTTGCTTCTTCCCCTTAATCTCTTTTCTTTTTGGCTCCCTACAAGTTTGTGAACCGATTCTTTTTGATCTACTTATGATCTCCTTGACCGAATATTCCACATTCTCCCTCCACTCTTTCGATTTTGTTGACTGATGGATCATCCCTTTTCTTTTTTTTCTTTGGCTTTTTGAATTAGGTGTGTTGGCCAAATAGTCTTTCTCCCCCCTCTCTCAATTATTTTGGGATGGCAACTCTTTCTTTTCACCTTATTGCTTGGGCCGACTGTTCCTTTCTTCTTAAGTAACTTTGCGATTCGGGTATTCCATAGGCCTAGTGGTTAATCTTTGGCAGCGGTGTAGGGGTGTGGCCTTCTGTCGATCGATCAAGGTAAGGATTTAGAGTTCTTTAATAAGTATGATAACGTAAGGATTTATGGGATGCTAGTCTGGTTGTACAAGAAGGGGATTGATGAAAAATGTGTTTGAATGTAGGCTTTGGGCTCGTGAGCGGTTCACTCGACTTTGTTAATAGGTGTGTATTTTTACCATGTACCTGATAGTCACTGATAAGCTGAAGGTGTGTAATAGTACCCTATATTCGATAGTTGGCGAGGAAGACGATAGAGTGTGTAACCACACTCCTTCTGATCGTAGTTTGACAAAATGCCGAAAAGCGGAAGTACCAACGAATGATGCCACACTAGCATGCGATGGCACGTGTGATGGACCGAGCCCATGGATATGGGAGTAAGATGGTTGAGGCCACCATGAGCGTTCTCATGGGCTTAGGTCGTTTTAGGCCGCGTTGGGGCCGTTTGGGCAATGGGCCGTGTAGGCCCACTAGGCTGGGGGCCCTACACGGATGAAATGCATGTTATATGGTTTCTATTGGTTTGAACTATGTTGCTCGTATAGTCGAGGCTATTTCTGGGCTAATTGGGCCACACGAGCGTGTAGGCCCACTTAGGCCAAATAATGGGCCTTAGGCCCATTTACACCGTTGTGTCTGTCTGGGTTACTTAAGTCGCTCGAGGTGACGGTGGACCTTCTATTGGGTCGTTAAGCCTCGATTTGTAAAATTACAAAAATACCCCTAGTTTGTAAAATTACCAAAATACCCCTAGTTTATAAAATTACCGAAATACCGGTTTGCAAAATTATCGAAATATCCCTGATTTGCAAAATTATTAAAATACCCTCAATTTATAAAATTATCGAAATACCCCCAGTTTGCAAAATTATTGAAATACCCTCAGTTTGCAAAATTATTGAAATACCCATGATTTGTGAAATTATTGAAATACCCTCGATTTGTAAAATTACCAAAATACCATTAATTTGTAAAATTATCGAAATACCCCTAACTTGCAAAATTATCGAAATACCCCCGATTTGCAAAATTATCAAAATACCCCCGGTTTGCAAAATTACTGAAATACCTTTGATTTGTAAAATTATCGAAATACCCTCGATTTATAAAATTACCGAAATACCCTCAATTTGTAAAATTATCGAAATACCATTAGTTTGCAAAATTACCGAAATACCTCCATTTTGTAAAATTATCGAAATACCCCTAATTTGTAAAATTACTAAAATACCCTCGATTTGTAAAATTATCGAAATACCCTCGATTTGTGAAATTATCAAAATACCCCCAGTTTTTAAAAATACCAAAATACCCTCGATTTGTGAAATTATTGAAATACCCTCAATTTATGAAAATACTAAAATACCCTCAATTTGTGAAATTACTTAAATACCCCCGATTTGTGAAATTACCAAAATACCCTCAATTTGTGAAATTATCGAAATACCCATAGTTTGTAAAATTACCAAAATACCCTCGATTTGTAAAATTATCGAAATGCCCCTGGTTTGTAAAATTACTGAAATACCCTCAGTTTGTAAAATTACCAAAATACCCCTGTAGGGCAAAATTAGTTTGTAAAATTACCCCTAAAGGGTAGGACTACCAAAATACCCTTATAGGGTAAAATGAATACTTTGCCCTTGTGGGTAAATGACTGACTTAGACTATGAATTTGACCGATTTGACTATGATCGTATGACTGTGTTTAAACTGACTTGACTGTAGTCATGTGACTGATATGCTTTTAATATATGTTTAAATGACTATTACTGAGCGTGGCCATTTTGTATACATCGTGTAATGATTGAACATGACATACATGACATGTTGCATGGGGTTGGGACATTGATACGGAGGAAGTTCTCCAAGGGTCGCACGGGTCGCATAAGACGACTATGGATCTAGTATTGATCTGTTAAGGTCGTACGTGTCGCATAAGACAATTGTGGACCGATGGAAGGCATAAAGCCGCGTAATCTGATTATGGCTCTGTGCCAACCTAAACATGGCTCTGTGTCATCTTGATTATGGCTTTGTGCCAATCATATTTACCCATGGCTATGTGCCCAACATATATATTGATGACTCTGTGTCGATCATAATTACCCGTGGTTATGTGCCGATTATATTACCATCGCTGATGGCTATGTGCCAAACTTATTATAGTTATCGATAGCTTTGTGCCATCTTGATTATGGCTCTATGCCATCCTGGTTATGGTTTATAACCATTCTGTTTATGGCTTTTAGCCATTCTGTCTATGGCACCGAGCCGTTCTGTTGACTTAGTGCCGCAATTGGTCCTAAGCATGGTGTGTTGGCTGGGTGGGTCGATTTTATCCCCATGGGAGTGTAGGGTTGGTACGGATGGTTGTTGGCTGGATCGGGGTGGGATACATCCTCATACTGTTGCATATATGTTTATGAGATCTGTCACTGTACTAGGCTTAGGCCCACTTGTTCTGGTATTGGTTTGGGCTGGGCCCAACTGATTCTGTTACGGGCAGTGACCCAAATGATATTGTAGTGGGCTTTGGCCCACGTATGATCTGCACTAGACTGTACTATTACTGTTAAAGGGCTTTAGCCCAAACTATTTCGGTTTCTGTTTCTGTATACTGACTGTTACTCTAGTAAGGGGATTACACACGAGTTTTGTAAACTCACCCTGCTTTTAACTGCAAGTGTAATCCCTAGTGTTAGGAGGATCGGTCTTTGTCATGAGGGACTTGGAGGTGACCACACAACTGCGACTGTTAAGATTTGGGTTTTATATATGTTTTAAATTCCTTTTTAGGTTTTAATTTTCATAATAAGGCCTCTCTAGAGTTATTTCTGAATTTGGGATTTTGTTACATTTTATCTCTGTTAGACGTAGGCGAGTTTTCAACCCAATTATTGTTTTCAAAAAAATATGTTTTAAGCTTCTTTACCTTAAATTAGCTTCGCAACTAAAAGAGAATTTTAACGAAGTTAATAACATTTTTAACAGTGATTAACTTTTCGATAAACCACGTTTTGAAATTGAACGAACACAAACTAAGGCTTTAGTTTTTAACTATTAAGGAGGGTTTTCAATGAAAACATGGTTTTCGAAAAACATTTCCATGTGACACGCCAGATTCGCACCTAACTTCTAGGCCAGGTTTGGGGTGTTACATATTAGATGATGGTTTCATTTTGTTTTATTTATTTTGACTTAATTTACCAAATTACATTTTTAACCTTAATTAATAAACATATAAATCACTTAATGCTTGTCCATCTTTGTCCACTCATAATTAAAATGGTTTAATTACCACTTAAGCACGTTAACTTTAAGGTTCTATAGCTATTAGACACCTTTAGCTAATAGAACTCAAGTTTTACACTTTACACGATTTAGTCCTTTTTATCAAATTGACCAATCAAAAGATAAAATTACTTCACGAAATTTTCACACATACATGCTATCATGCGGTAAACATTAAAATAATAATAAAATAAATATTTTGACTTTGATTTGTGGTTTCAAAACCACTATTTTGATTTGACCAAAAATAGGTTGTTACACTTATTGCTGATGATAGGGATAGAGCTCTAAGATAGTATGGTGTGCTAGTGTTTCATTAGGAGACCCAAAATTGAGGTACAATAATTGAGCTGAAGCCAGTCATGTTCTAGATGCTTCAGAAAGTGGGCCAATTTAATGGAATACCTACCGCAGATCCTCATCTTCACTTAAGACTGTTTATGGAGATGAGTGATTCTTTCAAGTTAGCCAGAGTACCCAAAGATACATTACGATTGAAGCTATTCCCATATTCGCTAAGGGATAGAGCTCGAGCCTGGTTGAAATAATTGCCACCAAATTTAATTTTGACATGGAAAGAGTTAATAAAAGATTCCTCATGAAGTATTTCCATCGTAGCAAGAATGCTAAGTTGAGGAACAAGATAACTGCTTTCCAACAAATGGATGATGAGTCCTTGTATGAGGCATGGGAAAGGTATAAAAAATTATTACGGAAGTGCCCTCATCACGGAATCCGATATTGCATCCAACTTGAGACATTTTATAATGGTCTCAATGCCTACACAAGGATGGTAGTGGACGATTCTACTAATGGTGCTCTCTTTTCTAAGTCTTATGACGAGGCCTATGAAATCATTGAGAGGATTTCCAGCAATAATTATCAATGGCCAACCAACCGAGTAGTGTTAAGAAGATGAGTCACTGGAATACATGAAGTAGACGCTCTTACTTTACTCACATCTCAAGTATCCTCAATATCCTCATTGCTTAAAAATTTTACCACTAATGGGTTTAATAGTTTTGCAGCATAGCCATCAAATCAATTTGAAAATATAGCCTATTTCTATTGTGAGGTAGGACATTTGTTCAAAGAATGTCCATTGAACCTAGAAGCCATGTATTACATAGGTAACTAGAACCAAGATCGAGGAAGGTAAGGACTGCTATCGAATCTCTATAACCCATCGTGGTGAAACCACCCGAATTTTTCCTAGAGTAACCAAGGGGCTGGAACTAGTAACACTTACGCCTAACCTAGACTGACTCAGCCACCTGGTTTCCCCCAAGAAGTTCAGAAACCAATCCAAGCTGAACTGTCTAATAGCTTAGAGAACCTATTGAAGGCATACATGGCAAAAAATGATGCCACTCTAAGGAATTTGGAGAATCAAATGGGCCAGGTTGCAACTAAACTTAGAAACCGAGCACAAGGTGCTTTACCTAGTGATACGAAGAATCTAAGAAATCCAGGGAAGGAGCATTGTAAAGCGTTGACATTAAGGAGCGGAAAGACATTAAAGCCCAACACCATCAAAAAGGAGCCAGCTGATTTTCAAGGCTCAGAAAAAGTTCAATCAAGTGTTGAAATTCTAGTTTTATCGAAACTTAAATCTGTAAAATCAGATAAGGTAACTTCTGAATCAGCTAAATCTGATAAACTAACAACTTCGTTAGATACAGAATTGCCACAAAAGACGATTAACCAATTCCAATAAAGAATCCTCCACCACCGTACCCTCAAAGACTTCAAAAGTAGAAGTTGGAAATTCAATTCAAAAAGTTCCTATACGTACTCAACCAACTTCATATCAACATCCCGTTGGTTGAAGCACTTGAAAAAATATCGAACTAAGTCAAATTCATGAAGGATATCATGTTTAAAAAATGAAGACTTGGAGAATTTGAGTTGGTGGCCCTAACAAAAGAATATAGTTCATATCTTCAAGACAAACTAACCTCAAAGTTGAAGGATCCTCGATGTTTTATCATACCTTACAACATTGTAGCAACATGTTGTGGTAAAGCACTATGTGACTTGGGTGCACGTATCAACTTGATGCCCATGTTAATATTTAAAAAGTTTAGGATAGGTGAAGTTAGACCTACTACAGTTACACTTTGATTAGCAGATCGATCCTTAGCACATCCAGAAGGAAAAATTGAGGACATATTGGTACATGTAGACAAATTTATTTTTCCTGCTGACTTTATGGTTTTAGATTTTGAAGTAGACAAAGAAGTGCCAATCATTCTAGGAAGGTGTAACACCCCAAACCCGACCTAGAATTTAGACCCGAATTTGGCGTGTCACATTGAAGTGTGTTTTGGAAACCATGTTTTCATTGAAAACCCTTCTTTAGTGTAAAACTTCCAACCATTAAAAACCCCAATTTACGTTGCTCATTAACAAAACAAAATTTGCTCAAAGTCATTTCCTGCAAAAATAATAATATTATTAAAACCTTGTTCGTAGCGAAAGTCTGACTTAAACAGTTATAGAAACATGATATTTGAAAACAATAGTTATTATTTTAAAACTTGTGTTTAAAAGACTAGCAGTTTGTGATTACAAGAAATACCAATTAAAAGTTAAAAGAAAATCCCAATGGCCATATTACAAAAATTATTAACCCAACAATTAAAATAAAGTAAATATAAAGTCGCTAAGTTCAACTTTAAAGCATGTCGGTCGTGTGGCCACCTCCGAGTCCCTCGCAGCTCCAAATCATCTAAGGTTGGGAATTACCTGCACAGTTAAGGACAAAGGGTGAGTTACGAGAACTCAATGTGTAATCCCCTATTACGGTCATAGTCTGGGCCTGAGCCCATGCAGTATCAGTCTGGGCTTAAGCCCTATTCGATAACAATCTGGGCCTAAGCCCTATTCTGTAATAATCTGGGCCTAATCCCTATAAACATATCAATGCAATGAACATGTACCCGCCTATACCAACCAAACTCTCCACTTGTACCAACCAATCTCTCCATGTGGGGACGATGTTAACCCACCCAGCCAAACTCTTCAATAATGCAGCATAGCTGTTAATAGCGGTATATGTGGCTGAGCCACTAAAATAAGAATATGTGGCGATGCCACTATAACGGTAAGTGGCAATGCCACTAGAACGGTACTTCCTCCAATTAGTAAACCCAACCTAATGCAATATGTTATGTATGCAGTGTATTACGATCATATACAGATATATAAAAATTACATAAACAACATTTGATCTACCACTAAGGGTATAATGATCATTTTGTCGTTTAGGGGAAAAATGATAATTTCACCCTTTGGGGGTATTCGATAATTTTACCAACCAATGGTATTTCGATAATTTTACCCATCAAGGGTATTTTGGTAATTTACCCACCAAGGGTATTTTGGTAGTTTACCCATCGAGGGTATTTCGGTATTTACCCACCAAGGGCATGTAATATCCCAAAATAGGGCCTAAACAAAATCGTGGTTGCGAAACAATGAATCTGAGATAGAAAAGTTTATTACAATTAATTATTCTGATTTATTGAGTGATTAGATGCATGTGTTAGAATACCGATAGAAAATTTCATGAATTGCATGTCTAATTTGCCTATTAGGACTTAATTGCAAAAGTTGATAAATATGAGTTTTAGGTGTTAAAGGATTTAATTGAAGAGCATAATTGAAGTAAAGATCCTTAAATGGTAATTATACCATTAGGCTTTCATGGACAAAAATGGACATATATAGGTAGAAAGAACCAAAGTTTTTAATGAATGGGTAATTTAGTCATTTGGTAATAAAAAGAAATTAAAAGGGTAAAAGATGGAAAAATGTGCTCATCTTCTTCATTAGGCCATATTTTCAAGGGTTCACCATAGCTAGGGTTTGTTTCAATCTTCCAAGCTTCATAGTAAGTGATTCCAAGCCCTGTTTTTAATGTTCTTTACATTTTTGAAGCCCCAGTAGCTCGGTTTAACTTATTGTATCAACAATTCATGCTAGGGTTCATAACTGGAAAAATAGCCATAGGTGAAATGTATTTATTTTGATGTTTTATGATAGAATATGAAGTCTGAAACTATGTTAAACAACCTTTGCTAAGTGATTTTAAGTGAAAACGAGTAAAATGACATAATCGATAAAAATACCTAATGTTCATAAGTACATTTTAGAGTGAGAATTTGATGTTGTCATAGAAGGGAAAAATTATCAGCATGTCATAAAACATAATAATAAGGGATAAAGTTTAATTTCGGAGCTTTGGGGAAAATGTGTAAATATGTAAAAGTTTAGGGGCAAAATTATAATTTTTCCAAAGTTAGAGTTAAGGGCTGTTTTAATAAATGTGATATTAAATAAGCTAAATTTGCTATTATTGATCAAGAGGAACAAAATCCAGAGTTAGATCGGGGAAAGAAAAAGATAGTGGACTAAATTGATATAGTTTATCATTTTTTGTTTCGAGGTAAGTTTGTGGTAAATAAATGCAATATTATATTATTTTACATTTGATACTATTAAATTCTAGCATTTACATATTTATTCTGTAAATTTATCATTTAAAGACTCAAGCATGAATTGACGGAGAAGCAATCTCAAAAAGTTCCTGTTGAACCTTAGGAATGTGTAGGATACAAATGTCATGACATTAGGGTTTAAGGAAATCATGTAAGACCATGTCAAGGCATGGTATTGCTAAGTTACTATAAGAGAAAGGTACCATGTAAGACCATGCCAAGGCATGGCATTGGTGAGTTTATAAGGCAAAGGTCCCATGTAAGACCATGCCAAGGTATGGCATTGGTGAGTTTATAAGGCAAGGATATCACGTAAGACGATGTCAAGACATAGCAATGGTTAAGTTTCATAAGGAAAGGTACCCGCGTATCCTTAGTATTCCAAGTGGTTCAACGGGAAAATTCAAAGAGTATACCAAAGGAAAGGTAAAACAAGTTCAAGCTAAAAAGGTACAGGTAAGAATTTAAGACTTAAGTACATTAAATTAAAGGCTTAAATAAACTTGGTAAGAAAAGATTAAGAAAATTCATTAAGAATGTTGTTATTTATTTACATGTAAACTTACTAAGATTCATGCTTACTCCCATTCCTTTCTTTTTTTTAGTATTACAAGCCAACTCAGGGATCACAAGGATGTCGGAGTTCGTTACACACTATCAAAGGATTATATTGGTATTTTGTGACTCGAACG
This sequence comes from Gossypium rotundifolium, assembly GCA_025506655.1. NCBI lineage: Eukaryota > Viridiplantae > Streptophyta > Magnoliopsida > Malvales > Malvaceae > Gossypium > Gossypium rotundifolium. The sequence continues at coordinate 181,058,893 of CP106727.1, read as the reverse complement.
TTTTAAGCTATGGCATGTATAGGGACTTAGCCATTTTGTGTGTATGTCTTTATGATATGGCTTAATATTGGCTTGTAAATGCTTGATAATGATTAGCCATTAAAATTTTTAATTAAGAACATGTTTTGGATGTTACGTATGCTTCGATGATAGTTATTACAGAGAAATTATGAAAGAGTAAAAAAAAAATCTGCAAGGGAATAGTTTTGGACAGCAACTATGACATGATTTTCAAAAATCACCAAAAATTTAATAAATGGAATTAGGCTGTGAATGAGATATAAAATTAAATATTATTGAGTCTATTTTTATATGAAAGAAACATTATAGGTAAAATAATTGTATATTATGATATAATTGATTTTTAGTGTAGAGGGATAGAACTATCGAACTGCGTAATAAGGGAGATTTAACTAATAAACTCTACTAATTGGCCATACAAAAAATTCTGGAAAACTTATAGTAATAAGAAATATGAGTCTAGTTTCAGGTAAAATTTACGGATCTAAATTTTGAGTTTCATAACTCGAGTTATAGTCAATTTAGTTAACATGACGCAGATCGATAGTTTCAATTTTTATGCCCAAAACTAGAAAGTTAAGTCTAGTAATGCCTCGTGCTCGACTCTGGCAACGGTCTCGGGTAAGGAATGTCACATTTATTGGTATCAAAGTAATATTTTATTCGGTTCTCAAAATATTCAGTATGAGTAAGAGTCTAACTATACATGCCATACTTATATTTTGATAGTATGACGACTCCTGACGATTTTAAAATGTTTTTCTTTTATAGTTATAGATCCCAAACGAGCTAGTGCAGATGATGTAGAGAGTAATGCTCCCGCTCCCTCTAAAGGGATGGTGCCACCAGATAGTAGTGAAAGGCCCGTTACAGCTAGTTAGGGAGGAGGGGCTCGAGAAGCCTTCTTCCAAGCTATGAATGAATGGTTTGCTGAGTTCATTCATACGAACCCGACTGTTAGACCTCCACCCTCTCATGATCCTCAGACTACCCATGTAGCTTCTCCAATCATAGATACAGTCAGAAGAGAGAAGCCACCCGTTGACAAGATTAGTAAACAATGGGTTGAGGAGTTTCGGGCTACCAAAGATAATGATACAGAGAAAGCTAAATTTTGGCTTGAGAACACTATTAGAGTCTTTGATGAGTTATCCTGCACATTGGAAGAGTGTATTAAATGTGTAGTGTCACTTCTTAGAGATTCGGCCTACCAGTGGTGCAAGACACTTGTGTTAGTAGTACAGAAAGGAAGAGTTACTTGAGATTTCTTTCAGGAGGAGTTCCGTAAGAAGTACATCAGTCAGAGGTTTATTGACCAGAAAAGAAAATAGTTCCTTGAATTAAAATAGGGTAAGATGACTGTGACTGAGTATGAACGTGAATTTGTCTGACTCAGCAATTATACTCGAGAGTGTGTGTCTACAGAGGCTATCATGTGTAAAATATTTGAGGACGGGCTCAACGATTGTAACAGTCTGAAATTGACCCTAATCAGAAAGGTGGTTTTGGGACCATGAATTTGAGTCTGAATAATATTTTAATATTATTTCATGTGCCGTAAATATGTGATTAAGTGTGTGGTAAATTCTCGTAAGTTAAATTGTTCGTTTGTGTGTGTTAATTTGATAAAAGGATGAAATTGCATGGAATGTGAAAGTTGCATACTATTTATTGAGATATCAAAGTGTTATGGCTTTTAAAAATTGTGGCCTTGCATGGCAATTAAGCCATTTTTATGGTTAGTGGACGGCAAGTTAATAAATGGAATGAGTTTTATATGTTATAATAATGTTTATTATTTTTATGATAATGTATATTATTTTTTATATTATATGTATTTTATAATCTATTTCTTTATAATAAAAGAAAATGGGTTAGTGGCTTCATATTATTCATTCCCTTGTCGAAACCATAAAAGAAAAAAGAAATAAAAAATTTGCTAGGCATTCGACACTTGCAAGCTAAAATTAAGGTGAGTTTTGCTTTCGTTTTTTGATAATTTCTACGTTTTTCCAATCGTTGCTTCGAATACCTCAAGACCCATGCTTGAATTTTTGATTTTGATGAATATTTTGAAATGTGCCATTGATGAGCTCATGAGTTTTATGATGATAGATGGTGAATTATGAAAGATATATGTTAGATTAACATATTTTGTATTGAAATTTTTGGTGAAATTGAGTAATTAGGGCTAAATTGAGAAAATAAATTTTTGAGGGGTTAAAATGCAAAATAAATGAAAGAAATGGACTTGTATAGTCCCTATGAATATTCGGCCCCTGGGTTGTGTAATGAAATTTTGTGTATTTTGTGTTTTGTGCAAATAAGACTAAATTGTAAAAATGTGAAATATTAGGGGAAAAATGGTAATTTTCCTAATTAGGTGTTTTTGGATTAAATTGAAATGAAATGTACTTGAATGAGCTTATTTTAAATATGTTTAGATTAAGAACAAAGAAATTCGAATTTGGATAGGGGAAAAACGAAAGTTCGCGAATAGCTAGTCTTCGTCGTCCGTCGATAATCGAGGTAAGTCCTTAAGTAAATATAAGTCAAAGAATTATTTGTGAATATAATAAATGATGAAATTTGAATATTTTAAGCATAAATATATCAAATGGATGAATGTAGGGGTATAATATTAGATTGAGTTTTATTTGTTGAAAGTAATGTGTAATGGATATGCTCGGTTGTTGTGTGAAAGTGATAAGCATTACATAGGTTGTTTGAGATGCTAGTGTTGAGAAATGTGCATTAAACGATTTATTATGTTGTTATTTCGGGCTTCGAGCCTAGCAAGCCTTGTGCCGGTGATTTATTTCGGGCTTTGAGCCTAGCAGGCCTTGTGCTTGATGATTTAATTCAGACTTCTGACCTAAAGGTGCTTAATGCCGTTGTTTATACTTCGCACCTTTGGTCTAGCGTGCTTAATCTGGGTGTTTATACTTCGGACCTTTGGTCTAGCAGGCTTAATGCCAGTGGGTAATTCGGGCTTGAATGCCTAGCAGGCTAAATGCCGGTGATACGCTATAGACGAAGAATTTGAGAATGACATGAGGTATGGCATATTAAATGATATGTGTTAGAAGCTCGGGTAGGAGTTGGCTTATTGTATTACTAAGAAATGAAGTAGCTCAGTTCATTATCATTTTACTTAAGTATGGTGTGATGAAGTGAATGATTCATTAAGTATTTTATTTAGTGACGATGATCTTATCATTAACAGGTATGAACATTTAATTTGTGGGAGGTTGAGATATGTTGATATAACACATGGAAGATTCGATTATAATGAAAAGATGAATGGTAAAAGTGTTGAAAGTATTTGTAATTGAGTTCGTTTGACTCAAAATATATGAATAAACATAATACTCAATAAATTATTGGTATATGCGTTTATGATATCCATGTGCTAATATTTAAGTCAAAGTATTACTAGTATTCGGTTAAGCATAATTTACATGTTGGAATGATTAAATTCAATGCCGAAAGCATGGAGATGAATATGTTTAAATGTTCATTTATTGCATTAATACTTGCTTGAGACTTACTAAGCTAGTAAGCTTACTTTGTGTGTTTTAATGTGCTGTTATATAGATTTTGGGTCAGCTACGGGCTCGGGGAATCATCGTGAAGTCACTCACACTATCGACTTATTTTGATACTCATAGAAGTTGAATTTTAAGCATAAGGCATGTATAGGCTAGCCTGATATTTTTAATGATACTTGTTAATGTTTATAGCCATGCGAAAATGGCTATCTCTATTGGGTTAAGTTTAATTCCCTTACTTTTGTTATAATAAGCTTGTATGTTTCGACCGTATGGGATAAGGTTTTTAAACCACATGTTTCGGTCTTATAAGTAAGTTGATATAGGACGGCATATGGATCATGCTTATTTTAATCAATTAAAAACAATTCGTTAGTTGGTATGAGCAATTCATAAAATAAAAAGATATGATAAATGAGATTTATGCTATTTGCATTGTTGTGTGGTATTATTGAAATGTACATTGCATGATTATTTTGTGCTTATCCGTGATCATATTGAATATGACTTAGTTAGTATATTAAGTATGTATTACGCATGGGACTGTCTGTTTATAATTGAACCATTTTATAAGGATGTTTAACTAAAACATAAATTGATTGAGTAAAAGTTTTTACTTAACTGGTAATACCCATAACCCTAATTTGGTAACAGACATGGATTAGGGGTGTTACATTTTATTGGTATCAGAGCTTACGGTTTAGTCGATTCTAGGACTATCGTAGCGCATGTGAGTCTAACTATACATGCCTTATATTATAATGCGATAGTGTGATGACTTCTGACATCTAGATTGTGTTTTTATTTTGTAAATGGATCCCAATAGACCGTAAATGATGATGTCGAGAGCGTAGCGCCTAATCCCACGCATGGGACAATGCCAATAGAATCTCGACCTATCTCGAGTAGCCATGAATGGGGAGGTTAAGCAAGCCTTCTACCAGTTGATGAACAAAAGGTTTACTCAATATATCTGGACTAATCCGACTGTGCAACAAGCTCTACCCCAAATAATCCATCTTTGATACATATGATACCTCGGTGTTAGATCCGATGAGATTTAGCAGGCCCCTTTAGATAAAATCGGGAAACACGAGGCCAAAGAGTTTAAAGTTAATGATGATAATGATGCAAAATGAGTTGACCTGTGATTTGATAATACTATCCGTGTGTTCGGTAAGCTATCACGTACTCTAGTTGAATGCTTAAAATGTGCTATATCATTATTACGGGACACCACATATCATTAGTGAAAAACACTAGTATCGGTGGACTCGGAAGAGAAAGTGATTTGGGAATTCTTCCAGACTGAGTTCCTTAAGAAATATATCAGTTAGAGATTCATTGATAAAAAATGTAACACCCTAAAAATCCGAGTATATATATATTGCATGATTTGGTGTTTAGATTTTAAAGGAAAATTTCTTACTTTTATTTTAGTGCTTATTGAAGTCCTAAAGAGGAGTATAACATAATTTGGATAAGGAATAAATTTAATAATTGAGAATTTATTGAAGAGAAGCAAATGTCATTAAGACTTAAGTTAAATTAAGTGTTAATGAGTGTCATAAGTTGAGTACATGGCATGGTGGTGTTGGCGCATGAGTTATAGCATGAGGAAGAGGTTGAATCCCTTGTTTAGCATCTAGGTAAATTTTATTTTTAATTTTTCGCACATGTATAGCAAGTGTCGGCCAAGAGTATATATGGTAAGTGTTGACCATGTTATTTTTGGTTAGTGTATCAAAGGATTAAGGAAATAGTTAACTTATGGCATGGAATCAAAAACTTAAGGAAAGATAGGGGGGACATAAGGCAAATATCAAGGAAGGATTTTGGAAACAAAATCATGGCCAATTGACCATGTTTTGGACGGCAACTTGGTATAGGGAGGGAGCCAAATTTTAGTGTTAGTTTGGCTAAGAAATTAATTTTTCTCTTTGGTCATTCCTTGCACCTTGTGCAGAATTTTTGTTTTCTCTTCTCAACTTTTCATCTTGGCCGAATTGTGCATTTGGTAAAGCTCAAATTTTGTGATCATTTGGTCATTTTTATTTCTTTAGCCATTGCTTTGTGTCTTTTCTTTGAGTGCCGAAATCAACTATACCAAAAGAACCATCCTTTCTCTTTTCTTTTACCATGGCCGAATGTACTAGCTCCTAAAATCCATCTTTTTCTTCTCTTCTCTTTGAAATCAAACAACATCATCACCATCTCTTCTTTCATATTTTAATTCCTCTCATTCAAAGTTTCTCCATCAAACACTCTCATGGCCAATGCTAGAGTGCCCTTAGCGAATCTTTATTTCTTTTCTTTGATCATACATAACCGAAATCTTCATCCATCACAAACACCTTTCTCAATCCTTCTTTTCGATCGTGGATTATAGGTAAGGGGTTCTTCTTTTTTCGTTTTCAATTTATTGATAGTGTTATGGCCGAATATTAATGGTGTTATGAAGGACTATTTGGATCGAAATAAACGTTCGTTCTAATAATGTTTCATTCATTATTATATAGTGCAATAACGGAAGATCGAAACTCAAGTGATCGGGAGAATCATAGAAACGTTGGAATCGATTTATTGTGGTAAGGAAATCACATCCTTTTTAAAGCCTCTAGTACTATTTCGATATTATTTTAGATTTAACTAATAGTCCTTTGGATCTTGAAGACTTTCAAAATAGGGAAGAAAAGGGCGGTGGTTAGTCACGTTAAGAGGGGCGGATCTGTAAATCCCCCATTTAAACGAAGAGCGGTTTCGACAGTCCGAGATTTTCCACCGGGTTGCGGACCATCTTCCGAAGGGAGTCAATTATTTGAAGTGGTACGAACTTCCGAGCCATTATACGTTGGTGGATTCTCGGCGACTAACGAACCAATAAACGAGGAGAAGCCGAAAATCGAAGTGATTCAAAATCAAGAGGGTAAGATTTTGGATCTATTATCGATTAAGTATGTTTATACGAAATAGTGTTCTAACGGATCGAAATATGTTTTAGGTGCCGAGGAGCGAGAAGGATTAGTACTCTCGGTATCGAGGTGTGTAACTTCACACTATTTCTCGGTTGGATGTCAATTTCAGTATTGAAGTAAAATCGTAAAAACGACTAGATCGGTAAAAAAACGTAACAACTGATATTTTGGTGAAAATACGTGAAAACAACTAAAATCATGAAAATTTCGAAAACGCCCTCGAAATATTACTTGTTAATATGTAAATTGTATGTTTCGATAAATTGGGCCAAAATACTCTAGTTCGATAAATTGGGCCAAAATACTCTAGTTCGATAAATTGGGCCAAAATACTCTAGTTTGATAAATTGGGCCAAAATACTCTAGTCGATAAATTGGGCCAAAATACTCTAGTTCGATAAATTGGGCCAAAATACTCTAGATTGATAAATGGGCCAAAGCCCACTAAACTGCTAAATGGGCAAATTGCTAAATTATTTTATGGGCCAAATGAAATGTTTAATGATAAACCCACCATTATGAAGAATTTTTTTTTTATGACTATATTTTGATATATACGCATAATTGCATGGGGCGGGGTATATGAAGAGAAGAATGGCCAGTTGCCAAAAATCTAGTTCGGTGGCTCTGCCACAATTATGGCTTATTGCCTCTAGTTCTATGGCTTTGCCACAAATAATTAAATGGCTTATTGCTCGTAGTTCTAAGTGGCTTTGCCACAAATAATTAAATGGCTTATTGCCTCTAGTTCGGTGGCTTTGCCACAATTATAAAAAAGGCTTAATGCCTACGATTGGTGTGTTGGCGGGTAGGTTGACTTGATCCCAGTGTGTGATGGTTGGTACGGGGTGTTAGCGGATGGATATTAGGTTTGGTTTGGGAAATTCATTTTACATGCATTTTAAATTATTTTATTTTATGATATATTGTTGAATTTCAGAATTGGGCTCAAGCCCAGCATAATATCTTGATGATCTGGCCCAATAATGGTGGTAAGTGAGTTGCACATTGAGTTCTAAGTAACTCACCCCCTTAAATTTTCCATCTCAGGTAATGGAAATTGACGTGGACTTGTGCCGAGGATGACTTCGTGGAGGCCATACTGCAAAACATGGGTTATTTAAACTCTGAACTTTTTAATAAGTATTTTTACTATTTTGGGTTATTGTAATAAGGGCCTCTATAAATAATTTATGGATTTTATGTGTGTTTGGTTTTAAACTATACTTGGGACTTTTAAATATGGGCTATGATTATATGATGTTTTTATTAAAATAAATTTGGGTTTTCAAGTATATGAAATTCTTTTATAAATATTTTATTATTGTTAACTCTTTAATAAATTACCTAAAGGTTTTTGATAAGGCAATGTTAATAATGTTTTCAACTAATGTTTTCTAATATTTATCAAATTCAAATACTCTTCTAATTTTATTAAATCTCGTAAATAATATTGTAGCTTTCAACTTATTGAAGATTTAAAAATAGCTCGATTCATGTAACAAACCAAATCTAGTCTCAATGCATAGACCGGATTTGGGGTGTTACATTTAGTGGTATTAGAGCCAGTTTCAAAAACTCGGCTGTGGATTGGGTTCGCAAATAAAATTCTGTATGAAATCGTTCAATTATATTTTAAAGATCAGTATGGCACCACAAGCATCCGGCAACAAGTCAAGTAAGTATTTATTGCTTAATGATTACTATGATGATCATAGAAACACTCTAGAACTTCTAGTTTTAAATGTGAAAAATCGAAGAGATTGAGACTATAGGATATGTTGCGAAAAACAACTTTATATCTCAAATCTCATAAAATATCGTTAATAAACACCGAAACAAATTTTCTGATTCATAAAACTTGTAATCAGATAAACGAACAAACTATCATGAGCACTAGAGGACGTGGTCATGGACGCGAGACGTGGCAGTAGAGGCCGAGGTGCTACGATCAAGCACCAAATCATATGTCGGAAGTAGACGCACTGCGCCAATTGAAAGTGAGACGGATCACACGATCACATGGAAGAAGATAATGCATTGACTCAAGCAATGCTGCGAGTCTTGGAAAGGGTCGTTGGAACTAGAATTGGGCCAACAACTCGTGGGTCAATTTGAGCGACTTAAGTCAAATAATGCGAAGTTTTTAGAGGAGTCTCCGTGTAGCTCGAATGTGGTGAATCTCGGGTCAAGTCGTGGAACGGATTATGGATGATATGGAATGCACGGTTGAGCAAAAACTGAGAGGAGCTGTATCCTTATTAAGAGATGAGGCGTAACAGTGGTGGCTCACTGTTCGAGAAGGCACCGAAGCTGCACTGATTAATTGGGAATTCTTTAAAGCGCCTTCCAAGGAAAATACGTTGGAATGAGTTATGTAGATGCTCAAGGAAGGAATTTCAATCTTGTCCAAGGAAGTAAGACCGTGGCAAGATATGAAGCTGAGTTTTACGTCGAGCCGCTATGCCCGGACAATTGTAGCAAGATCAAGAACGTTGTATGCGTTTGAGGATGGACTTAATGATGAGTGAGGTTCGATTGCTCCACGAAGTTAGAAATTTTTCCACTCTTGTGGAGAAGGCCAAAATAGTGAGGAGGCTAAGAATTGAGAAGCGAACCGAGAAAGATTTCAAACAAGAGAGAGACACGTGAGCCTGGTTCTTCAAAGAGATTCCGAAGAAACCTCGGAATGATGAATCGTTCAAGGTAGAACCCCAGTAGTAAATAATCAAGTCGAGATTGCACCGAGTGTGGGAAAAGACATTTTGGAGAATGTTGGAGGAAAACGGCGATGCTACAAATGCGGTTCAATGGATCATCAGTATAAAAATTGTCCTCGACGTATGGATACGACTCAAGAAGTTCGTAATAATGATGCACAGCCGGTCAGGGGTAATCAGCAGCCACCGAGAGGTCGTGGACCAGGTCGTGGTGGTAATGGGGCTGGTCGTGGTCAAGGTGCACCGAGTCGAGGCAATGGTCATAGAGGAAATGCAGATGCAAGACAGCCTGGACTGGTCTATGGAGTTAGATGCCGCGAGGACGGCAATGCACCAGATGTGATAACTGGTACGTTCTTCATTTTTGATGTACCTGTTATTGCCTTAATAGATATTGGCTCTACCCATTCATATGTAGCTAGTGTCATATCTGGAAATCTGAATTTAGAATATGAAATTACCAAAAATGAGATGACAGTAATTAGTCCTTTAGGACAGTCGGTAATTGTTAATAAAGTGTTTAAAGACGTGTCTTTGAAAATTCAAGAGGAGATATTCTTAGCAAACTTGATAGAACTACCTTTCGGTGAGTTCGATCTCATTCTGGGCATGGATTGGCTGGTTAAACATCGGGCGCAAGTGGATTGTGCTGAAAAACGAATGTCAGTAAGAACCTCGGATGATAAGGAAGTCATAATGATTTGTGAGCGAATGAACTATCTGGCAAATGTGGTATCTGCATTAAAGGCAGAGAAGTTGGTGCGAAAAGGATATGGAGCATTCCTAGCCTTTATCTGTGCTTTGAATGCCAAAGAGTTATCTGTGAATAATGTGAGGACGGTGAAGGAATTTCCGATGTATTTCCGAAGAACTTCCCGGTATACCTCCAGATCGGAAGTAGAATTTGGCATTGAGCTTTTGTTCGAGATACTCCAAAGGTCCATTGCTCCTTATAGAATGGCAATCAAGGAGTTGGTGAGCTTAAAGGTCAAATTCAAGAATTGTTGGATCGGGATTTATTCGACCAAGTGTGTCTCCGGGAGCACCCGTTTTGTTCGTCAAGAAGAAGGATGGATCGATGCGTATGTGCATTGACTACGCATAATTGAATAAATTGACGATCAAGAATCGGTATCCTCCGCCGAGAATTGACAACCTATTTGATCAATTAAAAGGAGCTTCAGCTTTCTCCAAAATTGATTTAAGGTCGGGTTATCACCATTTCAAGGTGAAAGAAGCGGACATTTATAAGACGGCATTTCGGACACGCTATTTTACACTATGAGTTTGTAGTGATGCGTTTGGACTAACCAATGCAACAAATGCATTTATGGACATGATGAACTGAGTCTTTCAACCATATTTAGACCGATTTGTGGTAGTGTTCATAGATGACATTTTGGTTTATTCGAGAAATGAGGAGGAACATGACCAGATTTGCGGATAGTATTACAACTACTGTGATAAACAATTGTATGCCAAATTTAGTAAATGTGAATTTTGGCTAAAGGAAGTGACTTTCCTTGGTCATGTAGTATCACCAAGGAATAAGGGTGGATCCTCGAAAAATTGAGGCTATTTCGATTGGAAACCACCAACATCGATGAGCTGAAATTTGGAGTTTCTTGGTTTATGGATACTATAGACGTTTTGTAGAGGGTTTTAGTTGATTCTCGCACCCCTAACTAAAGCTGCTAAGAAAGGGAGCTCCGTGATATTTGGACCGAAAAGCAAAGAGAGTTTCAAGAAATTGAAGAAGATCCCGACTAAGCTCCAGCTTTGATTTAGCGGAGGTGGAAAAGAATTCACTGCTTATTGTGATGCCTCTCACGGGTGCAGGTTGTGTGTTGATGCAAAATGGAAAGGTGGTGGCCTATGCTTCTCGTCAATTGAGACCACACGGTAAACTACCCTACGATGACTTGGAGTTAGTCTGTTGTCTTTGCTTTAAAAATTTGGAGGCACTATCTCTATGGTGAGAAATCATCTACACGGATCACAAGAGTCTTAAATACTTCCTTACCCAAAAGGAGTTGAATTTAAGACAAAGAAGATGGGTAGAATTATTAAAAGATTATGATTTCTCAATCGAATATCATCTCGAAAGGCTAACGTGGTAGCCGACACGTTAAGTCGTAAGACAAGATCTAATTTGAGAGCATTGTTTGCCCATTTGAGTCTCAGATAAGGATGGCGGCTTGTTAGCGTAACTTGGTGAAGCCTCCGCGATGGAACAAATCAAGGAAAATGACATCGATGAGAAGTTGGGACCTTTACTTGACAAGTTGAAAATGGTGAAATCGAGGATTTTGGAATAAACGGAAGGTGTGTTGTGTTTTCGAGGAAGAGTATCTATGCCTAAGGACTCGGACACAAGCAAATGATTCTACGGAGGCGATAGTAGCCCTTATGCTATGCATCCCGGAGAAAATAAGATGTATCGAGATCTCCGTGAATGATATTGGTGGCGTGGTTGAAACGTGAGATTTCGAATTTGTGGGAAAATGTTTGACTTGTCGCAAGTGAAGGCGTAACATCAATTACCGTCTCGGGTTGTTACAACCGATAAAGATTCCTCTTTGGAAATGGGAGAGGATAACCATGGATTTTGTTAGTGGGTTACCGTTAACACCTACTAAGAAAAATTTCGTTTGGGTAATTGTTGATCGGTTGACGAAGACTGCTCATTTCCGCCGATTCAGACGGATTATTCATTGCGAAGTTGGCTAAACTGTATGTATCTGAAATTGTGAGGTTGCATGGGTATTGTGATCTATTATATTGGATAGGACCCTAGGTTTACATCACGATTCGAAAGCTCGCATGAAGCCTTGGGGACAAAGTTGAATTTCAAGATGGCTTTTCATCCTCATCGATGGTCGATCGGAGAGAGTAATTCAGATATTGAAAGATATGTTAAGAGGATGTATAATCGACTTGAGGGTAGTTGGGAGGATTATCTACCACCGCGTAATTCAGCGTATAACAACGACTATCGGCCTAGCATTCTGATGGCACCTTACGAGGCATTGTATGGTCGTAAGTGTCGCTCTCCTATTTGTTAGACCGAGTTGGGTGAACGATGATGTTAGGTCCCGAGATGATATAAGAGAGAGGATAAGGTAAAAGTTATTCGAGCACGGTTGAAAGAAGCCTCGGATAGACGTAAGTCATATGCGCACTGCGAAAGGATATCGAGTATGATGTGGGAGATCGGGTTTTTTGAAGGTATCTCCTTGGAAAAAATCTTTAGGTTTGGAAGGAAGGGCAAGCTAAGTCCTAGATACATTGGACCTTATCGTGTCAAGCGTGTTGGTCCAAATGGCTTATCGATTGAGTTACCTCCTAATTGGACCAAATCCATAATATTTTCATGTTTCCATGTTGAGGCGTTATAGATCGGATCCTTCGTGATATTATACCTAGTAGAAGAATTGGAGTTGAATTCAGATTTGTCATTTGAAGAAGAACCGGTGGAAATCTTAGACCGAGATGTCAAAGTGCTAAGAAAGAAAACCGTGCCATTGGTCAAAGTTCTATGGCGAACCACGAGTGGAAGAAGCTACGGGAACCCGAGGATGCAATTAACAACAATACCCTCACCTCTTTCAATCGTGTAAATTTCGAGGACTAAATTTTCTTTAAGGAGGGTAGAGTTGTAACACCCTAAAAATCCGAGTATATATATATATTGCATGATTTGGTGTTTAGATTTTAAAGGAAAATTTCTTACTTTTATTTTAGTGCTTATTGAAGTCCTAAAGAGGAGTATAACATAATTTGGATAAGGAATAAATTTAATAATTGAGAATTTATTGAAGAGAAGCAAATGTCATTAAGACTTAAGTTAAATTAAGTGTTAATGAGTGTCATAAGTTGAGTACATGGCATGGTGGTGTTGGCGCATGAGTTATAGCATGAGGGAAGAGGTTTGAATCCCTTGTTTAGCATCTAGGTAAATTTTATTTTTAATTTTTCTGCACATGTATAGCAAGTGTCGGCCAAGAGTATATATGGTAAGTGTTGACCATGTTATTTTTGGTTAGTGTATCAAAGGATTAAGGAAATAGTTAACTTATGGCATGGAATCAAAAACTTAAGGATAGATAGGGGGGGCATAAGGCAAATATCAAGGAAGGATTTTGGAAACAAAATCATGGCCAATTGACCATGTTTTGGACTGACAACTTGGTATAGGGAGAGAGCCAAATTTTAGTGTTAGTTTGGCTAAGAAATTAATTTTCTCTTTGGTCATTCCTTGCACCTTGTGCAGAATTTTTGTTTTCTTCTCAACTTTTCATCTTGGCCGAATTGTGCATTTGGTAAAGCTCAAATTTTGTGATCATTTGGTCATTTTATTTCTTTAGCCATTGCTTTGTGTCTTTTCTTTGAGTGCCAAAATCAACTATACCAAAAGAACCATCCTTTTCTTTTCTTTACCATGGCCGAATGTACTAGCTCCTAAAATCCATCTTTTCTTCTCTTCTCTTTGAAATCAAACAACATCATCACCATCTCTTCTTTCATATTTTAATTCCTCTCATTCAAAGTTTCTCCATCAAACACTCTCATGGTCGAATGCTAGAGTGCCCTTAGCAGAATCTTTATTTCTTTTTCTTTGATCATACATAACCGAAATCTTCATCCATCACAAACACCTTTCTCAATCCTTCTTTTCGATCGTGTATTATAGGTAAGGGTTCTTCTTTTTCGCTTTCAATTTATTAATAGTGTTATGGCGAATATTAATGGTGTTATGAAGGACTAATTGGATCGAAATAAACATTCGCTCTAATAACGTTTCATTCGTTATTATACAAAGGCAATAACGGAAGATTGGAACTCAAGTGATCGGAGAATCGTAGAAACGTTGGAATCGATTTATTGTGGTAAGGAAATCACATCCTTTTAAAGCCTCTAGTACTATTTCGATATTATTTTAGTTTTAACTAATAGTCATTTGGATCTTGAAGACTTTCAAAATAGGGAAGAAAAGGGTGGTGGTTAGTCACGTTAAGAGGGGCGGATCTGTAAATCCCCCATTTAAACGAAGAGCGGTTTTGGCGGTCAGGATTTTCCAGGGTTGCGGACCATTTTCGAAGGAGTCAATTATTTGAAGTGGTACGAACTTCCGAGCCATTATACGTTGGTGGATTCTCGGCGACTAACGAACCAATAAACGAGGAGAAGCCGAAAATCGAAGTGATTCAAAATCAAGAGGGTAAGATTTTGGATCTATTATCGATTAAGTATGTTTATACGAAATAGTGTTCTAACGGATCGAAATATGTTTTAGGTGCCGAGGAGCGAGAAGGATTAGTACTCTCGGTATCGAGGTGTGTAACTTCACACTATTTCTCGGTTGGATGTCAATTTCGGTATTGAAGTAAAATCGTAAAAACGACTAGATCGGTAAAAAACGTAATAACTGATATTTTGGTGAAAATACGTGAAAACAACTAAAATCGTGAAAATTTCTAAAACGCCTCAAATATTACTTGTTAATATGTAAATTGTATGTTTCGATAAATTGGGCCAAAATACTCTAGTTCGATAAATTGGGACAAAATACTCTAGTTCGATAAATTGGGCCAAAATACTCTAGTTCGATAAATTGGGCCAAAATACTCTAGTTCGATAAATTGGGCTAAAATACTCTAGTTCGATAAATTGGGCCAAATTACTCTAGTTCGATAAATTGGGCCAAAATACTCTAGATTGATAAATGGGCCAAAGCCCACTAAACTACTAAATGGGCAAATTGCTAAATTATTTTTATGGGCCAAATGAAATGTTTAATGATAAACCCACCATTATGAAGAATTTTTTTTTATGACTATATTTTGATATTACGCTTAATTGCATGGGGTGGGGTATATGAAGAGAAGAATGGCCGTTGCCAAAAATCTAGTTCGTGGCTCGCCACAATTATGGCTTATTGCTCTAGTTCGGTGGCTTTGCCACAAATAATTAAATGGCTTATTGCCTCTAGTTCAAATGGCTCGCCACAAATAATTAAATGGCTTATTGCCTCTAGTTCGGTGGCTTTGCCACAATTATAAAAAAGGCTTAATGCCTACGATTGGTGTGTTGGCGGGGTGGGTTGACTTGATCCCCATAGGTGTGATGGTTGGTACGGGGGTGTTAGCGGATGGATATTAGGTTTGGTTTGGGAAATTCATTTTACATGCATTTTAAATTATTTTATTTTATGATATATTGTTGAATTTCAGAATTGGGCTCAAGCCCAAAGATAATATCTTGATGATCCGCCCAATAATAGTGGTAAGTGAGTTGCACACTAAGTTCTAAGTAACTCACCCCTTAAATTTTCCATCTCGTAATGGAAATTGACGTGGACTTGTGCCGAGGATGACTTCGTGGAGGCCGTCATCGCAAAACATGGGTTATTTAAACTCGAACTTTTAATAAGTATTTTTACTATTTTGGGTTATTGTAATAAGGGCCTCTATAAATAATTTATGGATTTTATGTGTGTTTGGTTTTAAACTATACTTGGGACTTTTAAATATGGGCTATGATTATATGATGTTTTTATTAAAATAAATTTAGGTTTTCAAGTATATGAAATTCTTTTATAAATATTTTATTATTGTTAACTCTTTAATAAATTACCTAAAGGTTTTTGATAATGCAATGTTAATAATGTTTTTCAACTAATGTTTTCTAATATTTATCAAATTCAAATACTCTTCTAATTTTATTAAATCACGTAAATAATATTGTAGCTTTCAACTTATTGAAGATTTAAAAATAGCTTGATTCATGTAACAAACCAAATCTAGTCTCAATGTATAGACCGGGTTTGGGGTGTTACAAAAAAAGGTAAAGAATTTCTAGAATTAAAACAGGGTCGAAAGACTGTTTCTGAGTATGAACTAGAGTTCGTGAGACTGAGTCAGTATGTTTGAGAATGTGTATCCTCCGAAGCTATAATGTGAAAAAGATTCGAAGATGGTCTTAATAAAGATATTCGTTTGCTAGTTGGGATTTTAGAAATAAGAGAGTTCGTTGTACTCTTTGACCGAGCTTGCAAGCTGGGGCATCCGAAAAGTTGTAGATTTAATGACAAAACTTGCTACAGATGTAGATCACTTGATCATTTTATCCAAGATTGTACTGAGTCTGTTGAGCCAAAGACTATTCAGAATCCGAGATCTGATAGTGCACTTATGAGAGGTATATCTTTAAAGAACGTAAGAAACGTCAGTGGTAGTCAAAGAACTATAAGAGATAGTGTTGTCAGGTACGAAGCTAGAGTGCCTGTTAGAGCATATGTTATCCAAGTTTGAGAAGAAGCTTCATCACTTGATGTAATAACTGGTACTTTTACTCTTTATGGTACTTCTGTGATTGCTTTAATAAACCTTGGTTCTACGCATTCATACATGTGCATGAACGTAGTATTCAGTAAGACTTTGCCTGTAGAGTCTACTGAGTTTACCATAAAAGTATTGAACTCCTTAGGTAAAAGTGTTCTTGTTGACAAAATATGCAAGAACTGGCCGTTAATGCTTTGAGATATCTGTTTTCCTACTGATCTGATGCTCTTGCCATTTGATGAATTCTATATTATTCTGGGTATGGATTGGTTATTTGTGCATGATGCGATTGCGAATTGCAAAAGAAAGGCGATAGATTTGAGATGTCCGAATAATGAGATTGTAAGGATTGAGTTGGATGATTTGAATAGATTGACTGCTGTAATATCAGTATTGAAAGCTAAGAATTATGTAAAAAGGGTTGTGAAGCATATTTTGCTTATGTGATTGATTTAAGAATATATGAGAAGAAAGTTGAATCAGTGCCTATTGTTTGTGAGTTTTCTGATGTATTTCCTAAAGAGTTATCAGGTTTGCCTCTAATTCGTGAAGTTGAATTTGTTATCGGTTTGATGTGGTATTTGTAGAAGACATATTGATTTATTCATGTGATGAAAAGGAGCATGCTGAACATTTGAGAATTTTGTTGCAAACTTTGAGAGAAAAACAATTATACGCAAAATTCAGCAATTGTGAATTCTAGTTGCATGAAGTTAGTTTTCTGCGATATATTGTGTCAGCTTCTAGAATCCGAGTAGATCCTAGTAAAATTTTTTATATTTTGAGTTGGAAACCTCCGAAGAATGTGTCTGAAGTTCGTAGTTTTCTTGGCTTAGCTGGTTATTACCGTAGAATTGTAAACAGATTTTCAGCGATAGTTACTCCATTGACTAGACTACTTTAGAAAGATGTCAGATTTAAATGGTCGAATAAATGTTAGAAAAGTTTCAATCAGTTGAAAACTCTGTTAACAAAAGCTCCAGTGTTAATACAACCAGAATCGAGTAAGAGTTTGTTGTATACAGTGATGCTTTATTAAATGATTTGGGATGTGTTTTAATGCAGGAAGGTAAAGTGGTAGCTTATGCCTCGAGGTACAGTTGAAGCTTTATGAAAAGAATTACTCGACACACGACTTTGAATTAGCTGCGATTGTGTTTGCACTTAAGATTTGGCATCATTATCTGTATGGTGAGAAATGTCACATATTTTCAGATCATAAAAGTTTAAAATATTTGATGACTCAAAAAGATTTGAACTTGAGTCATAGAAGATGGCTTGAGTTATTGAAAGACTATGAGCTAGTGTAAGATTATCATCCGGGTAAAGTAAACGTTGTTGCTGATACATTAAGTAGAAAGTCATTGTTTGCATCACATGCTTTGAATGCTCAGTTAGACTTGTCTAATGATAGTTCTGTAATAGAGGAATTGAGAGCAAAACCGTTGTTTTTACAACAGATATGTAAAGCTCAGAAGTCTGCTAATGAATTACTAGAGAAATGAGCTCATGTGAAATGAACTTTGAATTTGAATTTCAAATTGTGGATGATTGTTTGAATTATCTGGATCGTATCTGTGTTCTGAGAAATCCAGGGTTGATTCAATTGATTTGAATGAAGTATATAATAGTCATTTATTTGTTCATCTGGGAAGTACTAAAATGTACCATGATTTGAAACAACACTACTGGTGGTCTGGTGTGAAATGAGACATTTCTGAGTCTGTTTTGAAATGTTTACTTGTCAGCAAGTGAAAACTGAACATCAAGTTTCATCTGAATTGCTATATTCGATTCTGACTTTTGAGTGGAAATGAGATAGAGTGACGATGGACTTTATTTCTGCTTGCCCCTGACTCCGAGAATGAAAGATGCGATTTGGGTCGTAGTTGGTCGATTAACTAAATCTGCCCATTTTATTCCGGTAAGATCTGATTTTTCACTAGAGAGATTGGTCAAGTTTTATATTACTGGGGTTGTGAGATTGCACAGGGTGCCACTATCTATTGTGTCAGATAGAGATCTGAGATCTACAACACGATTCTGGAAGAAATTGCAAAAAACTTTGGCCACGAATACAGTCTTTCATTCGCAAACAGATGGTCAAACTGAACGAACTATTCAGATTCTTGAAGATAAATTAAGGTGCTGTGTATTAGAGTTTTATGGTTCATGGGAACAGTATGTGCCATTGATTGAATTTACGTATAATAGTAGTTTTCAATCTAGTATCAAAATGGCACCTTACGAAGCTCTATATGGCCGCAAGTGTCGTACACCGTTGTACTAGACAGAGCTCAGTGAAAACAAGATACACCGGGTTGATTTGATTAAAGAGACTGAACAGAAAGTGGCTGTAATTAAAGATAGTTTGAAAGCTGCACCGGGTCGTCAAAAGTCCTACGCTGATATGAAACTAAAGACATTGAGTTTCGGGTCGAAGACCGGGTATTTTTGAAAGTTTCTCTGTGGAAAAAAGTACTTCAATTTGGTTGGAAAGACAAACTAAGTCTGAGATTCATCGGACTGTATGAAATCATTGAATGTATTGGGCCTGTTGCTTATAGATTGAAGTTGCCCTCTGAATTAGAAAAGATACACAACGTATTTCATGTTTCGATGCTTCGTAGATATAGATCAGATCCGTCACATGTGATCGCCCCGTCTGAGATTAAAATCTGATCCGATATGATGTATGAGGAGGAACCGATCTGTATTTTAGTCCGTGAAATGAAAGAGTTGAGAAACAAGAAAATTCCGTTAGTAAAAGTACTATGGAATCGACATGGAGTAGAAGAGGCTACATGGGAGCCTGAGGATTCAATGAGGCAACAATATCTGACTTTGTTGACGGAAAGATTTTCGGGGACGAAAATCCCTAAGGGGGAGGAGTTGTAACAGTTCGAAATTGACCCTAATCAGAACGGTGGTTTGGGGACCATGAATTCGAGTCTGAATAATATTTTAATATTATTTTCTGTGCCGTAAATATGTGATTAAGCGTGTGGTAAATTCTCGTAAGTTAAATTGTTCGTTTGTGTGTGTTAATTTGATAAAAGGATGAAATTGCATGGAATGTGAAAGTTGCATACTATTTATTGAGATATCAAAGTGTTGTGGCTTTTAAAAATTGTGGCCTTGCATGGCAATTAAGCCATTTTTATGGTTAGTGGACGGCAAGTTAATAAATGTAATGAGTTTTATATGTTATAATAATGTTTATAATTTTTATGATAATGTATATTATATTTTATATTATATGTATTTTATAATCTATTAGTTTATAATAAAAGAAAATGGGTTAACGGCTTCATATTATTCATTCCCTTGCCGAAACCATAAAAGAAAAAAGAAAGAAAAAATTTGCTAGGCATTCAGCACTTGCAAGCTAAAATTATGGTGAGTTTTGCTTTCGGTTTTTGATAAGTTCTACGTTTTTCCAATCGTTGCTTCGAATACCTCAAGACCCATGCTTGAATTTTTTATTTTGATGAATATTTTGAAATGTGCCATTGATGAGCTCATGAGTTTTATGATGATAGTTGGTGAATTATGAAAGATATATGTTAGATTAACATATTTTGTATTGAAATTTTTGGTGAAATTGAGTAATTAGGGCTAAATTGAGAAAATAAATTTTTGAGGGGTTAAAATGCAAAATAAATGAAAGAAATGGACTTGTATAGTCCCTATGAATATTCGGCCCTTGGGTTGTGTAATGAAATTTTGTGTATTTTGTGTTTTGTGCAAATAGGACTAAATTGTAAAAATGTGAAATATTAGGGGCAAAATGGTAATTTACCTAATTAGGTGTTTTTGGATTAAATTGAAATGAAATGTACTTGAATGAGCTTATTTTAAATATGTTTAGATCAAGAACAAAGAAAATCAGATTTGGATTGGAGAAAAACGAAAGTTCGCGAATAATTGGCCTTCGTCAGTCTGGTCGATAGTCGAGGTAAGTCCTTAAGTAAATATAAGTCAAAGAATTATTTGTGAATATAATAAATGATGAAATTTGAATATTTTAAGCATAAATATATCAAATGGCCGAATGTAGGGTTATAATATTGGATTGAGTTTTATTTGTTGAAAGTAATGTGCAATAGATATGCTCGGTTGTTATGTGAAAGTGATAAGCATTACATAGGTTGTTTGATATGCTAGTGTTCAAAAATGTGCATTGAACGATTTATTATGTTGTTATTTCGGGCTTCAGCCCAGCGTGCCTTGTGCTTGATGACTTATTTTGGCTTTGAGCCTACCGTGCCTTGTCTTCGGTGATTTAATTCGCCATGTTTCAGCGTGCTTAATGCCGTTGTTTATACTTCGGACCTTTGGTCTAGCAGGCTTAATGCCAGTGTTTATTCTTCGAACCTTTGGTCTAGCAGGCTTAATGTCGGTGGGTAATTCGGGCTTGAATGCCTAGCAGGCTAAATGCAACACCCTAAAAATCCGAGTGTTTTTATAATGCATGAATTGGTGTTTAGATTTTAAAGGAAAAATTTCTTACTTTTATTTTAGTGCTTATTGAAGTTCTAAAGAGGAGTATAGCATAATTAGGATAAGGAATAAAATTTAATAATTGAGAATTTATTAAAGAGAAGCAAATGTCATTAAGACTTAAGTTAAATTAAGTGTTAAGGAGTGACATAAGTGAGTGCATGGCATGGTGGTGTTGGCGCATGAGTTCTAGCAAGAGGAAGAGGTTCAATCCCTTGTTTAGCATTTAGATAAATTTTGTTTTTAATTTTCTACCCATGTATAGTGAGTGTCGGCCAAGAACATATATGGTAAGTGTTGACCATGTTATTTTGGTTAGTGTATCAAAGGATTAAGGCAACAACTAACTTATGGCATGGAATCAAAACTTAAAGAAAGATAGGGGGACATAAGGCACATATCAAGGAAGAATTTTGGAAACAAAATCATGGCTATTGACCATGCTTTGGACGGCAATTGGGTATAGAGAAGGAGCCAAATTTTTGTGCTAGTTTTGGCTAAGCATTTCATTTTCTCTTTGGTCATTCCTAGCAACCTAGTGCAGAATTTTTCTTCTTCTCAACCTCTTTTCCCTTTAGCCGAAATTGATCATTGGTAAGCCTTGATTATTTTGACCAATTGGTCATTTTTGCTTTTCACTTTAGTGTTCAATTTTGTGCCTTTCTCTTAGTGCCGATTTTACCAATACCTAAAAGACCATTCTTTTCTTTTCTTCTCCCATTCTTCGAATATACATTGCTCTCAAAACTCATCTCTTTCTTTCTTTTATTCTCCATTCTCTTTGAAAATCAAAACAACATCATCATCATTCTTCTCTCATCTTTATTTCTTTTCACTCATATTTTCTTCCTTTTTCTTCAATGGCCGAATGCTAGAGTGCCCATAGCCGAATTTATTTTCTTTTTCTTTAGTTGCATAGTCAATTCTCCAACTCTCATAAGCATCGTTTTCAATCCTTTCTTTTGATTGTGGATTATAGGTAAGGGTTTCTTCTTTTTCGCTTTCGATTTACTAATGGTATAATGGCGAATATTAATGGTGTTATGAAGGACTTTTTGAATCGATATAACGCTCATTCTAATAACGTTTTTTCGTTATTATTTAGTGCAACAATGTAAGATCGTAACTCAAGTGATCGGAGAACCGTAGAAATGTTGGAAACGCTTTATTGTGGTAAGGAAATCCCACTCTTTAAAACCTCTAGTCTCGCTTTTGATATTATTTTAGATCTAACTAATATTCCTTTGGATCTTGAAGACTTTCAAAATAAGGAAGAAAAGGGCGGTGGTTAGTCACGTTAAGAGGGGCGGATCTGTAAATCCCCCATTTAAACGAAGAGCGGTTTCGGCAGTCCGGGATTTTCCACCGGGTTGCGGACCATCTTCCGAAAGGAGTCAACTATTTGAAGTAGTACGAACTTCCGAGCCATTATACGTTGGTGGATTCTCGGCGACTAACGAACCAATAAACGAGGAGAAGCCGAAAATCGAAGTGATTCAAAATCAAGAGGGTAAGATTTTGGATCTATTATCGATTAAGAATATTTTTACTAAATACTATTCTAACGGATCGAATATGTTTTAGGTGCCGAGGAGCGAGAAGGATTAGTACTCTCGGTATCGAGGTGCGAACTTCACACTATTTCTGCTGGATGTCAATTTCGATATTGGAAGTAAAATCGTAAAAACGATTAGATCGGTAAAAACGTAAAAACTGATATTTTGACGAAAATACGTAAAAAAATGACTAAATCATGAAAATTACGAAAATGCCCTCGATAAATTACTTGTTATTATGTAATTGTATGTTTCGTGAAAATGGGCCGTAAAATACTCTAGTTCGATAAATTGGGCCAAAATACTCTAGTTCGATAAATTGGGCCAAAATACTCTAGTTTGATAAATTGGGCCAAAATACTCTAGTTCAATAAATTGGGCCAAAATACTTAGTTCGATAAATTGGGCCAAAATACTCTAGTTCGATAAATTGGGCCAAAAATTGGGCCAAAATACTCTAGTTCGATAAATTGGGCCAAAATACTCTAGTTTGGTAATGGGCCAAAGCCCACTAAACTCTGTTAAATAGACAAATTGCTAAATTATGTTTATGGGCCAAATGAAATGTTTAAACGATAAACCCACCATGTTATGCATTATTAAGAAATTTTATATTTTGTTATACACGATAATTGCATGGGTGGGATATATGAAGAGAAGAATGGCCATTGCCAAAAATCTAGTTCGGTGGCCTTGCCACAATAATGGCTTATTGCCTCTAGTTCGTGGCCTTGCCACAATAATGGCTTATTGTCGCTAGTTCGTGGCTTTGCCACAATTATAAAAAGGCTTAATGCCTACGATTGGTGTGTTGGCGGGTGGGTTGACTTGATCCCCACAGTGTGATGGTTGGTACGGGTGTTAGCGGATGGATATTAGGTTTGGTTGGGAAATTCATTTTACATGCATCTTCAAATTATTTTATTTTATGATAAATTGTTGAATTTCAGTAATTGGGCTCAAGCCCAAGATAATACCTTGATGATCCGCCCAATAATGGTGGTAAGTGAGTTACACATCGAGTTCTAAGTAACTCACCCCCTTTAATTTTTCCATCTTAGTTAATGGAAATTGACGTGGACTTGGGCCGAGGATGACTTCGTGGAGGCCATACTGCAAAAGAGGGTTATATAAACTCTGAATTTTTAATAAGTAAATTTTTTTTAATGGATTATTGTAATAAGGGCCTCTATAAATAACTTATGGATTTTATGTGTGTTTGGGCTTTAAACTATACTTTGGACTTTTAATTATGGGCTATGATTACATGATGTTTTTATTTAAAATAAAATTTGGGTTTTCAAGTATATGAAATTCCTTAATAAATATTTTGTTATTGATAACTCTTTAATAAATTACCTAAAGATTTTTGATAATAGAATGATTTTCAACTAATGTTTTCAAATATTTATCAAATTCAAATACTCTTCAAAATTTTAAACCCTCAGAATAAATATTGTAGCTTTCAACTTATTGAAAATTTTAGATAGTTTCGATTCATGTAACAAACCAAATCTAGTCTCAATGCATAGACCGGGTTTGGGGTGTTACATTTAGTGGTATCGAGCCCGCTTCAAAAACTCTACTGTGGTTTGGGTTATAAATAATTTTTGTATGAAATCGCTCAATGATATTTTAAAGATCAAGATGGCACCACGAGCATCCGACAACAAGTCAAGTAAGTATTTATTGCTTAATGATTACTATGATCATAGGAACACTCTAGAACTTCTAGTTTTAGATGTGAAAACCGTAGAGATTGAGACTATAGGATATGTTGCGAAAAACAACTTTATATCTCAAATCTCATAAAATATTGTTAATAAACACCGAAACAAATTTTCTGATTCATAAAACTTGTAATCAGATAAACGAACAAGTTATCATGAGCACTAGAGGACGTGGTCATGGACGCGGTAGACGTGGCGTGGTAGAGGCCGAGGTGCTTTGATCAAGCACCAAAGCATATGCTGAAGTGGACGACTGCGTCAATTGAAAGTGAGACGGGATCACGCGATCACATGGAAGAAGATAATGCATTGACTCAAGCAATGCTGCGAGTCTTGGAAAGGGTCGCTGGAACTAGAATTGGGCCAACAACTCGTGGGTCAATTTCAGAGCGACTTAAGGCAAATAATGCAGAAGTTTTTAGAGGAGTCTCTGGTGTAGCTCCGAATGTGGCTGAATACTGGCTCGAAGCGGTGGAACGAATTATGGATGATATGGAATGTACTGTCGAGCAAAAACTGAGAGGAGCTGTATCTTTGTTAAGAGATGAGGCGACGGTGGTGGCTCATCGCTCGAGAAGGCTTCAAGGTCGACCGATTAATTGGGAATTCTTTAAAGTCGCCTTCCAAGGAAAATACGTTGGAACGAAGTTATGTAGACACTCGAAGGAAGGAATTTCGAATCTTGTCCAAGGAAGTAAGACCGTGGCAAGATATGACGCCGAAGTTTTACGCCCGAGTTGTTATGCCCGAACAATTGTAGCAACAGATCACGAACGTTGTGTACGTTTGGAGGATGGACTTAATGATGAGCTGAGAGTTCTGATTGCTCCACAAAGAAAGTTAGAAATTTTTCGACTCTTGTGGAGAAGGCCAAAATAGCCAAGAGGCTAAGAATTCAGAACGGCAGAACCGAGAAAGATCCTCGAAACAAGAGAGAGACACAAAGATCTGGTCCTTCTAGGAGATTCGAAGAAACCTCAAACGATGAATCGTTCAAGGTAGAACCCCGTAGCAAATAATCAAGTCGAGATTGCGAGTGTGGGAAAAGACATTTTGGAGAATGTTGGAGGAAAACGGTGCATGCTACAAATGCGGTTCAATGGATCACCAAGACAAAAATTATCCTCGACGATTGGATACGACTCAAGAAGTCCGTAATAATGATGTACTGTAGGAGGTAATCGCAGACCACCGAGAGGTCGTGGACCGAGTCGTGGTGGTAATGGGGCTGGTCGTGGTCAAGGTGCACCGGGTCGAGGCAATGGTCCTAGAGGAAATACAGATGCAAGACGACTGGACTGGTTTATGTGCTTAGACGCCTTGAGGACGGCAATGCACGTAAGTGATAACTGATACGTTCTTCATTTTTGATGTACTGTTATTGCTTTAATAGATATTGGCTCTACCCATTCATATGTAGCTAGTGCCATATCCGAAACACAATTTAGAATCAAATTACCGAAAATGAGATGACGATGAATTAGTCCTTTAGGACGATTGAATGTATTAATAAAATGTTTAAAGACGTGCCCTTGAAAATTCAAGAAGAGGTATTCGTAGCAAACTTGATGGAACTACCTTTCGGCGAGTTCGATCTCATTCTGGGCATGGATTGGCTGGTTAAACATCGGGCGCAAGTGGATTGTGCTGAAAAACAAATGTCAGTAAGAACCTCGGATGATAAGGAAGTCATAATGATTGGTGAGCGAAGGAACTATCGGGCAAATGTGGTTTTTGCATTAAAGGCGGAGAAGTTGGTACGGAAAGGATATGGAGCATTCGTAGCCTTTATCTGTGCTTTGGATGCTAAAGAGTTATCTGTGAATGATGTGAGGACGGTGAAGGAATTTCTCGATGTATTTCCAAGAACTTCCCGGTATACCTCCGGATCGGAAGTAGAATTTGGCATTGTGCTTTTGCTCGACAGACTCCAAAGGTCCATTGCTCCTTATAGAATGGCATCAAGGAGTTGGTGAGCTTAAAGCTCAAATTCAAGAATTGTTGGATCGGGGATTCATTCGACCAAGTATGTCTCCGTGGGGAGCACCAGTGTTGTTCGTCAAGAAGAAGGATGGATCGATCGTATGTGCATTGGCTACAGACAATTGAATAAATTGACGATCAAGAATAGGTATCCTCTGCCAAGAATTGACAACCTGTTTGATCAATTAAAAGGAGCTTTAGTTTTCTCCAAAATTGATTTAGGGTCGGGTTATCACCAGCTCAAGGTGAAAGAAGCAGACATTTATAAGACGGCATTTCGGACACGTTACGGACACTATGAGTTTGTAGTGATGCCGTTTGGACTAACCAATGCACCAGTGCATTTATGGACATGATGAACCAGTCTTTCAACCATATTTAGACCGGTTTGTAGTAGTGTTCATAGATGACATATTGGTTTATTCGAGGAATGAGGAGGAACATGACCAAGATTTGCGGATAGTATTACGACTACTTCGTGATAAACAATTGTATGCCAAATTTAGTAAATGTGAATTTTGGCTAAAGGAAGTGACTTTCCTTGGTCATGTAGTATCACCAAGGAATAAGGGTGGATCCTCGGAAAATTGAGGTTATTCTCGATTGGAAACCACCAACATCGAGAGCTGAAATTCGGAGTTTCGGTTTGGTGGATACTATAGACGTTTTGTAGAGGGTTTTCGTTGATTGCTGCACCCCTAACTAAAGCAATTGTAAAGGGAGCTCCATATATTTGGACCCAAAAGCAAAGAAGAGAGTTTTGAGAAATTGAAGAAGATCCTGACGAAGCTCCGGTTTGATTCAAATTTGAGGTCGGAAAAGAATTTATCGTTAATTGTGATGCGCCTCGCACGGTCAGGTTGTGTGTTGATGCAAAATGGAAAGGTGGTGGCATATGCTTCTCGTCAATTGAGACCACACGAAGTAAACTACCCTACGCATGATCTAGAGTTAGCTGCTGTTGTCTTTGCTCTAAAGATTTGGAGGCACTATCTCTATGGTGAGAAATCTATAATCTACACGGATCACAAGAGTCTTAAATACCTCCTCACCCAAAAGGAGTTAAATTTGAGACAAAGAAGATGGGTAGAATTATTAAAAGATTATGATTTCTCAATCGAATACCATCCTGGAAAGGCTAACGTGGTAGCTGACGCGTTAAGTCGTAAGACAGTATCTGAATTAAGAGCTTTATTTGCCCATTTGAGTCTGTATGAGGATGGCAGTTTGTTAGCAGAACTTCAGATGAAGCCTCTGTGGCTGGAACAAATCAAGGAAAAACAGACATCAGATGAGAAGTTGGGACCTTTACTTCGGCAAGTTGAGAATGGTGAAATTGAGGATTTTGGAATAAACACGGAGGGTGTGTTGTGCTTTCGAGGAAGAGTATGCATGCCTAAGGATTCAGATTTGAGGCAACTGATTTTACGGGAGGCACATAGTAGCCCTTATGCTATGCATCCCGGAGGAAATAAGATGTATCGAGATCTCCGTGAACAGTATTGGTGGCCAGGGTTGAAGCGTGAGATTTTAGAATTTGTGGGAAAATGTTTGACTTGTCAGCAAGTGAAGGCAGAACATCAATTACCGTCTGGATTGTTGCAACCGATAAAGATTCCTCTTTGGAAATGGGAGAGGATAACTATGGATTTTGTTAGTGGGTTACCATTAACACCTACTAAGAAAAAATTCGCTTTGGGTAATTGTTGATCGGTTGTGAAGATCGCTCATTTCTGCCGCCATTCAGACGGATTATTCATTGCAAAATTGACTAAACTGCACGATCTCGAAATTGTGAGGTTGCATGGGGTACTGTATCTATTATATCGGATAGGGACCCTAGGTTTACATCACGATTCGAAAGCTCGCATGAAGCCTTAGGGACAAAGTTGAATTTCAAGACGGCTTTTCATCCTCATCACCGATGGTCACGGAAAGAGTAATTCAAATATTGGAAGATATGTTAAGGGATGTAATCGACTTGAGGGTAGTTGGGAGGATTATCTACCACCGCGTAATTCACAGATAACAACAACTATCGGCCTAGCATTCGATGGCACCTTACGAGGCATTGTATGGTCGTAAGTTTCATTCTCCTATTTGTTGGACCGAGTTGGGCGAAAGATGATGTTAGGTCCCGAGATGATATCCGAGATGAGGATAAGGTAAAAGTTATTCGAGCACGATTGAAAGAAGCCTCGATAGATGTAAGTCGATGCGCACTGAGCGAAAGGATGTCGAGTATGATGTGGGGGATCAGGTTTTCTTGAAGGTATCTCCTTGGAAAAAGATCTTCAGATTCGGAAGGAAGGGCAAGCTAAGTCCTAGATACATTGGACCTTATCGTGTGTTGAAGCGTGTTGGTCCAGTGGCTTATCAGATTGAGTTACCTCCGGAATTGGATCAAATTCATAATGTTTTTCATGTTTCCATGTTGAGGCGTTATAGATCGGATCCTTCGCACATTATACCGGTAGAAGAATTGGAGCTGAATTCAGATTTGTCTTTTGAAGAAGAACCAGTGAAAATCTTAGACCGAGATGTCAAGGTGCTAAGAAAGAAAATCGTGCCTTTAGTCAAAGTTCTATGGCGTAACCACGGAGTGGAGGAAGCTACGTGGGAGCCTGAGGATGCAATTCGGCAACAATACCCTCACCTCTTTCAATCAGGTAAATTTCGAGGACGAAATTTTCTTTAAGGAGGGTGGAGTTGTAACACCCTAAAAATCCAGTGTTTTTATATTACATGAATTGTTTGTTTAGATTTTAAAGGAAAATTTCTTACTTTTATTTTAGTGCTTATTGAAGTTCTAAAGAGGAGTATAGCATAATTAGGATAAGGAATAAAATTTAATAATTGAGAATTTATTGAAGAGAACAAATGTCATTAAGACTTAAGTTAAATTAAGTGTTAAGGAGTGACATAAGTGAGTACATGGCATGGTGGTGTTGGCGCATGAGTTCTAGCAAGAGGAAGAGGTTCGAATCCCTTGTTTAGCATTTAGATAAATTTTGTTTTAATTTTACGCCCATGTATAGTGAGTGTCGGCCAAGAACATATATGGTAAGTGTTGACCATGTTATTTTGGTTAGTGTATCAAAGGATTAAGGCAACAACTAACTTATGGCATGGAATCAAAACTTAAGGAAAGATAGGGGACATAAGGCACATATCAAGGAAGAATTTTGGAAACAAAATCATGGCTATTGACCATGCTTTGACGGCAATTGGGTATAGAGAAGGAGCCAAATTTTTGTGCTAGTTTTGGCTAAGCATTTCATTTTCTCTTTGGTCATTCCTAGCAACCTAGTGCAGAATTTTTCTTCTTCTCAACCTCTTTTCCCTTTAGCCGAAATTGATCATTGGTAAGCCTTGATTATTTTGACCAATTGGTCATTTTTGCTTTTCACTTTAGTGTTCAATTTTGTGCCTTTCTCTTAGTGCCGATTTTACCAATACCTAAAAGACCATTCTTTTCTTTTCTTCTCCCCATTGCCGAATATACATTGCTCTCAAAACTCATCTCTTTCTTTCTTTTATTCTCCATTCTCTTTGAAAATCAAAACAACATCATCATCATTCTTCTCTCATCTTTATTTCTTTTCACTCATATTTTCTTCCTTTTTCTTCAATGGTCAATTCTAGAGTGCCCATAGTCAATTTATTTTCTTTTCTTTAGTTGCATAGTCAATTCTCCAACTCTCATAAGCATCGTTTTCAATCCTTTCTTTTGATCGTGGATTATAGGTAAGGGTTTCTTCTTTTTCGTTTTCGATTTACTAATGGTATTATGGCGAATATTAATGGTGTTATGAAGGACTTTTGAATCGATATAACGCTCATTCTAATAACGTTTCTTTTGTTATTATTTAGTGCAATAACGGAAGATCTAACTCAAGTGATCGGAGAACCGTAGAAACGTTGGAAACATTTTATTGTGGTAAGGAAATCCCACTCTTTAAAACCTCTTGTCTTGCTTTTGATATTATTTTAGATCTAACTAATATTCCTTTGGATCTTGAAGACTTTCAAAATAGGAAAAAAGGGCGGTGGTTAGTCACGTTAAGAGGGCGGATCGTAAATCCCCATTTAAACGAAGAGCGGTTTGGTAGTCCGGATTTTCCACCGTTACGGACCATCTTCCAAAGGAGTCAACTATTCAAGTAGTACGAACTTCCGAGCCATTATATCGTTGGTGGATTCTCGTGAATAACGAACCAATAAACGAGGAGAAGCCGAAAATCGAAGTGATTCAAAATCAAGAGGGTAAGATTTTGGATCTATTATCGATTAAGAATATTTTTACGAAATAGTATTCTAACGGATCGAAATATGTTTTAGGTGCCGAGGAGCGAGAAGGATTAGTACTCTCGGTATCGAGGTGTGTAACTTCACACTATTTCTCGGTTGGATGTCAATTTCGATATTGGAAGTAAAATCGTAAAAACGATTAGATCGGTAAAAACGTAAAAACTGATATTTTGACGAAAATACGTAAAAATGACTAAATCGTGAAAATTACGGAAACGCCCTCGATAAATTACTTGTTATTATGTAATTGTATGTTTCGTGAAAATGGGCCGTAAAATACTCTAGTTCGATAAATTGGGCCAAAATACTCTAGTTCGATAAATTGGGCCAAAATACTCTAGTTCGATAAATTGGGCCAAAATACTCTAGTTCGATAAATTGGGCCAAAAAATTGGGCCAAAATACTCTAGTTCGATAAATTGGGCCAAAATACTCTAGTTTGGTAAATGGGCCAAAGCCCACTAAACTGTTAAATAGACAAATTGCTAAATTATGTTTATGGGCCAAATGAAATGTTTATACGATAAACCCACCATGTTATGCATTATTAAGAAATTTTTATATTTTGTTATACACGCATAATTGCATGGGGTGGGATATATGAAGAGAAGAATGGCCAGTTGCCAAAAATCTAGTTCGGTGGCCTTGCCACAATAATGGCTTATTGCCTCTAGTTCGATGGCCTTGCCACAATAATGGCTTATTGCCTCTAGTTCGGTGGCTTTGCCACAATTATAAAAAGGCTTAATGCCTACGATTGGTGTGTTGGCGGGGTGGGTTGACTTGATCCCCACAGGTGTGATGGTTGGTACGGGGGTGTTAGTGGATGGATATTAGGTTTGGTTGGGAAATTCATTTTACATGCATCTTCAAATTATTTTATTTTATGATAAATTGTTGAATTCAGAATTGGGCTCAAGCCAAAGATAATACCTTGATGATCCGCCCAATAATGGTGGTAAGTGAGTTACACACCGAGTTCTAAGTAACTCACCCCTTTAATTTTTCCATCTCGTAATGGAAATTGACGTGGACTTGGGCCGAGGATGACTTCGTGGAGGCCATACTTGCAAAAGAGGGTTATATAAACTCGAATTTTTAATAAGTAAATTTTTTAATGGATTATTGTAATAAGGGCCTCTATAAATAACTTATGGATTTTATGTGTTTGGGCTTTAAACTATACTTTGGACTTTTAATTATGGGCTATGATTACATGATGTTTTTATTTAAAATAAAATTTGGGTTTTCAAGTATATGAAATTCCTTAATAAATATTTTGTTATTGATAACTCTTTAATAAATTACCTAAAGATTTTTGATAATATAATGATTTTCAACTAATGTTTTCAAATATTTATCAAATTCAAATACTCTTCAAAATTTTAAACCCTGTAAATAAATATTGCAGCTTTCAACTTATTGAAAATTTTAAATAGCTCGATTCATGTAACAAACCAAATCTAGTCTCAATGCATAGACCGGGTTTGGGGTGTTACACTAAATGCCGATGATACGCTATAAACGAAGAATTTGAGAATGAAATGAGGTATGGCATATTAAATGATATGTGTTAGAAGCTCGGGTAAGAGTTGGCTTATTGTATTAGTAAGAAATGAAGTAGCTCAGTTCATTATCATTTTACTTAAGTATGGTGTGATGAAGTGAATGATTCTTTAAGTATTTTATTTAGTGACGATGATCTTATCATTAACAGGTATGAACATTTAATTTGTGTGAGGTTGAGATATGTTGATATAACACATGGAAGATTCGATTATAATGAAAAGATGAATGGTAAAAGTGTTGAAAGTATTTGTAATTGAGTTTGTTTGACTCAAAATATATGAATAAACATAATACTCAATGATTTGTTGGTATATGCGCTTATGATATCCATGTGCTAATATTTAAGTCAAAGTGTTACTAGTATTCGGTTAAGCATAATTTACATGTTGGAATGATTAAATTCAATGCCGAAAGAATGGAGATTAATATGTTTGAATGTTCGTTTATTGCATTAATACTTGCTTGAGACTTGCTAAGCTAGTAAGCTTACTTTGTGTGTTTTAATGTGCTGTTATATAGATTTTGGGTCAGCTACGAGCTTGGGGAATCATCGTCAAAGTCACTCACACTATCGACTTATTTTGGTACTCATAGAAGTTGAATTTTAAGCATAAGGCATGTATAGGCCAGCCTGATATTTTTAATGATATTTGTTAATGTTTATAGCCATGAGAAAATGGCTATATCTATTGGGTTAAGTTTAATTCCTATACTTTTGTTATAATAAGCTTGTATGTTCCGGCCGTATGGGATAAGGTTTTTAAACCACATGTTTCGGTCTTTTAAGTAAGTTGATATAGGACGACATATGGATCATGCTTATTTTAATCAATTAAATACGAATCATTTGTTGGTATGAGCAATTCATGAAATAAAAAGATATGATAAATGAGATTTATGCTATTTGCATTCTTGTATGGTATTATTGAAATGTACATTGCATGATTATTTTGTGTTTATCCGTGATCATATTGAATATGACTTAGTTGGTATATTAAGTATGTATTACGCATGGGACTGTCTGTTTATAATTGAACCATTTTATAAGGATGTTTAACTAAAACATAAATTGATTGAGTAAAAGTTTTTACTTATCTGGTAATACCCATGACCCTAATCTGGCAACGGACATGGGGTAGGGGTGTTACGATGATGATATCGGATTGTCAGTTGGTGTTCTAGAGATAATGGAGTTTGTTGTTTTAGTTGACTGAGCCTATAAGACAGAGCAGTTGTTAAAAAGAAAGGGTAAAGCTGAAATTGAGATGCAAGATACAAATAAAAGACAAATGAGCAAGTCGTTTTAGTATACACCTAAGAGGCCTAGAGAGTTTTCTACGAGATCTAATTTTCTAGCCGGGTATTCTAGCCAAAATAGAGGTAGAGGATTTATGGATCCAACAGCTCAAACCACTTTGATTGCGAGTGTTGGTAGTATTCAGCCTGATAGACTTAAATGTCCTCAATATGGTCGACGTCATCCAGGTCAATGTCGAGCAACTGAGATTGGCTGTTTCTGATGTGGTGCACCGGATCATTTCATTCAGGAGTGTCACGAAATGGTTAAAAGAGAAGTAATACAGAGTGCAAGATCAGGCAATGCCCTCATTAGAGGCAAATCTCAGAGAAATCTCAGAGTAGGGGCAGGTAGAGGTACATTTAGAGATACAACAACGAGATCAGATGTTAGAGCACCCACAAGGACTTATGCTATCCGTGCTCGTGAAGAGGCATCCTTCCCCAATGTAATTACAGGTACATTTTCTCTTTATAATGTTAATGTTATTGCTTTGATTGATTCGGGTTCAACCCATTCCTATGTTTGTATGAAATTGATGCCTTGTATGAACATGCCCATAGAGTTTACGGAATTTGTGATTAAAGTATCGGATCCATTAAGTCAGTATGTGTTAGTAAACAAAGTATGTAAAAATTTCCCTTTGATGATTAGAAGTTACTGTTTTCTGGCCGATCTCATGTTAGTAAACAAATTCATTGAGTTGAAATGTGAAAATAGTGAAATCCTTCAAGTTAATTCAAATGAGTCAAGTAGTTCAATTTCCATGATTTCTGTTATGTCTGCTCAGAAATGTTTGAGGAAAGGATGTGAAGCTTATCTTGCTTTTGTGTTGAATACTAAAGATCCAGAGTTGAAAATCAAATCAGTGCCTGATAAACCGTAAAAGTAACATATTTTAACCCCATATTTATCATGCATTTGGATGATTTAGCCCTTGATTTATGTAAAAAGGTGCTCTTAATCCTTTCTTTTCATGTTTTATACTCAGGAAAGCACCCGAGGACGAAAAGAATGAGAAACGGGCTTAAAACGGGCCAATTTGGGCCAAAGTGGAAATTGACACGGCCTCGACAATTATCTAAGACACGGCCATGCCACGATTTACAAGGTCGTGCCCCAATCGACAGAATTGAGACACGGCCTGAAAATGATTTACACGGACGTGTACCATGGCTGTGCCCCTGTCGTGGAAAAGAGGAATTGTACTCAGATTTGGATACTTTGAGGTAAAGAAACACATTCTAAAGCCTATTCAAACACCGAGTAGAAAGTATACTTGAATTGGGACACTTAGAGGCCAAGTAAAGCATTCCAAAAGTCTATATAAACACCCTAAGTGTAACTTGAAAAGGACGTGTGGAGCGGGGACCGAGGCATTCAAAATTCAGAAGAAGCAAAACTTTTGTGGGAATCACTCGAAGATAGCCAGTTGATTCATCTCAAGAAGTCGGAATTCTACTCAAGACGGCGGTTCTCTCCTTCAATTCCTTCAGGGGGTTTTAGGGATTTCTTATGTTTTGTTTTATCTTTTCTCTTGATATGTTTTCTTTATCTGTTATGAACTAAACCCTTCAGATACCTGAAGGGCATGAAACCTAGATGAATCTTGTTATTGTCTTCTGAATTATATGATAAATACTTGATTTTTTCTTAATTATGTGTGCTTAATTCTAGTGTTAATGTTTCCGGGATATTAATTAAAGTCAAATGTTCTTAGGTGGAGGAGGAATAGACCCTGCCTAAAATAGATCTAGCATAATTATGCGGAGTCGTTCGTGCACCTAGAGATAGGGTGACGAGATTTTGCGAATTAGGGTGAAACTTAATATGGGAGTCTATAGTTCGATTTACTGCTATTCTAGAGGGTTGTTAAGTGAGAAAGTGATTTCCATTAATTAACCTAGTGTTATACGTTATTAGCCCCGAGAGAGGGTTTAATATACGTTAGGGAGTCTTGCGGATCAATTCAAGTGAATAAATCGTATGGTTCAGTGTTAGATATTAAGTGAAGTCTAGGTGGATTCTTCCTGATGGTATCATCGTTATCAACTGAGTTTCTCTTCAAGTTATTTCCCAATTCATTCTTTTTGTCTCTGCATCTAAGTTTAGTAATTAATTAGTTAATCACCCAAATCATTTAATATTTAGGCTAAACAATAGAAAGAAAGATAGTATTAGTACTTTTAGTTCCTTTGGGTTCGATAATCCGGTCTTGCCTAAGCTATACTACTGTTCGATAGGTACACTTGTCTTAAGTCATTTTCAGAGTTAGTTTCTAGGTTCGATCATTCTCTTTATAAATTTTAAAACTCGACAATTTTACAACAATCAAGTTTTTGGTGTCGTTGCCGGGGAACTAAAATATTAAGAAAACTCTATTTTTATTACTTTAGCCATTATTTTTATTTTCGCAATTGATTTTGTTTTATTTTTTCTAATTTTCTTTCTTTCATTTTCAGTAGGTACCTCTAGTTTATGACTAGAAGGAAACCGATAGGACATCTAGTATACGATAGTGATATCGAGTGACCTCTCGTAGGAATCGCAGAGAAATCAGACGAGCCTTAAATTACCAAAAAGAATATCAACAAGGTGAATCCAATCCTACTGAAGGGATGGACGAGAATAATCCACCACGAGATGTGGCAGAAAATAATGCTCTGCGTACTATGTATGATTATGCTAAACCTAATTTAACAGGAGCAGAATCTAGTATTGTTAGGCCTGCTATAGCTAGTAATAATTTTGAATTAAAGCCTAATACTATACAAATGATTCAACAATTTGTTCAATTTGACAGTTTGCAAGACGAAGGCCCTAACATTCATATAGCTAATTTTTTAGAGTTCTGTGATACTTTCAACATAAATGGCATTTCTGATGATTCCATTTGTCTCCTGTTATTTCCCTTTCCATTAAGAAATAAAGCCAAACAGTGGTTAAACTCGTTACCACGAGGGTCAATCACTACATGGGACCAAATGGGCAAAAAATTTTTATTAAAATATTTCCCACCGGCCAAAACGGTCAAATTACGGAATGATATTTCTTCTTTTGTGCAGATGGATTTAGAGAAATTATACGACGCATGAGAGAGATACAAAGATCTCTTAAGAAGGTGTCCACACCATGGTTTACCCTTGTGGCTACAAGTCCAAACTTTTTATAACGGTGTGAATCCCTCAATGAGGAAACTAATTGATTCAGCCACTGGTGGAACTCTGAATAACAAAACTCTTGAAGCAGCCTACAAATTTATTGAAGAGATGTCGTTGAATAATTATCAGTGGCAAGTTACAAGGACAAAATCGACAAGATCGGCCGGAGTTTTCAGAATCGATGTACTAACCATGTTATTGAATCAGGTAGAGATGATGAATAAAAATCTTGATAGTTTGTGTTCTTCGAAGGTACATCCAGTAATGCAGTACGACACAAGTGGAACTGTGGTGAATCCTGAGTACCCACCATACCAACCGAGCATAGAAAGTGAACAGATGAACTATATAGGTAATAATTTCTGATCCAATAATAATCCATATAGTAATACTTACAATCCAGGTTGGAGGAACCACCCAAATTTTTCATGGGGAGGTCAAGGAAATCAAGTAAATCAAAGACAACAACCTCCCCAAAATTTCCAAAATTAGCCATATCCGCAAGAGAAGAAGCCAAACCTCGAAGAGACGTTGACAAAATACATGGCAAGCATAGAAAATCATCTCCAAGATACTAAGAAAACACTTAGAAGTCAACAAACATCGGCTGAAGAGATTAACAACCAAATTGGGAAACTCACTAAGTCAGTTGGACTACTTACTGAGATGATCTGTAAAATACAGGAAGAGATTCTTTCTAAAGAAATAGAACAGGTAAAGGCAGTCACACTAAGAAGTGGAAAGGAGTTAGTCGAACCAAAGAGACCACACGAAGATAATAAAACAAAGGATGAGGGAGTTGAGGACGTAAATCCAGTACGCAAAGAAAGCAAATCGCCAATCCCATATCCAGCAAATTTGAAGAAAGAACGATTAGATGCCCAATACGGTAAGTTTCTTGAACTTTTCAAACAAATACATATTAACATACCTTTTGTTGAAGCTATTTCACAGATGCCAAAATATGCAAAATTCCTAAAGGAACTCCTAACGAATAAAAGGAAGCTTGAAGAAGTATCGACGGTGGAACTTAATGAAGGATGCTTAGCCATCCTCCAAAACAAGTTACCAACCAAATTAAAATACCCAGGAAGTTTTACTATTCCCTGTTTAATTGGCGCTTAAATATTAAGAAGGCATTAACTGATCTTGGTGCCAGTATTAATTTAATGCCTTACAAAATGTTTAAACAACTAGATCTTGGGGAACCAAAACCCACTAGGATGAGTATTCAATTTGCTGATAGATCTATTAAATATCCTAGAAGAGTTATCGGAGATATCTTAGTGAAAATTGATAAATTTAATTTCCCTGTTGATTTTGTTGTGTTAGACATTAATGAAGACATTGATGTTCCCTTAATTTTAGGGCGTCATTTTTTAGCTACTAGTCGGGCTGTTATTGATGTAGGTAATGGTAAACTTGCATTAAGGATAGGCGATGAGGAAATTATTTTTCAAATTTATGATGCCATGCGATATTCTAAAGAACAAGATGATGCCTGTTATTTTGTTGATACTACTGATCATATCATTCAAAACTCATTACAAGAAATCATACACGATGACACGATGGAACTGTGCCTGACTCAATACGAGGGGGAAGAAGATGAAGCTGATGAGCTAAAAACATCTTCACCTCAACAAAAGCAACAAGAAAGCATTAAAGTTAATGACGAACTAAGACAAAAACCCTCCATCGATTAGCCACCTAAATTGGAATTAAAGCAGTTACCAAAACACTTAGAGTATGCATTCCTCGGGGACAATTCTATGCTACGGTTATTATCTCCTCAGAATTAAAACCCAAGGAAAAAGAGGAGTTAATACAGGTACTAAAAGAACATAAAAAAGCTATAGCTTGGAAAATCTCTGACATCAAGGGCATAAACCCATCGTTCTGCACCCACAAAATTTTAATGGAAGAGGAATACAAACCGTGTGAGCATCCTTAGAGACGCTTAAACCCCAACATGAAAAAAGTAGTCAAGGCTGAGGTAATTAAACTTCTAGATGCAGGAACAATTTTTCCTATTTCTGGCAGTACTTGGGTAAGTCCTGTACAGGTAGTTCCAAAGAAAGGAGGCATTATTGTAGTGCCCAATGAAAGGAATGAGTTAATCCCTACAAGAACAGTTATAGGTTGGAGAGTCTGTATAGACTATAGAAAGCTGAACGATGCCACCAGAAAAGATCACTTCCCTCTACCCTTCATAGATCAAATGTTAGAAAGGCTATCCGAGCATATGTACTGTTGTTTCTTGGACAGACTCTCAGGCTACTTCCAAATCCCAATAGCTCCTGAAGATTAAGAGAAGACAACATTTACATGCCCATACGGTACGTTTTCTTATCATAGAATGCCTTTTGGATTATGTAATTTTCCTGCTACTTTTCAGCGTTGCTTGTTGGCAGTCTTTGACGAACTCGTGAAAGACATTATGGAGATATTTATGGATGATTTCTCAGTATTCGGTAATTCTTTCCATCTTTGCCTTAAAAATTTAAAATGAGTTCTAATGAGATGTGAGGAAACAAACCTTGTTTTAAATTGCGAAAAATGTCACTTTATGGTTAGAGAAGGGATTGTATTAGGACATAAGATTTCTAGTAAAGGGATTGAGGTAGATAAATCAATAGTTGAAACCATAGAAAAATTACCTCCCCCTAGTTCAGTTACGGCTATTAGAAGCATTTTAGAACATGCAGGGTTCTATAGAAGATTTATTAAAGACTTTTCTAAAATAGCTAGGCCTTCAACAAAATTACTAGAAAAAGATGTTCCTTTCAATTTCAATCAAGAATGCTTAGATGCATTTAATGTCCTTAAGGATAAATTGATAAATGCTCCGATTATAATTGCACCTGATTGGAATTTACCCTTTGAACTAATGTGTGATGCAAGTGATTTTGCAGTAGGTGCGGTTTTGGGACAATGAAGAGACAAGCATTTTCAGCCAATTTACTACGCTATCAAAATATTAACACCCGCACAAGAAAACTACATCACCACAAAGAAATAATTGCTAGCTGTAGTTTTTACTTTTGACAAATTTAGGCAGTATCTAATATTGTCTAAAGTTGTCGTTTACACTGACCATTCAACTCTTCATTATCTTCTAACTAAACCCGATGTAAAACCTCGACTCATACGATGAATTTTAGTTTTACAGGAGTTTGATTTGGAAATACAAGATAAGAAGGGAGCTGAGAATCTTATGGCAGATCACCTCTATAGACTTGAGAATCCACATATCGAAGAGCT
This sequence comes from Gossypium rotundifolium, assembly GCA_025506655.1. Lineage (NCBI taxonomy): Eukaryota > Viridiplantae > Streptophyta > Magnoliopsida > Malvales > Malvaceae > Gossypium > Gossypium rotundifolium. The sequence goes on along the minus strand of CP106727.1, from coordinate 181,018,909 downwards.
CGATGAAGTGAGATAAACAACTCGTTTCCCAAAGAATAGGTCATTTCTATAACACATTCTAAGATACCATGGTTTGCAAATATCGCAAATTATTTAGCTGCTAATATCTTGCCAACAAGTCTAACACATCACCAAAAGAAGCAATTATTTGCTGATGCGAAAAACTATTTTTGGGAAGATCCCATTCTTTTCCGCATATGTGCAGATCAGGTAATTCGAAGATGCGTTACAAAGGCAGAAACAAGCAAAATCCTGGAACATTGCCATTTAGGACTTTCAGAAGGACACTACAGTGGCATCAAGACAGCACACAAAATACTCGAATCAGGTTTTTATTGGCCCAATTTATTTAAAGATGCCAACAGGTATGATACCTTGTGTAATATATGCCGAAGAACAAGTAATATTTCTAAATGTGATGAAATGCCTCAAATTTATATGTTATCATGTGAAATATTTGATGTATGGGGTATTGATTTTATGGGACCGTTCCCTAGTTCATTCGAAAATAAATACATCCTATTGCAAGTTGATTACATGTCAAAATGGGTGGAAGCCGAAGCTTTACCTACCAATGATGCTAGGGTAGTAGTTAAGTTTCTCAAGAAACTATTCTCTCGTTTTAGAACACCTAGAGCTATCCTTAGTGATAGGGGCACCCATTTCTGTAATACTCAATTTGAAAAAGTCTTAAAAAAATATGGAGTACACCACAGGATAGCTACCCCATATCATCCTCAAACCAGTGGGCAAGTTGAAGTAGCAAACTGGGAACTTAAACGCATCCTAGAAATAACGGTTGAATCAAACAGGAAAGATTGGGCATTAAAAGTGGATGTTGACTTATGGGCCAATAGAACAGCATTTAAGACCCCTCTGGGAATGTCCCCATGCAAACTTGTATACAAGAAAAGCTGTCATCTACCATTCGAGTTAGAACACAAGGCTTTTGGGCCATAAGGTTTTTAAATTTTGATCTTAAAATGCAGGAAAGAAACGAATGATATAGATCAACGAGCTAGTCAAATGGAGAGCCGAGGGGTACGAGAACTCAAAACTATACAAAACGATGCCATGATGCTCGTCTCAAGAAATTGAAACAATTCGAAGAAGGAGTCTTGGTCCTACTATACAACTCAAGGCTCAAACTATTCCCTGGGAAGCTGAAATCAAGATGGTCAGGCCCATTCATGTTCAAAACAATTTTTCCATATGGTACAATCGAGGTAACTCACCCCACTAAGGGTACATTCAAGGTAAATGGTCACCGAATCAAAATTTATAATGGTGTAGATTTTGGGGATATGTGAGAGGAGCTTCAGCTCCGTGAACCTTCTTTTAGAAATGAAAACGGGGTAAGTCTAGCTTAAGACTATAAATGAGTGCTTCTCAGGAGGCAACCCGAGCACTAAATCACTAACATTTTTTATTCTAAAGTGCCTGACTCCATACTAATTAAACTAATGAAGTGCAGGTTAGGGTCACACGGCCCTACACACGGGCGTGCCCGTGGCCGTGGAAGCCAGGGGATGATCCATGGGCGTGCCAATAACCGTCCACAACAGATAAAAAATTTCTTTTCCCAACGCGGGCAACAATAATATCCCATGCCCATGCCGACCTCCCATGCAAGGTCACTGACTTGTTAAGCACGGGCTAAACACGGCCGTGCCCTACGACTGTGTGAAGATACTGACTTACAAACTATGGGCAGATCACACCCATGCCTTCTAATCGTGCCAACATTCTGACTTCTCGAACACGGGAGGAGCACGACTGTTTTAAATAACCATGTTAAAAAAAGAAACAGGCATGCCATAAATACCCTTGGCCGTGGCCAAACACCTGAACGCACCCAAAATTCAAAATCACGAAAAACATGGGCGCATAAAAATTGAGCACGGCTGTGGCCCCTGCCCATGCTCTCACCACTATTTACGCAACTTAACCTGTCACCCTCCCCAAAATCAACCCTAAAAGATTTCTCAGCCCCCTTTTCTCCCATTTTCGACCACACCCACATCCCCAACCCCCTAAAAAACCTTCTCAACAATTTTTGCTCCAAAACTTTTATAAAATCACACCACACGCCCACGCCACAACCGGTACATGCAGCCCATGCCTCGCCACAAGCTGTGCACCACAGAAAACCTTAAAGACAACTGTGTTCGCCTGTGTTTCGACCAATTTACACCATCACACCCTTGGTTCCCTCCATTAGCTTATTCTTTTAACTAAAATATTGATAAATTTCATATAATTTTGCTTTTATTTTTTGTTTTTGTTTGAAGCATGATTTATTTTCTTAGAACTTGTCTCAATGTTTCATTCTCATGAATATCTACAATGAAAATATTAATTATTAACTATTTGTTGCTATTTATCGATTGTTAGATGATTTCATATCTTCTATTGATTACATTCTTATAAAAATTTTCCTATGAAAAATTAGAATAGGCTGCTCATAGGTGTATAACCACATTTAGCATTTATATATCTAGGGTCTAGATGACAATTTCATACAAACACTACTTGAATATCCATTATTTCATGTACAATGTCATCATCACGAGGGAAATGAACTACGGCCACCCCACCAAGAAAAGAAAGGGGCCCGGCTCATCCTCAGCTAGTGCCTCTTCCGAAATAAGGCACTGACTTCTTCAATTCTCTCAAAAATCTCAGGATGAATGATATAAGGCATTCCAAGAAAGTCCTCTCGGCACCGGAAGGTGCATTGGCTGGGACGCCATGGAACAGGTCAGAATAGCAGCCGACATTCGAGCCCTCATATCGACCGAGCCGTGGGAGCAATTTTTCTCTATCATCGAGCCCACATATTTGGAAATCACACTCGATTTCTGCACCACTTTCACCTTACAGACAGTGATGACTCGATATGATGCTTCGGGCACAGTCCAATTCTATTTAGGGGGCACGGTACTTCGACTAAACGTACCGTAATTTGACACAGCACTCGGACTCTATACGAAAGAGTTTATAGCAAAAAATCCTCTCTTCGAGTTAGACCGTCAACTCCACCGCACTCTACTCAACTGCTAGCATAACTTAGCCCCCACCACGGGCGTCTACGACCCCAGTCGCTCTAAGGCGATAGCTCTTGTACCATCCCTGCGGTATATCTATGCCATTTTAGCTCATCCTATCACCGGTCGACGTGAGAGCACCGGCATGGTAAATAAGACGATGTCTACTACCTATCATGTATGTCAGAAGGGCACGAGTTCGACCTTGCCTACTTCATCGCCTATGCAATTCAACACCAAATGGAACCGCATAGGAAAGGCATGTTATCGATGGCGTCGTACATCACTCGGTTAGCTCAACACTTTAGCCTTCTCAAAACCGAGGCTCAGATCTCCTCATTGACAATGATCGGCCAGATGGTGCCTCAGGGAATCCAAACAATGCTACACATGAGGATGATCAAATATCGTTGTGGGACCGACCCCCTCAGTACCGACTAGCTACAGATGAGGAGGTGCTCGAGGACATTACTGATGATGTCCCACTAGTCCCGAGCCAGCATCCATCCCATCCAGTAGCCTCGATGGAAGATATCTTTCCACGCCTTACCCAGTTCGAGTAGTACTGTACTCAGCAGTTCACTGACACCACTCGACTTTTTGATGGAATTGAGGCCACACTCTAGCAAATATGCCATCAGTTCCATATATCATCACCCACACCACCACAGGACGTGACCGATGATGAGGACCTCTGAGTCCTTTTGATTATCTAAATTTTATTATTTTTAGTTCTATTCTATTTTTATGTTTCCTTTATTTTAATTTTCTTTATTTGTCATAATTTGAAACTTTTCTTCATTGCAAACTTTTGTTATGATTATCATTGGTTATCTAATCTTCGAGTATGCCTAACATATATTTATTTACGCCTCTGAAATATCTAATTGATGACTTTGCAGTTTCAATCACACACTCCACATACACGAACAAATCACTAGGAGTGCTTCACTACTACATAAGTCATCTTCCACCATGACCACCGCCAACTCCTGGAGTCATCCAAAATTCAGGAAGTGTTACTTCTCCCCTTCTCTTATTATTACATAATTATTTATCTATCTTTGTACATTGAGGGCAATGTACATCTTAAGTGTGGGGGGTAAAAGTACCTAACTTTTTGCATTATTCCAAAATCTTGAATTTTAGTCTTGTTCCTAAGTAATTTTCTCATATTATTAATTAGGGTGAAATTTTTTATGATTTATGATTTTTATTGATATGTTTTTGAGTAAGTCATTGATAATTGTGCATTGATGATTTATACTTTAAGATACTAGAGAATCAAGCATGATAAGCCTATTTTTCAAGAATAAAAAATTTCCGAGGTTGTTAAACTTAATTTGAATATTACCTTAAAGTTTGCAATTTACTGGGATTGATGTCAAATACCCATAATTATTGTGAGATTTTGAGCCTTATAGAGCATATATCCTTTTTTGTGCGCACTTTATTGATTATGAGTGTGTCAACACTGAATTGTTATTATAGAACTTGCCTTGATTATACATGTCGAGATCACAATATTGATTTGATATACTGAGATGATAAAGGCACCTAGGTTTTAACCCATTCACTCCACTAAAAAGCCTACCTTCACAAATTAACCTTTAGAGAACCCATTTGATCCTAACAACCCTTTTTATTGATTAACCCGCTAATATTAACCCAAAACCCTTTTTATTTACTATCACCATTCTTTTGACTACCCTTTTATCGAGAATTGATTTGATCAGTTGCCGAATTAGTTTATTTCAGTTGATAAAGTTCTTTCTTTGTTATGTATTTATTTGATTTGTTCTTAAAAAAATAAAAAGAAGATCGATCGAAAAATCAAAGTATATCCAGCATTAGTAGTATAAAAAGTGAGCTTGTGCATTTAAATTTCAATTATCAAAGAAAAAGCTCATAGTATTATAAGTTTCAAAGTTTCAATTGATGTAATCATTTATTTTCTAGTTCATTATTTTTTTTTTAGCTAGGTAATTTATGAATTCAATCTCTATTCTAAACCTTCTAATTCAGCCCTTATCCACACCTTTAACCTAAGCCCCGTTACAACCCTATCAAAGACCTTTTGATTTGTGTATCATCTCATCTTACAGTGGTGGAGATTTGATTTTCAGGCAAGCCTATGGGATTAACTTTTCAAGTTCGACTGTTGAGTGCTTAATTGTGAACCTTAAAACCCTGTGAGTGATTTGAGTGAATCTTTAGAGAGGATGTCAATCCTTGTCGGTTTTGAATCAAAGGTAATTATTTAGATAAGGGGAGACACCTATGTTTTCATGCTACAAACATATGACTTAGAATTGTTTGAATCCTTAGGAGTCTTTGAGCTAAATTATCCATGTATAAATTATCTATGAATTATGATGAGGCATTATTGATAGGAATTGTGAATTATGAAAAGTTCGTTTTAATTGTAAGTTGAGAATTTTGCTTGAGGACAAGCAAAAGCTTAAGTGTGGGGGGTATTTGATAAACCGTAAAAGTAACATATTTTAACCCCATATTTAGATTGATTTTGGATAACTTAGCCCTTGATTTATGTAAAAAGGTGCTCTTAATCTTTTCTTTTCATGTTTTATACTCAGGAAAGCACCCGAGGACGAAAAGAACGAGAAACATGCTTAAAATGGGCCAATTTGGGCCAAAGTGAAAATCAACATGGCCTAGACTTCAAGCTACACGACCGTGCCTCGACAATTAACTAAGATACGACCATGCCACAATTTACATAGCCATGCCCCAATCGATAGAATCGAGACACGGCCTAAAAATGATTTACACGGGCGTGTATCATGGTCGTGCCCCTGTCGTGGAAAAGAGGAATTGTACTCGGATTTTGATACTTTACAGCAAAGAAACACATTCCAAAGCCTATTCAAACATCGAGTAGATAGTATACTTGAATTGGGACACTTAGAGGCCAAGTAAAGCGTTCCAAAACTCTATATAAACACCCTAAGTGTAACCTGAAAGAGACGTGTGGAGCGAGGGCTAAGACATTCAGAATTTGGCAGAAGCCAAAACTTTTTGGGAATCACTCGAAGATAGCTAGTTGATCCAACTCAAGAAGCCGAAATTCTACTCAATACGGAGGATCTCTCCTTTAATTCCTTCAGGGGGTTTTAGGGATTTCTTATGTTTTGTTTTATCTTTTCTCTTGACATGTTTTCTTTATTTGTCATGAACTAAACCCTTCAGATACCTGAAGGGGATGAAACCTAGATGAATCTTGTTATTGTCTTCTAAATTATATGATAAATACTTGATTTGTTCTTAATTATGTGTGCTTAATTCTTGTATTAATGATTCCGGGATATTAATTCAAGTCAAATGTTCTTAGGTGGAGGAGGAATAGACCCTGCCTAAGAATAGATCTAGAATAACTAAGCGGAGTCGTTCGCGCGCCTAGAGATAGGGTGACGAGATTTTGTCGGATTAGGGTGAAACCTAATATGGGAGTCCATAGTTTGACTTACTTCTATTCTAGGGGGTTATTAAGTGAGAAAGAGATTTCTGTTAATTAACCTAGGGTTAGACGTTACTCGCCTTGAGATAGGGTTTAATATACGTTAGGGAGTCTTACGAATCAAGTCAAATGAATAAATCGTATGGTTCAGTGTTAGATAATAAGTGAAGTCTAGGTGGATTCTTCCTGATGGTATCATCGTGATCAACTAAGTTTCTCTTCAAGTTATTTCCTAATTCATTCTTTTTGTCTTTGCATCTTAGTTTAGTAATTAATTAGTTAAATACCCAAATCATTTAATAGTTAGGCTAAATGATAGAAAGAAAGTTAGTATTAGTACTTTTAGTTCCTTTGGGTTTGATAATCCGGTCTTGCCTAAGCTATACTACTGTTCGATAGGTACACTTACCTTAAGTCGTTGTCAGAGTTAGTTTTCAGGTTTGATCATTCTCTTTATAAATTGTAAAACTCGACAATTTTACAACGATCATTGCCTATGGTAAATGAGTTTCCTAATGTGTTCCCAGAAGAACTACCAGGTTTGCCTCCTATCAGAGAAGTTGAGTTTGGTATTGAATTGATTCCAGGTACCACACCTATTTCTATTGTGCCTTATAGAATGGCTTCGATAGAATTGGAATAATTAAAAGCTCAGCTACAGGAATTAACTGATAAAGGCTTTGTAAGACCTAGTTATTCACCATGGGGTGTGCCCGTGTTATTTGTGAAAAAGAAGGATGGTTCCATGAGATTGTGCATAGACTATCGGCAACTTAACAAGGTAACCATCAAGAAAAAATATCCATTACCTAGAATAGATGATTTTTTTGATCAATTGAAAGGAGCCACTGTGTTCTCTAAGATAGATTTGAGATCCGCATACTATCAGCTGCGAGTTAAAGAGTCAGATGTTCCGAAAACTACTTTTCGAACTAGGTATAGTCACTATGAGTTTTTTGTGATGCCATTTGGCTTAACCAATGCTCCTGCCATTTTTATGGATTTAATGGACCAAATTTTTAGACCTTATTTGGACAAGTTTGTAGTTGTGTTCATTGATGACATCTTAATTTATTCTCATGATGAGACTGAGCATAAAGAGCATTTGAGAATAGTTTTATAGATTTTGAGAGATAATCAACTTTACTCCAAGTTTAGTAAAAGTGAGTTTTGGTTACTGGAAGCTTGTTTTCTTGGACATATTGTCTCTGGTGAAGGTATTAAAATTGATCCGAGTAAGATTTCAGCCATTGTTGGTTGGAAGCCTCCTAGGAATGTATCAGAGGTTAGAAGTTTTCTTGGTCTTGCAAGTTATTATAGACGACTTGTAGAGGGATTTTCCATGATAGCTACTCCATTGACAAGATTGTTACAGAAAGATGTCAAGTTTGAAGGGATTGAGAAGTGTCAGTAGAGTTTCGACAAGTTAAAGGCATTGTTGACTGAAACTCCTGTCTTAGTACAACCAGAACCGGGTAAAAAGTTTGTGATTTACAATGATGCATCCTTTAATGGACTAGGCTGTGTACTTATGCAGGAAGGAAGGGTAATTGCTTATGCCTCTAGACAGTTAAAGCCACATGAGAAAAATTATCCGACACATGATTTAGAGCTAGCTGCTATTGTATTTGCATTGAAAATCTAGAGACATCACTTGTATGGAGAGAAATGTCGAATATTCACTGATCATAAAAGTTTGAAATACTTGATGACTTAGAAAAATCTGAACTTGAGGCAAAGAAGATGGCTAGAGTTGATTAAAGATTATGAGCTAGTGATCGATTATCACTCGGGTAAGTCAAACGTTGTTGCTAATGTTTTGAGTAGAAAATCGTTATTTTCATTGAGAGCTTTGTACAGTAGTTTGGCCTTATCAGATGATGGTTCTATTTTAGCTGAGTTAAGAGCTAAACCGACATTTCTTAAAGAAATTTGTGAAGCTCAGAAGGATGACAGTGAGTTGCAAGCCAAAAGAGTTCAGTGCAAGTCACGTGTAGAGTCTGATTTTCAGATTGGTTCTGACGGTTGTTTGATGTTCAAAGATAGAGTATGTGTACCCAAGAATGATGAACTTATTCGTAAAGTCTTATAGGAAGCACATAGCATTTATTTGTCTATTCACCTAGGTAGTTCAAAGATGTATAATGATTTGAAGAAAATGTATTGGTGGACAGGAATGAAAAGAGATATTTTAGAGTTTGTTTCTAGATGTTTGATCTATCAGCAGGTAAAAGCTGAACATCAGGTATCTTTAGGTTTATTGCAGCCTATATTAGTTCCTGTGTAACATCCCGAAATTGGGCCTAGTAGGATTGGGCCCAATGGGCCTTGGACGTAAGAACGTTTAAAATTTTCAAGAATATGAGAATGGCATTGTTGAAAATTGGACTTATTAGTTAAGTGAATTTGGAAGGTTACGGGGTTTCTATGAAGTCTCGGTTTTAGTTGGGCCTTAGGAAAAATTTGGTATTTTAGCACTTTAAGGAGAGGTGGTAAGTAGCTTCAAGGCTTATAGAAATAAATGAGTAAATTGTTAGCATAAATGAGCAATTAGTAAAGAGGTTATGGCATCAAGTGAAAAACTTTAAAGGAAGAGGTTCAAATCCCATTGTGTGCAAATTTTGACTATTATTTTTGCATGCTCTCCTTAAGTGTCGGCGAAGAGGTATATATGGTAAGGTGCACTTCTTTATTTTTGGTAAGGTGGCTAAGGAAATAAGGAAAGGTTGAGGTTGGGGAAAGGAATCAAAAGAAGAAGGCAAGTATGGGGGACATGTTGGCACAAAAAGGGGAGAATGTTATGGAAAGTGTGGTTGGCCAAATATTTGACTAATATTGTAATGCATGTGGACGGTTTTGGGGGTAGATAAGTAGCTGAAATTTTTACTTTGGCAATTGGTAAGGTCTTGGTATTGTTTTGGCCAAAAATCCTATTTGCAACTTTTGTGTCATCTTCTTCCAATTTGCTATTCTCTTTGCCGAAACCTCCTAGCACAATTGTGCATCTTTCTTCTATTTTGTTTAGTCAAATATTCATCTTTTGTTCATATTCTTTTGATAGCCGAATTTCTATCATCTTCTATCTTCCCTATTCTTGTGTGTTGGACATCTCTTCTTGGTTGAATCAGAATTCTAGTGGGTGGCCTAATACCAAATCCTTGTCAATTCATTCGTAGTCATAATCCAATTGGTGGGAATCGAGATTATCATCGATTAAGGTAAGGAGTCTTTCCATAGTCCATTCGATATCTCTATTCGGTAATGGTGTTAATCGGATTGAAAGTTTGGCTAATCGATTATGTTGTTAGGCACGAAATCACGCGATACTCTCTACTTGTGGAATTTTCGGAACTAGTGGTAAAGTCGAACACCTATCTCTCGTAATAAGAGACTCGAATTGTTGGTAAGTGATATAGATTGTTAAATCAATCACAATACTTGGATGATGTTGTAAATTGGGTTTTGGACTAATTGTTGACCGATTGCATCTTTAGGTGCTGCGGAGAATATCGTGTTACGGATTCCCAATAAGGTGTATAATCCCGTACTTTCCAAAAACATGTTTGAAATGGTGTGTAATCTCACATCTCTCTGAAATTTTATATGATATGTTTTGTGATTCGGTCAAAATACCGAAGAAAACCAGAAACCGGCATCCGTGATCACTCGCGAGTGCGTATATTCGTAGTAGTAGCCATATTTTGTAATAAAATAGTTTCGGTTAGAAACAGTGATTTGTTTTTGAAAAATCACGTAAAATAGGAGAAATAGAATTAAAAAGTGAATGAGATATTAAATAAAATCTTATTGTGTCTATTTTGATAAGGAAGAAACGGAGAAGGAAAATGAATTTTATATTTTGAGATATGTTAATATTAGTGAGACTGGTTCTGAATGACTTCGTTGTTCTCTGATCTGTCTTGGAAAAATCATATAAAATTGTACAAAGTAAATTATAGGTTATAATTTATATGTATGAATTTATTAGTGAGCATATTTTCATTAGAAACAAGTGAGAGCAATATATGAAAACTGTACAGTGAGATATTTGAAATTAAGTTAAGAGAGGTCAGAATCATTGGACAGTGTAATAAGGGACATTTTAAGGAATAAACTGTACTAAATGGTTAAGACAAAAATTCTGGAAAAATTCCAGTAAGAAGATATATGAGTTTAGGTTCAAGGAAAATTTACGGATTTAGATTTCGAGTTTCCTAACCCAAGTTATAGTCAATTTAGTCAGTATGACGCAGATGGACAGTTTCAAGTTTATGTCCCAAATTAGTAATTAAGTCCGGGGTTGCAAAATTATGAAAATACCCTTGGAGGGTAAATTACCGAAATACCCCTAGGTTGTGAGATTAACGAATTACCCTTAGTGGGTAAAGTTACTGAATTACAAAATTGCTCGTATGTGCTGAATTACAAAAATACCCTTGTGGGTCGAATTACGAAAATGCCCCTAATGGGCCGATTTGATAGATTGCCTTAATGGGACGAATTTGATATATGGCTAAATGGGCCAAATTTGATATATGGCTAAATGGGCCAATTTGATATATGGCTAAATGGGCCGAATTTGATATATGGCATAATGGGCCGATTTTGCAAAGTGTTAATAGGCCAAATTATTTGTAATAAATCTCTGATGTTGTTAATTATCATTGTTATATTGTAAATATCATAATTTTTTATGAATGTTGCATTCACATAATTCTGCACGGGTTTGGGATATTGATGATTGGAGGAAGATATTTGGTGGCTCTGCCACATATTTTGGTGACTTTGTCACAATCTGTCTGGTGGCTATGCCACGTATCTTCTGTTATTCTGGTGGTTTGGCCACAAATTCTGATATTATAAATGGCCACTGGCCTGCGAATTATTATTATAAATGGCAATTTACCTGAGTTTTGGTGTGTTGGCGGGGTGGGTTGACTGATGATCCCCAGAGGTGCGTTGGTTGGTACGGGTGGTGTGTAGCGGATGGAATACTAGGCTTGGTTTGGGATTGCATTATATTCATTTGATTCATTTGATATATTATGTTTTGTAAATGGGCTTTGGCCCAAGATTATCTTAATGGGCTTCGGCCCAAATTATTGTTAGATGGGCTCAGGCCTAAATTTTTGCTAAATGGGTTAAAGCCCAGTGAACAACGGTAAGGGGATTTCACACTGAGTTCTTGTAACTCACCCCCCTTTTCTCTTAACCCTTGTAGGTAATGCTCAGTGATGTGGACTTGGGCCATGGATGTCTAGATGGAGGGCATACTTCAGAAAAGGTTTTTATTGAACTTTAGTTTCCTGATTTCGTTCACTTTATTTTTCTTACTATTTTGGGTTTATTTTGTGTTGTAATAAGGCCTCTAGAATATTTTATTTTGCTTATGTTTTTGACATACTTAGTATTATGCTTGAATTGTTTTTAAACGGGGATTTTTCTAAAAATCTTAAATAAAGGTTTTCCAAATTAGATTAACAAATGATTTTCATAACAAACTTTTACAAATGATTTAACTCGGAAGTTCTCTTTCAAATTATCGATGACATTTTCAAAATTCACGGTTAAAGTTCACTACCTTGATTTTCGACTCATCAATCAATCTCTCAAAAATACTTGTAATTTATCTATGTTTCCGCAATGTTTTCATAATGTTTCTGCAACTCTATTTCCAAACATCATATTTTCGTAAATAGTTTATTTCAAATATGTTTTAGCAACCAAAAGGTTTTAAAGATAATTACGTTTTCAAGTAGATAACAATTGCTTAAGTGTTTTGGATTTTAACAAAGAGGTTGTAGTTCTCAAACAAGTTTTTAACAATTGCAAAGATGGTTTTGAAAAAAAAAACACTTGCATGTGACACGCTAGATTCGGGCCTAACTTCTAGGCCGGGTTTGGGGTGTTACATCCCGAGTGGAAATGGGACCGAGTTACTATGGATTTTGTGACAAGATTGCCTTTGACACCGAGAAAGAAAGATGTAGTATTGGTTGTGATTGATAAGTTAATGAAGTCGGCTCATTTTATTCCATTTCATAAGGATTATTCACATGACAAGTTGGCCAAGTTGTATATTTCAGAGACGGTTAGACTACATGGAGTACCGTTATCGATTATCTCAGATAGAGATTCGAAACTTACTTCACAGTTTTAGAAGAAATTGCAGGAAGCTTTAGGTACAAAGTTGAGTTTTAGTACATCTTTCCATCCTCAGACTGATGGTCAGTGATGAGAGTTATTCAGGTACTTGAAGATATGCTTAGATGTTGTGTATTAGAATTTCAAGGTAGTTGGGAGAAATATTTGTTGTTAATAGAGTTTGTCTACAATAATAGTTATCAATCAAGTCTAAAGATGACACCTTATGAAGCTTTGTATGGACGTAAATGTTGCACACCTTTGTATTTGATAAAGCTTAAGGAAAATCAGATTTACGGGGTTGATCTAGTCAAAGAAACAAAAGAGAAAGTAAAAGTCATCAGAGATTGCTTGAAAGCAGCTTCAGATAGGTAGAAATCCTATGCAGATTTGAAAAGAAAAGAAATTGAATTTCAAGTTGGTGATAGGGTATTCTTGAAAGTATCCCCGTGGAAGAAAGTTCTCGACGGCAAGAAAGGCAAATCAAGTCCTCGCTTTATTGGACCGCTTGAGGTGATCGAGGAGTTGGGCCACTGGCATATTGGTTAGCTTTGCCAACTGAGTTAGAGAAGATTCATAATGTGTTTCATGTGTCTATGATACGTCGTTATCGTTTAGATCCATCACATGTAATTTTGCAGACAAAGGTTGAGATTCAGCCAAATAAGACTTACGGTGAGTAGCCGGTAAAAATTCTAGCTCGAGAGGTTAAGCAATTAAGGAACAAAAGTATTGCACTTGTGAAAGTATTATGGAATAGGCATGGGATAGATGAGGCCGCATGGGAGCCCAAAGAAACTATGCGAAAACAGTACCCAAATCTCTTCACAAATAAGATTTTCGGGGGCAAAAATCCTAAAAAGGGTGGAGAAATGTAATATCCCGAAATAGGGCCTAAATGAAAATGTGGTTGCGAAACCATGAATCTGAGATAGAAAAGTTTATTACGATTAATTACTATGATTTATTGAGTGATTAGATGCATGTGTTAGAATACCGATAGAAAATTTCATGAATTGCATGTCTAATTTGCCTATTAGGACTTAATTGAAAAAGTTGATAAATATGAGTTTTAGATGTTAAATGATTTAATTGAAGAGCATAATTGAAGTAGAGGTCCTTAAATGGTAATTATACCATTAGGCTTTCATGGAAAAAATGGACATATATAGGTAGAAAGAACCAAAGTTTTTAATGAAGGGTAATTTAGTCATTTGGTAATAAAAAGAAATTAAAAGGGAAAAAGATGGAAAAATGTGCTCATCTTCTTCATTAGGCTGAATTTTCAAGGGTTCACCATTTCTAGTGTTTGTTTCAAGCTTCCAAGCTCCATAGTTAGTGATTCCAAGCCCTGTTTTTAATGTTCTTTACATTTTTGAAGCCCCGTTAGGTCGGTTTAGCTTATTCTATCTATAATTCATGCTAGGGTTCATAATTGGAAAAATACCCATAGGTGAAATATGTTTATTTTGATTCTTTATGATAGAATATGAAGTCTAGAATTATGTTAAACAACTTTTGCTAAGTGATTTTAAGTGAAAACGAGTAAAACTACTTAATTCCAGAAAATACATAATGTTCATAAGTACATGTTGGAGTGAGAATTTGATGTTGTCATAGAAGGGAAAAATAATCAGCATGTCATAAAACATAAGAATAAGGGATAAAGTTTGATTTTTGAGCTTTGGGGAAAATGTGTAAATATGTAAAAGTTTAGGGGCAAAATTGTAATTTTGCCAAAGTTAGAGTTAAGGGCTGTTTTAATAAATGTGAGTATTAAATAAGCTAAATTTGCTATTATAGACCAAGAGGAACAAAATATGGAGTTAGATCAGGGAAAGAAAAAGATAGTGGACTAAATCGATATAGTGTATCGTATTTTGTGTCGAGTTAAGTTTATGTAAATAAATGTAATATTCTATTATTTTTCATTTGATACTATTAAATTCCAGCATTTACATATTTATTCTATAAATTTATCATTTAAAGACTCAAGCATGAATTGACGGAGAAGCAATCTCAGAAAGTTCCGGTTGAACCTTTGGAATGTGTAGGATACAAATGTCATGACATTAGGGTTTAAGGAAATCATGTAAGACTATTCCAAGGCATGGCATTGATAAGTTACTATAAGGCAAAGGTACCGTGTAAAACCATGCAAAGGCATGGCATTGGTGAGTTTATAAGGCAAAGGTCCCATGTAAGACCATGCCAAGGCATGGCATTGGTGAGTTCACAAGGTAAGGATACCACGTAAGACCATGTCAAGACATGGCAATGGTTAAGTTTCATAAGGAAAGGTACCCATGTATCCTTAGTATTCCAAGTGGTTCAACGGGAAAATTCAAAGAGTATACCAAAGGAAAGGTAAGACATGTTCAAGCTAAATACATACAAGTAAGAATTTAATACTTAAGTATATTAAATTAAAGGCATAAATAATCTTGGTAAGAAAAGATTAAGATAATTCATTAAGAATGTTGTTATTTATTTACATGTAAACTTACTAAGCTTTATGCTTACTCTCATTCCTTTCTTCTTCTTTTTTAGTATTACAAGCCCACTCGAAGATCGCAATGACGTCGGAGTTCGTTACACTCTATCAAAGGATTATATTGGTATTTTGTGACTCGAACATTTTAAGTTATAGCATGTATAGGGACTTAGCCATTTTGTGTGTATGTCTTTATGATATGGCTTAATATTGGCTTGTAAATGCTTGATAATGATTAGCCATTAAAATGGTTAACTAATAACATGTTTTGGATGTTATGTATGCTTAGATGATAGTTATTACAAAGAAATTATGAAAGAGTAAAAAAAAAAATATCTGCAAGGGAACATTTTTGGATAGCAACTTTGACGTGATTTTGAAAAACCACCAAAAATAGAATCAATGGAATTAGGGTGTGAATGAGATATAGAATTAAATATTATTGAGTCTATTTTTATATGAAAGAAATGATGTAGGCAAAAGAATTGTATATTATGAGATAATTTATTTTTAGTGAAGAGGGGTTAGAACTATCGAACTGTGTACCATGGGAGACTTTAACCAATATACTGTACTAATTGGCCACACAAAAAATTATGTACAAATTATAGTAAGAAGATATATGAGTCTAGTTTTAGAGAAAATTTACAGATCTAAATTTCAAGTTTCATAACTCGAGTTATAGTCAATTTAGTAAACATGACGCAGATGGACAGTTTCAAATTTTATGCCCCGAACTAGTAAGTTAAGTCTAGTAATGCCTCGTGCTCGACTCCGGCAACAGTCTCGGGTAAGGAGTGTTACAGGGTATTTCGGTAATTTACCCACCAAGGGTATTTTAGTAAATTTTTAAACCCCTCAGAAGGTCTATAGTCGCCTCGAGCGACTCAAGTATTCTAAATAAAGATAATGATCCGAATGGGCCTAAGGCCTATTCTCACCCAAGTGGGCCCACACGCTCGTGTGGCCCATTTAGCCCAAATCTATACACAGATATGAGATTCGCATAGACCAGACCAATATTTACTACACATTCATACAACTTATCCGATTGGGCCCATGGGCCCATTGTCCCCACATGGCCCCTTTTGGCCCATCGTGGCCCAAATAGCCTAAACCCATAAGAACACTCATGATGGCCTCAACTATCGTGTCGAAGTTCCCACACGTGCGCTTGCATGCTCGTGTAGCTACCATCGCCGTGTGATCGGCATTTCGGCATTTGCCGCCTACAGCTAGAGTTGTAACACACCAAACCCGAGATTGTCGCCGGAATAGGGTTTAGAGGCATTACCGAACAATAGAATCATTTCACATCACATTCATGACATAAAGTCAATCATCACCAAACACATTCATATACAATCATAGTGTCCCTTAAATGAGTCATCAAGACCCTAAGCATGCTTATAAACCGAGTCGGGACTAAACCGAAACACATATAAAACTTCATGAAAAATTTAAAACTTTTCTAAAATACAGGGGAGACATGCCCGTGGGGGTAGGCCGTGCCTCTCCCACGGCTACATGACACCCCCGTGTGCCCTCCCCGTGGTTACATCCTACCAAAATCAACACGGCTAACAAGCACGCACGTGTGACAAGGTCGTGTCCTATAAGGTCATATACTACCATTTCTCACACGTCCTATAGGCACGCCCGTGCCATGGCCGTGTGCAGTTTATGCTACATTCTGCCAATTTATCCACGATTTGAGGCACGCCCGTGTGCCCCAACCGTGTGACATTATATGCCATTTTTGCATGGCCAACATGCCACCCACTTAAGGTTAAACCTATAACACATACCAAACATATCATGCATATAAGACAACCAATAACTTACCAATATAGCTACCCAAACTATATATTCAATTCTCATTCCAACCATAACAAATTCGATACCAAAACTTATTCTACCACAAGCATAATTCATTGCCAATCTCACTAATTCCTACTAGCATTTTATCAACACAAAGTTACCTTTCAATAGCCAATTTATAAATCCACAAATCATGCCAAAAGATGCATCACACATATCACATTCATTCATACCAACCTATCATATATATAGCCACATCTCATGGCTAATTACAATCTTAAACATAATTCAATTAACTAGCCTACACATGCCATATCTTAGCTATATACATTTTTCCAAAAGTACCAAAATAGAATACCGATAGTGTGATTACGAAGCTGACGATCCTGGATCCTAGCTAGCTTTACTGACACTGCAAGGCAAAGAAACAAATCACACAGTAAGCTTTCCAAAGTTTAGTAAGTTCGATATACAATACTATATCTCATCAAACCAAACTAATGTAAATATTAAGCATCACATAGATTAATTATCTCATTTTCATATCATCCCATTCATATCTAAATTGCTCATTCATTCCATAATAGCTTGTTTATAACTCATCAACCACAAAGGTTAATTACATACCTTAGCTAACACTTAGTTATTCTACATCCAAGCTATTCAATGCTCGATATTACATGTCGATCATCATTTGATACTCATTCAAAATAACCACACACTCAGTGCCACATACATATTCAAAGTATAATTGTTTTTGCACACTTAGTGCCTATTCTTTTAACCGACTAGTCTCGGTATCGTACACACAATGCCAATTCAACAAGTTGAAGCTTTTATATCATCGCACACACAGTGCTAATTCAATAAGCCGAAGCTTTTATAACAACGCACACACAGTGCCATTCATTTCTATTTCGATTTCAATTTCGCACACTTAGTGCCATCAACTAGAATCGTGCACATAGCAACTCATTTTCATACACATGAACATATTCATTTCATATTCATAAAACATAGCACAAATACATGTATGATATCTGAACTTACCTTGGACGTCAAACTATCGATACGGTCAATTAATCGAGCACTTTATCTTTGCCTCGATCTCGATCCGTACCTTTACTCTTTTGGTCTAAACACATTCAAATTTAACCCATTCAATCATCAATTCATTCATTTTAATCCAAACACACATATTTAGGCCATTTTACAAAATAGCCCTCACATTTTCATATTTTGACACTTTAGTCCCTATCTTATAAAATCATCAAATACTCAAATTTTCAATATACATGTGCTTAGCCAAATTCTCCCCATGCTTATACAAGCCCTCATATTTTATTTAGTTCACATTTTAGTCCTCTAATTTCCCATTTTCAAAATTTAGCTCAAATTACTCAATTTCACCAAAATTTCAAATACAAACTATGTTCATCTAACTCATATCATTCATTTAACACCAAAAATTATCACAAAGCTCAAATAGTATCAATGGCATCTCACACAAATATCATCAATACTCAAAATTCAAGCATGGGTTTGTAAAGCACAAAGCAACGATTACGAAAATGTAAAAATTATCAAAAATCGAGCTAAAAATATCTAAATTTTTGCTTAACAATGGCTGAATATCACCAAGCTCCCAAACCCTTTCTATTTTCCTATTTTCGGTTCAAATGAAACAAAGATGAACATGTTTCATCTTTTTGGTTTTGTTTAATATTAACTTAATTATCAATTTACCAATTTGCCCTTTTATTAGTCATATAAGACAAATTTACATTAAGGTTAATATGTCATTTAACCAACCACTAACTTTAATAATGGCTAATTGCCTCATAAGGCCTCCACATTATAAAGACAACAACAATTAAGTATTTAACAATTAGCATGCAGTATTTTACACTTTACGCGATTAAATCCTTTCTCTTAATCTGACAATAAAACGATCAAATCATCACACAGAACTTTCACACAGACCATGTTGCATACTATTCACACAAAAAATAATATTAAATTATTATTCTGACCTTGGATTTGTGGTCTCGAAACCACTGGTCTGACTATGGTCTAAACCGGGCTGTTACAACTCTCCCCCCTTAGGGATTTTTGTCCCCGAAAATCTTACCAGTGAATAGTTATGGATGTTGCTCTCTCATAACGTTCTCAAGCTCCCACGTAGCCTCTTCAATTCCATGTTTATGCCATAATACTTTCACTAGAGAAATTTTCTTATTTCTCAACTCTTTAGTCTCTCGTGCCAAAATTCGGATCGGTTCTTCACTATACGACAAATCTAACTGAATCTCAACCTCAGTAGGTGCAATTACATGAGACGGGCCTGATCGATATTGTCGAAGCATTAGCACATGAAACACGTTATGGATCCTTTCCAACTCTGATGCCAATCTCAATCTATAAGCAATCGACCCAACTCGTTCAATATCTCATACGGTCTGATGAATCTCGGACTCAGCTTACCCTTTCAACCAAAACGAAATATCTTCTTCCACAGAGATACTTTCAAAGACACTTTATCGCAAACCTCAAATTCAATATCCTTTCGTTTCAAATCTGCATAAGACTTTTGACGATCTGAGGCTGATTTTAAACTGTCACGAATCACTTTCATTTTCTGCTCAGTCTCTTTTATAAGATCAACCCCGTAAATCTTGTTCTCACTCAGCTCGGTCCAATACAATGGAGTTCGACACTTTCAACCGTAAAGAGCCTCATATGGTGCCATTTTGATACTAGATTGAAAACTGTTGTTATACGCAAACTCAATCAACGATGGATGCTTTTCCCATGTGCTTTCAAATTCAAGTATGCAACATCTCAGCATGTCTTCAAGAATCTGAATAATTCGTTCGGATTGACCATCCATTTGTGGATGAAAAGTAGTACTGAAATGCAATTTTGTGCCCAAGGCATCTTGCAATTTCTTCCAAAATAGCGAGGTAAATCTCGGATCTCTATCAGACACAATAGATAATGGTACTCTGTGTAATCTCACAATCTCATTGATATACAGTTCAGCCAACTTATCTAAAGAATAATCAGTTCTTACCGGAATGAAATGAGCTGATTTCGTCAATCTATCAACTATCACCCAGATTGCATCTTTCTTGTTCAGAGATAAGGGCAAACCTGACACAAAGTCTATCGTGATCCTCTCCCATTTCCACTCAGGGATCATAATCGGTTGCAATAAACCGGACGGAACTTGATGTTCAAATTTTAACTTGTCGACAAACTAAACATTTCAACACAAAGTCGAAATATCTCTTCATACCATGCCACTAATAGAACTATTTCAAATCATTATACATTTTCGTATTCTTGATGTATAGTCAAATGACTATTGCGAGCTTCACCAAAATCATTTGAAAAACTCAATTTCTCAAACACAAATCCAATCTCGAATCTCAAACAATCATTACTATCAACTCAAAATTCGATTTAGATCCAATTACAAGTGAACCCTTTTTGCTAACAACTCATTATCAATCTTCTAAGTCTCACGTATCCACTGTATAAACAATGGTTTCGCTTTCAATTTAGCTAAAACCACATTATCATCACATAGATCTATCTGATTATGCATAGCTCGTAAGGTATATAATGATTTCTGACTCAAACAATCGGCTACAACATTAGCTTTACCCGGGTGGTAATCTATCACAAGTTCACAATCCTTCAACAACTCTAACCATCTTCTCTGTCGCAAGTTCAAATCTTTCTGAGTCATCAAATACTTTAAACTCTTATGATCAGTATAAATATGACATTTTTCACCAAATAAATAGTGACGCCATGTAACACCCCAAACCCGGTCAACACACCATGACCGAATCTGCATGCCACAGAGTGATAACCTTTTAAAAGCAAAAATTTGTCATATAATTTCTTAGAAAACCCGTTTTGTAGTACGAAAAGTTTAGAAATCCTTGCTTGAAATCTACTTATTGTTGCAAGTTTTTAGAAAACATTCGAGTTATCTTTGTTATCATAATTTATGTGGTATTACCCGATGGCAACGCTTTTAAGAAAAACGTAGGAGTTATAGTTTTGAAAACATTGCTTTTTCTTGGTTAACTTAATGTAACCATAAATTCAACATAGTCAAAATAAAAGCAAATAATAAAGAAAACCCAAAATAAAACTTAGCGGCCTTATTACAAAACCCAAAACCAAAATTTAAAGAAAATTAATAAAATTGAAATAGTAACTAAAAGAAATCAAAATCCAACGAACATGCATGGCCGCCGAGTCCTCCCGGCCCATCTCCGCAATCTATTCATCCGCAAAATATAAGGGAAGGGTGAGTCACCAAGACTCAAGTATAAATCCCCAACCCGATAGTGCATTCACTTACACAAGCTATCAAGAATAACATGCAAATCATGCAAATCATGCAACCCACAACCTAACCATCCAATCGCTTTAACTACCCGTGTGGTCAAAACCACGTGGTTAAAACCACCGTGACCAAAGTCACAAATCAAGTGATGGGGCTAACCCATCATGTGGTCAAAACCACCGATGACAATCTCAGTAAATAAGCTCGTAACAACCCATCGTGGTACCAAACCACCGGACGAAGTCACAAATCGATATGTGGTCAAAACCACGGTGGTCAAAACCACTAGGACTTAGTCACAATTTATAATATCAAGACGGGCCAACCCGTCGGTGGTCAAAACCACCGTGACACCAAAAGAAATCATCCCCTCTTCTCATCAAACCCATCATCATGTTCATATCAATCGTGGCATAAAACATATGATGATGCAATTAACATATAGCATAGCATATAACCATTACATGATGATGTATAGCAAAAATCACATGACAGGGGACTTACCTAAAATCCAAGCACATACCCACAAGGCATAATCACCGATTTCATTGCTAAAACAATATTATATTAGGCATATTACACTAATAAAGTGTGTAAGCGTTACACACCTGACTATACGCAAAATCTCGAAACTACGCGATACTACAAGATCCCGAAACATGTGTCCTCACTGCACCTACAATCGGCCAATACCACCCTTTAGATTTAAAGCCATTTGGCTTATTCACAAAATTCGGAAGGATGCGTCGCACTTTAATAGTACTCACCTTAGTGTCGATTTGGTTTCCAACCAAATCCTGAAGCTACACAATAATCCCCCTTGCAATCTGCCAAACATAGAACACACAAATGGTTAGCCTTTGGCTTTTGAACGATTAGGAAATAGATCTTGAAACGTTTAAGCCTTACCTAGATCGGCCACCAAATCCAGAGATTCAGCTACACACCTTCCTACAATCGATTAACACCACATCAACTCTCATAGCCATTCGGCTATGATTAACAAATTATGAAACGAATAAACCATACCACAAGAACCACACCTACCTTAACACACAAGATCTCCCTGGCTTTTACAAAGATTCATCCCTAGCATCCAAACATAGAAGAATCGACAACCAAAAGAAAAGGTGAGACTACTAAAAGATTCGGCCATAAACCGAAAGAGAGAAAGAGAGAGGCAGTAATGAAATAATAAAGACTTACCACACCAGGATTTGGGATTCGACAAAGAGAATCAAGAAAAGATGAGTGTCGGCACTTGAGATGATGAAAAGAAAATGCAAGAAGAGAGGGGTTTATGAGCAAGGTATTCGGCTAAGATGAATGAGAGGACTTTCGGCACAAATGGTTTGAAAAAGAGAAGAGAAAAGATAAGTGTAGAGGGTTTGGCTATGGTGTTTCGGCTTCAAGGTTTCAAGAAGAAAAGAGGAAATTCTTGTGACTCACAATTTCAGCCAAGAGAACTCAAAAGATGGCCACTCACACCCTCAAAATTCGACACTACCCCCCCATCCATGACTGAAACTATACTCCCCTCCAAAGTCCCATATTCGGCCCACTCTCTTCAAATGAGTTTGAAAATATTCCAACTCCTCAATTCCCTCATCTACATCTATTTGACTCCCTCTATCCTTATCCCCCAGAGTCCAACCTGAGCACTCCTCCTTCTAGCTTGTGGCGTCAAAAATAAATAAGCAGAAAGGGATTTCTGCAGCTCAAACCAAGATCCTCCTTGCTCCTTGTGGCGTCACCTCCCTGGTGACTTAAGTGGCGCCTCCTTGCCACTTTACCAAGGCACTTCTTATGTCTAAAACTCCCAACAATTCCTTTTAACCCCTAATTCTTCTAGCTCCTTCTTCTTAAGTGCTAAAACAAAATTTTTAGCCATGTCCCGGGACTAACCCAAGATCATGCCTAGACCCCAAAACATATCAAACCAATACAGCATACTTACCAACACATGCAACTACATGCAAAATGCAGAGACCCCATTTTAAGGATGTTATAGTTCTACCCCTTTAAAAATAATTTCGGCCTCGAAATTACATGGTCAGAAGAGTTAAGGGTATTGTCGCCAGATTACATCCTCTCGTTCCCATGTGGCCTCCTCCAAACCATGGTTCGCCATAACACTTTCACCGTGGGTCTCGACTTCCACGCAAGACTTTGACATCCCGATCCAAAATCTGTACCGGCTCCTCCTCGAAAGACAAGTCTGAGCTCACCTCAATCTCCGCAACTGGCACAACGTGTGATGGATATGATCGATAGTGCCTAAGCATCGAAACATGGAAGACATCGTGAATCTGACTTAACTCTACCGGCAGCTCAAGCTGATAAGCTACCGGTCCCACTCGCTTCAACACCGTATACGGCCCGATAAACCTAGGGCTTAGCTTCCTTTCCGTCCAAATCTCAGCACTTTCTTCCATGGCGATACCTTCAGAAAAACCTTATCACCCATCGATACTCTATATCTCTACGTTTAAGATCGGCGAAGACTTCGCTTCGTCCGACGCTTCCTTGAGACGAGCCCGAATCACCTTAACCTTATCCTCGCCGCCACCAACTCGGACCCAAAACATGCCGTTAACCTAACTCTGTCCAACACGTAGGAGTATGACACTTTCGTCCATATAGTGCCTCATATGGTGCCATCTGGATACTCGCTTGATAACTATTGTTATAAGTGAATTCCGCCAATGGTAGATATTCTTCCCAACTACCATCGAAATCCGAACACGCCCTTAGCATGTCCCATGTAATTTGAATTACCCTTTTAGACTGTCCATCAGATTGTGGGTGAAAAGTTGTGCTGAAATCCAACCTCGTTCCCAAGGCTTGATGCAAAGCTCTCTAGAACCTCGACATGAACCTAGGATCCCTATCCGAGATGATTGACACTGGCACTCCATGCAACCTTACAATCTTAGCTACATACAACTTGGCTAACTTCTGGAGCGAATAATCAACCCTCACCGGTATGAAGTAAGCTGATTTGGTCAGACAATCTACAATCACCCAGACTGAGTCTTTCTTGCTAGGCGTGAGGGGTAGCCCACTGACAAAGTCCATAGTAATCCTTTCCCACTTCCACTGAGGAATTTTCACCGGCTGAAGTAAACCTGACGGCAGCTGATGCTCAACTTTGGCCTGCTGACACGTCAGACACTTACCCACAAACTCAGTCACTTCCCGCTTCATCCCTGGCCAACAGAACTGCTTTTGCAAATCCCAGTACATCTTGCTACCTCCAGGATGCATAGCGTATGGGCTGCTATGTGCATCCTGAAGAATCCTTTGCCTCAACTCCACGTCCTTTGGCATACAAGCTCTCCCTTGAAAACACAACACTCCATCGTGAGTCAAGCTATAACCTTCCAGCCCATTACTCTGTAGTTGCAACCTCCGAGCACTAAAACCCTCATCCACTAACTGTTTCTC
Organism: Gossypium rotundifolium; assembly: GCA_025506655.1. Classification (NCBI taxonomy): domain Eukaryota; kingdom Viridiplantae; phylum Streptophyta; class Magnoliopsida; order Malvales; family Malvaceae; genus Gossypium; species Gossypium rotundifolium. The sequence goes on along the minus strand of CP106727.1, from coordinate 180,994,112 downwards.
CTTAATCTGCTCCACCCCAGTCGGCTTTACTTGCAATTCTGCCAACAAACTCCCATCGTCATACAGACTAAGGTGAGCAAACATCGCTCGCAAGTCTGCTACCACTTTACGACTCAATACATCAGCTACTACGTTAGCCTTACCAGGATGGTACTCAATCGAATAGTCATAGTCCTTCAACAACTTGATCCACCTTCACCGTCTCAAATTTAAATCCTTCTGCGTCAAAAGATACTTCAGACTCTTGTGGTCCGTGTAACTATTGACTTTTCTCCATACAAATAATGCCTCCAAATCTTCAAGGCAAAAACCACTGCAGCCAATTCCAAGTCATGCATCGGGTAGTTACCCTCATGCGGTCTCAGCTGGCGAGACGTATACGCAACTACTTTCCCTTCCTATATCAGCACACATCCCAAACCAGTATGTGATGCGTCACAGTAGACTGTGAATACCTTTCCTGCCTCAGGCTGTACCAAAACCGGAGCTTCCGTCAAAATCTTCCTCAACTTGTCGAAAGTTTCCTGCTGTTTCTCCATCCACACAAATGGGACTCCTTTCCTCAACAGCTTAGTCAACGGTGCCACAATCAGAGAAAATCCTTCCACAAATCTCCGGTAATACCTTGCCAGACCTAGAAGACTCTAAGTTTCTACAACTGACCTCGGTAGTTTCCAATCCAACACCGCCTCAATCTTGCGAGGGTCCACTCTAATCCCTTCAGCGGACACTACGTGACCCAAGAAAGTTACTTCCCTAAGCCAGAATTTGCACTTACTGAATTTGGCAAATAACTCTTCTCCCTCAGAATTTGCAATGCCACCCGCAAATGTGTATCATGATCCTCCTCAGACCTTGAGTACACCAATATGTCGTCTATGAATACTACGACAAACTGGTCCAAGTACTGCTGGAACAACCGATTCATCAAGTCCATAAATGCTGCCGGTGCATTGGTTAATCCAAACGGTATTACCAGAAACTTGTAATGCCCATACCGAGTACGGAATACCGTCTTATAGACATCAGCCTCCTTCACTTTGAGTTGATGGTACCCCGACCTAAGATCTATCTTCGAGAAAATTGATACACCCTTAAGTTGATCAAACAAGTCGTCAATCCTGGGCAACGGATACTTGTTTTTGATTATCAACTTGTTCAGCTGGCGGTAATCTATACACATCTGCATCGTACCATCTTTCTTCTTAACAAAGAGCACGGGTGCTCCCCAAGGAGATATACTTGGTGGAATGAAACCTCGGTCCAACAACTCCTGGATTTGAGCCTTCAGCTCCACCAATTCCTTTAGCGCCATCCTATATGGGGCTATAGACACTGGCGCAGTTTCGGGTAACAGGTCTATACCGAATTCAACTTCCTGATTTGGAGGCAGACTCGAAAGTTCTTCTGGGAATACATCAGTGAATTCCTTCACTGTTCGAACATTCTCCACTACTGACTCCTTGGCCTCTAGGGCACACACCCGAACCAGAAATGCCTCATAGCCCTTCTTGACCAGTTTTCCTGCCTTCAGTGCAAAGGCCACATTCGATAAGTACTCCCTCCTATTACCTATCATCACCACCTCCTCACCTTCCATTGTCCTCAACACCATGCGCTTAGCCGCGCAATCCAAACTGGCCTGGGACTTCACCAGCCAATCCGTCCCAAGAATCAGATCGAACTCCCCAAATGGCAGTTCCATCAAATCAGCCAAGAACACGACCCCTTGAAGTTCTAGGGTACATCCCTATATATTTTACTTACTTCTATAGAGTGACCTAAAGGGCTTATCACAGTCATCCTCCTAGAAGTAATCTCAAAGTCTAAGTTCATAGTTTCCACTATGCTACTGGCTACATATGAGTGCGTTGAACCCACATCTATTAAAGTATTGTAAGGTAGTCCAAAGATTAAGAACGTACCGGTTATGACGTCCGGTGCGTCACCCTCCTCTCGATGCCTCGCTGTAGACTAATCCAGGCTGTCTCGCCTCTACACCACTTGTACCTCTGTCCGATGCTCCACGGCCTCTACCAGATCCATTACCTCCGCTAGTAGCACCACGGCCCCTCTGTGGCTGCTGACCATCCCTCCTATTTTGAGTACGATTCTGATCCTCAGACTACAATCTAGCTGACCGCTGTGGACAATCCCTCACTCAGTGCTCCATCGACCCACACTCAAAACATCCTCTATTTTTGATCCAGCATTCCCCCGTGTGAGACTTTCCACACCGAGCACATCGTGGCGGCCACTGAGTATTATCAGTAGTAGGCCTAAAAGCTTGATTCGGCCCACTATATCTACCCTGTTTTTGCTGATTCCCACTAGACCCAGATGATCCAACATTCCTTTTATTCCATCCCTTTCCGATTTTGTCTAACCGAGCTGTTTCACTTCCTCCAAGAACTTTGGCCTTTTCCACTAAGACCAGAATTCTCTCTCCTACTGTGGAGCAATCAGTAGCCTCAGATCATCCCTTAATCCATCCTCGAACCTGACACATCGCTCATGCTCTGTTGCTATGATGCCCCGAGCATATCGGCTGAACCTTAAAAATTTCGCCTTGTACTCGACATGGACTTATTCCCCGAATCAAACCTCATAAACGCCTTCCTCTCAAGCATCAATATAACGGTCCTCGACATATTTCTTCCGATATGTCGCTTTGAAATAATCCCAAGTGAGATCATCACCGCAAAGACTATCCCGAACTGTGAGCCACCACTAGTATGACTCATCTCAGAGAAGCGACACTATCTCTTTAAGTTTTTCCTCAACAGTCAGATCCAAGTCATCCATGATTCGCTTCGTTGCCTCTAACCAATACTCAGCCGTATTGGGCGCCACACCAGAAATACCTCGAAATACCTCTGTTCTATTGGCTCGGAGTCGCTCAGATACGAATTTCTAAGCTCCCATACCCCCACCTGCTCCAGCCACTCTTTCCAAAGACTTGCAAGATCGCTCATGCGACATCGCATCCTCCCCGTTTGATCTTGATACTCAACACCAGTAGTTGGTGGTGGTGGTATCTCATTCTCGGACCCTTGACCAGACTGTACGGGTTTCGATACGGTCATTCTGCCCCTACAACGTCCTCGCACATTCCGACCACATCCCCTAGTACTCATATCTATAGTCGCCATTTATCTGTTTAAGAGATTATTATGAATTAGCTTCTGTTTAACTGATTACCCATGAATAATTTCTATGTAGAGAAATTTGGTAGTGGTTCTTTCGATCATCACACAGTTTTCAGTTCAATTTTCTACCCTCATTCCACGTGTAGGGGTATTCTCATCATCTCACTACTCGGGGGTATTTTCGTAATTAGCCTATCAGGGTATTTTAGTGATAAAATAGGGTTAATTCGAAAACCTTTACCAATCTTAGATATTTCAAAAAAATTCCAGAGATCGAGGGTATTTTGGTAATTCCATAAACCAGGGGTATTTTCGTAAAAAATTCTTTTTTAAAAAAAATATGGTTCCAGATGATTTTACAAAATAAGGGTATTTTGAAAATTTCAATTCAAGGGTACTTCGGCAATTCTCCATACTGAGGGCATTTTGGTAATTTTATAAGTCAGGGATAATTTGGTCACTTTTCAAATCGGGTACTGTGGTAATTTCAAAACTAAGGTTTAAAGTGTTTCGAAGCAAAACGGCTGGTCCCTTTCGGGTTTTAGTTATGAAGTTTAGCCTGTGAATAAGTCGTCTTAGCTGGGGTGAACCGTCACTACGCACCAGGTAGGATTCGAGTGGAGAGGAGGTGAGTCACTAGGACTGCTTAAATACCAAGCTCCCCCCTGAATCCAATCCTAGACATGCGCACAACGGTTGCCACACCCTTGGCTCAGTGACGTACTCACAGGTTTGTTTAGTGGATCATTAAGTCTTATGCATTTTATGTTGGAGTAGGCTATTCCTAGGGTTTAACAATTCCTAATCTACTAATCTACGATCCCGAAATACCCCTTTCCCCCACATATAATTCACACAACAGTCAAAAATACTTACCTAGGCGGATTGGTGCCGGAGACTCGGTGCCATGTTGTTAACCCATGTACATTTTCCACAAAACTTTTCAAAGTCAAATTTAAAACATTTTGGGCCTTAGGCCCACAGTCGAGCTTTTGAACTTGGCTCTGATACCAAAATTGTAACACCCCAAACTCGATCAACACACCATGACCGAATCTGGCATGCCATGGAGTGATAACCTTTTAAAAGCAAAAATTTGTTTGATAATTTCTTAGAAAACCCATTTTGTAGTACTAAAAGTTTAGAAATCCTTGCTTGAAATCTACTTATTGTTGCAAGTTTTAGAAAATATTCGAGTTATCTTTGTTATCATAATTTATGTGGTATTACCGATGGCAACGCTTTTAAGAAAAACGTAGAGTTATAGTTTTGAAAACATTGCTTTTACTAGTTAACTTAATGTAACCATAAATTCAACATAGTCAAAATAATAGCAAATAATAAAGAAAACCCAAAATAAAACTTAGCGGCCTTATTACAAAACCCAAAACCAAAATTTAAAGAAAATTAATAAAATTGAAATAGTAACTAAAAGAAATCAAAATCCAACGAACATGCATGGCCACCCGAGTCCTCCCGCACCATCTCCGCAATCTATTCATTTGCAAAATATAAGGGAAGGGTGAGCCACCAAGACTCAGTATAAATCCTCAACCCTATAGTGCATTCACTTACACAAGCTATCAAGAATAACATGCAAATCATGCAAATCATGCAACCTACAACCTAACCATCCAATCTCCTTTAACTACCCCGTGGTCAAAACCACCGGTGGTCAAAACCATCGTGACCAAGTCCCAATCAAGTGATGGGGCTAACCCATCGTGTGGTCAAAACCACCGATGACAATCCCATAAATAAGCTCGTGGGGCCAACCCATCGTGGTACCAAACCACCGGACGAGTCGCAAATCGATATGTGGTCAAAACCACCGTGGTCAAAACCATCGGGACTTAGTCACAATTTATAATATCAAGACGGGCCAATCCGTCAGATGGTCAAAACCACCGTGACGGTCCAAAATAAATCATCCCTCCTCTCATCAAACCCATCATCATGTTCATATCAATCGTGGCATAAAACATATGATGATGCAATTAACGTATAGCATAGAATATAACCATTACATGATGATGTATAGCAAAAATCACATGACAGGGGACTTACCTAAAATCCAAGCACATACCCACAAGGCATAATCACCGATTTCATTGCTAAAACAATATTGCATTAGGCATATTATACTAATAAAGTGTGTAAGCGTTACACACCTGACTATACGCGAAATCTCGAAACTACGCGATACTACGAGATCCCGAAACGTGTGTCCTCACTTCACCTACAATCGGCCAATACCACCGTTTAGATTTAAAGCCATTCGGCTTATTCACAAAATCCCGAAGGATGCATCGCACTTTAGTAGTACTCACCTTAGTGCCGATTTGGTTTCCAACCAAATCTCAAGCTACACAATAATCCCCTTGCAATCGGCCAAACATAGAACACATTAAATGGTTAGCCTTCGCTTTTAAACGATTAGGAAATAGATCTTGAAACGTTTAAGGCTTACCTAGATCGCCACCAAATCCCGTAGATTCACTACACACCTTCCTACAATCGATTAACACTAATCAACTCTCATAGCCATTCGGCTATGATTAACAAATCCCGAAAGGAATAAACCATACCACAAGAACCACACCTACCTTAATGCACAAGATCTCCCGGCTTTTACAAAGATTCGGCCCTAGCATCCAAAGATAGAAGAATCGACAACCAAAAGAGAAGGTGAGACTACTAAAAGATTCGGCCATAAACCGAAGGAGAGAAAGAGAAAGGCAGTAATGAAATAACAAAGACTTACCACACCAAGATTTGGGATTCAGCAAAGAGAATCAAGAAGAGATGAGTGTCAGCACTTGGGATGATGAAAAGAAAATGCAAGAAGAGAGGGGTTTATGAGCAAGGTATTCGGCCAAGAAGAATGAGAGGACTTTCGGCACAAAGGGTTTGAAAGAGAGAATAGAAAAGATAAGTGTAGAGGGTTCGACTATGGTGTTTAGGCTTCAAGGTTTCAAGAAGAAAAGAGGAAATTCTTGTGACTCACAATTTCGGCCAAGAGAACTCAAAAGATGGCCACTCACACCCTCAAAATTCGACGCTACCCCCCTCATCCATGACCAAAACTATACACCCCTCCAAAGTCCCATATTCGGCCAACTCTCTTCAAGTGAGTTTGAAAATATTCCAACTCCTCAATTCCCCCATCTACATCTATTTGACTCCCTCTATCCTTATCCCCCAGAGTCCAACTTGAGCACTCCTCCTTCTAGCTTCTGGCATCAAAAATAAATAAGCAGAAAGGGATTTCTGCAGCTCGAACCAAGATTCTCCTTGCTCCTTGTGGCGTCACCTCCCTTGTGACTTAAGTGGCGCCTCCTTGCCACTTTACCAAGGCACTTCTTGTGTCTAAAACTCCCAACAATTCCTTTTAACCCCTAATTCTTCTAGCTCCTTCTTCTTAAGTGCTAAAACAAAATTTTTAGCCATGTCCCGGGACTAACCCAAGATCATGCCTAGACCCCAAAACATATCAAACCAACACAGCATACTTACCAACACATGCAGCCACATGCAAAATGCAGAGACCCCATTTTAAGGATGTTACACGCCAAATTTTCAATGCAAATACAATCGCATCCAATTCAAGGTCATGCATTGGATAATTCTTTTCATGCGGTTTTAACCGTCTCGAAGCATAAGCGATGACTTTTCCTTCTTGCATCAGCACGCAGCCCAAACCATTCAACGATGCATCACTGTAAACTATGAATTCTTTGCCTGATTCGGGTTGAATCAACACTGGTGCTTCAGTTAACAACACTTTCAACTGCTCAAAACTCTATTGACACTTTTCTGACCATCGAATCTAATAACCTTTTGTAACAACTTTGTGAAAAGAGTTGCAATCATCTAGAAGCCTTTCACAAATCATCTATAATATCCCGCTAGTCCCAGAAAACTACGGACTTCAGATACATTTCTCGGAGGCTTTCATTCCAAAATAGAAGAGATTTATGCGGATAGACTCGTATCCCTACAGCGGATACAATATGCCCCAGAAAACTAACCTCAGGCAACAAAAATTCACACTTGCTAAACTTTGCATACAACTGTTTCTCACGCAGAGTTTGTAGCACGATTCTCAAATGTTTGGCATGTTGCATTTCATCATTCGAATAAATCAAGATATCATCGATGAACACCACCACGAAACGATCCAAATACGGTCTAAATATTCGATTCATCAAGTCTATAAATACCGCAAAGGCATTTGTTAATCTAAATGGTATCACTAAGAATTCATAATGTCCATACCTCGTACTGAAAGTAGTTTTTGGCACATCAGACTCTTTAACTCTCAATTGATAGTAGCTCGATCTCAAATCTATCTTAGAAAATACTGTAGCTCCTCTCAACTGATTAAACAAATCATCGATCCGAGGTAACGAATATTTGTTCTTTATCATCACTTTGTTCAATTGTTGATAATCAATACACATTCTCATAGTTCCATTGTTCTTTTTCACAAATAATACAAGAGCTCCCCAGGGTGAAAAACTAGGTCGTTCAAATCCACTGTCGGTCAATTTTTGCAATTGAGATTTCAACTCTTTCAATTCTGTTGGTGCCATTCTATATGGAGCTATCAAAATAGGAGCAGTTCCCGGCACTAACTCAATACCAAATTTGACTTCTCTAATCGGAGGTAACCCCGATAACTCTTCTAGAAGCACATCTGGAAACTCACATATCACTGGCGCAGATTCAATTTTCTTTTTTGACACTTTTGTATCAATCACATATGCCAAATAAGCTTCACAACCTTTTCTTACATAGTTCATAGCTCTCATCACTGATACAACAACTGGTAGTCCTTTCATATCACTAGACTCAATTCGAACTATCTCGCCATTCTAACTCTTCAATTCAACATTCTTTCTCTTACAATTCACGATGGCATTATGCAAAGTAAGCCATTCCATTCCCAAAATTATGTCAAATTCATCAAATGGTAGCAACATTAAATTGACCGGGAAACATAAATCACGAAACATCAACGGGTAATTCTTGCACACCTTATCCACCAAAACATACTTGCCTAAGGGGTTCGATACTCTAATCACAAATTCAGTAGACTCAACAAGTACAGTCTTATTCGATACCAAATTCATACACACATAGGAATGAGTTGATCCAGGATCTATTAATGCAATGACATCAGTATCAAATAAAGTGAAAGTACCAGTGATCACGTCTGGAGATGATGCTTCCTCTTGTGCACAAATAGCATAGGCTCGGGCAGGTGCTCTCGCTTCTGACCGCACAGCTGTATCAATTGTCCCTCTCTGGCTTTCACTCATAATTCTGGTGCCTCTGGGTGGTCTTCCCTAGCTGCCACGTTACTCGGTCTTTCACTCTGAACATTTTCTTCTTCGACAATCTTTGGGCAATCCCGGATAAAATGGTCTCGGGATCCACATTTATAGCATGTTCAATTGTTATACTTGCCCCAGCACTCTCCCACATGTGGTCTCCAACATTGTCTACATTCGGGCTTGTTACTCTTAACATTGCCAACACTTATTTCATTCGGAGCTTGAATTTGTAAACCAGTACTCTGTCTCAAACAATCTCTATTTGAATGTCCAAATGAGGCATTTGAACGATTGCTTGCATCTTTATATCTCTTTGCTGAAGATTGAGAGAACTTATTCATCGATCTCTTTCTTTCATCACGAGCCTCAGAATCAGCTTTCTTCTTTTCTTTAATGAGCTCCTCAACTTTGCATGCTCTTTCCACTAATACAATAAATTCATTTATATCCAGTATTCCAACCAACAACTTAATATCTTCATTCAATCCCTCTATAAAATGTTTACACATAGTAGCTTCAGTCGAAACACATTCTCTTTCATATTGACTCAATCTTATGAATTCACCTCGCAGCATACAAGAATGCATAAACGACCTATTTCAGCTTTAAAAACTCTTTACGTCTCTGAACAATAAAGCGTTGGCTGATATACTTCTTTCTAAACTCGACTTGAAAGAAATCCCAAGTGATTCTCTCTCTCAGAGCCACATATATCAATGTTTTCCACCAATTATAAGACGTGTATCTCAACAAAGAAACCGCACACTTAATGCACTCATCAGGGTTCAACAACATCTCATCAAGTACTCGAAGAGTATTCTCGAGCCAAAACTCAGCTTGCTCAGCATCATCATCAGCTGTGGCCCTAAATTCTTCAACCCCATACTTGTAATCTTGTCTACGTGTGGTTTATTCAATCTAATCGGATCCACAACTTGTGGCACAACAGTACTTATGGGGTGGAGGTTGTGGAGCAAATGATTTGTTCTAAAAATTCCAAAACCCATTCACTCATCATACGGAAGAAGGCTTGCTTAGCCTCACCTCCCTCACCACTATCATTTGCCCTAGAAGAGGGCGTCACTGTCCCTTGAGTAGGAGCAAAGGACATTTCTCACGTCGTCAAGAATCGCTTGATCGGGATCCATTACTATATTAAAACACATTTCAACTGTCAGATTTCATCGCACTATCGCAATTTTACAAAATGGCATGTATAGCTAGACTTACACACGCTACATTAGTCCGAGAATCGACTAAACCGTAGCTCTGATACAAATAAAAATGTAACACCCCTAACCCGAGACCGTCGCTGAAATAAGGTTTAGTGGCATTACCAAACAATAGAATCATTTCACACCACATTCACGACATAAAGTCAATCATCACCAAACACATTCATATACAATCATAATGTCCCTTAAATGAGTCATCAAGAACCTAAGCATGCTTATAAACCGAGTCGGGACTAAACCGAAACACATATAAAACTTTATGAAAAATTTTGAAACTTTTCTAAAATACATGAGAGACACGCCCGTGGGGGTAGGCCGTGCCTCTCCCACGGCTACATGACACCCCCGTGTGCCCTCCCCGTGGTTACATACTGCCAAAATCAACACGGCTAACAAGCACGCCCGTGTGATAATGCCGTATCCTATAAGGTCATATATTGTCATTTCTCGCATGGCATATAGGCATACCCGTGCCATGGCCATGTGTAGTTTATGCCACATTCTGCCAATTTATCCACGGTCTGAGGCACGCCTGTGTACCCCAACCGTGTGACATTATAGGCCATTTTTTCATGGCCAACATGCCACCCACTTAAAGTCAAACCTATAAGCAACACATACCAAACATATCATGCATATAAGGCAACCAATAACTTACCAATATAGCTACCCAATCTATATATTCAATTCTCATTCCAACCATAACAAATTCAATACCAAAACTTATTCTGCCACAAGCATAATTCATTCCCAATCTCACTAATTCCTACTAGCATTTCATCAACACAAAGTTACCTTTCAATAGCCAATTTATAAATCCACAAATCATGCCAAAAGATGTATCACACATATCACATTCATTCATACCAACCTATCACATATATAGCCACATCTCATGGCTAATTACAATCTCAAACATAATTCAATTAACTAGCCTACACATGCCATATCTTAGCTATATACATTTTTCCAAAAGTACCAAAATAGAATACCGATAGTGTGATTATGAAGCTGACGATCCCGGATCCTAGCTAGCTTTACTGACACTACAAGGCAAAGAAACAAATCGCAGAGTAAGCTTTCCAAAGCTTAGTAAGTTTGATATACAATACTATATCTCATCAAACCAAACTAATGTAAATATTAAGCATCACATAGATTAATTATATCATTTTCATATCATCCTATTCATATCTAAAGCACTCATTCATTCCATCATAGCTTGTTTATAACTAATCAACCACAAAGGTTAATTAAATACCTTAGCTAACACTTAGTTATTATACCTCCAAGCTATTCAATGCTCGATATTACATGTCGATCATTATTTGATACTTGTTCAAAATAACCACACACTCAGTGCCACATACATATCCAAAGTATAATTGTTTTCGCATACTTAGTGCCTATTCTTTTAACCGACTCATCTCGGTATTGTACACTCAATGCCAATTCAACAAGTAAAAGCTTTTATATCATCACACACACAGTGCTAATTTAATAAGCCGAAGCTTTTATATCATCACACACAGTGCCATTCATTTCTATTTCTATTTTGATTTCGCACACTTACTGCCATCAACTAGAATCGTGCACATAGCAACTCATTTTCATACACATGAACATATTCATTTCATATTTATAAAACATAGCTCAAATACATGTATGATATCCGAACTTACCTCGGACGTCAAACTATCGATACGGTCAAATAATCGAGCACTTTATCTTTGCCTTGATCTCAATCTGAACCTCTCTTGGTCTAAACACATTCAAATCTAACCCATTCAATCATCAATTCATTCATTTTAATCCAAACACACATATTTAGGCCATTTTACAAAATAGCCCTCACATTTTCACATTTTGACACTTTAGTCCCTATCTCATAAAATAATCAAATACTCAAAATTTCAATATACATGTGCTTAGCCGAATTCTCCCCATGCTTATACAAGCCCTCATATTTCATTTATTTTACATTTTAGTCCTCTGATTTCCCATTTTCACAATTTAGCTCAAATTACTCAATTTCACCAAAATTTCAAATACAAACTATGTTTATCTAACTCATATCTTTCATTTAACACCAAAAATTATCACAAAGCTCAATATAGTATTAATGGCATCTCACACAAATATCATCAATAGTCAAAATTCAAGCATGGGTTTGTAAAGCACAAAGCAACGATTACGAAAACGTAAAAATTATCAAAAATCAAGCTAAAACATACCTAAATTTTTGCTTAACAATGGCCAAATATCACCAAGCTCCCAAACCCTTTCTATTTTCCTATTTTCGGTTCAAATGAAACAAAGATGAACATGTTTCATCTTTTTGGTTTTGTTTAATATTAATCTAATTATCAATTTACAAATTTTCCCTTTTATTAGTCATATAAGACAAATTTACATTAAGGTTAATATGTCATTTAACCAACCACTAACTTTAATAATGGCTAATTGCCTAATAAGGCCTCCACATTATAAGGACAACAACCATTAAGTACTTAATAATTAGTACACAGTATTTTACACTTTACGCGATTAAGTCCTTTCTCTTAATCCGACACTAAAACGATCAAATCATCACACAGAACTTTCACACAGACCATGTTGCATACTACTCACACAAAAAATAATGTTAAATTATTATTCTAACCTCAGATTTGTGGTCTCAAAACCAATGTGCCGACTAAGGTCAAAACCGGGCTGTTACAAGAGTAGTGCAAAATACACACCTGATAGGAATCTAAAGCTAATTCGTGCTCCGAACACTCCTATGACCAAACGCCAACCAAGGCATGCTTACTCTCCTCACAGATTGCTCTATTTAAAGCCAACTTCTCACCTTCCCTCATGCTAGCTTCCCGATGTGGTATCCCTCCTTCAGCAGAGTTTAATTCCATCACAACCACTTGTCACCCCAACTTAGCAAAATAAATATCCCTTTTGCTTGCAATGGGATTCAAACCCTTACCCTCTCTTATGCTATAGACACTACATGCCACCACAACACAAGCTCCTTTTGTGACTTACAACATGCGAAACTAAATAGAAACCTATGGGACAAAGTCTAAGTTCATTTAAAAGGAGATCAAAATGAATTGCAAGCGCCAAGACTTGAACCTTGGACCCCTTGCTTCCTCTATGGTGTCACTTCCTTGCCTCCCATGTGGTGTTATTTGCCACTAGACCACAACTCCTTTTGTGTCATTTTTACCCCAATTTATTCTTAAAGCCTACTTACTCTGATAAACCGTAAAAGTAAAATATTTTAACCCCATATTTAGTATGCTTTTGGATGATTTAGCCCTTGATTTATGTAAAGAGGTGCTTTTAATCATTTCTTTTCATGTTTATACTCAGAAAAGCACCCGAGGACGAAAAGAACGTAAAATGGGCTTCAAATGGACCAAATTGGGCCAACGTAAGAATTCAACACGGCTTGGACTTCAAACCACAGTCATGCCTTGCCACTTACTTCACCCGACCATTGCCCCGATTTACATGGCCGTGCCCAATCGACAGAATCGAGACACGGCCTGAAGACGATTTACACGGGCATGTGACATGAGCGTGCCCCTGCCACGGGAATAAGCAATTTCACTCAAATTTGGATGCTTGAAGCCAAAGAAACTTACTTCTAAGTCTACTTAAACACCTTAATAGTAATTCTACTTGAAAGAGGTACTTAGGAGCCAAGTAAAGCATCTAAGGAGCCTATATAAACAACCCATGGCAGCCGTTCTAAGGGACTTTTGGGTAGAGTTTTCTACCAGAGCTTTTATTTAGGGATTTACTCGAAGATAGCCAGTTGATCCATCTCAAGAAGCCGGAGTTCTACTCAAGATAGAGGATCTCCTCTTCAATTCCTTCAGGGGATTTTAGGGATTTCTTATGTTTTGTTTTATCTTTTCTCTTAAGATGTTTTCTTATTTTGTTATGAACTAAACCCTTCAGATACTTGAAGGGGATAAAACCTATGACAGATTTTGTTATTTGATTTCTAAATTATATGATAAGTACTTAGTTTATTCTTAATTATGTTGCTTAATTTAATCTGATGTGCTTAGGTGGAAGAGGAATAGACCCTGCCTAAGAGTAGATCTAGCATAATTAAGTGGAGTTGACCGAGCGCCTAAAGATAGGGTTACGAGATTTTACCATATTAGGGTGAAACCTAATATGGGAGTCTATTGATCGATTTACTGCTTCCTTAGGGGGTTATTATAAGAGAACGAGAGTTCCACTAATTAACCTAAGGTTAGACGTTATTCGCCTTAAGAGAGGGTTTAATATAGGTTAGGGAGTCTCACGGGTCAAGCTAAGCAAAGAATTCATATGAATTAAAAGTTAGATAACAAGAGAAGTCATAGGTGGATTCTTCCTGAAGGTATCGTCTAAAATCAACTGAGTTTTTCCACAGTCTTTTCCCAAAGTTTCATTCTTTTGTCTTTACATCTAGTTCAGTTTTTCATTAGTTTTAGATTAATAAACCAATCACTCCATATTTTAGGCTAAATAATAGAAAGAAAGTGAGTAGTAGTACTTTTAGGTTCCTTTGGGTTCGATAAAATAATCTTGCCTGAACTATACTATTGTTCGATAGGTGCACTTGCCTCAATCGTTGTCATAGTTAGTCTACATGTTTGATCATTCTTTATAAATATTAAAACTCGACTGTTTGACACGATCAAGTTTTTGGCATTATTGCCGGGGAACACTAAAATATTAAGGAAGCTCTATTTCTATTACTTTAGCCATTTTTTTTTCGCAATTTACTTTTATTTTTAGTTTAGGTTAAACTTTTTATTTACACTAAATTTCTTTCTTTCTTTTCCTAGTAGGTACCTCTAGTTTATGACTAGAAGGAACCCGAGAGGACCTTTAGCGTACGAAAGTGACATTGAAGCTACCACTCGCAGGAATCGTAGAAAAACTAGACGAGCTCTAGACTACCATAGAGAACAACAAGGCAAATCCAATCCTACTGAAGGGATGGACAAAACAATCCATCGCTATAGCTGCGTACTATGTATGATTATGCTAAACCTAATTTGACAGGAGCAGAATCTAGTATTGTTAGACCCGCTATAGCTGCTAATAATTTTAAATTAAAGCCTAATATAATACAAATGATTCAACAGTTTGTTCAATTTGATGGTTTGTAGGACGAAGATCCAAATACTCATTTAGCTAATTTCTTAGAGTTTTGTGATACCTTCAAAATAAATGGTGTTTCTGATGATGCCATTCATTTTCAGTTATTTCCCTTTTCATTAAGGAATAAAGCAAAGCAGTGGTTGAACTCTTTACCACGAGGGTCAATCACCACATGGGATCAAATGACCGAAAAAATTCTTTTAAAATACTTTCCACCAGCCAAAATGACCAAATTTAGGAATGACATATCTTCTTTTGTGAATGAAACAGAAACATTATATGATGCATGGGAAAGATATAAGGATCTCCTAGGAAGATGTCCACACCACGGATTACCTTTGTGGTTTCAAGTTCAAACTTTTTACAACGGTTTGAATTCTTCAACGAGGCAAATGATTGACTCATCAGCCGGTGAAACTTTGAACAATAAAACTCCTGAAGCGGCTTACGACATTATTGAAGAGATGTCATTGAATACCTATCAATGGCAAATTACAAGGGCCAAACTGACAAAATCAGCCAGAGTTTGTAACATAGACGCAGTGACAATGCTGTCAACACAGGTGGAGATGATGAATAAAAAGCTTGATAGTGTATGTTCTTCGCAGGTACATCCAGTAATGCAATGCGAAGTGAGTGGGAATATGGCGAATCCTGAGTACCCACCCTACCAACCAGGAGCAGAACATGAGCAGACAAACTATATAGGTAACAATTTCAGATCTAATAATAATCCTTATAGTAACACTTATAACGCAGTTGGAGGAACCACCCAAATTTTTTGTTGGGAGGACAAGGAAATCCAGAAATCAAAGGTAACAACCTCCTCCAAATTATCAAAATCAGCCATATCCACAAGAGAATCTATCAAACCTCGAGGAGATTCTGACGAAATTCATGGCAGCCACAGATTCTCATTTCCAAAAGGCTGAAACAACACTTGATGAACAACAAAAATCGATCAAAGGGATCGAGCACAAAGTTGGAGAATTTAATAAGTTAGTGGGACATCTCACGAAGCTAATTTTGAACGTCAACAAGGACGTCTACCAAGCAACACAGAAATAAACCCAAAAGAATAGATCCAAGCCATCACAGCTCAAGAGGGTACAGAGGTAGACGAGCCCACCATGGCACAAGAAACCAAGGAAGAAAAAGGTAAAATAGAGGTAGCACACGAAAAGCCAAAACCAATAATCAAGGAATACAAACCTCGCATACCTTATCCCGAAGCATTGAAGGGAGATGATTCAGAGGAACAGTTCGGTAAGTTTCTTAAACTTTTAAAGAAATTGCATATTAAAGCTCTTTTTCAGATGCCAGACGCGAGGAAATTTTTAAGACAACTCTTGACAAACAAATGCAAAATAGACGAAGAGCACCAAGTGGAACTAAACGCAACATGCTCGGTAATGTTACAGAATAGACTACCGCAAAAACAAAAAGATCTAGGGAGTTTTACGATTCCATGCTTAGTTGGTAGTTTAACTATTGATAATGCGTTAGCTGATCTAGGGGAAAGTGTAAATGTCATGCCTTATGCATTGCTTAAACGACTAGGTCTAGGGAAGCCAAAACAAACTAGGATGAGTATTCAACTAGTTGATAAAACTGTTAGAATTCCTAGGGGCATTATTGAAGACGTTCTTGTAAAAATCGATACATTTGTTTTCCCAGTAAATTTTGTTGTTTTAGACATGGATGAGGATAATTCAATCCCCTTAATTCTAGGAAGACCTTTCCTAGCAACTGCTAGAACTAAAATTAACGTTGCCTCAGGTGAACTCATACTTCGCGTAGGAGATGAGTCGATTAAGCTTCAAGCTCTCAACTCACCAGAATAACAGATGATGAAGGTAAGAAAGTCACTTCAATAGATAATCAAATTGTTTAACTTTCATCACATGAAACGCCACATAAAGACAACCCTGAACCGACCCATAAGTCCCAAAACAACAAAGAAGAATCCTACAAAGGATAAGACCTTAGGATTAACAAGTTTGAAGAGCAGAGGACACAAGTCAAAGAAGAACCGCACGAAGTAAAACCAGAGGAACCACAAGAAGAGCTCGTAGGAGCATCAAGCCACTACAAAATTGGAGACCAGGTACTGCTAGACAAAGCAGATCCCCACATCACTTCAACAGACCTAAAGCCAAAGAAAGAAATTCTTCTTAAGATACACAATATTTTCCCACACGAAACAGTCGAGGTAAGCAACTCAACATTCGACACCTCAAAGGCAAATGCTTCTCGACTTGAACTTTATCATGAAAATAGAACTATAAGCATGAGGGAAGATGTTCAAACCTTTAAACCTCCCCGAAATTTTTTTCGAAGAGTCTAGCTTAAGACTATAAACGAACGCTTTTCGATAGGCAACCCGAGTACTAACAATAATTTCTATTTTGTAATTTTAGTTTTATTATTGTCTTTATTTTCTCTTTTAGAATTCAATAAATTGAAAAAAATGTAGAGTCCCAGACCACACGGTCTAGCACACGGCCATGGTCGTAACCGTGTGGGTACTCTGAATCACCGTACTAACATAGCAAAGGCCGTGCGAATCTTGTCCCAACCAACTGCAGAAGTCACGGGCTCACCTACCCCACCACGGCCGTAGCGAAGAAGCCGTGGGTCAACACTGCCATTTTAGAAACAGGCGTGGCATCAGAGACAAATGGGTGTGGCACTCCAACATGCCTAGAACACAGTCATGCAACACGACTTGTGAAGATACTGACTTATCGACCATGGGCATGACTGACCGACCACAGGCGTTTAATCTCCATCACGTCTCCAAACACGGCCGTGCGATACAGTCGTGTAAAGCAACACGCCCTAGATATACGGGCGTGGGATAGCATCAGAAGCAAAAATCTATTTAAACCCCACAGCCCTTCCCCTTTCCCCCATCTTCTTTCCTCCTTATTTTTCTTTCAATTTTTTCTATCCTACACTAAGAAAGGTGTTCAGACTCTTAAGCTACACTAAAATCATGCCGAAGAAACGTAAGAGGCCAATCACAATCACCCTATGGGAGACCGATCTATATAAGTTCATGCCGGCCACTTCATTCAAACAACAAGCCAAGGGTCTTTGAGATCATATAGTTTTTATGTTCTTTTTCTCTTTTGCTTCAATTTCCTTCTCTTTAATAATCTTATGCTTAGTTTAGTTTATCTTAATTTAATTTCTTGGTTTTAGGTTCTAAAGGCTACATGGGAATCACTCACCATAGCCTTAGAGGTCACACCCACCTCGCGAACCATCCAACAATAAGGACCCCTTAGTCCATTAGTCTTTTCTTTCAATTTCAATTTTCTTCTTAGTCTCCTTCTCTTTATCTCCTTTATCTTTAATTATAATATTAGTATATTATTAATGTTTCTTTAGATTTCTTGGCTATATCTTTATAGGCTACCTAATTTCTTTATCTAGCACAAAGATCATCGATAGACACCCCATCAGACCGGCCCCTCCAACTTATATTTCTCTGCCATCCTCCCAGAAATCACCCAAAATTTAGGAAGTGGCACTTTATCCCTCTCTTTTGATCTTATATTAATTGTTATTATCTATCTTTGTACATTGAGGGCAATGTACATCTTAAGTGTGGGGGGATAAAAGTGCCTAACTTTTTGCATAATTCTCAAATTAATGCCTAATTTTTCATTGTTCTCAAAATCTTGAATTTTAAACTTGTTTAAAAGTATTTTTCTCATATTACTAATTAGGATGAAATTTCTAATGATTTATGATTTTTATTGATATATTTTAGAGTAAGTCATAGTTAATTGTTCATTGATGATTAAATTTGAAGAATACTAGAGAATCAAGCATGGTAAGTCTACTTTCTAAAAATTAAAATTGATGGGTCGTTGAACTGAGTTTGAGTACTACCTTGAAATTTGGAATTTATAAGGATTGATGTCAACAACACCCATAATTTTTGTGAGATTTTGAGCCTTATAGAGCATATATTCTTTTTCGTGCTCACTTTATTGATTATGAGTGTGTCAACTTTGAACTATTATTCTAGAACTTGCCTCATTTATACATATCGAGACCACACTTTTGATTTGATATATAGAGATGATAAAGGCACCTAGGATTTAACCCACTTACCCATAAAAAGCCTACCTTCACAAATTAACCCCTAGTGAACCCCGTTGAATCCTAATAACCTTTTTTATTTACTCACCCACTAATATTAAACCAAAATCCCTTTGTATTTATTATCACCATTCTTTTGACTACCCTTTAATCGAGGCTTGATTTAATTAAGTTACCTAATTATATTAGTTCAAGAGTTACATTTATCATTTATGATGTAATATTTTAGTTTGTTCTTAAAAAAAAAAACCAAAGTATATTCAATATTCCAAGCATATAAAAGAGCTTAGAGCATTTAAATTCTAATTGTTGAAGAAAAATCTAGTATTAAAGTATTATCAAATTTTGAGTGATGAAAATACTCTTTATTATAGAGTAATTATCAATAGTGGAATTATTAATTTTCATTCGATGTAAATATTCATATTTAGTTCTTTGTTTTTAGATTAGGTAATTAGTCAATTCGATCTCAATTCTAACCCTCTAATTTAGCCTGTATCCACACCATTAACCTTATCCCTGTTACAACCCTGATAAAGACCTTTTGATCTGTGTATCATCTCATATACAGTGGTGGAGATTTGATTTTCAGGCAAGCCTAAGGGATTAACTTTTCAGGTTTGACTTATAAGTGCTTATTCTTAAACCTTAAACACTTTGAGTGATTTGAGTGAACCTTTAGTGAGGATGTCAATCCTTGTCGGTTTTGAATTAAAGGTAGTTATTCAGATAAGGGGAGACACCTAAGTTTTCGTACTACAAAGGTATGACTTATCATGATTGAATCTTTAGGACTCTTTGAGTTGAATTATCCATGTATAAATTATCTATAAATTATGATGAGACATTGTCGATAGGAATTATGAATTATGGAAAGTTCGTTTTAATTGTAAGTTGAGAATTTTGCTTGAGGATAAGCAAAAGCTTAAGTGTGGGGTATTTGATAAACCGTAAAAGTAACATATTTTAACCCCATATTTAGTATGCTTTTGGATGATTTAGCCCTTGATTTATGTAAAAAGGTGCTTTTAATCCTTTCTTTTCATGTTTATAATCAGAAAAGCACCCGAGGACGAAAAGAATGTAAAATGGGCTTAAAACGGACCAAATTGGGCCAACCCAAGAATTCGGCATGGCCTGGACTTCAAGCCACACGGTCGTGCCTTGCCACTTACTTCACACGGCCATTGCCACGATTTACATCTCTGTGCCCCAATCGACAGAATCGAGACACGACCTGAAGATAATTTACACGGGCGTGTGACATGGGCATGCCCCTGCCACGGGAATGAGCAATTTCACTCGGATTTGGATGCTTGAAGCCAAAGAAACGTACTCCTAAGTCTACTTAAACACCTTAATAGTAATTCTACTTGAAAGAGGTACTTAGGAGCCAAGTAAAGCATCTAAGGAGCCTATATAAAGAACCCACGGCAGCCGTTCTAAGGGAGTTTTGGGCAGAGTTTTCTGCCAAAGCTTTTATTTAGGGATTTACTCGAAGATAGCCAGTTGATCTAGCTCAAGAAGCCGGGGTTCTACTCAAGACAGAGGATCTCCTCTTCAATTCCTTCAGGGGATTTTAGGGATTTCTTATGTTTTGTTTTATCTTTTCTCTTGAGATGTTTTCTTATTTTGTTATGAACTAAACCTTCAGATACACCAAGGGATAAAACCTATGATTTAATTTTGTTATTTGACTTCTAAATTATATGATAAGTACTTAGTTTGTTCTTAATTATGTTGCTTAATTTAATCTGATGTGCTTAAGTGGAGGAGGAATAGACCCTGCCTAAGAGTAAATCTAGCATAATTAAGCGGAGTTGGTCGAGCGTAGGGTTACGAGATTTTGCTGGATTAGGGTGAAACCTAATATGGGAGTCCATTGATCGATTTACTACTTTCTTAGGGGGTTCTTATAAGAGAACGAGAGTTCCACTAATTAACCTAAGGTTAGACATTATTTGCCTCGAGAGAGGGTTTAATATAGGGAGTCTCACGGATCAAGCTAAGTAAAGAAGTCATATGAATTAAAAGTTAGATAACAAGAGAAGTCATCGGTGGATTCTTCCCGATGGTATCGTCTAAAATCAACTGAGTTTTTCCACAGTCTTTTCCCAAAGTTTCATTCTTTTGTCTTTACATCTAGTTCAGTTTTTCATTAGTTTTAGATTAATAAACCAATCACTCCATATTTTAGGCTAAATAGTAGAAAGAAAGTGAGTAGTAGTACTTTTAGGTTCCTTTGGGTTCGATAAAATAATCTTACCTAAACTATACTATTGTTCGATAGGTGCACTTGCCTCAATCGTTGTCATAGTTAGTCTACAGGTTCGATCATTCTTTATAAATATTAAAACTCGATTGTTTGACACGATCACTCCCCGGGTTTTATTCACCTAAAACCAAAATTTTTCCTAAAGCCCAGGTTTGATCTCGGGACTTCATTGAAGCCCCCTAACCTTCCAAAAATCACTCACCTAATAGATCCAACTTGCAATAGTGTCATTTTCATGTTCTCAAAAATTTAAATGCTCCCATGCCCAAGGCCCAATAGGCCCATATTCGGGGCATTATAGACGGCCTTTCCTAGCAACCAGAAGGACCCTTATTGATGTGCAGAAGAGCTAGCTTACTATGCATGTCCAGGACGATCAGGTAACATTTAATGTTTTTAAGTCTATGCGATTTCCTGACACAATTGATTATTGTTTTGCAATTTCTGATTTAGAGGAATTAATCGTGGAAAAGGAACTCAACTATGTTGAGGACCCATTGGAACAAATTTTGACATTAGACCCTCCAAATGATAAAGAGGAGGATGAATACTTCGCTTTGCTAGAAGCTAATCAAATGGGATTTAATTCGTAATCCCACTTTGAATATTTGGAGTTAGAGAATAGGAATTATGCCCAACCAAAAGCGTCAATTGTGGAGCCACCTAAATTAGAACTCAAGGTACTTCTTTCACATTTAAAATATGTTTATTTAGGTAACACTTCTACTTTACCTATGATTGTTTCAGCGAAATTAACCATTGAGCAAGAAGAGAAACTCATCCTAGTATTGAAACAATTCAAGAAGGCTATCGGATAGACCATAGCTGATATTCGCAGTATTAGTCTGTCTATATGCATACACAAGATCATCCTAGAAGTTGGTGAAAAAGGGATGATTGATGGACAACGAAGACTGAACCCCATTATGAAGGACATCATAAAAAAGAAATCATCAAGTAGTTAGATGTGGGTATAATTTACCCCATCTTAGATAGTTTGTGGGTAAGTCTGGTCCAGTACGTACCAAAGAAAGGAGGCATTATGGTCATTGAGAACGAGAATAATGAGTTGATATCAACTAAAATGGTTAACTATAATATCCTGGATTATGGCTTATGCATTATTGCTAAATTGTGTGAAATAGCATGCTTATGAATATTCGAATGTGTTCTATGAATTTTTGAACCTTAGTGTGTAGGTGAATGCCTTAGAAATTATTTAATTTTAAGTCTAAAGAGGGAGTTAAGCTCGATAGCCTTAAGAAAATAAATGGGGAAATTAGACACAAAGATGGGCTTGTCTAAGTGGCTTGGAGGCGCCACTTAGGGCCTCAGAATGACGCCACCAACAGTGTAAATGGGCCAAGGTTCGAGTTGCATGGGAAGCTAAATAAAGCTTTTATTTTTGCGGCAATAAGGGAAGTAATGGACGGCATGGGGAGTCTATGGGAGGAGTTTAAGATGAGGTCTAATTCTTTTGGAAATTTCTGCTAAGGTAGGAGATAAGTAATGACTTATTTTTAAATTATTTTGAAAGGGTAAGGAGAGAAAAACAAGGATTGGATTGGGAGAGAAGAGTTGGCCGATTGGGGAGATTAGGTTAGTATTTTCTACCAAAGGAGGAATTAAGGCCATTATTCATTCTTTTTCCTTTTCCTTCCTTTCTCTCCGCCAAATTCTCTAGAAATATCCTATTTTCTCTTTTTATTTTGTCAAGCCAAAATCTTCTTCCTCCTATATTCACCATTGCCGATTCCTCCTAGGTCCTATACTCTTCCATTAAAGCTGAATTATCATCATCAATCTTCAAGTTTAATTAAAGCCAAAAGTAAGATCTTCCTAGCCCCTAGCCGATTGTTCATTAGATCTCAACCCGAAGCAAAGCAATTACTATCTAGCAAAGATAGCCGAAACTCCTTGGGACTTCAAGCAAGGGTGTCGTTGACTTCTGTATTAAGGGAGGCTTTAGGAGTTAGGTGCTGTCGACTACAAAGAAGGATCTTTCGGGACTTTAAAAATCTAAGGTAAGTCATATTGGACATTCGGCCAAGGCCTATTTCTTACTTCAGTTAAAAGCCGAAAACTAACCTGTGAAGTGATCTAGTGCTTGGCCGATTACAAGAAGGAACATAGCAAAGTTTTGGGATTCGATTTTTAATCCAATTGGCGACAAGGTAAGTTTTTGGTTGCAATAATCTTTCGGGATTTGGTTATAGCTGAATAGGTTTAGCTAATATACCTAGTGTTGGCCGAATATAAGATCTAAAGGATTTAAAGCTTAGATCTGGATTTTCGGGATTTCAGTGAACTCACTAAGTGAATCAGGTGTGTACCCCGCACTAAATCTTGATAGATTTACGGCTTTAATTTACTATATGTGTTAATATAAAAGTGTAAGATTATGGCTAAGGTACCATGTAATGGTATGAAGTACTGTGCACGTTTTCCTACTCCTACTATAAGTATATTGTGATAAATATCATTATGGCACATAAGTGCAAGCGTAAGAATGTGAATAAAGCATAAGGCATAATATTTGCATGTTTTGTATGACATGGGGCATATGGGTGATATGTAAAGGGGAAGTGATCTGGTGGTCTTTACCACGATATCTGAATGTGGTCACTTATGTCACAAATATCTGAATGTGGTGACTATGTCACGATTAATTATCTGGTGGCTACGCCACAATATATAAGGGCGATGAGCACGTCGACTGCAGCGAACTGCCTTCGATGATGTGTAGCAGATGGAGGGTTGACTTAGTAGTCCCCACGGTGTGATGGCTGGTATGGGTGATGTGTAGCGGATGGCATCTAGGTTTGAGTTCGGGATTGCATCATTTTATTTAAATGCTATATGAATATGTATAATTTGATATGCCATAACTGTTTGGACTTAGTGTTGGTTGTACACATTGAGTATGTTTGACTCACCCTGCCAGGGAATATTTTTCAGTGACGCCAATAATGGACCGGTCGGCAGGAGCTTAGTGGTGACCATGCTCAAGATTTAATTTTATTAGTTGGACATTTTATTTTATTTAAGTACTTTAAATTTTATTTTGGGTTTATTTTTGATGTTATAAGGCTATAGTATGAACTGCTTATGCATGCACTTAAATTATTTTATTATGGCATGAAACTTATCAAATTAAAGTAAGCAAATTTTCTTAATAATAAATGAAAAATGTTTTGACATCTAAAATACAAATGATTTTCAATTTAATTAACAAACTTTAAAGACTCGACTTTTACCTAAGAACTCATGGTTTTAAAATATATCCTCGAAGTTTTAACAAAACAAAATCTTTGAAAAATATCTATGTTTTCAACTTGAACCCAAATCAAATATTTCTCTAAAATCACTTAAAGTTTTCCAAAGAAATAAACAAATTGAATCGTTTTTCCCGAGGAACATACCTGATCTGGTCATGGCTCGTGGGCCGGGTTTAGGGTGTTTTAGCTTGGTATCAGAGCCCAATTTTAAACTCTCAGCCTTGGGTTTAAAGCCCATAACATTTTCAAAATCGAGCCCAAATAAGCTTTCTGAAAATTTTTGTGAAATAAGCAGGTTTTTCTGGCATGGCACCTAAGTCTCCGACCCGAAGTCCACCAGGTAAGTACTTCTAACTACTGTGTGATTTATAGTATGATCTGTAGAAGGGTAGGAATGGAATGTAGATTAGTATACTAAGTACTTGAACCCTAGGACTAGTTTACCCCAACAATTGCATAAAACTTAAAGCCTAATTAAACAACCCTGTGACTAAGTCGCCGAGTTAGGGTGTGGCAACCATTGTGCGCATGTCTAGGATTGGATCCTAAGAGCTCGGTATTTAAGCAGTCCTCATGACTCACCTCCTCTTCACTGGAATCCTACCTGGTGTGTAGCTACGATTTACCCTAACCATGAGGACTTAATCACAGGCTAAACCCAACGACTAAAACCCGAAAGGGATTAGCCGGATTTTTATAAAAACCCTAGTCATAAAGTCACCAAATTATCCCTTTAAGGTGTAGGGAAAACTATTTTGAAAAATTTTCCAAAATATTCTCGATTTACTAAAATGACCTAAATACCTGGTTGGAAAAAATTACTAAAATGCCCTTGGTTCATAAAATTACCATCGCGCCACGCTTTTATCAAGATTCTCTTACCTTATAAATATCCAAAACCCTATTTTTACAAAATATTAAGATACCCGACTTGGAAAAATTACTAAAATTACCCCCGATTTGCAAAGTGACCAAATTACCCTTAACTGTATAAATGACCAAAATACCTCAAGGAGGACAATTATCAAGTACCTCAAATTAGAAATCTTTAAAAATACCCTTGTTTTGAAAAGTCACCAGGAACCATGTTTTGTGAAAAATTACCGAAATGACCCTACTTATAAAATTACAAAAATACCCCTAGTGTATAAAATTACCATTTCACTCTTGAAATTTTTCCAGCAAGTATTTTAATTTTGTAAAATATCAACAATCTCTATTTTGCAACATTTTCAAATACCTTAATTTGAAAAAAAATTACCAAAATACCCCTATAGGATAAAATTACGAAAATACCCTTGGGTAGTGGAAAACAACAAGCAACGACAACTACAACATTTCTCTGTAATGAACGCAAGTTCATAAATGTGATTGAATGAATGAAATGAGACTGTATGTGTATGAAATCGAAAGAACTACTTCCTAGAACTATTAAACATAAAACTGTTCGTGATAAATTAGTGGAACAAAACTAATTCATAAAATTCTTTAATCAGATAAACGTAAATTAGAAGTATGAATTCAAGGGGACATGGTCATAACGTACGAGGCGGTGGTAGAGGCCGAATGACTGTGTCAGAACCCGTTAGATTGGGTTAAGGGTCCAAAAATAAAATGCCACCACCACCACCAGCCGTTGATGTGGAATATCGAGGATCGACGGGATGACGAGTGTCACAAAGCGATGATGCGCAGTTTTGGAAAGGGTGGCTAGAGTAGGTGGAGGCATGAGAGCTCTAAGTCGGCACCTGAGCGACTCTGAGCCAACGAAGCTGAGGTGTTTCATGGTGTATCTAGTGTAGCACCCAGTACCGCTGAGTATTGGTTAGAGGCGACTGAGAGGATTATGGATGAGCTCGATTTAACTACCGAGGAAAAACTGAAAGGTTTGGTGTCGCTTCTCCGCGCTGAGTCATATCAATGGTGGCTCACGATTCAGGATAGTGCTACAAATGAGGAACTCACTTGGGATTATGCTAAGGCGGCATACCGTAAGAAGTATGTTGGTACTCATTACATTGATGCGCAGAGGAAGGCATTTTGGAAATTTGGTTCAAGGAACAAGTCCGTATGGAGTACGGTTGAATTTCTAAGGTTAAGCCGATATGCTTGAGGGGTAGTGGCTACAGAGCATGAACGATGTGTCTGGTTTGAGGACGGACTGAGGGATGACTTGAGACTGTTGATAGCTCCACAGCAAGAGTGAAAGTTTGCTGTGTTGGTGGAGAAGTCTAAGGTAGCCGAGGGTATCAAGGATTCTGTAAGGTAGAACACCGATCGAAATAGGTAGAAAAAAGGATTTGGATCATCAAGGCCATCTAGGAATGAGCAAAAGAGGCCTAAAGTTGATGGGCCACGAGGTCAGCAAGCTGCTACTAGAGGGCAGTATCGTACTTGTGATCAGTGTGGGAAGATGCATTTAAGAAAATGTTGGAAGAAGATGGGAGGATGTTTTAAGTGTGGGTCCAAGGACCACATGATTAAGGATTGTCCTATGAGAACCAAAGGGGGACGACCAGTAAGTTAAGGTTCTAACCAGACTGGAAGAGGGGGACAGCAGCCTCAGCGGGGCCGTGGTTTGAATGGTAGAGGAAATGGTTCTGGTAGAGGATGGAGAACACCGGGTCGAGGTGTTGGTAACACGGAGGCCAAAGCGAGCATGAGTTTGGTTTATGGTTCGTCAAGGGGGATTGAGACGCACTGCACATCATAACTGCACGCTTTTATATCCGCAAACCTTATGTTACTTTGATTGATGTGGGCTCGACCTATTCCTATGTAGCATGTAGAGTAGTTGAAACTCTAGGAATAGCCTCTAAACTATTTAATAGGGAGATGAATGTAGTAAGCCCATTAGGCAAAACTATAGTAGTGAACAAGATATTTCGGAGTGTGCCTTTAGAGCTTTAGGGAGCGGTATTTCATGTCGACTTAATAAAATTACTCTTCGAGGAATTTGATCTTATACTTGGCATGGACTGGCTAGTGGAGCATCGGGCTGTGTTGGATTGTACAGCTAAGCGAATGGAGTTGAGGACTCTAGAGGATGAGGAAGTAGTTATGATAGGAGAAAGAAGAAACTACTTGTCTAATGTAGTTTCAGCATTAAAGGCTGAGAAGATGGTTCGGAAAGGGTGCAAGGCATTTTTGGCCTTCGTTAGTGCGCGAGATGCAAAGGAAAGGGGAGTTAGTAGAGTCAGAACAGTAAGGGAATTTGAAGATGTTTTTTCGGAGGAGTTACTTAGAATACCCCCGAATAGGGACGTAGAGTTTGGAATTGATTTACTGCCGGGAACAGCTCCTGTGTCAATTGCCCCATACAGAATGGCACCGAAGGAATTGGTTGAGCTCAAGGCTCAGATCCAAGAGCTGCTTGATCGTGGGTTTATTCGGCCCAGTGTGTCTCCATAGGGAACACCGATCTTGTTCGTGAAGAAGAAGGACGGAACTATGCATATATGCATAGATTATCGTCAGTTGAATAAGCTGACCATTAAGAACAAGTATCCTTTGCCAAGGATAGACGACTTGTTCGATCAACTTAAGGGGGCAGCAATTTTCTTGAAAATAGATCTACGGTCTGGATATCATCAACTTAAGGTGAAGGAGGTAGATATCCATAAGACGGCTTTCTAGACAAGATACGGCCATTATGAGTTCTTAGTAATGCCGTTCGGATTGACAAACGCCCACCGCGTTCATGGATATGATGAACTGGGTGTTTCAACCTTACTTGGATCGGTTCGTTGTGGTGTTCATCGACGACATCCTAGTGTATTCCAAGTCTGAAAAAGAGCATGATGAGCATCTCCAGATTGTGTTACAAGTGTTGAGGGAGAAGAAACTCTATGCCAAATTCAGCAAGTGGGAATTTTGGCTGAAGGAAGTTGCGTTCTTAGGGCATGTGGTATTCCGTAGAAGGAATAAGGGTGGATCCTCGGAAGATTGAGGCAGTTTTGGTTTGGAAACCTCCTAAGCCTCGTGGCGAAGTTCGTAGTTTCTTAGGATTAGCAAAGCTATTATCAAGGTTTGTGGAAGGGTTCTCATCGATAGCCGCACCTCCGACAAAGTTATTGAGAAAGGAAGTGCCTCTCGTGTAGACCGATAAGCAACAGGAAAGCTTTGAGAAGCTTAATATAGTCTTGACCGAAGCTCTAGTTTTGATTCAGCCTGAGGCAGGGAAGGATTTTGTGGTGTATTGTGATGCTTCAGATACAGGATTGGGAGGTGTCCTTATGCAAGACGGGAAGGTAGTTGCTTATGCATCTCAACAACTAAGGCCACACGAGGTTAACTACCCGACGCACGACTTGGAATTGGCGGCAGTGGTCTTTGCTCTTAAGGTGTGGAGGCACTATCATTATGGAGAAAAATCAGTAATCTACACGGACCACAAAAGCTTGAAGTATCTGCTGACTCAGAAGGAGTTGAATCTGAGACAGTGAAGGTGGGTGGAATTATTGAAGGACTACGATTGTTCCATAGAGTATCACCCGAGCAAGGCGAATATGGTGGCAGATGCCCTAAGTCAAAATGTTGTGTCGGATCTGAGGGCAATGTTCGCACATCTGAGCTTGTATGATTATGGAAGTCTACTGGCAGAATTGCAAGTTAAGCCGACATGGTTGAATGAGGTAAAGGAAAGTCAGTTAATGGATGGGGATTTAAGTGCTAAGTTACGACGAGTGCAGAATGGAGAGTTAGAGAGTTATGGTATTAATGATGAGGGAGTATTGTGCTTCAAGGGTAGGATCTGTATGCCAAAGAATGAGGAGTTAAGACGGAGAATTCTTCAGGAATCGCATAGTAGTCCTTATGCTATGCATCCTGGAGGCAGTAAAATGTATAGAGATCTAAGGGAACAATTTTGGTGGCTGGTCTTCAGCAGGAAGTTACCAAATTTGTAGGGAAGTGCTTGACATGCCAGCAAGTTAAGGCTGAACACCAAGTCCGTCAGGGTTGCTTCAGCCAATACAAATTCCGCAGTGGAAGTGGGAGAGAATTACCAGGGACTTCGTTAGTGGGCTTCCCCTTACGCCTACTAAGAAGGACTCGGTATGGGTGATAGTGGATCGGCTGACAAAGTCCACGTATTTTATTCCAGTGCGAGTTGACTACTCCCTACAAAAGTTAGCAAGGTTGTATGTAGCGGAGATTGTAAGGTTGCACGGAGTGCCGGTGTCAATTATCTCGGATAGGGATCCAAGGTTCACGTCTCAGTTTTGGAAGGCACTACAGCAGGCTTTAGGCACTAAATTGGATTTCAGCACAGCTTTTCACCCACAGTCTGACGGGCAGTCTGAAAGAGCAATACAAGTGTTGGAGGATATGCTGAGGGGCTGTGTGATAGACTTCAGAGGAAGTTGGGAAGAGTATTTTCCTTTAGCGGAATTTGCATACAACAACAGCTATCAAGCCAGCATTCGGATGGCACCATATGAAGCGTTGTATAGACGGATTTGTCGCACTCCTACGTGTTGGATAGAATTAGGGGAACGTCGAGTTTTGGGTCCAGAGATGGTGGTAGAGTCTCAAGAAAAGGTTGAGGTAATTCATGCATGATTGAAGGAAGCATCCGATAGGCAAAAGTCGATGCAGATCTCGCATGTATGAAATAGAATTTGATGTGGGGGATCAAGTGTTTCTGAAAGTCTCGCCTTGGAAGAAGGTGATGAGATTTGGTCGCAAAGGGAAGTTGAGTCCAACGTTTATAGGGCCTTATCGGGTATTGAAGCAGGTTGGACCAGTGGCATACCAGTTAGAGTTACCATCGGAGTTGACGCAGATGCACGACGTATTCCATGTTTCCATGCTACGTCGTTATCGATCGGATCCGTCTCATGTAGTACCGGTTGAAGAGGTAAAGCTAAGGCCAGATTTGTCCTACGAGGAGGAGCCGATTCAGATTTTGGAACGAGATGTGAAAGTGTTACGGAGGAAGTCAGTTTCGCTAGTCAAGGTATTATGGTGTAATCATGGAGCAGAAGAAGCTTCGTGGGAGCTGGAAGAAGCAATGCGACAGTAATACCCTCACTTATTTTAGCCAGGTAATTTCAAGGATGAAATTATTTTAAGGGGGTAGAACTGTAATATCTTGGATTATGGCTTATGCATTTTTGCTAAATTGTGTGAAATAGCATGCTTATGAATATTCTGAATGTGTTCTATGAATTTTTTGAACCTTAGTGTGTAGGTGAATGCCTTAGAAATTATTTAATTTTAAGTCTAAAAGAGGGAGTTAAGCCTGATAGGCCTTAAGAAAATAAATGGAGGAAATTAGACACAAAGATGGGCTTGTCTAAGTGGCTTGGAGGCGCCACTTAGGGCCTCTGTAAATGACGCCACCAACAGGTGTAAATGGGCCAAGGTTCGAGTCGCATGGGAAGCTAAATAAAGCTTTTATTTTTGCGGCAACCAGGGGAAGTAATGGACGGCATGGGGAGTCTATGGGAGGAGTTTAAGATGAGGTCTAATTCTTTTGGAAATTTTGTTTGGAAATTTTGACTAAGGTAGGAGATAAGTGATGACTTATTTTTAAATTATTTTTGAAAGGGTAAGGGAGAGAAAAACAAGGGATTGGATTGGGAGAGATGAGTTGGCCGATTGGGGGAGACTAAGGTTAGTATTTTCGACCAAAGGAGGAATTAAGGCCATTATTCATTCTTTTTCCTTTTCCTTCCTTTCTCTCTGTCGAATTCTCTAGCAATATCCTCTTTTCTTTTTTATTTTGTCAAGTCAAATCTTCTTCCTCCTATATTCACCATTGCCGATTCCTCCTAGGTCCCATACTCTTCCATTAAATCCGAATTATCATCATCAATCTTCAAGTTTCATTAAAGCCGAAAGTAAGATCTTCCTAGCCCCTAGCCGATTGTTCATTAGGTCTCAACCCGAAGCAAAGCAATTACTATCTAGCAAAGATAGCCGAAACTCATTGGGACTTCAAGCAAGGGTGTCGTTGACTCAGACAAGGAGGCTTGGAGTTAGGTGTTGTCGACTACAAAGAAGGATCTTTCGGGACTTTAAAAATCTAAGGTAAGTCATATGGACATTCGCCAAGGCCTATTTAGGAACTTAGATCTATTTCTTACTTTGTTAAAAGTCAAAACTAACCTCGTGAAGTGATCTAGTGCTTGGCCGATTACAAGAAGGAACATAGCAAAGTTTTGGGATTTGATTTTTAATCCAATTGGCGACAAGGTAAGTTTTGGTTGCAATAATCTTTCGGATTTGGTTATAGCCTAATAGGTTTTGCTAATATGCCTAGTGTTGGTGAATATAGGAACTAAAGGATCTAAAGCCTAGATCGGATTTTCGGATTTCAAAGTGAACTCACTAAGTGAATCGTGTGTACCCGCACTAAATCTTGATAGATTTATGGCTTTAATTTACTATATGTGTTAATATAAAAGTGTAAGATTATGGCTAAGGTACTATGTAATGGTACGTAAGTACTCAGTACGTTTTCCTACTCCTAATATGAGTATATTGTGATAAATATCATATGGCACATAAGTGCAATCGTAAGAATGTGAATAAAGCATAAGGCATAATATTTGCATGTTTTGTATGACATGGGGTATATGGGTGATATGTAAAGGGGAAGTGATCTGGTGGTCTTTACCACGATATCTGAATGTGGTGACTTATGTCACAAATATCTAAATGTGGTGACTATGTCTAATTATCTGGTGGCTACGCCACAATATATAAGGGCGATGAGCACGTCGACTGCAGCGACTGCCTTCGATAATGTGTAGTGGATGGAGGGTTGACTTAGTAGTCCCCACGGTGTGATGGCTGGTACGGGTGATGTGTAGCGGATGGCATCTAGGTTTGGGTTCGGGATTGCATCATTTTATTTAAATGCTATATGAATATGTATAATTTGATATGCCATATCTGTTGGGACTTAGTGTTGGTTGTACATATTGAGTATGTTTGACTCACCCCGTTGTGGGAATATTTCTCAGGTGACGCTCAGTAATGGACTGGGTCGGCAGGAGCTTAGTGGTGACCATGCTCAGCACGAATTTTATTAGTTGGACATTTTGTTTTATTTATGTACTTTAAATTTTATTTTGGGTTTATTTTTGATGTAATAAGGCTATAGTATGAACTGCTTATGCATGCACTTATATTATTTTATTATGGCACGATACTTATCAAATTAAAGTAAGCAAATTTTCTTAATAATAAATGAAAAATGTTTTGACATCTAAAATACAAATGATTTTCAATTTAATTAACAAACTTTAAAGACTCAACTTTTAGGTAGAACTCATGGTTTTGAAATATATCCTCAAGTTTTAACAAAATGAAATCTTTGAAAATATCTATGTTTTCACTTGAATCCAAATCAAATATTTCTCTAAAATCACTTAAAGTTTTCCAAAGAAATAAACAAATTGAATCGTTTTTCCCGAGGAACATACCAGATCTGGTCGTGGCTCGTGGGCTGAGTTTGGGGTGTTTCATTATCGGATGGAGAATTTGCATCGATTACCGGAAGCTGAACAAAGCGACTAGGAAAGATCACTTTCCTTTTCCGTTTTTGGACCAAATGCTAGATAGACTTGCGGGGCGAGACTATTACTTTTTTTCTGATGGATATTAGGGGTATAATCAGATTATAGTAGCACCAGAAGATCAACACAAGACAATATTCACCAGCCCGTATGGTACATTTGCATTTAGATGCATACCATTTTGTTTATGTAATGCACATGCTACATTTCAAAGATGTATGATGTCTATTTTTACTGATATGGTTGAGAAATACTTGGATGTCTTTATGGATGATTTTTCAGTATTCGGAGATACATATGATGATTGTCTAGCAATCTAGCCAAGTACTAAGGCGATGCGAAGAAACAAACCTTGTACTCAACTGGAAAAAGTGTCATTTCATGGTACGAGAAGGTATTGATCTAGGGCATCGGATAACGAGACATGGAATCGAGGTAGATAAAATAGAGGTAGACGTTACTGAGAAAATCCCACCTCCAACATTTGTAAAGGGTGTTAGCAAATTTTTTGGCCACAATGGTTTCTATCAAATATTTATCAAGGACTTCTCCAAAATTGCTAAACCTTTATGCAAATTATTGGAGAAGGACACGACATTCAAATTTGATGAGGAGTGCTTAAGAGCTTTCAAATATTTGAAGAGTCGGTGAGTATCGACACCCATAATCTTCACACCAGACTGGGATTAGCCATTTGAATTGATGTGTGACGTAAGTGACTTCATGATAGGAGTTGTCATGGGCCAGCGAAGGAACATAGTTTTTCATCCCATCTACTACGCAAGTCAGAATCTGATAGGATCTCAACTGAATTATATAGTAACAGAGAAAGAATTACTTACTATTGTGTTTGGTTTTGACAAGTTTTGATCTTATCTTGTAGGTACAAGGTGACTGTCTATATGGACCACTCGGCTATTACATACTTACTTGCCAAGAAAGACGCTAAGCTGAGACTGATCCAATGGGTACTTCTACTTCAACAGTTTGATTTACAAATCCCAGATCGAAAAGGATTAGAAAATCAAGTAGCAAACTAGTTGTCCAGATTGGAACCGCAAGAAGGGAATTCTCCACTTATACCCATCTAGAAGGCATTTCCAATGAACATATACTGAAGGTAAATCATGTCCATAATACCCTTTGGTTTGCTAATATTGCTAACTATTTAGCTTGTGGTTTGATGCCGATTGATAAGACGTATCATCAAAAGAAAAAAGTTCCTTCACGATGTGAAGTACTATTTTTGGGAAGAACCATACTTGTTTAAAAAGTGTGCAGATCAAATGATCAGGACATTCATGGCAGAAGATGAAGTACATAAGATTCTACATCATTGCCACTCAGCTCCGAATGGGGGACACTTCGGAGGTACACACTGTGGCCAATGTATTGCAAGCTGGATTCTTTTGGCTAACACTATTTCAAGATGCATTTGCTTACGTAGGGAGTTGTGATCGATGCCAAAGGGTTGGTGTAACACCCCAAACCCGGTCAATACACCACGACCGAATCTGGTATGTTACAGGGAAAAAGGATTTGAGAGGTTTAGGTTTCGCTTAAAAGTTTGATGAAAAACTCCTTCAGTATGTTTTGTTCTTGTAGAAAACTTGAGCATGATTGTTTAGAAGTTTATAGGGTATTTGAAAACCCAAAATTTTAAAAACTTAATCGCTATGTAAGTAAAACCAGTTTACCTCATGTGGAAATTTAAGTAACCCTAGTTGTTGCTTAAACACTTTTTTTCCTTTATGTTACTAAGAAATCACATTCAAGTTTGGAAAACAATTGAGTTTCATTTAACTTGCATTACAATAAGGATACCCGATGGTAAAGTTTAAAACATATCGCCTTGTAGTTTTGAAAACCTAATCTTTCCAAGTTTTATCGAATATTACCCAAGAATTTGTTAAGGCACATTTGAAATCCAATCTAAGCAAGTAAATAACAAAGTATAAGTTTAAAACTTTAAAGAGGCCTTTACAATCCCAAAGATAATCAAATGAAATATAAATAAGGTAAAGTACCAAGTTTGAAAATCAAGCAAGCCGAATTTATTTTTGCATGGGCACCTCGAGTCCACCCCTAGCTCCGTGTCCGCGATCTACGTGTCACCGAAATGATAAGGAGAAGGTGAGTCGCAAGACTCAAAGGCATAAATCCTCTCCAGATAACATGCTAACACACATCATAACAAAGCAATGCAAGTAATGCACCCAATCCTAACCATCCATATCACCTTTTCTACCCCTGTGTGGTACCAAACCACCGGTGGTGCTAAACCACCGTGACCCAAAGTCACGATATCCATAGATGTGGTGCTAAACCACCGTGACCCAAAGTCACGAAGATCCGCTTGTGGGGCCAACCCACGGTGATACCAAATCACCGGCGCATTTATCCCATATCTCAAAAGTGGGGCCAACCCACGGTATGTTAACTACGTGGACGAGTCGCTATGAGGTGCCAAACCTCGTGTCCCAAAGACACAAGTGTGATACTAAATCACCGTGACCGTAGTCACAATTAAAATGATGGGGCCAACCCATCGTGTGATACCAAATCACTAGCGCCAATCCTGTTTAATCAACCGGGGCCAACCCATCGTGGTACTAAGCCACCGACGACGACGCGGAGGTGCTAAACCTCCGTGACCCAAAGTCACATTAATCAAACTGTGGTACCAAACCACCGGAGGTGCCAAACCTCCAGGGCCCCAAAGACACGGATATCATATTCCCTCCTCTCATATCACCCAATAACATATCATACTAATGCAAAGTCGCAATCATGCTATCATGCTCACATGCTTAATATGACATCTCAAAGTACATACACTAATAATCATGATATCACATCTCATCACATATCTCGCAATGAAACGGACTTACCCAACCAGATCCATACCTCATTGGGTATTAAATCACCAACCACACTGCTTCACTTACACAATCAAAGTTATTAATACATTACTCACCAAGAAGGTGTGTTAGTTTACACACACCTGAAATAGCGAAGGTTTTAATCCTAAGAACCGGTCTAAGTCCCTTGATCACCTCGACAACCCTGATCCTATAATCGGCCAACAAGGGATTAACATCATACCATTCGGTCATAACCATTTAAACCAAAAGGGTTTAACTTCGATCCCTTACCGCCTCTTGATTCGGTTTCCAACCAAGTCCCAATCCAACAAAGGGTTCCTTCACTAATCGACTACACCCAAAAAGAGAACGATTAATCCTTTGAAACCTTATACTTAATCGAAACTAAACAAATAAACCATGAGCAACCATCTCACCATCACTTAACAATCAATCGAATTCAGATAAAAGCTTTTGACCGCTTGAACTCTGAAAGCCCTATAACGAGATGTTTAAACAAATGGTTAACTCCTTCCAACCAAAACCCACATAGGCCTAACCAAACCGAAATCAACATAGCACTAGAGAGAAGAGAAATGGCCATTCTGGCCAAGAACTTACCCCAACACCAACCACTAATCGGCCACCAAACCACTAGAGAGAAGGAGATTCGCCAAAACTTTGCACCAAAAGGAGAAGAGGATTCGGTAGGGTGGTTTATACCAATCAACAAGATTCATTGAGTGAAAGAAAAGAGTAAACAAAATGCAAAAGAATAGGGTTGATATTCTGCTAAGTAAGAAAATGGAACAACGAGATAGAAAGGTACTTTTGGTTTGAAAGAAGAGGAAATGGTGAAAAGTATTTTGAGAATGGTATTTAGGCTAAGAAGATTCCAAGAAGAAAAGAAAGTAGAAGGAGAATAGAGAATTAGCTTGGTTTAACACAAATGAAAAAGAAAATAAAATGGAGAGGCATTCGCTAACAACAAAATTAAAAGACACAAAGTACTTTCGCAAAGGTATGGTTGTTTGAAGTTTGTTATAAGAAGCAAAAGATGAGAGACTCAACCTTGAAATTTCTGGCTAACAAAGACTAAAAGAAAACTAGCAACTTTAAGAGCTATAAAGATTTGGTATTTCGGTTTCAAAAGTGAGGAAGATGAGAGAAATCTCTTTGGAAAAAATCGCTTGTTTTTGGCAAATGAAAGAACTTTGTTTGCTACCCCTATGACCGAAAATGCACCAAAATCCAAGTGGATTTCGCACTTCCCCACCCTCACAACCAAGCC
Source organism: Gossypium rotundifolium (assembly GCA_025506655.1). Taxonomy (NCBI): domain Eukaryota; kingdom Viridiplantae; phylum Streptophyta; class Magnoliopsida; order Malvales; family Malvaceae; genus Gossypium; species Gossypium rotundifolium. Next base: position 180,956,871 of record CP106727.1, on the reverse strand, counting down.
GCCCACTCCCCACAATCTCTCCAAAGAATCGCCACAACTCCCCAAACACTCCAAGCCTTCCATTCAAATTACTTTGACCAAGTCCACCTCCACAATTTGCTCTCCACCCACCATTCAAATAGGAAGACTTAGTCCAAGGCGTAGTTTGAACCGCCTACAACTCCTCCCCTCCATGCCACAAAATGGATGCAAAAAATAGGGATTTTCACAGCTTGAAACACAGACATCCTCCCTTGCACTTGACGTCACACACAAGCTCTAAGTGGCGCATGCTTTGCCACTTTGCCACCATCACTTGTGCAACAATTCACCAAATAATATACATATATCCCACTCCATCAGCTCCTCTCACATAAGGCTTAAAACTAAAATTTTTCCTACCACTCTAAGCTTACACCTAGCTTATAACTAAGCCCCAACAACATCTAACTAACAACATATCACACCATGCACATGCAACAAAGTCAAAATAAAATAGCCCTAACCCGGATATTACGCTTCTATTTCTTAAAAATAATTTCGCCTCGAAATTACCCGATCAAAAGAGTTATGTATTGTCGTCTCATCATATCCTCTGTTCCCACGTAGCTTCTTCCACGCCATGATTCCGCCACAAAGACCTTAACCAAAGGCACAGACCTCCCACGCAGTAACCTTCACATCCCGATCTAAAATCAGACAGCTCTTCCTCCATTGTCAACTGGGTTTACCTCGATCTCTTCCATCGCCACCACGCATGCGATGGATCTCGAGCGATATCGCTTAAGCATCGAAACGTGGAACACGCCGTGAATCGACTTAGCTCTGCTGCAACTCGAAATGATAAGCCATCGTCCCACTCATCTCAAGACTTTATACGCCCAATAAACCTCGGACTTAGCTTGCCTTTCCTTCCTAACCTTAACACTTTCTTCCACGGTGAGACCTTCAAAAACTTGATCTCCCACAAAGAAATTCAATATCTTCCGCTTAAGATCGGATAAGACTTCGCCGATCCGAAGCTTCATTCAACCGAGCTCGAATCAACTTAACCTTGCCTTCGTCTCAAAGAACCAACTCTCGTCCCAACAATCGACGCTCACTTAACTCGCCCAACAAGTAGGTGAGCGACACTTCCTACCGCATAACGCCGTATGGTGCCATCTTGATGCTTGCTTGGTAACTATTGTTGAGGCGAACTCACCTAATGGTAGATACTCCTCCCAACTACCCTCAAGTCCAATACACAACCTCGTAACATGTCCTCCAAGATCCAGATAACCTTTTCGATCGCTTCGTCATCATGGATGAAATGCCGGTTAAATCTAACCGCTGCACCTGAGCTCGATGCAACGCTTCGTAACCTTGACGAATCGGGATCCCTATCCGAGATGATCGACACTCGCACCCGTGCGGCCTCACTATCTCGACACATACAGCCGCCAACCTCAAGTGAGTAATCCACCTCACCAAGAAGTGAGTGATTAGTCGAACGATCCACAATTACCCAAATCAATCCTTCTTGCTAGGCGAAGAGGTAATCCACCGACGAAATCCATAGTTATCCTTTCCCACTTCCATCGTGGAATCTTCACCGGTCAAGCAACCCAGACGGCAATCGATGCTCACTTGACCACCGACATGTCGACACTTCCCTACAAACTCGTCACTTCCTTTTCGCACTCCACCACCGTAATCGTTCTTCCGACATCCCTATACATTTTGCTACCTCCGGGATGCATAGCGTAGAGGTCGCTATGTGCATCCCAAGAATCTTCGCTTAACTCAAGATCCCAAGATACAAGCTCTCCTCAAAATACAAGACTCCATCACTAGACAAATCAGAACCTCTAAACCATCATTCTCGCACTTGTGTCCTCTCGCGACTCAAAACCTCATCCATAACTGCTTTTCTCCGATCTACTCAACCCAAGTAGGCTTAACTCGCAACTCGCTGTAATACTCCGTCCATACAAACTCAAGTGGCAAACATCGTTTTAGATCCGACACAACCTTACGGCCAACGCTGCTCGCCACAACGTTAGCCTTGCCCGGATGATACTCAATTGAGCAATCGTAGTCTTTCAAAGAACTCAATCCATCTCGCTTATCTCGATTCAAGTCTTTCCGAGTCAAGAGGTACTTGGACTCTTATGATCCGTAGACTATTGATTTCTTTCCGCATAAGTAATGCCTCCATATCTTCAAGGCAAGACTACATACCGCAAGCTCCAGATCGTGCGTTGATAATTGACCTCATGTGGCCTCACGAGATGCGTAAGCCACAACCTTTCCTTCCCGTGATCAAGACACAACCCAAACTCAGATGTGATGCATCGAATAAACCGTGAATTCTTTCCAATTTCAGATTGAATTAGAACCGAGCTTCACCAAAATCTTCTTCAACTTGTCGAAGCTCTCCGCCGCTTCTCACCAAATGAACGGAACCCTTTTCTTAATAATTTGGTCATCATCACGCGATCAACGAAAACCCTCTACAAACCTTCGTAGTATCCCGCCAAACCCGTAAAACTCGAATCTCGCCATCGACCTAGGTGGCTTCCAACCCAAATCGCCTCAATCTTCGAGGATCCATTCTAATCCCTCACCAATACTACATGACCCAAGAACGACACCTCCCTAAGCCGTAACTCAGATTTACTAAACTTCGATAAAGCTATTTGTCCCTTAGAATCAGAATACCACCAAGCAAATGCGCATCATGTTCCTCCTCGGTCCTTGAATATACCAAGATGTCGCCGATAAAAACCACTACGAACTGATCTAAATATCACCGAACACCCTATTCATCATATCCATGAAGGTCGCGGCGTTAGTCAACCCAAACGGCATAACTAAGAACTCAAGTGCCCATACCGAACTAAATGTCATGCAGATATCCGCCTCCTTCACCTTTAATCGGTGATACCTGCATCTTAAGTCGATCTTGAGAAAACCGACGACTTCTTCACCGATCAAACAAGTCATCTATCCGAGGTAGCGGATACTTATTTTTGATCGTCACTTATTCAATTGGCGGTAGTCTATACACATCCGATAGTACCGCTTTTCTTCTTGACAAAGAGTACCGGGCGGCCCCTATGGTGAAACACTTGGTCCGATAAAGCCTTGGTCCAATAACTCCGGATCTCGAGCCTTAAGCTCCACTAACTCTTTAGGTGCCATCTCAGACAGAGTAATAGATACCGCGCAGCTCCGCAATGATCTATCCCGAACTCTACCTCACGATCCGTGGCAAACCCGAAAGCTCCTCAGAAACACATCAACAAATTCCTAATCGTCCCAACTGCTCTCCACTGCAGACTCTTTATCCTCCAAGGCATACACATGAACCACATATGCTTCACATTTCTTTCTCGACCATCTTCTCACTTTTCAGAGCAGATACCACATTGGATGAGATAGTTTCTCCTATTACCGATCGTAACTACCTCATCACCCTTAGCTATTTTCGTAACCATGCGCTTTAGTCACAGAATCCAACTTCGTCTGTACTTAACCACCAATCCATCCCGAAAATCGATCGAACTCCCCAAAAGGCGCTCCATCGATCGACCACAAACACTACCCCTTGAGTTCTAGAGGTACGCCTCTATATAGCTTATCTACAACTACTGAGTGACCTAGAGGGCTTATTACTACCATCCGCCTAGAAGATATCTCGTAGTCTAAATCCATAGTCTTCACTATGCTACTTGAAACATATGAATGCGCCGAACCCACATCAATCAAAGTAGTAAATGGAGAACCAAAGATTAAAATGTACCTTATGACGTCCGATGTCAGCCCTCCTCTCGGCGCCACAGATACACTTGCCCCTACTGTCTGCCTCAAGATTACTCAGACCTCCGCCTCTGCTCCACTACCCGACTGTAACCATTACCTCCTCGCCATTACGCCGGCCCTCTGCGGTGGTGGTCCATTATTCTCAGATCGAGTACGGCCCCGACTCTGGATCAATCTTAGCCAACTTGCGGACAGTCCCTCACACGGTGGTCTAGCGAGCCACACTCAAAACAAACCTCTACCACCATTCAATATCCTCCCCTGGGCTTTCCCACAAGCGGTTACATCACAAGGTCCCCGACTAGCAAAGAACAAACCTACAGATCGATTCAACCCACTCGGTCTAGCCCTTTCTCATGGATTACCGACGCACCCGTAAGATCTAAAACTCCTCTTGTGTTTGCCTCATCCATGCCTTGCCTCACGACTTCTTAATACCCTCGGCCACCTTCGCTTTTCAACTGTAATAAGAATTCACGCCTCTGCTAGCGCAATCAACAACCTTAATTCATCTTGCAAAGCCATCCTCAAACGAACACACCTCTCGTGTTCAAGAGCCACCATACCTCGCATACCGACTCACCGTAAACTCGCCTCAGACTGACACGATTTACTTTCCGAACTAACCTCGTAAATGCTTTCCATTGCTCATTACTATAGTTTGCTCCAACGCATTTTTCTCGATAAGCACTCGAAATAGTCCCAAGTCGATCTTCCACGCAGTACCGTCTCCGAACCGTGAGCCACCATCGGTATGACTCATCTCGAGAAGTGATACTATCCCTTTAGCTTCTCCTCAAGAATAAGTTTAAATCATCCATGTTCCGCTCTGCTGCCTCCACCAATACTCACCAGGCTGAGCAACACCGTAAACACCTCAAAAACCTCAAATTTCTGCTTGTTCAAGTCGCTTCAGTGCTGATTTCCTAGCTCGCGCCCACCTACTCCAACTACCTTTCCAAAACCCGCAAAGATTGCTCGTGACACTGCGCTTGGCCCACTGCTTTTAAACTCACCACCTCTAGCCGGTGGCGGTATGCAGATCTCGCTCTCTAATTCCCTGACTGTAACTTACGGGTTCAGAACTGCCATCCTACCTCGACCACGCCCACGACCACGCCCACCTCGGGTACTCATGACTAAAATCTCGCCCGATTTAAAGAATTTTATGTATCAAGAATTATTCCAATCGCTTAAAAGCATAGTCTTATGAATATTAAAGAAACTTTGTTTTCGCGAGTCCACTCACCCTATCGGGCCAGTTTTAAGGTAGTCCTACTATCACTAGCCATCCAATCACATCTCATCAATATCATTATCACAAACAATAGTAAGGGTACTTACCGGGCGGATTGGTGCCGAGACTCTGTGCCATGCCTTTCAAACCATACTTTTTAAAACATAACACTTAAAACTAGTATTTAAAACTTTGGGCCTCTGCCCACAAATGAGCCATTGAACTTGGCTCGATATTAATTGTAACACCCCAAACCCGGCCAATACACCACCAACCGAATCTGTATGTTACAGGAAAAGGATTTGAGAGGTTTAGGTTTCGCTTAAAAGTTTGATGAAAAACCTTTGTATGTTTTGTTCTTGTAGAAAACTTGAGCATGATTGTTTAGAAGTGATAGGTATTTGAAAAACCCTAAATTTTAAAAACTTAATCGCTATGTAAGTAAAACCAGCTTACCTCATGTGGAAATTTAAGTAATCCTAGTTGTTGCTTAAACACTTTTTTTTCCTTTATGTTACTAAGAAATCACATTCAAGTTTGGAAAACAATTGAGTTTCATTTAACTTGCATTACAAACAGTAATACCCGATGGTAAAGTTTAAAACATATCGACTTGTAGTTTTGAAAACCTAATCTTTCCAAGTTTTATCGAATATTACCCAAGAATTTGTTAAGGCACATTTGAAATCCAATCTAAGCAAGTAAAAACAAAGTATAAGTTTAAAAACTTTAAAGAGGCCTTTTACAATCCCAGCATAATCAAATGAAATATAAATAAGGTAAAGTACCAAGTTTGAAAATCAGTGCAAGCCCGAATTTATTTTTGCATGGGCACCTCGAGTCCACCCCGGCTCCGTGTCCGCGATCTACGTGTCACCTAAAATGATAAGGGAGAAGGTGAGTCGCAAGACTCAGTGCATAAATCCCTCTCCCAGATAACATGCTAACACACATCATAACAAAGCAATGCAAGTAATGCACCGATCCTAACCATCCATATCACCTTTTCTACCTCGTGGTACCAAACCACTAGTGGTGCTAAACCACCGTGACCCAAAGTCACGATATCCATAGATGTGGTGCCAAACCACCGGTAACCCAAAGTCACGAAGATCCGCTTATGGGGCCAACCCACCGTGATACCAAATCACCGGGCGATTTATCCCATATCTCAAAAGTGGGGCCAACCCACGTGGCGCTAACCACGTGGACGAGTCGCTATGAGGTGCCAAACCTCCGTGTCCCAAAGACACAAGTGTGATACTAAATCACCGTGACCGTAGTCACAATTAAAATGATGGGGCCAACCCATCGTGGTGATACCAAATCACTAGCGCCAATCCCGTGATAATCAACCGTGGGGCCAACTCACCGTGGTACTAAGCCATGGGACGAGACGGAGGTGCTAAACCTCCGTGACCCAAAGTCACATTAATCAAACTGTGGTACCAAACCACCGGAGGTGCTAAACCTCCGTGTCCCAAAGACACGGATATCATATTCCTCCTCTCATAACACCCAATAACATATCATACTAATGCAAAGTCGCAGTAATCATGCTATCATGCTCACATGCTTAATATGACATCTCAAAGTACATACACTAATAATCATGATATCACATCTCATCACATATCTCGCGAATGAAACGGATTTACCGAATCCGATCCATACCTCATTGGGTATTAAATCACCAACCACATCGCTTTCACTTACACAATCAAAGTTATTAATACATTACTCACCAAGAAGGTGTGTTAGTTTACACACACCGAAATAAGAAGGTTTTAATCCTAAGAACTGGTCTAAGTCCCTTGATCACCTCGACAACCCGATCCTATAATCGCCAACAAGGATTAACATCATACCATTCGGTCATAACCATTTAAACCAAAAGGGTTTAACTTCGATCCCTTACTCGCCTCTTGATTCGGTTTCCAACCAAGTCCCAATCCAATAGTGGTTCCTTCACTAATCGACTACACCCTAAAAAGAGAACGATTAATCCTTTGAAACCTTATACTTAATCGAAACTAAACAAATAAACCATGAGCAACCATCTCACCATCACTTACCAATCAATCAATTCGATAAAAGCTTTGCCGATCGCTTGGAATCCCAAAAGCCCTATAACGAGATGTTTAAACAAATGGTTAACTCCTTCCAACCAAAACCCACATAGGCCTAACCAAACCGAAATCAACATAGCACTAGAGAGAAGAGAAATGGCCATTCGCCAAGAACTTACCCCAACACCAACCACTAATCGCCAACCAAACCACTAGAGAGAAGGGAGATTCGCCAAAACTTTGCACCAAAAGGAGAAGAGGATTCGGCTAGGTGGTTTATACCAATCAACAAGATTGGCCGAGTGAAAGAAAAGAGTAAACAAAATGCAAAAGAATAGGTTGATATTCTGCTAAGTAAGAAAATGGAACAACGAGATAGAAAGGTACTTTTGGTTTGAAAGAAGAGGAAATGGTGAAAAGTATTTTGGAGAATGGTATTTCAACTAAGAAGATTCCAAGAAGAAAAGAAAGTAGAAGGAGAATAGAGAATTAGCTTTGTTTAACACAAATGAAAAGAAAAGAAAATGGGAGAGGCATTCTACTAACAACAAAATTAAAAGACACAAAGTACTTTCGCAAAGGTATGGTTGTTTGAAGTTTCGGTTACATAAGAAGCAAAAGATAAGAGACTCAACCTTGAAATTTCTGCTAACAAAACCAAAAGAAAACTAGCAACTTTCGCAAAGCTATAGAGATTTGGTATTTTGTTTCAAAAGTGAGGAAGATGAGAGAAATCTCTTTGGAAAAATCGCTTGTTTTTGACAAAATGAAAGAACTTTGTTTGCTACCCCTATGACCGAAAATACACCAAAAATCCAAGTGGATTTCGGCACTTCCCCACTCCCTCACAACCAAGCCGTCCACTCCCCCACAATCTCTCCAAAGAATCGGCCACAACTCCCCCAAACACTCCAAGCCTTCCATTCAAATTACTTTGACCAAGTCCACCTCCACAATTTGCTCTCCACCCACCATTCAAATAGGAAGACTTAGTCCAAGGCAGAGTTTGAACCGCCCACAACTCCTCCCTCCATGCCATGCCAAATGGATGCAAAAATAGGGATTTTCGCAGCTTAAACATGTGACATCCTCCCTTGCACTTGACGTCACACACAAGCTCTAAGTGGCGCATGTTTTGCCACTTTGCTAGCTCATCACTTGTGCAACAATTCACCAAATAATATACATATATCCCACCCATCAGCTCCTCTCACATAAGGCTTAAAACTAAAATTTTCCTACCACTCTAAGCTTACACCTAGCTTATAACTAAGCCCCAACAACATCCAAATAACAACATATCTCACCATGCACATGCAACAAAGTCAAAAATAAAATATCCCCTAACCCGGGATATTAGGGTTGGAAACGTGTCTAAATGGGTTGAGGCATATCCGATAAATGATGCTAAGATTGTGATGAAGTTTTTGCAGAAGCATGTGTTCACAAGGTTTGGAACCCAAAGAGCCATCATCAGTGATGAAGGGTCCCATTTTGTGAACAAGTGGTAGAAATGGTTACTCGACAAACATGAAGTGAAGCACAAGGTTGCCATAGCTTACCACCCGCAGACGAATTGGCATGATGAATTGGAAAACAAAGAGATCAAAGGCATACTTGAGAAGGTAGTTTTCCAAACTGATGAGATTGGGACAAAAGGCTGGATGATGCTTTATAGGCCTACAGGACAGCATACAAGACAACTTAAGAGATGTCACCCTATAGGTTGGTCTTTGGGAAAGCCTGTCATCTGCCCTTAGAGTTAGAGCATAAAGCTTACTAGGCTCTTCAATAACTCAACTAGGAATTTATGCTTCCTAAAAAGAAACAGATGCTCCAACTCAACAAGTTAGAAGAATTCCGAATGTTCTCATACGAAAATGCTAAATTTCTCAAGTAAAGACTTAAGAAATGGCATGACCATCACATTCGAGTTCAAGAATTTGAAGCAGGTCACAAGTCTTGTTATTCAATTCCATATTAAGATTCTTTCCAGGTAAGTTAAATTCATGCTAGTCTGGTCCATTTATGATTCACTGAGTTTATCCATATAGAGTTCTCGAACTTCAAAGTAAGGGAGGTAATTTTTGAGTTAATGTTCAACGCTTAAAACATTACTAGGAGATAAAATTGAACGGGATCAAATCTCATTCATTTTATCAGATGATTAATTTTTCTTGTTTTCCTTTTTAAGTTAATGACTTAGGGTATATTTAAGGTATATTTTTGGGATTAGTATGTTTAAATAAATTCTATCTAAGAGGTTAGAACTTAAGCGGGACCGCTTGTGACCCTTCCAATCTTTCCTGTGAATTGATTTTAACATAATTTTTCGAGAAATTATTCCCTAAATGGAAAAATAAAGTTTTTATTTTTCAAATAAAAAGGTCATTTTTTATCCAAGTTTAAAATTGCAACTTAATTTCAAATTTCCTTTAAGTATAGGTACTTAAATAAATTATTTTCAAAATTTGGTTGCTCTTTTTGTAAATATTAAAATTATGTCTCTTTTGTAAATATTTTCAAAAGGCATCTAGAATAAATGTTTTTAATTTAATAAATAAGAAGGTAATCATTACTATATAATTATATCCATTATAATATATATTAATTATTATCAACTTTGCATAGAATTAGGATTAGTTTAAATTTGATCATATTTTATTTAATAAGTATTTATCTTTAATAAATTAATAGAAAATAATAATTTAATATGCATTATATTAATCATTAATTGTTGTTAACTCTATGTAGAATTAAAACTTAGAATATTTTAAGTATTAAATTGTTCTAAGGATGAAACACCCCGAACCCGGCCCACAAGCCCTGACCGGATCTAGCATGCTTCTAAATAAAATCCATTCAAATCATGTTTGGAAACCTTGCTAAAAACTTGTGTATTGTTGAAAAGACTTGATTTGGGATGAGTTCGAAATTTAATTCCGTTTTGATTAGGTGTCAAAACATTTGATATTTATACTTAAGAAAATTTACTTTTAATCTTTAATATGGCAATAATTATATCGTACTAAGTACTTTAATAGCATGCATAGACAATTTAATATTGATTTCCTTATTACATCAAATAAACCCGAAATAATTCAAACTTGGAAATTTTTAAACTATTAAAACAAAATATAATAATCGTCGAATTGAGCATGGCCACCACTGAGCTTCTCCCGACCCGGTCCATTACTGATCATCACTTGAAAAATAGTCCCACAAGGGTGAGTCAAAGACTCAATGTGTAACCACAACACTAAGTCACAATAGATATGGCATAAGAAATCATACATATTCACATAACATTTAAAAATGATGCAATCCGAACCCAAACCTAAATGCCATCTGCTACACATGACTCGTACCAACCATCACACCGTAGGGACTATTAAGTCAACCCTCCATCCGCTACACACCATCGAAGGCAGTCGCTACAGACAATGTGCTCATCGCCCTTATGATTTTGTGGCATAGCCACCATATATAAATTTGTGACATAAGTCACCACATACTTATATTGTGACAAAAGTCACCACATTCTTATATTGTGACATAAGTCACCACATACTTATATTGGGGTATAAAACCACCAATTCACTTCCACTTTACATATCACCCATATGCCCATGTCATACAATTATGCATTAACCATATCATATTCCTTATTCACATTCTTATAATTTCATGTATATGCCATAGCAAAACTTATCATACTCATAGTAGGAGTAGGAAAACGTACCTGAGTACTTTGTACCATTACATGGTAACTTAGCCATAATCTTACACTTTTATATTAGCACATATAATAAATTAAAGCCATAAATCTATCAAGATTTAGTGTGGGGTACACACCTGATATACTTAGCAAATTTACTCCAAATCCTGAAAACTCGATCTACTGATTTGGATCTCAATTCCTTGCTTGCTGATTTGAGTACTTCTCAAATCCCGAAATTTGTGATCTTGCCGCCTAGCAATTGGCCAACACTAGGTTACCTTTGTGAATCTAAAATCCTAAAAACTTGTCACTTGGCTTAAGAAGATGCCGAAATACCCTAGATCTGAAATCCTGGATGATCTCTCTAGAAATTGACTAATATGGAAGATCCCGAAATTTACCTTCCAAGTTTTGGCCATCAAGATTAGGAGAGATTAGATTTTGATTTCAACAATTAGGAGAAGAAATAAAGAAAGTAGATTGATATAGGTGATATTCCTTACAAATTTAATCAAATGTCTTTCCTTAAAGTGGAGAAATTCAGTTCCTAGAGGATAGGGGAGTATTCAGCTATGGCCACTAATATGTGAGATTCGGCTTTAACAAGGAAAAGAAAAGGGAGAGTGTAGGGTTTTGAGAGGAGGGCATTTGGCTAGACTTTGCTTGAGTTTTTTGGCTTTTGAAAAGTTTGCAAAAAGGAAGAAGAGAAAGGTGAAGAAATCAGTAATGGTTACTTGTGTTTTCCGGCTTTTAAAAAAAATAAAGAGAGAAGGAGAAGAGTGGCTAGAGAATTTGGCAGAGACTTCAAAGGAGAAAAGAATAATAGCCTTACTTTTCCTCCTCTTGCCGAAATTACACCAAGGCAGTCCCTTGGCCGGCCACCTCTTCCTCTCACTTATCAAATTCCTTAATTCACTCTTCCTTACCCCTTTTCCTACCTTAGCCGAAATTCCTAGAAGAATTAGACCTCATCTCAAACTCCTCTCATAGGCTTCTTTTTGCCGTCCACCTCTCTTCTCCTTGTAGCAAAATAAAAATTCTTTTATTTGCTTCCCTAGCAACTCGAACCTTGGCCCATTTACCCTGCTAGTGGCGTCATTCCCAGAGATTTTAAGTGGTGTCTCCGAACCACTTTTCCAAGCCCAATTATATGTCATATTTCCCTTATTTATTTTCTCAAGGCCATATCAAGCTTAGCTCCCCTTTTAAATTTAAAATCCAATAATTTCTAAAGTATTTAATTACACACTAAGGTTCACAAATCCATAATGCACATTCACAATACACATAAGCATGCTATTTCATATAATTTAGCAATAGTGCATAAGCCCTAATCCGGGATATTACAGTTCTACCCCTTAAAATAATTTCGTCCTCAAAATTACCTGGTTAGAATAGGTGGGGGTATTGCTATCGTATTGCTTCTTTCGGCTCCCATGAGGCTTCCTCCAATCCATGATTTTGCCACAACACTTTGACCAAAGGGACCGATTTCCTTCGTAGCACTTTCACATCTCGTTCTAGAATCTGAATTGGCTCTTCCTCGTAGGACAGGTCTGGCCTTAGCTCCACCTCTTCCACCAAAACTACGAGAGATGGATCCGATCAGTATCGACATAGCATGGAAATATGAAATACGTCGTGCATCTGCTTCAATTCCGGAGGCAACTCTAATTGGTATGCCACCGGTCTGATTCGCTTCAATACCCGATAGGGTCCTATGAACCTTGGACTTAGCTTCCCTTTTCGACCAAATCTCATCACCTTCTTCCAAGGCGATACTTTAAGGAACACTTGATCTCCCACATTAAATTCAATCTCCTTCCATTTGAGATCTGCGTACGACTTTTGTCTATCGAATGCTTCCTTCAATCGAGCTCGAATTATACTAACCTTCTCCTCAGATTCCGCTACTAGCTCTGGACCCAAAATTTGACATTCTCCCAATTCCATCTAACATGTAGGAGTCTGACACTTCCTACCATACAATGCCTCGTACGGTGCCATTTTAATACTGGCCTGGTAGCTGTTGTTGTATGCGAATTTCGCTAGAGGTAAATATTCCTCCAAACTTCCTCTCAAATCCATCACACTGCCCCTCAACATATCCTCTAACACTTGATTACCCGCTCGATCGCCCGTCCGATTGTGGATGAAAAGCCGAGTAGAATCTAACTTAGTGCCTAAAGCCTGATGCAACGCTTTCCAAAACCGAGAAGTAAACCTTGGGTCCCTATCTGAGATAATCGACATCGGCACTCCATGCAACCTTATAACTTCTGCCACATACAACTTTGCCAACTTCTGCAAAGAATAATCAACTCTCACCGAAATAAAGTGCGCGAACTTGGTCAAACGGTCCACTATTACCCATACCGAGTCCTTCTTAGTAGGCATAAGAGGAAGCCCACTAACGAAGTCCATGGTAATTCTCTCCCACTTCCATTACGGAATCACGATTGGCTGAAGCAATCCTGATGGAACTTGGTGTTCAGCCTTAACTTGCCGACACGTCAGACACTTGCCAACGTATTCAGTCACTTCCCGTTTAAGATTAGGCCACCAAAATTGCTCCATTAAGTCTCTGTACATCTTACTACCTCCGGGATGCATAGCATAAGGGCTACTATGCGATTCCCGAAGAATTCTTTGCCTAAGTTCCATATCCTTTGGCATATAGACCTTACCCTTGAAGAACAATACTCCCTCGTCATTAACACCATAAACCTCTAACTCTCCATTCTGCGCTTGTCGCAACTTAACACTTAGATCTTCATCCACCAACCGTCCTTCTTTTACTTCATTCAGCCACATCGGCTTGACTTGCAACTCTGCTAGCAAACTTCCATCGTCATAGAGACTTAGATGTGCGAACATCGCCCTTAAATCCGTCACCACCTTTTGACTTAGGGCATTCGCCACTACATTTGCTTTGCCCGGGTGATACTCTATCGAACAACCATAGTCCTTCAATAATTCCACCCACCTTCGCTGTCTTAGATTCAACTCCTTCTGAGTCAGCAGATATTTAAGGCTTTTGTGGTCTGTGTAGATCACCGACTTTTCTCCATAAAGATAATGCCTCCACACCTTAAGGGCAAAGACTACTACTGCCAATTCCAAGTCGTGCGTCGGGTAGTTAACCTCATGTGGCCTCAACTGTCGGGACGCATATGCGACTACCTTCCGTCTTGCATCAATACGCAACCCAAACCTGTATGGGAAGCATCACAATACACCATAAAATCCTTTCCTACCTCAGGCTGAATCAACACTGGAGCTTCCGTCAATGCCCTCTTAAGTTTTTTAAAACTCTCCTGTTGCTTATCCGTCCATACAAAGGGTACTTCCTTCCTCAACAACTTTGTCAAAGGCGCTGCTATTGACGAGAACCCTTCTACAAACATTTTGTAATAGTCTGCCAATCCCAAGAAACTACAAATTTTTGCCACTGACTTAGGTGGTTTCCAATCCAACACTGCTTCAATCTTTCTAGGATCCACCCTTATTCCTTCAGTAGACACCACGTGCCCTAAGAATACAACCTCCTTAAGCCAAAATTCACACTTGCTGAATTTGGCATAGAGCTTCTTCTCCCTTAACACTTGCAGCACAATCCGGAGATGCTCATGATGCTCCTCCTCAGTCTTGGAGTATACGAGGATGTCATCGATGAACACAACGATGAACCGATCTAAGTAAGGTTGAAAAACTCGGTTCATCATATCCATGAACGCGGCTGGGGTTTTTGTCAACCCGAACGGCATTACCACAAACTCATAGTGGTCGTATCTTGTCCTAAAGGCTGTCTTATGGATATCCGCCTTCTTCACCTTCAACTGATGATATCCTGACCTTAAGTCAATCTTTGAGAACACTGCCGCCCCCTTAAGCTGATCGAACAAGTCATCAATCCTTGGCAAAGGATACTTGTTCTTGATGGTCAGCTTATTCAACTGACGATAATCTATGCATATGCGCATAGTTCCGCCCTTTTCTTCACAAATAAGATCGGTGCTCCCATGGAAACACACTGGGTTGGATAAACCCATGGTCAAGCAATTCCCGAATCTGAGCCTTAAGCTCAACCAACTCCTTTGGTGCCATTCAGACGGGCAATGGACACAGGAGTCAGACTCGACAAAGAAGTCAATTCCAAAACCCACTCCTGCTCGAGGGTATTCTCGGTAATTCCTCCAAAAGACATCCTCATATTCCTTACGCTTTTACTTCACTAACTCCCTTCTTTTATATCCAAAGCACTAATGAAGGCCATAAATGCCTTACACCCTTCCAACCATCTTATCAGCCTTTAAAGTCGAAACTACGTTAGACAAGTAGTTTCGTCTTTCTCCTATCATAACTATCACTTCATCCTCTAGGGTCCTTAACTCCATTCATTTGGCTGCACAATCCAACACAGCCCGATGCTCCACTAGCCAATCCATTCCAAGTATGAGATCGAATTCTCCAAAAGGTAATTCCATTAAATCGGCTGGAAATACTGCTCCTTGAAGTTCCAAAGGTACTCTCCGAATCATCTTATTCACCACTACAGTTTGACCTAGTGGGCTTACTACGGTCATTTCCCTACTAGAATGTTCAGAGGCTATTTCTAGAGTTTCAACTACTTTACATGCAATATAAGAATGGGTCGAGCCCACATCAATCAAAGCATAATAAGGCTTTCCAAATACAAGGAACGTATCGGTTATGACATCCGGTGCATCACCATCCTCCCTGCGATGAACTGCATACACCAAGCCCAAATTGCCTTGCCTCAGATACCACCACCTCGGCCGGTGTTCCACGTCCTCTTCAAAGATAATTTCTTCGTTATTGAACCACGACCTCACCGAGGTCATTGTCCCCTCTACCATCCTGATTAACATTCTGAGCTACCGGTCGATTCCCTTTTGGTCTCATCGGATAGTCCTTAATCATATGGTCCTTTGACCCACACTTGAAGCATCCCCCTGTCTTCTTCCAACATTCGCCTAAGTGCTTTTTCCCACATTGATCACAAGTAGGGTACTACCCTCCAGTGACAGCTTGTTGACCTCGTGGCCCTTCAAACCTAGGCCTCTTTTGCTCATTCCTAGATGTCCTTGACTATCTAAATCCTCTTTTCTACCTATTTCGATCGAAGTTCTGCCTTACAGACTCCTTGATACCCTCGGCCACTTTAGCCTTTTCCACCAACACAGTAAATTCCCGCTTCTGTTGCGAGGCTATTAATGATCTTAGGTCATCTCTTAGTTCATCTTCAAACCGAACACACCGCTCATGCTCAGTCGACACTATGCCTCGAGCATAACGGCTCAACCTTAGTAATTCAGCCTCGTACTCAGCTACGGACTTGTTTCCTTGAACCAGTCATAGAAAAGCCTTTCTCTGGGCATCAATATAATGAGTGCCAACATACTTCTTCTGGTATGCTGCTTTAGCATACTCCCACGTGAGTTCCTCAGCTGTAGTACCATCCCACACCGTGAACCACCATTGATATGACTCATCGCAGAGAAGCGACACCAGTCTTTTCAACTTTTCCTCGTCAGTTAAGTTGAGCTTATCCATAATTTGCTCAGTCGCCTCCAACCAATACTCAGCGGTATTGGGTGCTACACTTGATACACCACGGAACACTTCAGCTCTGTTGGCTCGGAGTCGCCAGTATCGACTTTCGAGCTCCCATGCCTCCACATGCTCCTCGCTACCCTTTACAGGCCCGCAAGATCGCCAGACATCGCATCATCCCCGCCTAGTCCCGATATTCCACATCACGGGGGTGGTGGTGGTGGCATTTCATTTTAGATCCTTGACCCGATCTAATCGGGTTCGCATATATCTATTCGTTTTATCGCGGCCTCGCACGCTACTACCACGCCCCTTGAATTCATACTTGTGTTTATCTCGATTAAAGAATTTTATGTATTAGTTTTGTTCCACTAATTTAACACGTAACAGCTTTATGTTTAATAGTTTTAAGGAGTAGTTTTTTCGATTCTTACACATACAGCCTCACATCATTCATTTAGTCACACACATGAACTTGCGCCCATTACGAGAAATGTTGTAATTGTCGTTGTTCGTTGTTTTCCACTACCTGTGGGTATTTTCGTAATTTTATCCTATAGGGTATTTTGGTAATTTTTAAATTAGAGAATTTGAAAATGTCGTAAAATAGAGGTTGTTGATATTTTACAGAATTAAAATACTTGTTGGAAAAATTTCAAGGGTAAAATGGTAATTTAAACACTAGGGGTATTTTTGTAATTTTACAAGTCTGGGTCATTTCGGTAATTTTTCGCAAAATATGGTTCTTGGTGATTGTTCAAAACAAGGGTATTTTTAAAGATTTCTAAATTGAGGGTATTTTGGTCATTTGCATAGGTTAGGGGTAATTTCGGTAAAAAAATTTCAAATCAGGGTGTCTTTGATATTTTGTGAAGTTTTTGGATTTTTTTTTGCAAAACTAGAAATTATTATTGAAATCGGGGGTAGTATGGTAATTTTGGAAAATTAAGGGCATTTTAGTAATTTTTACCACTAAGGGTATTTAGGTAATTTGTAAATTAAAAATTCTTAGAAAGTTTTTCCAAAATAATAATTTTCATAATTTCAAAAGGGTAGTTTGTTGACTTTTTAAAACTAGGGTTTCCATAAAAATGTGGCTATCCCTTTCGGGTTTTAATTATTGTGTTTAGCCCGTGGCTAAGTCCTCTTGGTTAGGGTGAACCGAAGCTACGCACCAGGTAGGATTCTAGTGAGAGGAGGTGAGTCACGCGGACTACTTAAAGACCAAGCTTCCACCGAAACCAATCCTAGACATGCGCACAATGGTTGCCACACCCTAACTCGGCGACTTAGACACATGTTTGTTTAATTGTGCCTTAGAGTTTTATGTAATTGTTGGGGTAAACTAGTCCTAGGATTTAATTCCTAATCCACTAGTCTACATCCCTATATATCCCTACATACAAATCACAAAGAGGCTAGGAGTACTTACCTAGTGGACTTTAGGTCGGAGTCTCAGGTGCCATGCCAGAAAGCCTGTTTATTTATTAGAAAAGTCTATTTTCAAAAGATAGAAAACATTTTGGGCCCTAAAAGCCCTCAAGGCCGAGTTTTAAACTGGGCTCTGATACCAAACTGAAATACCCCGAACCTGACCCACAAGCCCTAACCGGATCTGGCATGCTTCTAAAGAAAATCCATTCAAATCATGTTTGGAAAATTTGCTAAAAACTTGTGTATTTTTTAAAAGACTTGATTTGGGATGAGTTCGAAATTTAATTCCGTTTTGATTAGGTGTCAAAACATTTGATATTTATACTTAAGAAAATTTACTTTTAATCTTTAATATGGCAATAATTATATCGTACTAAGTACTTTAATAGCATGCATAGACAATTTAATATCGATTTCCTTATTACATCAAATAAACCCAAATAATTCAAACTTGGAAATTTTAAACTATTAAAACAAAATATAATAATCGTCGAATTGAGCATGGCCACCATCGAGCTTCTCCAGGCCGGTCCATTACTGATCATCACCAAAAATAGTCCCACAAGGGGTGAGTCAAACAGACTCAATGTGTAACCACAACACTAAGTCACAATAGATATGGCATAACAAATCATACATATTCACATAACATTTAAAATGATGCAATCCCAACCCAAACCTAAATGCCATCCGCTACACATGACTCGTACCAACCATCACACCGTAGGGACTATTAAGTCAACCCTCCATCCGCTACACACCATCGAAAGCGCAACATGCAGACAATGTGCTCATCGCCTTATGATTTTGTGGCATAGCCACCATATATAAATTCGTGACATAAGTCACCACATACTTATATTGTGACAAAAGTCGCCACATTCTTATATTGTGACATAAGTCACCACATACTTATATTGGGGTATAAAACCACCAATTCACTTCCCCTTTACATATCACCCATATGCCCATGTCATACAATTATGCATTAACCATATCATATTCCTTATTCACATTCTTATAATTTCATGTATATGCCATAGAAAAACTTATCATACTCATAGTAGGAGTAGGAAAACGTACCTGAGTACTTTGTACCATTACATGGTAAATTAGCCGAAATCTTACACTTTTATATTAGCACATATAATAAATTAAAGCCATAAATCTATCAAGATTTAGTGTGGGGTACACACCTGATATACTTAGCAAATTTACTCCAAATCCCGAAAACTCAATCTACTGATTTAGATCTCAATTTCTTGCTTGCCGATTTGAGTACTTCTCAA
Organism: Gossypium rotundifolium; assembly: GCA_025506655.1. Taxonomy (NCBI): domain Eukaryota; kingdom Viridiplantae; phylum Streptophyta; class Magnoliopsida; order Malvales; family Malvaceae; genus Gossypium; species Gossypium rotundifolium. The sequence goes on along the minus strand of CP106727.1, from coordinate 180,937,758 downwards.
ATCCCGAAATTTGTGATCTTGCCCCCTAGCAATCGGCCAACACTAGGTTACCTTTGTGAATCTAAAATCCCAAAAACTTGTCACTTGGCTTAAGAAGATGCCGAAATACCTTAGATCTAAAATCCCGGATGATCTCCCTAGAAATCGGCTAATATGGAAGATCCTGAAATTTACCTTCCAAGTTTTACCATCAAGATTAGGAGAGATTAGATTTTGATTTCAACAATTAGGAGAAGAAATAAATAAAGTAGATTGATATAGGTGATATTCCTTACCAATTTAATCAAATGTCTTTCCTTGAAGTGGAGAAATTCGGTTCCTAGAGGATAGGGGAGTATTCGGCTATGGCCACTAATATGTGAGATTCGGCTTTAACAAAGAAAAGAAAATAGAGAGTGTGGGGTTTTGAGAGGATGGTATTCGGCTAGTCTTTGCTTGAGTTTTTCGGCTTTTGAAAAGTTTACAAAAAGGACGAAGAGAAAGATGAATAAATCGGCAATGGTTACTTCTGTTTTCCAGCTTTTAAAAAAAATAAAGAGAGAAGGAGAAGAGTGGCTAGAGAATTCAGCAGAGACTTCAAAGGAGAAAAGAATAATAGCCTTACTTTTCCTCCTTTTCCGAAATTACACCAAGAGAGTCCCTTGGCCGGCCACCTCTTCCTCTCACTTATCAAATTCCTTAATTCACTCTTCCTTACCCCTTTTCCTACCTTAGTTGAAATTCCTAAGAGAATTAGACCTCATCTCAAACTCCTCTCATAGACTCCTTTTTACCGTCCACCTCTCTTCTCCTTGTAGCAAAATAAAATTCTTTTATTTGCTTCCTAGCGACTTCGAACCTTGGCCCATTTACCCCGCTAGTGGCGCCATTCCCAGAGGTTTTAAGTGGTGTCTCAGGGCCACTTTTCCAAGCCTAATTATATGTCATATTTCCCTTATTTATTTTCTCAAGGCCTTATCAAGCTTAGCCCCCCTTTTAAATTTAAAATGCAATAATTTCTAAAGTATTTAATTACACACTAGGGTTCACAAAATCCATAATGCACAAGCATGCTATTTCATATAATTTAGCAATAGTGCATAAGCCCTAATCCGGGATATTACAAAGAATCCTACTTCAACTCCCGGGATATTACAAAGAATCCTACTTCAACTCTTACTCCTCTCACTATAAGATTGGGGTTGGCCGAATATAGGCAGTAAAGATCTAAAGTACTAGATTGTATTTTTGGGATTTGGAGTGAATTTGCTAAGTAAATCAGGTGTGTACTTCACACTATTTCTTAATAGATGTAAGGCAATATTTAATATATATGTTATAATAATGTGAATGTGGCTAAGTTACCATGCGATGGTACAAAGTACTCAGGTACGTTTTTCCTACTCCTACTAGGAATATAATACGATCTATTATGGCACATAAGTGCAACTATAAGAATGTGAATAAAGCATAAGGCATAATTTTTTGCATGTTTTGCATGAAATGGGGCATATGGGTGATATGTGAAGGGGAAGTGAATTGGTGGGTTTTATACCCTAATATAAGAATGTGGCGACTTATGTCACAATATAAGAATGTGGTGACTTATGTCACAATATATAAATGTGGTGACTCATGTCACAAAATAATTATCTGGTGGCTATGCCATGAATTTTATAAGGGCGATGAGCACGCCGACCGCAATGATCGCCTCGATGGTGTGTAGCGGATAGAGGGTTGACTTAGTAGTCCCACGGTGTGACGGTTGGTACGAGTGATGTGTAGGATGGATATATAGGCTTGGGTTCTGGATTGCATCATTTTATGCTATATGAATATGTATGATTTGATATGCCATAACTATTGAGATTTAGTGTTGATTGTACACATTGAGTCTGTTTGACTCACCCCTTGTGGGAATATTTTTCTGGTGATGATCAGTGATGGACCGGTCTACAGGAGCTTAGTGGTGACCATGCCCAAAGATTAATTTTATTAGTTGGACATGTTATGTTATTTAAGTACTTTAAATTTCATTTTGGGTTTTATTTTGATATAATAAGCCCGTAGTATGAACTGTTTATGCATGCAAATTTAATTAACTAAGTATGACACGATTTTGATAATTCAAAGTTCAAAGTAAATTTCTCTTAAATTTTAGAGTTGAATGTATTAATATCTAAACAACACGGTTTTTTTTTTTAAATTCGAGCTCAACCCAAACCAACTGTTTTCAAAAATCACACAAGTTTTTGGCAAAGCCCAAATAGAATTCGAAAGTGTTTTTCTGTAGAAGCATGCTAGATCCGGTCAGGGCTTGTGGGCCGAGTTTGGGGTGTTTTAGCTTGGTATCAGAGCCAGGTTTTAAACTCTTGGCCTTGGGTTTAAGGCCCAAAACGTTTTTAAAATTAAGCCCAAAAGAATTTTGTGGAAAATTTTGAGAAATAAGTAGGTTTTCTCGCATGGCACCGAGTCTCCTACCCGAAGTTCACCAGGTAAGTACCCCTATCTCTTGTGTGATGTAACACCCCAAACCCGGTCTATGCGTTGAGACTAGATTTGGTTTGTCACATGAATCGAGTTATCTTTAAATTTGCAATAAGTTGAAAACTTCAATATAAATTTCGTGTTTTAAAATAAATAAATAGAAGAGTATTTGAATTTGATAATATTTGAAAACATTAGTTGAAAATCATTGTATTATCAAAACTTTTAAATAGTTTGTTAATGAATTGACTATAATAAAATATTTATAAAAGAATTTCATATACTTGAAAACCAAAATTTATTTTAAATAAAGCATCATAAAATCTGACCATTAATTAAAAAGTCCAAAGTTTAGTTTAAAACCCAAACACACATAAAAATCCAAAAGTTATTTATAGAGGCCCTTATTACAATAATCCATAATAGAAAAAAATATTTATTGAAAGTTCGAGTTTAAATAACCCTCTCTCGCAAAGATGGCCTCCAAGAAGTCATCCTCGGCCCAAGTCCACATCAATTTCCATTACCCGAGATGGAAAGAATTTAAAGGGATGAGTTACTTAAAACTCGGTGTAACTCACCTACCACCATTATTGGGCCGATTATCGGGACATAATCTTCGGGCTTGAGCCCAATTCGTAATTCAACAATATATCATGAATTAACACAATTAATAATGCATGTAAAATGAAATTCCCACCCATACCTAATATCCATCCGCTAACACCCCGTACCAACCATCACACTGTGGGGATCAAGTCAACCCACCCCGCCATCACACCAATCGAGGCATTAAGCCTTTTTATAATTGTGGCATAGCCACCGAACTAGAGGCAATAAGTCGATATTGTGGCAGAAACCATAGAACTAGAGGCAATAAGTCGATATTGTGGCGAGCCAACCAACTAGAGCAATAAAAAGTCGATATTGTGGCAATCGCCATTCTTTCTTCATATATCCCACCCATGCAATTATACATGTACTTTAAAATATAAAATTTATTAACAATACATAACATGGTGGGTTTATCAATAACATTTCATTTGGCCCATAATTATAGCAATTTGTCCATTTAGCGGTTTAGTGAGCTTTGGCCCATTTAGAACTAAAGTGTTTTGACTAAATTTTAACAAACTAGAGTATTTTGGCCCATTTTCACTTAACTAGAGTATTTACTACCATTTTCACTTAACTAGAGTATTTACGGCCCATTTTCACTTAACTAGAGTATATACGGCCCATTTTCACTTAACTAGAGTATTTACGCCCATTTTCATTAACTAGAGTATTTACTACCATTTTCACTTAACTAGAGTATTTACGGCCCATTTTCACGAACTAGAGTATTTACGCCCATTTTCACTTAACTAGAGTATTCGGCCCATTTTCACGTAAACATCAAATTTTCATAATAACAATTAATTTCTTGAGGTGTTTTCGTAATTTTCACGATTTAGTGGTTTTTACGTATTTTCGTCAAAATATCAATTTTGCGCTTTTACCGATCTAGTCGCTTTTACGATTTTGCTTCCATACCAAATTTGACATCCAACCAAAAATAATGAGTGTGAAATTACACACCTCGATACCGTGAGTACTAACCCTTCACGCCTCTAAGCACCTAAAATATATTTTGATCCGTTAGACAACTAATTCAGAAAATAAATCTTAATCGATAATAGATCCAAAATCTTACCCTCTTGATTTTGAATCACTTCGATTTTCGGTTTTCCTTCGCTTAATGATTCGTTCGTCGTCGAGAATCCACCAACGATAATGGTTCGAAGTTCGTACCACTTGAATAATGGACTTCCTTGGAAGATGGCCCGCAACCGGTGGAAAATCCTTGATGCCAAACCGCTCTTCGCTTGAATGGGGATTTACTGGATCCGCCTCTTAACGTGACTAACCACCGCCCTTTTCTTCCCTATTTTGACGGTCTTCAAGATCCAAAGGAATTTAGTTAGATCTAAAATAATATCAAATGTTACTAGAGATTTAAAGAGATTTGATTTCCTTACCAAAATAAAACGCGTTTCCAACGCTTTCTCCCGATCACTTGAGTTCCGATCTCCGTTATTGCACTAAATAATAATAACGAAGAGAACGTTATTAGAATGAACGCTATATCAATCCAAAAGACCTCAATAAACCAATGATATTCGCCATAATATCACTTATTAAAACGAAAATGAAAAAGAAGAACCCCTTACCTATGATCCACGATCGAAAGGAAAGAATGGAGAATGGTGTCTAAATGATGAAGGGTTCGGCTATGTATGATCAAGGAAAAGAAGAATAAATATTTGGTTTATAGGCACAATAGCATTCGGCCAAGAGAGTGAAGATGGAGAGAATTTTCGATTGAAAAAGAAATAATATAAGAACGAAAGGATGATGGTGATGTTGTTGCTTGATGTCAAAGAGAAAAGAAGAGAAGAAGAAAAAAATGAACTTTAGGTGCTGGTATATTCGGCCATGGCAAAAGAAAGAAAAAAGATGATTCTTTTTGGTATGGATGATTTCTAGCACAAGAAGAAAAGGCACAAAGAATTGGCTATCGAGATAAGCAAAAGGAATAACCAAATGGTCACAAAATTTGAGCTTTACTAATGCCCTATTCGCCAAGATGAGAGTTTGAGAGGAGAAAACAAAGAAAAAATGCACAATGTGCAAAGAATGACCAAAGAGAAAAGAATGAGATTTTAGCCAAACTAACAAAATTTTGGCTCCTTCCTAAACCAATGTTGCCGTCCAAGACATGGTCAATTGGCCATAATTTCTTTCCAAATTTTCCCTTGATAAGTGCCTTATGTTCCCCTATCTTTCCTTAAACCTTTGATTCCATGCCATAAGTTAGTTGTTTCCTTAATCCATTGATACACTAACCAAAAATACATGGTCAACACCTTCCTTATATGTTTCTTGCCGACACTTCCTATCCATGAGCAGCAAATTAAAAACAAAAATTCATTTAGGTGTTATACAAGGGATTCGAACCTCTTCCCCCTTGCTAGAACCCATGCGCCAACTCCACCATGCCATATGCTCATTTTATGACACTTTTTAGCACATAATTTAGCTTAAGTCTTAATCACCTTTGTTTCACTTCAATAAATTCTCAATTAATAAATTTTATTCTTTCTTCAAATTATGCTTTACCCTCTCAAAGACTTCAATAAGTACCAAATTAAAATAAAAGATTTTTCCTTTAAAATCTAAACACCAAAATCATGCAAAATTAAATACTCGATTTTTAGGGTGTTACAACTCTACCCTCCTTAAAGAAAATTTCGTCCTCGAAATTTACAGTTGAAAAAGGTGAGGGTATTGTTGTAGAATTGCATCCTCTGGCTCCCACGTAGCTTCTTCCACTCGTGGTTACGTTTATAGAACTTTGACCAACGCACGGTTTTCTTCCTTAATACCTTGACATCTCGTTCTAGGATTTCCACCGGTTCTTCTTCAAAGGACAAATCAATTCACTCCAATTCCTCTCTAGGTATAATGTGCAAAGGATCCGATCTATAACGCCTCAACATGGAAACATGAAAACATTATGAATCGATCTAACTCGGAGGTAACTCAATTTGATATGCCATCGACCAACACGCTTCAAAGACACGATAAGGTCCAATATATCTAGGACTTAGCTTGCCCTTCCTTAGAATCAAGATCTTTTCCAAGGAGATACCTTCAAGAAAACCCGATCTCCCACACTATACTCGATGTCCTTCGTTTCAGATCTGCGTCGACTTTTGTCTATCCGAGGCTTCTTTCAACCGTGCTCGAATAACTTTTACCTTATCCTCGGTCTCGGATATCATCTCAGACCTAACATCGTCTTTCGCCCAACTCACCCAACAATAGGAGAGCGACACTTACGACCATACAATGCCTCGTAAGGTGCCATCCGAATGCTAGATCGATAGTTGTTGTTATAAGTGAATTACGCGGTGGTAGATAATCCTCCCAACTACCCTCAAGTCGATTACATCCTCTTAACATATCTTCCAATATTTGAATTACTCTCTCGATCGACCATCGATCGAGGATGAAAAGCCGTCATCAAATTCAACTTTGTTCCCAAGGCTTCATGCGAGCTTTCGAGAATCGTGATGTGAACCTAGGGTCCCTATCCGTATAATAGATCTGGTACCCCATGCACCTCACAATTTCGGATACGTAAAGTTTCGCTAACTTCGCAATGAATAATCCGATTTAATCGGCAAGAAATGAGCGGTCTTCGTCAACCGATCAACAATTACCCAAACGGAATTTTTCTTAGTAGGTGTTAACGGTAACCCACTAACAAAATCCATAGTTATCCGCTCCCATTTCCAAAGAGGAATCTTTATCGGTTGTAACAATCCGCACGGTAATTGGTGTTCGCCTTCACTTGTCGACAAGTCAAACATTTTCCCACAAACTCAGTAATCTCACGCTCAACCCCGCCACCAATACTGTTTCACGGAGATCTCGATACATCTTATTTCCTCCGGATGCATAGCATAAGGCTACTATCGCCTCCGTAGAATCAATTGCCTTAGATCTAAGTCCTTAGGCATGCATACTCTCCTCAAAAGCACAACACACCCTCCGTGTTTATTCCAAAATCCTCAATTTCACCATTTTCAACTTGCAAGTAAAGGTCCCAACTTCTCATCCGATGTCCTGCTTTTCCTTGATTTGTTCCACCACAGCGGCTTCACCAAGTTCGCTAACAACCGCCATCCTCGCATGCACTCAAATGGGCAAACAGAGCTCTTAATTCAGATATCACTTTTACGACTTAACGTCACTACCACGTTAGCCTTTCCAGGATGGTACTCAATGGAGAAATCATAATCTTTTAACAATTCTACCCACCTTCTTTGTCATAAATTCAACTCCTTCGGGTAAGGAGGTATTTAAGACTCTTGTGATCCGTGTAGATTATGGACTTCTCACCATAGAGATAGTGCCTCCAAATCTTTAGAGCAAAGACAACTGCAGCTAACTCCAAATCATGAGTAGGGTAGTTTACTTCGTGTGGTCTCAATTGACGAGAAGCATAGGCCACCACCTTTCCATTTTGCATCAACACACAACCCAGGCCGTGTGAGACGATCGCAATAAGCAAGTGAATTCTTTTCAAACCTCAAAGTTGAATTAAAACTGGAGCTTCGTCGTAATCTTCTTCAATTTCTCAAAACTCTCTTGCTACTTTTCGGTCCCAGATATACGGAGCTCCTTTCGCAATAGCTTTAGTTAGGTGCAAGAATCAATGAAAACCCTCTACAAAACGTCTATAGTATCCACCAAGCCTAAGAAACTCAATTTCACCATCGATGTTGGTGGTTTCCAATCCGTAATAGCCTCAATTTTCCGAGGATCCACCCTTATTCCTTCTACCGATACTACATGACCAAGGAAAGTCACCTCCTTTAGCCAAAATTCGCATTTACCAAATTTGGCATACAATTGCTTATCACGTAAGTAATTGTAATACTATCCGCAAATGCTGGTCATGTTCCTCCTCACTTCTCGAATAAACCAATATATCATCTATGAACACTACCACAAACCGTCTAAATATGGTTGAAAGACTTGGCTCATCATGTCCATAAATGCAATGGTGCATTGGTTAATCCAAACGGCATCATTACAAACTCATAGTGTCCGTAACGATGTCCGAAATGCCGCCTTATAAATGTCCGCTTCTTTCACCTTAAGTTGGTGATAACCCGACCTTAAATCAATCTTGAGAAAGCTCAAGCTCCTTTTAATTGATCAAACAGTCGTCAATTTCTAAGCAGAGGATACCGATTCTTGATCGTCAATTTATTCAACTCGTCTGTAGTCAATGCACATACGCATCGATCCATCCTTCTTCTTGACGAACAAGACTGGTGCTCCCCACGAGACACACTTGGTCGAATGAATCCCGATCCACAATTCTTGAATTTGAGCTTTGAGCTCACCAACTCCTTCGGTGCCATTCTATAGGGAGCAATGGACACCGGAGCCGTCCTGCAAAAGCTCAATGCCAAATTCTACTTCCCGATCCGAGGTATACCAGAAGTTCTTCAGAAATACATCAGAAATTCCTTCACCGTCCTCACATCATTCACGGATAATTCTTTGGCATCCAAAGCACGAGATAAAGGCTAGGAATGCTCCATATCCTTTCCGCACCAACTTCTCGACTTTTAATGCGGATACCACATTTGCCGATAGTTCTTTCGCTCACCAATCATTATGACTTCCTTATCATCCAAGGTCCCATCGACATTCGCTTTTTCAAAGACAATCCAATTGCGCCGATGGTTAACCAACCAATCCATGCCCGAATGAGATCGAACTCACGAAAGGTAGTTCCATCAAATTTGCTAAGAATACTTCCTCTTGGATTTTTAAGGGCACGTCTTTAAATATTTTATTATGATTATTGGTCGTCCTAAAGGACTAATCACCGTCATCTCATTTTCGGTAATTTGATTCTAAATTCAGATTTCCGGATATGGCACTAGATACATATGAATGGGTAGAGCCAATATCTATTAAGGCAATAACAGTACATCAAAAATGAAGAACGTCCGGTTATCACATCAGTGCATTGTCATTCCTCGTGGCGCCTAACCGCATAGACCGATCCAGTATCTTGCATCCGCATTTCTCTATTACCATTTCCTCGACCGGTGCACCTTGACCACGGCCACCCCATTACCACCACGACTGGTCCACGACCTCTGGCTGGCCGACATTACCCCGACCGTGCAGGCATCATTATTACGGACTTCTTGAGTCGTATCCATTCGTCGAGGACAACTTTTGTATCGATGTTCCATTGAACCGCATTTGTAGCATGCACTCGCTTTCCTCCAACATTCCCCAAAATGTCTCTTCCCACTCGGTGCAATCTCGACTTCGATTATTTGCTACCGGTTACGCCTTGAACCGATTCATCATTCCGGTTTCTTCTAAAATCTCTTGGAAGAACCAGATCATTGTGTCCTCTCTTGTTTCGGATCTTTCTGCTCGCTGCTCGAAGTTCTTAGCCTCTTGGCTATTTTGGCCTTCTCCACCGAGTGGAAAAATTTCTAACTTGTCATGGAGCAATCGTAACCCTCACTCATCATTAAGTCCATCCTCAAACGCATACAACGCTCATGATCTGTTGCTACAATTGTCCGCATAACGGCTCGGACGTAAAACTCACTTCATATGTCGCCACTTGGTCTTACTTCCTTGGACAAGATTCAGAAATTCCTTCCTTCGAGCGTCTACATAGCTCGTTCGACGATTTTCCTTGAAAGGCGCTTTAAAGAATTCCAGATTAATCGGTGCGGCTTGATGCCTTCTAATAAATGAGCCACCACCGACACGCCTCATCTCTCAATAAGGATACAGCTCCTCTCGCTTTTTGCTCACCGTGCATTCCATATCATCCATAATCCGTTCCACGACTTGAGCCAAGATTCACCACATTCGAGCTACACCGAGACTCCTCTGAAAACTTCGCATTATTTGCCTTAAGTCGCTCTCAAATTGACCCACGAGTTGTTGGCTCAATTCTAGTTCCAATGACCCTTTCCAAGACTCGTAACATTGCTCGAGTCAATGCATTATCTTCTTCCATGTGATCGCGTGATCCGGTCTCACTTTCAATTGACGCAGGTGCGTCTACTTCTAGCATATGATTTGGTGCTTCAGTTGTAGCACCTCGGCCTCTACCACGGCCACGTCTACCACGTCCACGACCACGCCCTCTAGTGCTCATGATAGCTTGTTCGCTTATCGATTACAAGTTTTATGAATCGTAATTTTGTTTCGGTGTTTATTAGCGATATTTTATGAGATTTAAGATATAAAGTTGTTTTTCGCAACATTTCCTATAGTCTCAATCTCCACGTTTTCACGCCTAAAACTAGAAGTTCTAGAGTGTTCCTATGATCATATCATAGTAATCATTAAGTAATAAATACTTACTTGACTTGTCATGGGATGCTTGTGGTGCCATCTTGATTTTTGAATGATTTCATACGAAATTATTTTGAACCCAAACCACAGTAGAATTTTTGAAGCTGGCTTTGATACCACTAAATGTAACACCCCAAACCCGGTCTATGCGTTGAGACTAGATTTGGTTTGTCACATGAATCGAGTTATCTTTAAATTTGCAATAAGTTGAAAACTTCAATATAAATTTCGTGTTTTAAAATAAATAAATAGAAGAGTATTTGAATTTGATAATATTTGAAAACATTAGTTGAAAATCATTGTATTATCAAAACTTTTAAATAGTTTGTTAATGAATTGACTATAATAAAATATTTATAAAAGAATTTCATATACTTGAAAACCAAAATTTATTTTAAATAAAGCATCATAAAATCACGACCATTAATTAAAAAGTCCAAAGTTTAGTTTAAAACCCAAACACACATAAAAATCCAAAAGTTATTTATAGAGGCCCTTATTACAATAATCCATAATAGAAAAAAATATTTATTGAAAGTTCGAGTTTAAATAACCCTCTCTCAAAGATGGCCTCCACGAAGTCATCCTCGCCCAAGTCCACATCAATTTCCATTACCCGAGATGGAAAGAATTTAAAGGGATGAGTTACTTAGAACTCGGTGTGTAACTCACCTACCACCATTATTGGGCCGATTATCAGACATAATCTTCGGGCTTGAGCCCAATTCGAGAATTCAACAATATATCATGAATTAACACAATTAATAATGCATGTAAAATGAAATTTCCCATACCTAATATCCATCCGCTAACACCCCTGCACCAACCATCACACCGGGGATCAAGTCAACCCACCCCGCCATCACACCAATCGTAGGCATTAAGCCTTTTTATAATTGTGGCATAGCCACCTAACTAGAGGCAATAAGCGATATTGTGGTGAAGCCACCGAACTAGAGGCAATAAGTCGATATTGTGGCGAAGCCACCGAACTAGAGGCAATAAGCCGATATTGTGGCAACTGGCCATTCTTCTCTTCATATATCCCACCCATGCAATTATACATGTACTTTAAAATATAAAATTTATTAACAATACATAACATGGTGGGTTTATCAATAACATTTCATTTGGCCCATAATTATAGCAATTTGTCCATTTAGCAGTTTAGTGAGCTTTGGCCCATTTACCGAACTAAAGTGTTTTGACTAAATTTTAACAAACTAGAGTATTTTGGCCCATTTTCACGAACTAGAGTATTTACGCCCATTTTCACGAACTAGAGTATTTACGACCCATTTTCACTTAACTAGAGTATTTACGGCCCATTTTCACTTAACTAGAGTATTTACTACCATTTTCACTTAACTAGAGTATTTACTACCATTTTCACGAACTAGAGTATTTACGGCCCATTTTCACTAAACATCAAATTTTCATAATAACAATTAATTTCTTGAGGTGTTTTCGTAATTTTCACGATTTAGTGGTTTTACGTATTTTCGTTAAAATATCAATTTTTGCGCTTTTACCGATCTAGTCGTTTTTACGATTTTGCTTCCATACCGAAATTTGACATCCAACCAAAAATAATGAGTGTGAAATTACACCTCGACACCGTGAGTACTAACCCTTCACGCCTCTCGGCACCTAAAATATATTTTGATCCGTTAGACAACTAATTCAGTAAAATAAATCTTAATCGATAATAGATCCAAAATCTTACCCTCTTGATTTTGAATCACTTCGATTTTCGGTTTTCCTTCGTTTAATGATTCGTTCGTCGTCGAGAATCCACCAACGATAATGGTTCTAAGTTCGTACCACTTGAATAATGGACTTCCTTGGAAGATGGCCCAACCCTATGGAAAATCCCGATGACCAAACCGCTCTTCGCTTGAATGGGGATTTACTGGATCCGCCTCTTAACGTGACTAACCACCGCCTTTTCTTCCCTATTTTGATCTTCAAGATCCAAAGGAATTTAGTTAGATCTAAAATAATATCAAATGTTACTAGAGATTTAAAGAGATTTGATTTCCTTACCAAAATAAAACGCTTCCAACGCTTCTCCCGATCACTTGAGTTCCGATCTCCGTTATTGCACTAAATAATAATAACGAAGAGAACGTTATTAGAATGAACGCTATATCAATCCAAAAGACCTCAATAAACCAATGATATTCGCCATAATATCACTTATTAAAACGAAAATAAAAAAGAAGAACCCTTACCTATGATCCACGATCGAAAGGAAAGAATGGAGAATGGTGTCTAAATGATGAAGGGTTCGCTATGTATGATCAAGGAAAAGAAGAATAAATATTTGGTTTATAGGCACAATAGCATTCGGCCAAGAGAGTGAAGATGGAGAGAATTTTCGATTGAAAAGAAATAATATAAGAACGAAAGGATGATGGTGATGTTGTTGCTTGATGTCAAAGAGAAAAGAAGAGAAGAAGAAAAAAATGAACTTTAGGTCTTTGGTATATTCGGCCATGGCAAAAGAAAGAAAAAAGATGATTCTTTTGGTATGGATGATTTGACACAAGAAGAAAAGGCACAAAGAATTGGCTATCGAGATAAGCAAAAGGAATAACCAAATGGTCACAAAATTTGAGCTTTACTAATGCCCTATTCGCCAAGATGAGAGTTTGAGAGGAGAAAACAAAGAAAAAATCTGCACAATGTGCAAAGAATGACCAGAGAGAAAAGAATGAGATTTTTAGCCAAACTAACAAAATTTTGGCTCCTTCCCTAAACCAATGTTGCCGTCCAACACATGGTCAATTGGCCATGATTTCTTTCCAAATTTTCCCCTTGATAAGTGCCTTATGTTCCCCCTATCTTTCCTTAAACCTTTGATTCCATGCCATAAGTTAGTTGTTTCCTTAATCCATTGATACACTAACCAAAAATACATGGTCAACACCTTCCTTATATGTTTCTTGCCGACACTTCCTATCCATGAGCAGCAAATTAAAAACAAAAATTCATTTAGGTGTTATACAAGGATTCAACCTCTTCCCCTTGCTAGAACCCATGCGCCAACTCCACCATGCCATATGCTCATTTTATGACACTTTTAGCACATAATTTAGCTTAAGTCTTAATCACCTTTGTTTCACTTCAATAAATTCTCAATTAATAAATTTTATTCTTTCTTCAAATTATGCTTTACCCTCTCAAAGACTTCAATAAGTACCAAATTAAAATAAAAGATTTTTCCTTTAAAATCTAAACACCAAAATCATGCAAAATTAAATACTCGATTTTTAGGTGTTACATGTGATTTATGATATGAATTATAGAAGGGTAGAAATGGAACATAGATTAGCATGATAAGTACATGAACCTTAGGACTAGGTTACCCCAACAATTACATAAAATTTTAAGTGCCTAATTAAACAAACATGTGGTTAAGTCACGAGTTAGGTGTGGCAACCATTGTGCGCATGTCTAGGATTGGTTTTGGTGGGAGCTTGGTATTTAAGCAGATCTGCATGACTCACCTCCCTCCACTGAATCCTACAGTGCGTAGCTTTGGCTCACCCTAACCAAGAAGACTTAGTCACAAGCTAAACTCAATAATTAAAACCCGAAAGGGACTAGCCACATTTTATGGAAACCCTAGTTTTAAAAGTCAACAAACTACCCTTTTGAGATTATGAAAATTTTATTTTTGAAAAACTTTCTAAGAATTTTAATTTAAAATTACCTAAATACCCTAGTGGTAAAATTATTAAAATGCCCTTGGTTTTAAAATTTCCATGTTACCCTTTATTTCAATAAAATTTCCCTACTTTGCAAGAATATCCAAAAACTTTACAAAATATCAAGACACCCTAATTTGGAAAATTTATGAAATTACCCCGGATTTGTAAAATGACCAAATTACCCCTAACCTGTACAAATGGCCAAAATACCGTCAGTAAGAAAAATTACCGAAGTACCCTCAAATTAGAAATCTTTAAAAAAAACCTTTGTTTTGAAAAGTCACCAGGAACCATATTTTGCGAAAAATTTCCGAAAAGACCCTAGCTTGTAAAATTATAAAAAATACCCCTAGGGTATAAAATTACAATTTTACCCTCGAAATTTTTTCAGCAAGTATTTTAATTTTGTGAAATATCATCAATCTCTATTTTGCAACATTTTCAAATACCTTATTTTGAAAATTACCAAAATACCCCTATAGGACAAAATTACAAAAATACCCCTGGGTAGTGAAAAACAACAAACAACGACAACTACAACATTTCTCTGTAATGAACGCAAGTTCATGTGTGTGACTAAATGAATGATGTGAGATTGTATGTGAATGACTCGAAAGAACTACTTTCTAGAACTATTAAACATAAAATTGTCTATGTTAAGTCAGTGGAACAAAGCTAATACATAAAATTTATTAATCAGATAAACGCAAAGCGAAAGTATGAATTCAAGGGGACGTGGTCGTAACGTGCGTGGCCGTAGAAGAGGCCGAATGACCGTGTCTGAACTCGTTAGATCGGGTCAAGGATTTGAGAATAAAATACCACCACCATCACCACCGATGTGGAATATCGTGATCGATCGGGATGACGCAGTTGTCACGTGCAATGCGATGGGTTTTAGAAAGGGGTTTTAGAAAGGGTGGCTAGAGCAGGTGGAGCCAACGGAGCTGAGGTGTTTCGTGGTATATCTGGTGTGGCACCCAGTACCGCTAAGTATTGGTTAGAGGCGACTGAGCGGATTATGGATGAGCCCGACTTAACTGACGAGGAGAAGCTGAAAGGGTTGGTGTCGCTTCTTCGCGATGAGTCATATCAATGGTGGCTCACGGTGCGAGATGGTGCTACAGCAGAGGAACTTACTTGTGAGTATGCTAAGGTGGAATACCTGAAGAAGTATGTTGGTGCCTATTATATCGATGCACAGAGGAAGGCATTTCTGGGGCTGGTTCAAGGGAACAAGTCCGTAGTTGAGTATGAAGCTGAATTCTTAAGGCTGAGCCGCTATGCTCGGGGCATAGTGTTTACAGAGCATGAGCGGTGTGTCCAATTTGAAGACAGACTAAGAGATGACCTGAGGTTATTGATAGCCCCGCAACAGGAGCGGGAGTTTGCTGTATTAGTGGAAAAGGCTAAAGTAGCCGATGGTATCAAGGATTCTATAAGGCAGAACACTGAACGAAATAGACAGATGAGGGGTTTTAGGTCGTCTGAATCGTCAGGGAATGTGCAAAAGAGGCCTAGAGTTGATGGGCCACAAGGTCAGCGGACTGTGACAGGAGGCCAATATCGTACTTGTGATTAGTGTGGAAAGAAGCATCTAGGAGAGTGTTGGAAGAAGACAGGAGGATGTTTCAAATGTGGGTCTAAGGACCATATGATTAAGGACTGTCTGATGAGACTAGATGGGAATCGACCAAGAGCTCGTAATGTTAATCAGTGGTAGAGGTGGACAAAGAATTTCGGTGGGTCGTGGTCTGAATAATAGAGGAAATGGTGCTAGTAGAGGACGTGGAACACCGGGCTGAGGTGGTGGTAATACAGAGGCAAGACAGCTGGGCTTGGTGTATGTGGTTCGCCGTAGGGAGGACAGAGACGCATCGAACGTCATAACCGGTATGTTCTTTATTTATGGCACGCCTTATTTTGTTTTGATCGATGTGGGCTCGACCCATTCTTATGTTGCATGTAGTGTAGTTGAAACACTAGGCATAGCCTCTGAACTCTCTAATAAGGAGATGACTGTAGTAAGCCCACTAGGTCAAACTGTAGTGGTAAACAAGATATTTCGGAGTGTGCCTTTAAAGCTTCAGGGAGTAGTATTCCCTGATGACTTAATGGAATTACCCTTCGGGAAATTTGATCTTATACTTGGCATGGATTGGCTATGAGCATCGGGTCAGATTGGATTGTGTAGCCAAACGAATGGAGTTAAGGACCCCAGAGGATGAGGTGATGGTTATGATAGGCAAAAGGAGGAACTATTTATTTAACATAGTTTCGGCATTGAAAGCGGATAAGATGGTTGAAAAGGGTGTAAGGTATTTTTGGCTTTCATTTGTGCTTTGGATACAAACGAAGGGGGAGTTAATGGAGTCAGAACTATAAGGGAGTTTGTGGATGTCTTTCTGGAGGAATTACCAAATACCCGGACGGGAGGGAGTTTGGAATCGACTTGCTGCCGGGTATAGCTCCTGTGTCCATTGCCCCATACAGAATGGCACCAAAGGAGTTGGTTGAGCTTAAGGCTCAGATTCAGGAATTACTTGACCGTGGTTTCATCTGACCCAGTGTGTCTTCATAAAGAGCACCGGTCTTATTTGTGAAGAAGAAGGACGGAACTATGCGTATGTGCATAGATTATCGTCAGTTGAACAAGCTGACCATCAAGAACAAGTACCCATTGCCAAGAATTGACGACTTGTTTGATCAGCTTAAGGGGGCCGCAGTATTCTCAAAGATAGATCTAAGGTTTGGATATCATCAGCTTAAGGTGAAGGAGGTTGATATCCATAAGACGGCTTTTTGAACAAGGTATGTGCATTATGAGTTCTTGGTAATGCCGTTTGGTTTGACTAATGCCCCAGCCGCACTTATGGACATGATGAACTGGGTTTTCCAACCCTATCTGGACCGGTTCATTATTGTGTTCATAGATGACATATTGGTGTATTCAAAGTCAGGGGAAGAGCATAATGAGCACCTCCGAATTGTGTTGCAAGTGTTGAGGGAGAAGAAGCTCTACGCCAAATTCAGCAAGTGTGAATTTTGGCTTAAGGAGGTGACGTTCTAGGACATGTGGTATCTGCCAAGGAATAATGGTGGATCCTCGGAAGATTGAGGCAGTTTTGGATTGGAAACCCCCTAGGTCTGTGGCGGAAGTTCGGAGTTTCTTAGGATTGGCAGGCTATTATAGAAGGTTTGTAGAAGGGTTCTCGTCGATAGCCGCGCCTTTAACAAAGTTATTAAGGAAGGAAGTTCCTTTTATATGGACTAATAAGCAACAGGAGAGCTTCGAGAAGCTTAAGAAGGTTTTGACCGAAGCTCCAGTTTTGATTCAGCCAGAGGCAAGGAACTATTTTGTAGTGTATTGTGATGCTTCCCATACAGGATTGGGATGTGTCCTTATGCAAGATGGGAAAGTAGTCGCTTATGCGTCTCGACAACTAAGGCCACATGAGGTTAACTACCCAACGCACGACTTGGAATTGGCGGCAGTGGTCTTTGCCCTTAAGGTGTGGAGGCACTATCTATATGGAGAGAAGTCAGTGATCTACACATACCACAAGAGTCTTAAGTACTTGTTGACTCAGAAGGAGTTAAACTTAAGACAGCGAAGGTGGGTGGAACTATTGAAGGACTACGATTGTTCCATAGAATATTACCCGGGCAAGGCGAATATAATGGCGGATGCCCTAAGTCGGAAGGTTGTGTCAGATCTGAGGGCGATGTTCGCACATCTGAGCTTCTATGATGATGAAAGTCTGTTGGCAGAGCTGCAAGTTAAGCCAACGTGGTTGAATGAAGTCAAAGAGGGACAGTTGGTGGATGAGGATCTAAGTGCTAAGTTAAGACAAGTGTAGAATGGAGAGTTGGAAAATTATAGTTTTAATGAAGAGGGAGTATTGTGCTTCAAGGGTAAGGTCTGTATGCCGAAGGACGAGGAACTTAGGCAAAGAATTCTTCGGGAATCGCATAGTAGCCCTTATGCTATGTATCCTGGATGCACTAAGTTATACAGAGATCTAAGGGAACAGTTTTGGTGGCCTGGTCTGAAGAAGGAAGTTACTGAATTTGTTGGCAAATGCTTGATGTGTCAACAAGTTAAGGCGGAGCACCAAGTTACATCGGGATTGCTTCAGCCAATACAGATTCCCAAGTGGAAGTGGGAGAGAATTACCATAGACTTCGCTAGTGGGCTTCCCCTTACGCCTACTAAGAAGGACTCGGTATGGGTGATAGTGGATCGGTTGACAAAGTCCGCGCACTTCATTCCAGTGCGGATGGATTATTCTTTGCAGAAGTTGGCGAGGTTATATGTGGCAGAAATTGTGAGGTTGCATGGAGTTTTGATTTCGATCATCTCGGATAGGGATTTGAGGTTCACGTCTTGGTTTTGGAAAGCACTACATCAGGCTTTAGGCACCAAATTGGATTTCACTACGGCTTTTCATCCACAGTCGGACGGCCAGTCTGAACGAGTAATCCAAGTCTTAGAGGATATGTTACGGGGTTGTGTGATGGATTTCAGAGGAAGTTGGGAGGAATATTTGCCTTTAGCAGAGTTTGCCTACAATAATAGCTATCAGGCAAGCATTCGAATGGCACCGTACGAAGCACTATATGGTTGGAAGTGTCGGACTCCTACATGTCGGACGGAATTGGGAGAACGTCAGATTTTGGGTCCAGAAATTGTGGCAGAATCTGAGGAGAAGGTTGGTGTAATTCAGGCATGGTTAAAAGAAGCATCTGATAGGCAGAAGTCGTATGCAGATCTCAAACGGAAAGAGATAGAATTTGATGTGGGAGATCAAGTGTTTCTTAAAGTTTCACCTTGGAATAAGGTAATGAGATTTGGTCGAAAAGGGAAGTTAAGTTCGAGGTTCATATGACCTTATCGAGTATTGAACCGAATTGGACTGGTGGCATACCAGTTGGAGTTGCCTACGGAATTGCAACATATGCACGACGTATTTCATGTTTCCATGCTACGTCGATATCGATCAGATCCGTCTCACGTAGTTCCGGTTGAAGAGGTAGAGCTGAGACCAAATCTGTCTTATGAGAAAGAGCCTATCCAGATTCTGGAAAGGGATGTGAAGATGCTTCGAAGGAAGTTAGTTCCCCTAGTCAAAGTATTATGGACAAATCATGGATCGGAAGAAGCTTCATGGGAGCCAGAAGAGACGATGCGACAATAGTACCCTCACTTATTTTAGTCAGGTAATTTCGAGGATGAAATTATTTTAAAGGGGTAGAATTGTAATATCCTGGATTATGGTTTGTGCATTTAAGCTTAATTATATGAAATAGCATGTCTTATGTGTTATGAATGTGTTATGTGAATTTTAGAATCTTGAAATATAAGGAAAATGCCTTAGAAAAATATCGAGTTTTAAGTCTAAAAGAGGGAACTGAAGCAAGGTGGCCTTAAGAAAATAAATAAGGGAAATATGACACACAAACGGGCTAGAAAAAGTGGCTTGGAGGCGCCACTTAGGGCCTCTGTGAATGACGCCATGGGCTATGAGGAAGGACCTAGGATCGAGTCGCATGGGAAGATAAATAAAGCTTTTATTTTTGAGGCAATATGAGGAAGAGATGGACGGCATGGGGAGTCTCTAAGAGGAGTTTAAGATGTGCTTAAATTCCCTTGAAAATTTTGGCTAAGGTAAGGATAAATGGTGATTTTATTTTAGATTAATTTTAAGAGGATAAAGAAGAAAAACAAGGGATGAGATAGGAGGAGATTAAGTGGCCGGCCAAGGGACTCTAGGCTTAGTAATTTCGGCAAGAGGGGGGAAAAGAGAGGCCAATCTTCATTCTTCCTTTTTCCTTTGTTCATCTGCCGAAAATCCTCTAGCAAAATTCTTCCCCTCTCATTAAATTTGCCAAAACCGAATACTCCTTACTTAAAGTCCATCATTGCCTATTTCTTCACCTTTCTCTTTTTTTTTTTTTTTTTGTAAACTTTCCAAAAGCCGAAAGCAAGTTCCTCCCAAGCCATAGCTGAATTCTCTATAAGTCTCATACACCCATCTCTTTTTCAATTCAACCAAAAGTCGAATCTCCCTAGTGTTCTCCAAAATTGAATCCCTCTGAGCTGTTAGGCAAGGTGCTGTCGATTTCTATAAGAGAAGGTAAAGACCAAATGTCATTGATTTCCATTCTTTTCTTTTAGATTTGTTGAAATCTAGAACTAATCCCATCAATCTTCTTGTTTGCCAAAATTTGGAGGGATCTTTCGGGATTTTCAGTGTGGTCAACCATAAGGAGAATTATTCGGGATTTTCAACATCCAAGGTAGGTTTTGTGACATTCAGCCATAGGCCATTCTTATGTGACCTAAAGATTTGAATTAAATCTAACCTATGCCTATAAGTATTTCGACACCTTCGTAACCAAGTAGCACTTTTCGGGATTTGGGATTTGCAAGGTAGGTGGGTCTATGTATTCACCAAGGCCATGTTTGGTGTCATAGATCTAATTCATAATCATTCAAAAGCTGGAAACTAACCTTTTAAGTGATCTAATGTTAGTCGAATACAAGGTAGAAGGATTTCAACGTTTCGGGATTTGATTAGTAGTGAAATTGGCACCAAGGTAAGAATTTGATTACAATAATCCTATTAGGATTTGGTTTTATATAGAATGGCTTTTTACTAATAAGATTAGGGTTGGTAGAATATAGGCGAAGAAAGATCTAAAGCAGTAGATTGGATTTTCGGGATTTGGAATGAATTTGCTAAGTAAATCAGGTGTGTACTTCACACTATTTCTTAATAGATGTAAGGCAATATTTAATATATATGTTATAATATTGTGAATGTGGCTAAGTTACCATGCGATGGTACAAAGTACTTAGGTACGTTTTTCCTACTCCTACTAGGAATATAATACGATCTATTATGGCACATAAGTGCAACTATAAGAATGTGAATAAAGCATAAGGCATAATTTTTTGCATGTTTTGCATGACATGGGGCATATGGGTGATATGTAAAGGGGAAGTGAATTGGTGGGTTTTATACCCCAATATAAGAATGTGGTGACTTATGTCACAATATAAGAATGTGGTGACTTATGTCACAATATATGAATGTGGTGACTCATGTCACAAAATAATTATCAGGTGGCTATGCCACGAATTTTATAAGGGCGATGAACACGTCGACTGCAGCAACTGCCTTCGATGGTGTGTAGTGGATGGAGGGTTGACTTAGTAGTCCCCACGATGTGACGGTTGGTACGGGTGATGTGTAGTGGATGGATATATAGGCTTGGGTTCGGGATTGCATCATTTTATGCTATATGCATATGTATGATTTGATATGCCATAACTGTTGAGATTTAGTGTTGATTGTACACATTGAGTCTGTTTGACTCACCTCTTGTGGGAATATTTTTCTGGTGATGATCAGTGATGGACCGGGTCGGCAGGAGCTTAGTGGTGACCATGCCTAGCACGATTTTTATTAGTTGGACATTTTATGTTATTTAAGTACTTTAAATTTTATTTTGGGTTTTATTTTGATATAATAAGCCCGTAGTATGAATTGTTTATGCATGCAAATTTAATTAACTAAGTATGACACGATTTTGATAATTCAAAGTTAAAAGTAAATTTCTCTTAAATTTTAGAGTTAAATGTATTAACATCTAAACAACACGATTTTTTTTTTAAATTCGAGCCCAACCCAAACCAACTGTTTTAAAAAATCACACAAGTTTTTGGCAAGGCCCAAATAGAATTCGAAAGGGTTTTTCTTTAAAAGCATGCCATATCCGGTCACAAAATTTCTTATGGTCAAAATTTTTCTTAGGTTTTTAAATTATAAATTTTTACGTCTCAAATTATTAGATTTAACAATCAACCTCGGTTTTCATTAAATACCTTTTTAAAAATCTTTTTTTTTTTGAAAATTGGTTTTCTTTGAATCTTTAAAAGACTATACGTACGTTCAATTCGTGTGACATATCAAATCTGGTCTTAATGCATAGACCGGGTTTGGGGTGTTACAATTATGGCTTAATTTTATTTGGGAAATAATATCTTGTATATATAAGGTGATGTTTGATTATGTGTTTCGGCAATAAGCTAAGTAATAGATGTTAGTCAAGTTATATTATGTGTTAGTTAGATAATAGACATGTCATACATATATGCATGTGGTGTACTTGATAAATGTTTGATTTGCTCATGCGAGTGGTCTTAAAATTCGGCTTTGTAATTGTAAAATGATATGAATTGTACGGATTTTTGAAAATGGCTCAATTGGTATATTCATATGCACAAACTTGTAGTAGGAAAATATGCATGTTTTTGGTCTTTTAAATGATATATAGTTGTCTTTTAAATAGGCTTAAAGTTAATAAATAAAGTACATACAAATTCGGTTTCTGATAGTTAAATGAGTAATGCATGTTTGAATTTAGCTTTTATAAATTTAATTGATTAGCTGAATAGTGGATAAGTTGATTTGTATTGTGCGTATATAGTTTATGATTGAATGGTTCCAATTTGATATGGTGAAATCGCATAATGATTTTATTTACTCAATGATATATATTTATATAATTGATCAATTGGTATTATTGTTTATGTCACATATGATTTTGGACATTAAGTTTTGTGATATGATTTGTTTGGTCTATTAAATGCATGTATACTATTAAGTAATAAAGTGTTTAATAGTTATTAAGTATTCAAATATCATTGAAATGATAAGTTCACAATTTGTGCGTATATTTAGAAGCAAATTTTGTATGGTTTTAAGGCATGTTTATTTAATTATAAATATGATTATATGCAAGTGAATTGTATTTGTTTTACAATTAATAGTGTATGTTTAACATTTAATCAGCCATTTGTTTTATTTATGTGTATATGACATGTGTGCATATGTAATAGTTCGGAAGTTGTGTTTTGTTTGGGTAATGCCTCGTAACCCTAATCCGGCGACGGATACGGGTTAGAGGTGTTACATATATAGTGGCAACAACAAGATTGCTAGAGATATTCAAAAATATGGGAAGACTCAATGAGAAATGCTCTTATGAAAATATAAAATGACCCATTTATTTTTGTGCCTGAGTTTCCAGATTTCATATTTGAACCATGGAGTCCACAATCAAAGAGGAAGCAAAGTGATTCATACAAAAATAAAGAAAATGCAGCAAAGGATGAGTCGAATTCGGAGGGATCTACAAATAAAAAAATGGGGGATCTTGACTTTATTTTATTTTTGTTCTTAGGTTATTTAATATTTTAGGATTAGGTTTTACTAGGAAATTTTTTTTCGCATAATAAAACAAGAGGTGGAATTCATAAATAAAAAATGAACAAGTCGCAAAGTGCAAAGTGTGACAATAGATATATATACATGTCTAGGATTGGATCTAGAGAGAGTTTGGTACTTAAGCAGTCAAATTGACTCACCTCCTCTTTTCTAGAATCTTACCTGGTGTATAGTATCTACTCACATTTACACAATGAGGACATTATTCATCTTAAGTAGGTGGGATCAAAAAATTGAAACTATGCCACTCAGAATAAAATTTTCTTTCAGTTGTGATTAGGTTATATTTTGTTCAAAACTTTGAAATTTTGTTAAGCATGCTAAACTTCAGTATGAATAAAGTTTGATTATTTCAATAATTATTATGTCAACTGAAATATGACATAAATGTATTTTTAATAAAGCATGCAAATCATACCATAAAACCTTTAGTTCCTTATGAAAGTTAGGCATGCATGAAAGTTTAAGTCTCTAGAATTTACTTAGTAGTTTCTTGAGGCGAAATCCTAGGAAGCATGGGAAGTTGAAAATGATTTAGGCAACTTTTATTTGGACCGTTTAAGCCTTTCAAGCCAACTATGATGAATTTTTATCGCTTGAAACCCAACTTGGAGACTATATGGCCTAATTTTATTTGAACCCTTGCAATATTTAACCATCACTTTTCTCGTAATTATCTTTAAATTGTCCCAATCACTAGACTTAATAATATTTAGAATGTTCCTTGAAAATGAGTTTGGGGGAGTTCAAAAGAAGTATCAAATGCTCAAAAAATTGTAGTATATACAGTAAAATGCTCGTGTTAAAAAAATTGAGCATATGTACTTGAAAGAAAATAGATGAACAAAAGAGCGTGTGAAAGCAAAGTAAGTTGGTGTATTAAAGATAAATATTCCGAAGGTCCCATTGAAGCTGAGCCTAGGGTTTTTAGCCTAAATTTACCTATTTTTTATCCACCCCTAGCCTAGCCACGTTACAACCTTTTAAAAGACCTATTGATTCAAGTTTCTATGCTACCTACATTAGTGGAGAGAGATTGCTATGTTCAACATATAAAGGCATAAGTTAAACTTAATGATTGCAACATTCTTGATTAAGGGAATAAAATCAAATTGGTAGGAATTTAGCATGTCTTTATTGTGAAAGCACTTAGTCTATTTTTTCTATCATAATAATAATCGAGATTAATTTTAATGATTTGTATACATAAGTCGCATAAATATCAAATTTCTTATTTTTGAGCATAAGTATACTTAAATCATGATTTTTGAGAAGAATGTTGTTCTGAAGAATTTTTTCAAAGGTGTTTTTGAGAAATTCTTTCCAAATTTGTGCATTACTCGGGACGAGTAATAAATTAAGTTTGGGGGTGTGGAAACACAAAAATATACACACTTTTTCATGCCCTTTTTAACTCAAATTCATGTAGTTTCTGTAAAATTCTTGTCAAAAAATATTTAATTATTATAAAATAATTAAATTGTACTTAAATTATTAACATGTTAAATTTTACTTAATTTTATAATAAATTTTGATTAACTTTGATAATTTTTGACAGATTCGCACAAAGGACGAAAAATGGCTTCGCAGACACTACTAGAAGCACAAAACCGAGAAGCAATTTTGAAGCATCAAGGCGAATTAATTTTTCAGCCTAAGATAGTCCAAATTATGTGTATTAATTCATAATATAATTAATTTTAATTTTAACCTAATTTAATTTGGGTTAAATAAATTATTATTAAATAATTATGAAAAGTGGCCCAATTGAGCTGAACCGAGAAAACCAGTCCAAATGAGCACTGGGCAGCCCAAAATCGTCCCACATGCTGACCCAATAAGCTTGCTTGGCTGATTATTTAACTTGCAAAATGGCCCCTGAAGACTCCTTCAAATTGTATTCAAACCTGTAACAGCCTGATTTAGAGTCTAGTCAAAATAGTGGTTTTGAGACCACAAATTCGAAGTAGAAATATTTATTTTATGATTTTTTTAAGGTTCATGATATGATTGTTTGATTTTGTGAAAGTTTCATTGAGAAATTTTGTTTGTAAAGTGTCCAATTTGACTTTTAGGACTAAATTGAAAAAGTTGCAAAATGTGTGTTCTAGAAGCTTTAAATATGAATTAGTTATGGATTCTTAATTAGAGGAACTTAAATAGAAATTTTACCAATTTCTATTTTTATGGACAAAAATGGACATGTTTAGGAAAAATTTTAAAGAAAGGCTTTAGGGGCATTTTGGTCATTTGGTTAATAAAAAATAAAAGGGATAAATCAAGTCAAAATTGGTGTCCATCTTCTCTCCTTGGCCGAAATTTACAAGACACCATAGCTAGGGTTTTCTTCAACTTTCAAGCTTGATTGTAAGTACATCCTAGCCCCATTTTTAATGCTCTTTATGTTTTCAAAGTCGTATTCACCCGATCTTTCTATTTCTACCATCGTTTTGAAGTACGGTTCATATTTAAAATTTCACCCATGTATGAAATGCATTTGTTTTGATGTTTTATGGTAGAAAATGAAAGTTTAATGTATCATAAATGACTTTTGCTAATTGATTTTCGGTAAAAACGTAAAAAAGGACTTTTTTATAAAATTGTTAAATGTGTGTAAAAGTGTGATTAAATGAAAATGTGGACTGCTCTAAGTATAAAAGAGGATCGGCTAGGCTTGGGAATCAAAGAAATTGAATAGATTTCATTTTTATAGCCTAGGGGCAAAATTATAAATATGTTAAAGTTTAGGGGCAAAAATGTAATTTTCCATATTATAATTTTTGGGCTGGATTGAATAATGTGGATAATAAATGAGTTATATGTTATATTATAGATCAAGAAAAATGAGGTTTGGACCTAGAACGGGGAAATGAGTATTTGACAATTTAGTCCTTTTCGCTATTTTTATGTCGAGGTAAGTTCGTATGTAAATAATGCATTGTTATTTATGCTTTAAATTGTTTTATTATTATATGAATTGTGATTTAATTGTGAATGAAATCGACAAAGTTCGACAAATGAAAAATACCGGTTGAACCTTAGGAATAGGTAAGATACAAATGTCATGACATTAGGGTTATCTAAGATTACGTGTAAGACCATATCTGGGATATGGCATCAATTTGAGATTTCGTGTAAGACCATATCTAGGATATGGAATTGATATGAGATTTCGTGTAAGACCGTAGCTAGGCTATTGGCATTGATATGAGATTACATGTAAGACATATCTGGGATATGGCATTGGTACGAACTATATGTACGAGATTCCCGAGTATCCTTTAGTATTCCAAATGGTTCAACGGGAAATTCAACGGGTATGTCAAAGAAGAGAAAAAGTACGTGAGTACTATGAATTGGTACAGGTATGTTGTAACAACCCCAAACCCGGCCTAAAAGATAGGCCCAAATCTGGTGTGTCACACTGAAGGAAGTTGAAAAGCTAAGCAATTGTTTAGAAAAGTTTTATCAGATTTTTGAACTCCGAGTTCGTTGTTTGATTGAGAAAAATGTGATTTACTAAGTGATCGTTTAAAATTTGTTATTATTTTGAAAAATTGTTTTGTTATGAAAGTTGAACTTGTATCGTTGCGTAAACATGATATTTTAGAAAACGATTGCTAATGTTTTAAGAAAACCCTGTATTTATAAATTTAACAGTTATAAATGAAAACTTAGAAAAATAAACCAATGGCTTTATTACAAAATATTAACAAAAAATAAATAATCTAAATGAAAAGGCAAAATAGAAATTACTAAAGTTCACGAGTAGTATCTTCGATGTATAGTGAAACACCCCAAACCAGTCCACAAGCCCTGACCGGATCTGGTATGTTCCTCGAGTAAAAAGTTCAAATAAATCTTGTTTTTAATAAATAATATGTTGGTTCTATAGAAAATAAGTCTATTTAGAGATCGCGTTGTAAATGGTGTTTAATTAAGTTGATTTTTCATTAAAACGTTATCTTTATGAGAAAGATTATAAGTTAAAAGTTAACCGAATTTAAAACTTATTATTATTGTGAAAACCATAGGTATTTAGGTGTCAAAACAATTTAAGTTGTTTTTTCGAAATCATTTAATTATTTAGTAAACATTTGATCGTAGCATAATAAAAATCTAAAACGTAAAAATTTAAATAGTTTATAGCGGCCTTATTACAAAAACATAGCCCAAAAATAAATCCAGAAATGTTAAATGGAAAATGTAGTAAGTTTAATTAAAAAGAAATCGAAATACTGAGTTGAGCAATAGCCACCACATAGTCCTCGCTGACCCGATCTACCACATTAAGCGTCACCTAAAAATTTATCCCATAAAGGGTGAGTCAACAGACTCAATGTGAAACATTACGCTAAAAGCCCAATCGATCATAGCAATAAAGCCCATTTAAATAGAATTTAGCCATAAGCCCATTATATAGCAAATCAGATAATAATCGATTAAATCACATGTACATATAAAATGAGATGCAATCCCGAGCCCACCTAAATATCCATCCGCTACACACCAATTGCATCTACCAATCACACCGTGGGATTACTAAATTGACCTCCATCCGCTACACACCATCGAAGGCGATTGCAGATCAATCGCACATCACCCTTATAAATTATGGCACGACCATCGGATAATTGTGACAGAGTCATGGATTTATAATATGTGGCGAAGTCACCGGATTCATAATATTGTGACCAAGACACCGGATAATATGGTAAAACCACCAAACACTTCCCTTTATCAAAATCACCCATATGCCCATGCAATAAACATATTATTTCGATATTATGCCATATACCCCAAAATCATAATGGAATCATACACATTTCATATTCATGCTTATAGCATTATTAACAAAGTATTAGGGGGTAAACATACCTGAATATCATGTACCACTGAATGGTACCCGCAACCATTATCATACATATTTTCTTAACACATGCAAATCATTAATATTATCGATCTATTAGAAATTTAGTGTAGTGTTACACACCTTATAACAGTGAGAACTATAATTTCCCGCTCGTCGATACCTAAATATTTATCACGCTTGATTAGAACACTAATGCTTATAAAACTATATAATTGATAAGTATTCTAAATTCTTACCCTCGGAATCTCGAACAACAATTATATGCGATTTCTCTCCGATAGGTGCTTCATAACCCGATGAAAAAAAATGAACAAATAATGGCTCGGGTGTACGCACGACTTCAAATAATCGATCTTTATTGACAAAAGGTCCACAACCCGGTGGAAAGTTTCGGATCCTCGATCATTCTTCGTTTGAAATTTGAGGGTATCGCAGAACCACCCCTCTTCCAAAAACTCCTTACCGCTCTTTTCGAACCTATTTTGTTTGCCCCAAAATCTTACGTTCACAGAAAAATAATAATCGAACGATAGAGTCCCCTAAAACGAAATCGATTAGTAGTCTATCTAAAACAATATAACAAGTAATATAAAAATCCTTTACCTTGAATATTTAAATTCGATGGATCTCTCATTAATCATTGGCTACAAAAGAATTTCGAAATCCTCCTTTAAGGTTTGACCAAAGAGGATAAAAGGATTAGAGTCCTAAAATCGGCTAATCCAAAGAAGAAAAAGGAGAAAAGCAATGAGCAGTTAAACCTTACCATTAACGCTAAAATCGATTGCACCCTTACTTGATATTACAAAGAGATTCGGCTATATAGGAGAATGATTGACTTTGAAAAAGAAAGAGAAGAGAATGGGGTGTGATGTGATTCGGCTTGATGACAAGAAAAAGATTTGGCCTTTTCAAAAGAGAATAGATGTAATATCCTAGATTTAGGGGTTATGCGTTTAATGCATAATTCAAGTGATCGCATGCCTCAGTGTATAATTGGATGAGTTTTAGGGGTTCCTAAAACCCTAGGGTATAGGACAGTGCTTTAGGGAAATTTTGTTTTTAAATGTTAGTTAAGGGGGGCTAAGTTAAGGAGGCTTTAAGGAAATTTGTGGGGGAGTATATGACATAAATAGCCGAGTGGTAAAGTGGCATGGGACACCACCTAGGGTGCAAGAAAGCTTGCATCAAAGGGAGTTCAGGAGGGAGGAGGTTCGAGCTGCAGAAATTGCATTGTGGGCATTTGTTTTTGGCGTCAAGAGGGGGGAAGTGTTGGACGGCTTTGGGGCTTTGGAAAGATAAGGATAAGCTTGGTTTATTTTAAATTTTTGTTAAATATAGGAGAAAATTGTGACTTTATTTTATTTATTTTAAATTCTAGGATAAGAGATAAATGAGGAGAGAATAAGGGATATGATAGGGAAGAATTAAGGGATATGATAGGAAAGAATTAAGGGATATGATAGGAAATAATTAAGGGATATGATAGGAAAAAATTAAAGGATATGATAGGAAAGAATTAAGGGATATGATAGGAAAGAATTAAGGGATATGATAGGAGAAAGAGATGGGATTTGAGAGGGGGATGAGCAATGGCCGAATGTGGGACTCTTTAGCTTGTGAATTTTCGATTTTGAAGGGTGTAGGAAATAGATGTGCCAAAATTGTGTAGTATAAATAGGGGTGACCATCTTTTGGCTATTCTTTTCTTCATTTTATTTTCTTTTGCCGAAAATTCTTCCTCTCATTTTCTCTTTATACCGAATTTCCTCTCACTCTCTCTACCTATTCTTTTCTTTCTTTCAACCCCAATTTTACACCCTTTCTTGCATAGCTGAATATCCCTTGCCATTTAGAACCATAGCCAAAAATTGTATTTACTTGTGAAGCCATAGCCGAATCTCAAGGGGGACTCTATTCTCTTCTCTTGGTCACAAGTCTAATAACTCGAAGTAGAAAGCCAAAACCTCTCCACCTTTGTTCTTCATTGCCGGATTCTCCTAACTTTTATCTACACTCCTTTTCTTCTTCTCAACCTCGGTTCTATACCTATTTTGTGATAGCCGATTATCCCATCTCCATTTTGGAGTTCTTGCCGAATCTTTTAGAGCCTTTAGGGGGGAGGTGTCGACATTCCTTTTCATCAATCTTCCAATCGGTTTCGAGTATAGTAAGTATTTTCTTAGCAATCGAATTCTCTTCTTCTTCATTTAGTATGCCGAAACCAATGGTTGGCCTTGGTTTCTAAGGGATGGTCGAATGTATGAAGAGTCATAATATTGTGTTTCTTTTGTGTAGTCAACGGTAAGGAGCCTTAAGGAGGATTGTAAGGATTCGATTCATCAAGGTAAGTGTTATGTGGTGATTCAAGATTTAGTTAAGCAAAGTAGGTGGTTTGTAGTATTCGGCCATAGGCCATTTTATGAGTTTAAGTGATGACCGATTTCTGACTTTGGTTTTTAGGAGCAAATCGATAGGAATATGAGAGTTTCGGGATTGGGTAGACTGTACCAAAAAGGTGTGTAGTTATTCCACTGTTCTCTTGATTGTTTATGTGTGTATGTTGTTATATATGTGTGATATGATGTGAATGGTAGCCGAAATAAGGACTAAGATGGTGGATACCCATGGTGGGTGATCGAATAATCAGGTCAATACTTTATGATATTAAATTATCACTGATAAATATGTGCAATCGTGGTAAGCATGTGTTGAATACTCATCTAAATGATATTATTGCCATGATATATATGCATGGGAATTTGGGAGATGAATATTGAAGGATAGGGTGCACATTATGTACATGGTTTGATGTTAGCCTTGTGCTACATTGGCGCTTGATGTTAGCTATGTGATTCATCAAGGTGGGGTGTTGGCTATGTGCCACCACCTGGCGGATGATAGCTATGTGCATCACCGTGGATTGAGGATGACCTCGAGTCACCTCATAGATATTGACATGTGGGGTCACTTAGGTGATCGGTGGCGTAGCCACGGCCTTGGGCGGCAGGTCTGCCAAGGTAGGTGTAATGGACAAACACTAGATTGGGTTGGGCTTCATGATGCATATGTATGTATGTGGATTGTATGGATATGGGCCAAGCCCATATGTGGAGACATGTGAAATAACTATACACTGAGTCTGTTTGACTCACCCAATTTTTTTATCAAACCTTACAGGTGATGCATAAAGCTTGGACCGGGTTGGAGTGGCTGCGAGGTGGCCCATGCAAAAGAAGTTGTTTTCCTTATTTAATAAAATTTATATTTCCAGTATTTCCAATATCCATTTATTGTAATAAGGGCCTTATAGTATTTGTTATTATTTTTATTATGGATTGATGATTAAACTACTATGTGGAAATGAGTTTATGATTTAGCAACTTACACTTTAAAATATATGTTAAAGTTTTTAATCGGAGAAATTGTAATAACTTAGTTTTATTTGGAATTTTAAAATACACGAGGTTTTACAAGAAACCACAAATTTTTAAGTTTTACTTTTAAGTCAAAAATTTTGAACGTTTTCCACAGTGGCATTCTAAATTCGGTCGTGGCTCGTGGGCCGGGTTTGGGGTGTTACAATTTGGTATCAAAGCCCGGTTCAAAACTCACTTTGAGGGTTTTGGGCCCAAAAACATTTTTTTAATGTGGGCTTTTCAAAGATTTTGGCTTTCATAAATTTTTCAGGTTTATTCGGGCATGGCACCTGTATCTCTGACCCGAAGTCCACCACGTAAGTACCTCTAATTGTTGTGTGAATTATTATATGATTTGTATGTGGGTATGATGGGAACGTAGATTAGTGTATTAAGTTATTGAGCTTTAGGATTAGCTTACTCCAACACAGAATTGCATAAAATTTTAAAGCCTAATTAAACAAACCTATGAGTAAGTCGTCGAGTTAGGGTGTGGCAACCATTGTGCGCATGTCTAGGATTGGTTTGGTGGGAGCTTGGTATTTAAGCGTCCTAGTGACTCACCTCCTCTCCACTCGAATCCTATCTCAGTGCGTAGTAACGGTTCACCCTAACCAAGAGGACTTATTCACGAGCTAAACTCGATAATTAAAACCCGAAAGGGACTAGTCATCTTGTTTTAAAAAACCTTAAGTTTTCAAAATTACTCCTTTGATTTGTAAAACCATTTTATACTTGGAAAATTTTTGAAATATTTTGATTTACAAAATTACCCAAATACCCCAGGTGTAAAATTACCAAAATGCCCTTGGTTTATAAAATTACCATACTACCCACGACTTTTGTAAAAACATTATTACTTTACAAAAATATCAAAAACTCCTATTTTACAAAATAGTAAGATACCCTGATTTGGGAAAATTTACTAAAATGCCCCTAACTTTCAAAATTACCAAAATAACCCCAATTTCTAAAATTTCTGCAATATCATTGATTTGATAGAATTTTCAAAATAACCTCGAGATTTGTATATTTTGGAATGCCTTTGATTTGTAAAGATTTTCAAATTGATCCTGATTTATTACCAAAATACCCTGTAGGACAAATGACGAAAATACCCCTGGAATAGGAATGGACAAAGATGTTGAATGATGATTGTGTGTGTGATGGATATCATTGAATGTATGTGTTTCTACGAATTAGGGTAGAAAACTTGAAATGAAAACTCGAATGATCGAAAGAACTACTATTAAGCTCTTTTCATAAAATTGCTCATGGATAAACAATTGGAATAAATGCTAATTCATAAAATTTTTAAATCAGATTAAATCGCGATAGTAGACATGAGCTCTAGGGGACGTGGTCGTAATGTGCGAGGCCATGGTAGAGTTAGAATGGCTGTATCGGAACCCGTTAGATCGGGTCAAGGGTTTGAGAATGAGATACCACCACCACCACCAGCTGTTGGTGTGGAGTAGCAAGATCAGACGGGGGATGATGCTGTATCGCAGGCGGTGCTACGAGTTCTGGAGATGGCGGCAGGAGCAAGTGGAATTAGGGGAGCTCGAAAATCGGTACCCGAGCAACTTTGAGCCAATGGAGCTGAGGTGTTCCGTGGCGTATCTGGTGTGGCACCCAGTACTGCTGAGTATTGGTTGGAGGCAACCGAACGGATTATGGATGAGCTTGATTTAACGGCTGAGGAGAAAGTGAAAGGAATGGTGTCACTTCTTCGCGATGAGTCATATCAGTGGTGGCTCACGATTCGGGATGGTGCTACGGTGAGGATCTCACTTGGAAGTACGTTAAGGTGACTTACGGAATAAGTATGTTGGTACGCATTATATTGATCTTGCAGAGAAAGGCTTTTAAAATTTGGTTCAAGGAACAAACCCGTGGTGGAGTCTGGTGAATTCCTAAGGTTGAGCCGGTATGTTCGAGGAGTAGTGGCTACGGAGCATGAGTGATGTGTCCAATTTGAGGATGGACTAAGGGATGACCTGAGGCTGTTGATAGCTCCATAGCAGGAGCGGGAGTTTGCTTGTATTAGTAGAAAAGGCTAAGGTAGTGAAGGAATTAAGGACTCTATGAGACGAGCAGAGATAAGGATAGGAACAGGATAAGAGGAGTTTTGGACCGTCGAAATTGTGCAGGAGCCTTGAAAAGACCGAGGGTTGAGAATTTCTTTCGTGTTGCTAAGCCGACTATTGGAAATCTGGACCGTCCATGTGCTCAATGTGGGAGGTACCATGTTGGCGAGTGCTGGAATCGGGATCAAGAGTGTTTTAGGTGTATGTCTAATGCTCATTTGATTAAAGATTGTCCTCAGGATCCGAATAGGGCTCGGACAGTAGGTTAGGGTGGTGTGCAGCCAGACAGAGGTGGTCAGCAAGCGACGAGGGGTCATGGTCTGAACCATGGAGGAAATGGTTCGACCAAGGTCGTGGAGCACCGGCAGAGGAGTGAAGAATGCATGATGCGAGGTAGCCAAGGTTGGTTTATGCAGCCAGGCGTCGCGAGGAGGAAGATGTGCCAGAGGTGACAACGGGTACGTTCCTCATTTCTGGAATACCCTTTATTGCCTTGTTTGTTATAGAGCTAGTTTGTTCATGTGTTGCTAGTGAAGTGTATGGAACCTTGAATGCGAATCTTGAGATGGTATCTAGGGAAATGTGCTAGTTTTATTAAGATCAGAGTGCACAGAGTAGCGTAGTGTGGTGAGTTAGGACGTACGATTGTTCGTTAGTAAGTAATTTTGAGGACGAAATTATTTTTAAGGAGGGTAGAACTGTAATATCCTAGATTTAGGGGTTATGCGTTTAATGCATAATTCAAGTGATAGCATGCCTCAGTGTATGTTGGATGGGTTTTAGGGGTTCCTAAAACCCTAGGGTATAGGAGAGTGCTTTAGGGAAATTTTATTTTTAAGTGTTAGTTAAGGGGGAGCTAAGTTAAGGAGGCTTTAAGGAAATTTGTGGGGGAGTATATGACATAAATAGCCGAGTGGTAAAGTGGCATGGGACGCCACCTAGGGTGCAAGAAAGCTTGCGTCAAAGGGAGTTCAGGAGGGAGGAGGTTCGAGCTGCAGAAATTGCATTGTGGGCATTTATTTTTGGCGTCAAGAGGGAGGAAGTGTTGGACGGCTTTGGGGCTTTGGAAAGATGAGGATAAGCTTGGTTTATTTTAAATTTTTGTTAAAGATAGGAGAAAATTGTGACTTTAATTTATTTATTTTAAATGATAGGATAAGAGATAAATGAGGAGAGGGATATGATAGGGAAGAATTAAGGGATATGATAGGAAAGAATTAAGGGATATGATAGGAAAGAATTAAGGGATATGATAGGAAAGAATTAAAAGATATTATAAGAAAGAATTAAGGGATATGATAGGAAAGAATTAATGGATATTATAGGAGAAGGAAATTGGATTTGAGAGGGGGATGAGCAATGGCCGAATGTGGGACTCTTTAGCTTGTGAATTTTCGGTTTTGAAGGGTGTAGGAAATAGGTGTGCCGAAATTGTGTAGTATAAATAGCGGTGACCATCTTTTGGCTATTCTTTTCTTCATTTTATTTTCTTTTTCTGAAAATTCTTCCTCTCATTTTCTCTTTGTGTCGAATTTCCTCTCACTCTCTCTACCTATTCCTTTCTTTCTTTCAACCCCAATTCTACACCCTTTCTTGCATAGCCGAATATCCCTTGCCATTTAGAACCATAGCTGAAAATTGTATTTACTTGTGAAGCCATAGCCGAATCTCAAGGGGGACTCTATTCTCTTCTCTTGGTCGCAAGTCTAATAACCCGAAGTAGAAAGCCGAAATCTCTCCACCTTTGTTCTTCATTGCCAAATTCTCCTAACTTTCATCTACACTCCTTTTCTTCTTCTCAACCTCGGTTCTATACCTATTTTGTGATAGCCGATTATCCCATCTCCATTTGAGAGTTCTTGCCGAATCTTTTAGAGCCTTTAGGGGGAGGTGTCAACATTCCTTTTCATCAATCTTCCAATCGGTTTTGAGTATAGTAAGTATTTTCTTAGCAATCGAATTCTCTTCTTCTTCATTTAGTATGCCGAAAACAATGGTTGGCCTTGGTTTCTAAGGGATGGTCGAATGTATGAAGAGTCATAATATTGTGTTTCTTTTGTGTAGTCAACGGTAAGGAGCCTTAAGGAGGATTGTAAGGATTCGATTCATCAAGGTAAGTGTTATGTGGTGATTCGGGATTTAGTTAAGCAAAGTAGGTGGTTTGTAGTATTCGGGCATAGGCCATTTTATGAGTTTAAGTGATGACCGATTTCTGACTTTGGTTCTTAAGAACAAATCGATAGGAATAAGAGAGTTTCGGGATTGAGTAGACTATACCAAAAAGGTGTGTAGTTATTGCACTGTTCTCTTGATTGTTTATGTGTGTATGTTGTTATATATGTGTGATATGATGTGAATGGTAGCCGAAATAAGGACTAAGATGGTGGATACCCATGGTGGGTGATCGAATAATCAGTCGAGATTTTATGATATTAAATTATCACTGATGAATTTGTGCAATCGTGGTAAGCATGTGTTGAATACTTATCTAAATGATATTATTGTCATGATATATATGCATGGGAATTTGGGACATGAATATTGAAGGACAGGGTGTACATTATGTAGGTGGTCTGATGTTAGCCTTGTGCTACATTGGCGCTTGATGTTAGCTATGTGTTTCATCAAGGTGGGGTGTTGGCTATGTGCCACCTCCTGGCGGATGATAGATGTGTGCATCACCGTGGATTGAGGATGACCTCGAGTCACCTCATAGATATTGACATGTGGGGTCACTTAGGTGATCGGTGGCGTAGCCACGGCCTTGGGCGGCAGGTCTGCCAAGGTAGGTGTAATGGACGGACACTAGGTTGGGTTGGGCTTCATGATGCATATGTATGTATGTGGACTATGTGGATATGGGACAAGCCCATATGTGGAGACATGTGAAATAACTATACACTGAGTCTATTTGACTCACCCAATTTTTTTATCAAACCTTACAGGTGATGCATAAAGCTCAGACTGGGTTGGAGTGGATGCGAGGTGGCCCATGCAAAAGAAGTTGTTTTCCTTATTTAATAAAATTTATATTTCCAGTATTTTCAGTATCCATTTATTGTAATAAGGGCCTTATAGTATTTTTTATTATTTTTATTATGGATTGATGATTAAACTACTATGTGGAAATGAGTTTATGATTTAGCAACTTACACTTTAAAATATATGTTAAAGTTTTTAATCGGAGAAATTGTAATAACTTAGTTTTATTTGGAATTTTAAAACACAAGGTTTTACAAACAACCACAAATTTTTAAGTTTTACTTTTAAGTCAAAAAATTTTGAACGTTTTCCACAGTGGCATTCTAAATTCGGCCGTGGCTCGTGGGCTGGGTTTGGGGTGTTACAATAGAGATGGGAGGTTTTAGGTGTTATGGCTATGGTGAAAATGGAAGTAAGGTTTCGTCTATTACAAGAGAAAGAAGAAGAAAAGAAAGAGATGAAAAATGGCCTTAGTGCTATGATGATTTCGGCACTAGAGAGGAAAAAAAGAAAAGAGAAAATGTCTTCAAGGCTTTTGGTGTTTTCGGCAATAGGGGAAAAGAAACTTGAGAGAATAGGCAAATTAAACCAAAATGGTCAAAATGGAATGACCAATAGAAAAGAGAAAAAGAATGAAAGATGTTTACCTATTGCTAAGAATGCATTCGGCTAGGAGAGGAAAGGTGGAGAGAAAGAAAATTTGCTTTAGAGAAAGTACAAAATAACTCAATTGCCAAAGTGACCAATTAGCTACTAACCTACCAAAACCCTCATCAAAATTCGGTCACCCCCCTAGGCTCCCAAACCGTCCACATTCATGGTCAAAATGACCATGAAAAATTTCCAAAACATCACCTATTCATCAAGCCTTATGTCCCCTTATCCTTCCATAACACCTTGATTCCATATCTTAACTAATAACTTGCCTTTTTCCAGTGGTCTACTATCCAAAAAATGAAAGAAAATCCATCCATACCAAAAATAGAGCTTGACTGACACAATTGGAAAGAGAACAAAAATAAAAATCCTTCCAATTGCTAACCAAGGGATTCGAACCTCTCCCCTCATGCATTCACCCATGCGCCAACACCACTTTGCCAATTGACTTGTTGTGATTAAAACCTTATACCAATTTTTCTTAAGGCTTATCTTGCTTAGCTCCATCTTAAGACTTATAAATCTAATATTTTTCTAAGGTATTCTCCTACATACTGAAGTTCCTAAAACTCCCAAACATACTCAAACCACACATAGGCATGCTACTACATACAATTAAGTTAAAATGCATAACCCCTATATTCTGAATATTACATATAGCCACCCCGAGTCCTCCACGGCTCCCAATCCTCAATCGCTGGAAATTACATGAAACATTTAATAAAAAGAGGGGTGAGTTTATGAAAACTCAGTGTGTAAAACTCAGTGTGTACAACCTTCATCGATAAGAACATGCATCACAATAATCCGAGCCAAAGCCCATTACAGTAACGGTGGCAATTGGGCTTTAGCCCAAAATAGCCTCGGTTGAGCCTTAACCCATATCATATGTCACAGCAGATAATGTATGCAATGCAACCCAGCCAACCTAATATGTATATCCACCGTATCTCCTGTATCTACCCAACATTTGTGGCACCTAGCCACTGGTGGTACCTATTCACTGGTGGTTCCAAATCACTGGTGACAAAAGTCACAAATAATAATATGTGAGGCCAACCCACTTGTGGTACCTAACCACTGGTGACAATCCCTAATATTCGTACGTGGGGCCAACCCACTGTGGTATTAAACCACTAGGACGAGTCACAGAAATAAGATATATGTGGTACCTAACCACTGGTGGTTTCAAACCACTGAGACTTAGTCACAAGATAATAATATGTGGGGCCAACCCACTTGTGGTACCTAACCACTGGTGACAGTCTAAAAGAGTTCATATTTCCTCCCTCCTCACATCATACCCTATTTTCATGTTCATGCTTTATAATATCGTATGATCATGCTTTCAATGTACAACAATAATCAATTCACTCATACAAGCACCCATTAGTAACAGCACATGGTAGAACTTAACTAGAGTCCTTACTTTTACCCACAAGGGTAACATAGTGATCCATACCATCACTTCGGCTTTTGGCAATACACAGATAATAACATAATTAACCTATAAAGTGTGTGAAAGTTACACACAATCACTCTAATCAACCCCTAAGGGTATAACGATAATTTTACCTACCGAGGATATTTCAGTAATTTACATACCAAGGGTAATTCGATAATTTCACAAACTAGGGGTATTTCGATAATTTTACAACCCAGGGGTATTTCGATAATTTTGTAAACTAAGGATATTTCGGTAATTTTACAAACTAAGGGTATTTTGGTAATTTTACAAACTAGGGTATTTTGGTAATTTACAAACTAGGGGTATTTTGATAATTTCACAAACTAGGGGTATTTTGGTAATTTCACAAACCAGGGGTATTTTGATAATTTTACAAACCTGGGGTATTTTAGTAATTTTACAAACCAGGGGTATTTCGGTAATTTCACAAATCAGGGTGTTAACGACCCAATAAAAGATCCACTGTCGCCCCGAATGACTTAAGTATTTTAAACAGAGATAATGAAACGAATGGGCCTAAGGCCCATTTTCAGCCCAAGTGAGCCCACACACTCGTGTGGCCCATTTAGCCCAAACCTAGCCACATATATGAGATTCACATTGTCTAGTTCACTATCTACTACACAATCATACAATTTACTCATGTGGGCCCCCAAGCCCACTTGGCCCAACAGCCCACACCTACAAGAATACTCATGGTGGCCTCGACTATCGTGATCGAAGCTTCCACACGTGCGATTCGCCCGCTCGTGTGGCTACCATCGTCGTGTGATCGGCATTTCGGCATTTGCCGCTCTACAACTAGAGTAGAGAGAATACACACCTGATAGGAATTCTGAAGCTGCTAATCCGCGCTCCGAGCACTCCTATGCCCAACGCCAACTAGGTCTGCTCATCTCCTCTAGGCAGGCTCTATATATAGCTCACTTCTCACCTTCCTTCTTTGTATCTTTCCAATGTGGGATCCCTCCGTCAGAAGAGTTTAAATCCAAATCAAACTCTTGCCATCCAATCCGCAAAATAAATACTTCCTTGCTTTCCATGAGATTCGAACCCTTGCTCCCATCAATAGCTCAACACGCCAATAGCCACTTGGCCATAAGCTCCTCTTGTGTCTAACATTATGCGCAACTAAATATAAACCTATGGCCAAATTCTAAAGTCCATATAAAAAGAAAACCAAAATGCAAGATCCAAGACTTAAACCTTGGACCTCCTTCCTTTCTTGTGGGGTCACCCCCTTGTCTCTTATGTGGCGTCACTTTGCCACTACACCACACACTCCACGTGTGTCATTTTCTCCACATTTTATTCTTAAAGCCAACCTACTAACTCCCAGGGTTTTTTTCACCTAAAACCAAAATTTCCCTAAAGCCAAAGTTTGATCCCGGGACTTCATAGAAGCCCCCTAACCTTCCAAAATCACTCACCTACTAGATCCAACTTGCATTAAAGTAGTTCTCTTATTCCTAAAAATTTTAAATGCTCCTACGCCTAAGGCCCAATGGGCCCAATCCTAATAGGCCCAACTTTGGGATGTTACAAATCTACCCTCCTTAAAGAAATTTCGTCCTCGAAATTTCCAACTATAGAAATAATCGCACATCCTAACCTACAACACTACACTCACGCTGCGCACTCTGATTCTAAAACAGTAATACACTTTCTAACTTAAGCTTGGAGCCTCTTCATCCAACCAAATATCTAATACAGAAGCAAACCGATATTTAACACTCATACATAAAAATTTTCCATTCAAATATCACATCCAAAACATACACAGAATGAATGCAGTCATTATAGCATATAATAATAAGTAAGGGGACTTACGGATTTGGTGCTGGAGACTCGGGTGCCATACTTCTAATAAAGATACTTTTTTTCAACCAAATTTCAAATAACTTTGAAAACCATTTTTGAACCCATTCCACAACTGAGTTTTGCAACCTAGGCTCTGATACCATAATTGTAACACCCCAAACCCGACCTAAAAGTTAGGCCCGAATCTGGCGTGTCACAGTGAAGGAAGTTGAAAAGCTAAGCAATTGTTTAGAAAAGTTTTATTAGATTTTTGAACTCCGAGTTCATTGTTTGATTGAGAAAAACGTGATTTACTAAATGATCGTTTAAAAGTTGTTATTATTTTGAAAAAATGTTTTGTTATGAAAGTTGAACTTGTATCGTTGCGTAAACATGATATTTTAGAAAACGATTGCTAATGTTTTAAGAAAACTTCGTATTTATAAGTTTAACAGTTATAAATGAAAACTTAGAAAAAGTAAACCAATGGCCTTATTACAAAATAATAACCAAAAATAAATAATCTAAAAGAAAAGGAAAAAATCAAAATTACTAAAGTTCACGAGTAGTATCTTCGATGGATAGCCACCCCTGAGTCCTCCACGGCTCCCAATCCTCAATCGCTGGAAATTACCTGAAATATTTAATAAAAAGAGGGGTGAGTTTACGAAAAATCAATGTGTACAACCCTCATCGGTAAGAACATGCATCACAACAATCCGAGCTGAAGCCCATTGCAGTAACGATGGCAATTGGGCCTTAGCCCAAAATAGCCTCGGTTGAGCCTTAACCCATATCATATGTCACAGCAGATAATATATGCAATGCAACCCAGCTAACCTAATATGCATATCCATCGTATCTCCTGTATCTACCCAACATTTGTGGCACCTAGCCACTGGTGGTACCTAACCACTGGTGGTTCCAAACCACTGGTGACAAAAGTCATAAATAATAATATGTGGGGCCAACCCACATGTGGTACCTAACCACTGGTGACAATCCCTAAAATCCGTGGGGCCAACCCACTGTGGTACCAAACCACTAGGACGAGTCACAAAAATAAGATATATGTGGTACCTAACAACTGGTGGTTTCGAACCACTAAGACTTAGTCACAATATAATAATATGTGGGGCCAACCCACTTGTGGTACCTAACCACTAGTGACAGTCTAAAAGAGTTCATATTTCCTCCCTCCTCACATCATACCCCATTTTCATGTTCATGCTTTATAATATGGTATGATCATTCTTTCAATGTACAACAACAATCAATTCACTCATACAAGCATCCATTAGTAAAACACATAGTAGAACTTACCTAGAGTCATCGCTTTTACCCACAAGGGTAACATAGTGATCCATACCATCACTTTGGCTTTTGGCAATACACAGATAATAACATAATTAACCTATAAAGTGTGTAAGAGTTACACACAATCACGCTAATCAACCCCTAAGGGTATAATGGTAATTTTACCTATCGAGGGTATTTCAGTAATTTACCTACCAAGGGTAATTTGGTAATTTCACAAATCAAGGGTATTTCAATAATTTTACAACCCATAGGTATTTCGGTAATTTTATAAACCAGGGGTATTTCAATAATTTTACAAACCATGGGTATTTCAATAATTTTACAAACTAGGGATATTTTGGTAATTTACAAACCAAGGGTATTTTGATAATTTCACAAATTAGGGGTATTTTGATAATTTTACAAATTAGGGTATTTCAGTAATTTTATAAACCCGGGGTATTTCAGTAATTTTGTAAACCAGAGGTATTTCGGTAATTTTACAAATCGAGTGTTAACGACCCAACAGAAGATCCAATGTCACCTCGAACGACTCAAGTATTCTAAACAGAGATAATGAAGTGAATGGGCCTAAGGCCCATTCTCGGCCCAAGTGAGCCCACACACTCGTGTGGCCCATTTAGCCCAAACCTATCCACATAATGAGATTCACATAGTCTAGTTCACTATCTACTACACAATCAAACAATTTACTCATGTGGGCCTCAGGCCCATTGGGCCCACTTAGCCCAACAGCCCACACCTACAAGAATACTCATGGTGGCCTCGACTATCGCGTCGAAGTTTCCACACATGTGCTCGCACGCTCGTGTGGCTACCATCGCCATGTGACCGGCATTTCGGCATTTGTCACTCTACAGCTAGAGTAGAGAGAATACACACCTGATAGGAATTCTGAAATTGCTAAACCGCGCTTTGAGCACTCCTACGCCCAACGCCAACCAGGTATGCTCCTTCTCCTCCTAGGCAAGCTCTATATATAGTTAGCTTCTCACCTTCCTTCTTTGTATCTTTTCGATGTGGGATCCCTCCGTCAGTAGAGTTTAAATCCAAATCAAACTCTTGCCATCCA
Organism: Gossypium rotundifolium; assembly: GCA_025506655.1. Taxonomy (NCBI): domain Eukaryota; kingdom Viridiplantae; phylum Streptophyta; class Magnoliopsida; order Malvales; family Malvaceae; genus Gossypium; species Gossypium rotundifolium. Next base: position 180,894,637 of record CP106727.1, on the reverse strand, counting down.
ATCCGAAAAATAAATACTCCCTTACTTTCCATAAGATTCAAACCCTTGCTCCCTTCAATAGCTCAACACGCCACTAGCCACTTGGCCACAAGCTCCTCTTGTGTCTAACATTATGTGTAACTAAATATAAACCTATGGCCAAATTCTAAAGTCCATATAAAAAGAAAACCAAAATGCAAGAGCCAAGACTTGAACCTTGGACCTCCTTCCTTCCTTGTGGCGTCACCCCTTTATCTCTTATGTGGCGTCACTTTGCCACTACACCACACACTCCACATGTGTCATTTTCTCCACATTTTATTCTTAAAGCCTACCTACTAACTCCCAGGGTTTTTTTCACCTAAAACCAAAATTTTCCTAAAGTCAAAGTTTGATCCCGGGACTTCATAGAAGCCCCATAACCTTCCAAAATCACTCACCTACTAGATCCAACTTGCATTAAAGCCGTTCTCTTGTTCCTAAAAATTTTAAACGCTCTTATGCCTAAGGCCCAATGGGCCCTGTAACAGACCGAATTTGACCCTAATCGGAACGATGGTTTTGGGACCACGAATTCGAGTTTGAAAAATATTTTAATATTATATTTTGTGTTTATTATATGTGAATTTATGTGTGTGAAAGTTTCGTAGAAAAATTTTATCGTTTAAGTGTTGAATTTGATAAAAAGGACTAAATCGCGTAAAGCGTAAAAGTTGCATTCTTTAGTGTAAAGTAATAGAATGATGATGGCTTCTTAATTTGAGGTATTAAGTGGGTAAATAACCCATTTTACAAGTTAGTGGATGGCTTTTGTCTAATATGCCATTATTATATGTGATAGTTTATTTTTACTTTAAAGGTTATATTAGTAAATTAGTAAATAACATATTATATACATAATAAAATAAAGAAAAAAAGCCATTATCATCTTATTGTTTCTTTGGCCGAATGTGGGAGAAAGAAAAGGGGTTTTATTTCCTTTGATTTCTGGTAATTAGAAGTGCAAAATCAAGGTTAGTTTGATTTCAGTTTTTGTTAATTTTTACGTTTTTGAGATCGTTGCTTCGAACTGTAGGTGACCCATGTTAAAATTTTTAAGAATAATCATGTATGATGTTCGGCCTTTGCTATGTTCTTGTAATTTTGGTGTTTTATGATTTTATGTAAATGATATGTTAAAGATTAGTATATATTGAATTGGAAATTTTAGTAAATTTGAGTATTTTGGACTAATTTATAAAAATAAAATTTTGAGGACTTTTTGCAAAATAAATGAAATGAATGTCTTGGTATGAAGGTATAGAAGATTCGGCCCTAAAGTATTATGTGCAAATTATGTGTATTTTGTGTTTTATGCAAATAGGACTAAATTGTAAAAATGTGAAACTCTAGGGGTAAAATGGTAATTTTCCTATTTATGTGCTTAGGGACTAAATTGAGATGAAATGTACTTGAATGAGCTAAATTTTAATGTGTTTAGATCAAGAACAAAGAAAAACAAATTTGGATCGGGGAAAGGCGAAAGTTGTCGACTAGCCGGTTAACATTGTCCGTCGATAGTCGAGGTAAGTCCTTAAGCTGAAATATGTCAAACAATTATTTATGAACATGTTAAATGATAATGTTCAATAAATTTGAATGTATATTATTGTAATAGCCGAATGTATATGGGTTAAATTGGCTTGAATGCATAAATTGACAATATGATATGAATGTGTATCTTTGATATCTTATTTGGGAAAAATGTGAAGTATGTGATTGGTTTATGACTTATTCGAGCTTTGTGCCTAGCAGGCTTAGTGCCGGTGACATATTAGACTCGTGCCTAATGAGCTTAGTCTTGGTGACATATTCAGACTCACGTGCCAGCAGAGCTTAGTCTTGATGACATATTTAAGCCGTGCTGGCGGGCTTAGTCTTGGTGACATATTCGGGCCGTGCCTAGCGAGCTTAGTCTTGGTGACATATTTAGGCATCGTGCCTAGCGTGCTTAGTGCCGGTGATTTGATTCGGGCTTCGTGCCTAGCAGGCTTAATGCCGGTGATGCTTTAAAACGAAGAAACCATAAATTGTTCGAGTGTAACATAGTGAATCTATTGAGTTAAAAACTCAGGTAAGCTTAAATCTCATTGAATCCATCAGAAGTAAGGTAAATTGTGATTAATGCTACTTGAGTTGAAATATTATGTTAAGAATGGTGTTATGTGTGATTGAGCTTATTGATCGATGTGTATGAATGGTATAAGATAGAATTTGAGCTTAAACGTACTATTTTTGGGAGGTTCGGTTACTAGTAGAAATGAAAATAGTGAAAAGACTTTGAATATGATAATATAGTTGATATGAATGTTGTACCTATATGACATGGAGCATGTGATTCATGTAATATATGTTTATACTATGGTACGATGAATTATAAATTTATGGTAATGAAGTGTAAATGCTATGGTTAATGAAGCTGTCAATATTATTACTGCATAAATATATTTATGGAAATATTTATATTCAATGTTATAAGTTTAAAGAAATAAAATGTTTAAGTGTTTGAATGTTACATTAAAGTTGGTTAAGACTTACTAAGCTAGTGAGCTTACTCGTATGTGTTTGTATCTACATTTTATAGATCGTTGATTCAACTACGGGCTCGGGGATCATCAAGAAAGTCGACCACACTATCACTCTCTTTGGTATATATATGTTTTGTATACTTTTTAAATCAAAGGCATGTATAGGCTTTATATTTATAAGTAATGAATGATGTTGGATTTGTAAATGTATATATATGGCCTTGCGAATAAAAGTCATTACTTTCGGTTAAGTATGGTTTATATGTTTGATATAATGGTTTGTTTTAATCTTTGATAGAAGATAGGTGTGTATCATGTTTGGGAGTTAAATGTGGTAATATAGAATTAGTCATTTATAGGTAATATATATATATATATATATGTATAAGTATTGCCTATTTGGTTGTGTGAATTTTCTCTTGAGATTATTATGTGCTTAGTTATAATTCAAAGTTGATCATGAAAATGTTTATACTCATGGTTAGGTTGAAGATTTTGTGTTATAATTAGTATGGCCATTCGAATATGGCTTTAATCTTGTGCTAGTTTGAGCTTGAGATATATGAATTTTAATTATCGAATGTTGTATATGTTTATGTTATTATGATCCAAGGTCTATATGGATGCTTATATACGGTTATAGTTGAGTATTGTATGGAAAACAAGTGGGTATTGGATAGGTATCAAATTAAAAATTTTGATATGTGCATTGATCTTAATTATTTTATGAAACATGAAACATGTTATGCAATATATGTTTTGGTATATTCGGCTAAAGCTATTAATTGCGTCTTTGATAATGTAATGAACTTATGTATCTTGACCATTTAGCATGAAGTTTTGTTCATAGGGTTTGTTTTCATTAGTAATTAAAATGAATTGACTTTTGAAATGAGGTTACTTTATTAATTAGTTACATATGGTTTACTTGTTTATAAATTTCACATATTAAGACCAACTTGTCGAGTGTGGTATATGGAATTGGGATTATTGTGTTACATTGCCGTAATGTACTTTCGGGGTCATTTTGTGTTCGTTGATGAATATAATGTAAATGATTTGAATTAAAGTATTAAGCATATATTATACATGTGTAATTTATCTGTTGATAAATGAATTACTTGATAAAGATGTTTAGTTAAAAATTTAATCGTTTGAGTAGAAATTATGACTTATCCAGTAATGCCCGTAACCCTAATTCGACGACGGGTATGGGTTAAGAGGTGTTACATTTTATTGGTATCAGAGCTACGGTTTAGTCGATTCTAGGACTACCATAGTATGTAAGAGTCTAGCTATACATGCCTTTGAATTGTATATATGATAGTAGGGTGACTTCTGACAATTTTAATTGTATTTTATATAGTAAATGGATTCCGATCCCGATAGAGCCGTAGCTGATGATGTGGAGAGCGTTGCGCCTGGTCTCACACGTGGATCAGCGCCATTAGACTCTCGACCAATTACGGGTAGCCACGAGGGAGAGGCTAAACAAGCCTTCTACCAAATGATGAATGAATGGTTTACCCAGTTTGTTCAGAATAATTCGGCTGTACAACAACATCCACCCCCGAATAATCCAACTCCGGTACCTTCAGCACTCCCGATGATAGATCCGATGAGATCTAGCAGGCCTCCCGTTGATAAAATCAAGAAATATGGGGCCGAGGAATTCAAGGCCAATGATAATGATGATGCAGAGCGAGCTGAGATGTGGCTTGATAACACTATTCGAATTTTCGATGAGTTATCTTGTACTCTAGATGAATGCCTAAGGTGTGCTATATCTCTACTTGGGACACCGCCTATCACTTTGGTGGAACACACTGGTATCCGTAGTTTGGAAAGAAAAAGTAACTTGGGACTTCTTCCAAATTGAGTTCCGTAAGAAATATATCCGTCAGAGATTTATCGATCAGAAACGGAAAGAATTTTTGGAATTAAAACAGGGTCGCATGATTGTGACGGAGTATGAGCGGAAGTTTGTCAGATTGAGCCGTTATGCTTGGGAGTGCATATCTACCGAAGCCATTATGTGTAAGAGATTTGAAGACAGCCTGAATGAAGACATAAAGTTACTTGTGGGAATTCTTGAAATCAAAGAGTTTGTGACATTAGTCGAGTGAGCTTGTAAAGCCGAAGAGCTCGGGAAAGAGAAAAGAAAAGCTGAAGTAGAAGCTAGAGACACTCGAAAAAGATCATTGAGTAAAATTTTCCATTCTGTGCATAAGAAGTTCAGAGATGACCCCAGTCGACATAAAGCCACTTCAGACTTGTCTATACGTGATCGACCTCCAATGAGATCCCAAGCCACGTCGATAGCTAGTGTCGGTAATGTCCCGCAGAATCGGGCTGAGTGTAAACATTGTGGGAAATGGCATCCTGGGAGTTGTAGAGTTCGTGATCGATCCTACTTTAAATGTGGATTGTCGGATCATTTTATTTGAGAGTGCCCGATGTTAGCCGAGCAAAATGTAACTCAGAACACTAGACCGAGCAGTGCGCCAGCACGTGGTAGACCACTCAGACATTCAGGTAATATAGGTGGCAGTCAGAGAGGGACGAAGGACACCGCAATACGATCAGAGGCTAGAGCTCTAGCTAGAGCTTATGCTACACGAGCCAGAGAAGATGCTTCCTCCCCCGATGTCATTACCGGTACTTTCACCCTTTATGATACTACTGTGATTGCATTGATTGATCCTGGTTTGACTCATTCATATGTGTGTGAAACTCTAGTATTCGATAAGACTCGCCATTGAGTCTCTTGAGTTTGTGATTAGTGTGTCCAACCCTTTGGGTAGATGTGTACTTGTTAATAAAGTGTGTAGAGGTTGCCCGTTGATGATTCGAGATTCTTGCTTTCCGGTAGATTTAATGTTGTTGCCCTTGATGAGTTCGATATAATTTTGGGAATGGGTGATTAACTTCACATGATGTAGTGGTGAATTGCAAAAGAAAGCTTATTGATTTGAGATGTCGAGCGGCGAGATCATCGAATTGAATCCGATGATTTAAGTGGGTTTCCTACAATAATATCCTCGATGTTGGCCGAAAGTATGTGAGAAAAGGGTGTGAAGCTTATTTGGCCTATGTCTTTGGATAATAAAGTGTCGAAAAGCATATTGAATCTGTCTGGGTTGTGTGTGAATACCGGATGTGTTTTTGAAGAACTACCGGGTTTACCACCGATCGAGAGATTGAGTTCGATATTGAATTAGCAGGGAGCGACTCGATCTCGATAGCTCCATATCGGATGGCACCTAATGAGTTAAAAGAGTTGAAAGCACGGTTGCAAGAGTTAACGAGATAGGGTTTTGCGATCGAGTTTCTCTCCTTAGGGTGCACAGTTCTTTTCGTGAAGAAGAAAGATGGAGCGATGTGAATGTGTATTGATTATCGATAAGCGAATAAGGTAACTATAAAGAATAAGTACCGTTATCTCGGATTGATGATTTGTTTGATCGGTTGAAAGGGCTTAGTATTTTCAAAGATAGATTTGAGATCGGGTTATTATCGGCCAGAGTCGAGATACGAGATGTGCCAAAAGGCGCATTCGGACGAGGTACGGACATTTTGATTTTCTGGTTATGCCTTTTGGACTCCCTAATGCACTGCTATTTTATGGATCTAATGAATCGGGTCTTGAGACGGTTTTGGATCGGTTTGTAGTAGTGTTTATTGATGATATACTAATCTACTCCAAAAATGAAACCGAGCATCTTTGAGCGATTGAGATTAGTGCTACAAACTTTGTGAGATCAACAGTTGTATGAAAAGTTTAGTAAGTGCGAGTTCTGGATGAATGAAGTCAGCTTCTTGGGTCATGTTGTTTCAGCATTAGGTATTCGGGTGGATCCAAACAAAGTAGCAGCTATACTTGATTGGAAACCACCAAAGAATGTTTCCGAGATTCGAAGCTTCCTAGGCCTTGCGGGATACTACAGACGGTTTGTAAAAGGTTTTTTTGTGATAGCTACACCTTTGACCAAGCTACTACAGAAAGATGTCAAGTTTGAGTGGTCAGAAAAGTGTCAGAAAAGTTTTGAACAGCTGAAAGCTCTTTTGATCGAAGCTCCAGTGTTAGCTCAGCCTGAATCGGGTAAATAATTTTTCGTTTTTAGTGATGCTTCTTTAAATGGGTTGGGTTGTGTTTTGATGCAGAAAGGCAAAGTTATAGCCTACGCTTCGAGACAATTGAAGTCGCACGAAAGAAATTATCCAACTCACGATCTGGAATTAGCAGCCATTGTTTTCGCATTGAAAATATGGTGTTATTACTTATTCAGCAAGAAATGTCACATTTATTCGGATCATAAAAGTCTAAAACATTTGATGACTCAAAAAGATCTGAACTTGAGACAACGCAGATGGTTAGAATTATTGAAAGACTATGAGTTGGTGACTACCATCCGGGAAAAGCCAATGTTTTTGCAGATGCGTTGAGTCAAAAATCATTATTTGCTCTTCGTGCAATGAACGCACAGATGATTATGTCTAGGGATGGTTCGATCATAGCCGAGTTACAAGCAAAACCGATGTTTATCCAGCACATTTGTGATGCACAGAAAGTTGACAAAGATTTGATGGCTAGACGAATTCAGTGCGAAAAAGATAAGGAATCAGAGTTTCAAATTGATGCTAATGATTGTTTGAACTTTAAAAGCCGAATGTGTGTTCCGAAGAACTCAGAATTGATTCAGATGATTCTGAGTGAGGCTCATAGTGGTCGATTATCGATACATCCGGGTAGCACAAAAATGTATAATGATTTGAAATAGTTTTATTGGTGGCACGGCATGAAGCGGATATATCTGAATTTGTGTCAAAGTGCTTAATTTGTCAGCAAGTAAAAGCCAAGCATCAAGTACCTTCTGGGTTGCTTCAACCGATCATGATACCTAAATGGAAATGGGATAGAATCACTATGGATTTTGTATCTAGGTTGCCTATGACATCGAGCAAGAAAGATGCAGTCTGGGTTATAGTAGATAGACTGACCAAATCAGCTCATTTTGTACCAATTCGTATGGACTTTTCACTCGATAAACTTGCTGAGTTGTATATATCTCAAATCGTGAGATTACATGGTGTGCCGAGTTCTATTATCTCAGACAGAGACCGAGATTCACATCGCGATTGTGGAAGAAGTTACAGGATGCTTTAGGTACTAAACTTCATTTTAGCACTGCCTTTCACCCACAGACAGACGGTCAATCTGAGCGAACCATTCAAACACTTGAGGACATGTTGAGATGTTACGTTCTCGAGTTTGAAGGTACGTGGGAAAAGTACTTACCTTTGATTGAATTTGCTTATAATAACAGTTTTCAATCAAGTATCAAAATGGCACCCTATGAAGCTCTATATGGCCGCAAGTGTAAATGCGCCATTGTCTTGGACCAAGCTCAGTGAGAACAAGATACAAGGGGTTGATTTGATTAAAGAGACTAAAGAGAAAGTGGCTATAATCAAAGATAGTTTGAAAGCTACATCAGATCGTCAAAAGTCTTACTTTGATTTGAAATGTAAAGATATAGAATTTCAAATCGGAGATCGGGTATTCTTGAAAGTATCTCCGTGGAAGAAAGTACTTCGTTTTGGTCGGAAAGGCAAACTGAGTCCGAGATTTATCGGACCGTATGAAATCATCAAACGTGTTGGGCCTGTTGCTTATAGGTTGAAGCTACCCTCTGAATTAGAAAAGATAAACGATGTATTTCACATTTCTATGCTCGTAGATACAAATCGGATCCGTCACATGTGATTGTTCCATCGAGATCAAATCGACCCGATTTGGCGTATGAGGAAGAACCGATCCGAATCTTAGCTCGGAAATGAAAGAGTTAAGAAACAAAAGGATTTCATTAGTGAAATCTTGTGGAATCGGCATGGATTTGAAGAAGCTACGTGGGAGCCTGAGGACTCAATGAGGCAACAATATCCGATGTTGTTTAACGGTAAGATTTTCGGGGACGAAAATTCTTAAAGGTGGGAGAGTTGTAACAGACCGAATTTGACCCTAATCGGAACGGTGGTTTCGGGACCATGAATCCGAGTCTGAGAAATATTTTAATATTATATTTTGTGTTTATTATATGTGAATTTATGTGTGTGAAAGTTTCGTAGAAAAATTTTATCGTTTAAGTGTTGAATTTGATAAAAAGGACTAAATCGCGTAAAGCGTAAAAGTTGCATTCTTTAGTGTAAAGTACTAGAATGATGATGGCTTCTTAATTTGAGGTATTAAGTGGGTAAATAACCCATTTTACAAGTTAGTGGATGGCTTTTGTCTAATATGCCATTATTATATGTGATAGTTTATTTTTATTTTAAAGGTTATATTAGTAAATTAGTAAATAACATATTATATACATAATAAAATAAAGAAAAAAGCCATTATCATCTTATTGTTTCTTTGGCCGAATGTGGGAGAAAGAAAAGGGGTTTTATTTCCTTTGATTTTCGGCAATTAGAAGTGCAAAATCAAGGTTAGTTTGATTTCGGTTTTTGTTAATTTTTACGTTTTTGAGATCGTTGCTTCGAACTATAGCTGACCCATGTTAAAATTTTTAAGAATAATCATGTATGATGTTCGGCCTTTGCTATGTTCTTGTAATTTTTGGTGTTTTATGATTTTATGTAAATGATATGTTAAAGATTAGTATATATTGAATTGGAAATTTTAGTAAATTTGAGTATTTTGGACTAATTTGTAAAAATAAAATTTTTGAGGGACTTGTTTGCAAAATAAATGAAATGTATGTCTTGGTATGAAGGTATAGAAGATTCGGCCCTAAAGTATTATGTGCAAATTATGTGTATTTTGTGTTTTATGCAAATAGGACTAAATTGTAAAAATGTGAAACTTTAGGGGTAAAATGGTAATTTTCCTATTTATGTGCTTAGGGACTAAATTGAGATGAAATGTACTTGAATGAGCTAAATTTTAATGTGTTTAGATCAAGAACAAAGAAAAACAAATTTGGATCGGGGAAAGGCGAAAGTTGTCGACTAAGCGGTTAACATTGTCCGTCGATAGTCGAGGTAAGTCCTTAAGCTGAAATATGTCAAACAATTATTAATGAACATGTTAAATGATAATGTTCGATAAATTTGAATGTATATTATTGTAATAGCTGAATGTATATGGGTTAAATTGGCTTGAATGCATAAATTGACAATATGATATGAATGTGTATCTTTGATATCTTATTTGGGAAAAATGTGAAGTATGTGATTGGTTTATGACTTATTTGGGTTTCGTGCCTAGCAGGCTTAGCGTCGGTGACATATTAAGACTCACGTGCCTAGCGAGGCTTAGTCTTGGTGACATATTCGGGCTTCGTGCCTAGCGTGCTTAATGTCGGTGACATATTCTAACTTCGTGCCTAGCAAGCTTAGTCTTGGGTGACATATTTAAGCTTCGTGCCTAGCAGGCTTAGTGCCGGTGATTTGATTTGGGCTTCGTGCCTAGCGGGCTTAATGCCAGTGATACTTTAAAACGAAGAAACCATAAATTGTTCGAGTGTAACATAGTGAATCTATTGAGTTAAAAACTTAGGTAAGCTTAAATCTCATTGAATCCATCAGAAGTAAGGTAAATTGTGATTAATGCTACTTGAGTTGAAATATTATGTTAAGAATGGTGTTATGTGTGATTGAGCTTATTGATCGATGTGTATGAATGGTATAAGATAGAATTTGAGCTTAAACGTACTATTTTTGGGAGGTTCGGTTACTAGTAGAAATGAAAATAGTGAAAAGACTTTGAATATGATAATATAGTTGATATGAATGTTGTACCTATGTGACATGGAGCATGTGATTCATGTAATATATGTTTATACTATGGTACGATGAATTATAGAATTATGGTAATGAAGTGTAAATGCTATGGTTAATGAACTGTTAATATTCGGCCCTGCATAAATATATTTATGGAAATATTTATATTCAATGTTATAAGTTTAAAGAAATAAAATGTTTAAGTGTTTGAATGTTGCATTAAAGTTGGTTAAGACTTACTAAGCTAGTGAGCTTACTCTGTATGTGTTTGTATCTCTGTTTTATAGATCGTTGATTCAACTACGGGCTCAGGGGATCATCAAGAAAGTCGACCACACTATCACTCTCTTTGGTATATATATATGTTTTGTATACTTTTTAAATCAAAGGCATGTATAGGCTTTATATTGATAAGCAATGAATGATGTTCGGATTTGTAAATGTATATATATGGCCTTATGAATAAAGGCATTACTTATGGTTAAGTATGGTTTATATGTTTGATATAATGGTTTGTTTTAATCTTTGATATAAGATAGGTGCGTATCATGTTTGGGAGTTAAATGTGGTTATATAGAATTAGTCATTTATAGGTAATATATATATATATATATATATATGTATAAGTATTGCCTATTTGGTTGTGTGAATTTTTCTACTGAGATTATTATGTGCTTAGTTATAATTCAAAGTTGATCATGAAAATGTTTATACTCATGTTTAGGTTGAAGATTTTGTGTTATAATTAGTATGGCCGTTCAAATATGGCTTTAATCTAGTGCTAAATTGAGCTTGAGATATATGAATTTTAATTATCGAATGTTGTATATGTTTATGTTATTATGATGCAAGGTCTATATGGATGCTTATATACGGTTATAGTTGAGTATTGTATGGAAAACAAGTGGGTATTGGATAGGTATCAAATTAAAAATTTTGTATGTGCATTGATCTTAATTATTTTATGAAACATGAAACATGTTATGCAATATATCTTTTGGTATATTAACTAAAGCTATTAAGCTGCGTCTTTGATAATGTAATGAACTTATGTACCTTGACCATTTAGCATGAAGTTTTGTTCATAGGGTTTGTTTTCATTAGTAATTAAAATGAATTGACTTTTGAAATGGGGTTACTTTATTAATTAGTTACATATGGTTTACTTGTTTATAAATTTCACATATTAAGACCAACTTGTCGAGTGTGGTATATGGAATTGGGATTATTGTGTGACATTGTCGTAATGTACTTTCAGGGTCATTTTGTGTTTGTTGATGATTATAATGTAAATGATTTGAATTAAAGTATTAAGCATATAATATACATGTGTAATTTATCTGTTGATAAATGAATTACTTGATAAAGATGTTTAGTTAAAAATTTAATCGTTTGAGTAGAAGTTATGACTTATCCGGTAATGCCCGTAACCCTAATTTGGCGACGGGTACGGGTTAAGGGGTGTTACAGGCCCAATCCTACTAGGCCCAAGTTTGGGATGTTACATATGTATGTAAAGTTTATAAGCATTGACTTCATGGAATTGTGAGTTCATGATTTCCACGAGAATGATTTTTGAAAACCTTGTGATTATGAGTCTATACTTGTGATGTATGAAATACATAGTAAATTTGATTGACGATTTTGTGATTGGCTTTCGGGCTAGATTGAGTTATGACATAGCATGTTATATTCATGCAAATTGTGATTCATCGGATATGAGATAAAGGAATAATTGGAAAAATTACCTAATGAAAATGATTATGGAAGGATGGAAAGATAAGAATTTTTGCAATTCTATGATGTAAGAGTATATGCATGAAATGTAAATGCTCATAATTAATGTATGTATGAGGTTTGAAATGATTTGTTGATTGTTGTATAATTTATGTTATTCATATGATTAAGTTATGCTCTTGAAGTTTAATGACATTTATGTAAATATATGTCATGTTATTCATATGGCAATGTATAATTAATGTTGTTTATTATTTGCATATGAACTTACTAAGCTATATAGCTTACCCCCTTCCTTTCTAATATCTTATAGGGTTATTAAGCTAGCTCGAGTTGGAGATCATTGGAGATTCTATCACACTATCAAGCTACCATTTTGGGTATATATAAATTCAAGTATTTTGAGTTATGGCATGTATAGGGACTAAGTCAATTGGTTATATGTGTCTTTATGATTGTAGCCAACATGTTGGCTTGTAATCATCAAAGGCTTGTTTTCTATTTGGCCATGTAAGTTGGCTTATGTTGAAAACATGGTTGAAAGCCTAAGTATATTCATATATGTGTCAATTTCTATGGTGATATGATCATGGTATGCTTGGTGAATGTCAAATATTTGGAAATGTAATTTATGGCATGATTGTGTGATGTGGGAATTGTGACCTATTAATGAGATGAGGAATTTGAGTATAATTTGGTAACTAGATAGAAATTGAATGAAGCCTAATAAGTGTGGGATTTGTATGTTTGATTTAGGGCTTAATAAATGTAGAGAGTATGTTAGATAAATGTATAAAGTTGATATGTTTCAACCATAAATGTGGATGCTTTGGTTGCCTAAGTATGTAATGTTATGTGCCTTTGAATTGATGTGAATGTATGTGCGAATAAGGGTGACAAGTGGCTTGGTAAATAGCCTTTTTTATTGTCCACATGGGTAGACACAATGGCTTGTGTCTAGGCCGTGTGTGACACACGGTCTGCCCCACGGGCATGTGATCCGGCCATGTGTCCCTTGCATCCTAAATAATTACAAAACAAAATGCTCAGTAATGAGCACACGGGCGAGAGACACGAGCGTGTGTCTCAGCCATGTGGACGGCACGGCCTCGAACACGGGCGTGTACCCTAGTAGTGTGAAGTCTGCACCTATTTTATGAAAAAATATGATAATTTAATCGATCACACGGCCTAAGCACACAAGCATGTGAGTTGGCCTTGTAACCTTAATTTGATGATGATGCCATAAACAAAATGCTCCCTAATTTGAACACGGCCTGAAGCACAGGCGTGTCTTAGGGTCACACGGGCATGTCCCAAACCTATATGGGCATGTGACACTTTTTTCATGAAAATTTTCTAAGTTTTCCAAAAGCTTCCAAAGTTCTCAGTTTAGTCCTGAATCACTTCCGATGCATGTTTTAGGCCTCGTAGGCTCATTTTAGGGATGATATGAATTTTTTGGAAAGTTTAAATTTGAATGGAAATTCATGTCTTGATTTTGAATGTTTGTTTGCGAATAAGTCCGGTAATGCCTTATACCCTATCCCGACGTTGGATACTGGTAAGGGGTGTTACAAAACCCCTCCACTATTTATGCTTTTCTAGATTTTTCCCTACCTTAAAATAGCAAGTTTGAATTCTTCAAACTTGCCACATGTGTGGCCGGCCATGGGGGACTCTATGGCTACTTATTTTCTCTAATTTTAGCAGCCATCTCAACCTATAAATACCCCCTTTGCTACTAACTTCAAACACATTTCAACCATTCTCATCTCTTCACTTCTCTCTCATTTTTCTCTCTTCATTCCCTTCTATTGTTCTTCATTTTCTTCCCCTATTTCCTTTCCAATTTCACCTATTGAAAAAGAGTCAATCAACCCCATTTGGAGCAACATCCAAGTGTTCGTAGAAGCCTCGGTTCAACAAGAACAAGAGGAAGAGTGGAGCAAACTAGTCAAGCCACGGAGAAAACACTGAATTTGATTCTTGTTCCTTATCCATTTAATTTTGTTATTTTTATAATGAACATGTCTATGAATATTTGTGATGTTGATATTTTGATTTAATTAATATGGTTTAAATTTAATTCATGTTAGGTTGATTGCATTTCATCTACTTAATTTGTTAAAATTGTGTTTGTGTTGTTATAGGCCTCAGTAAGATGTTTAATTAAGTAAAACCATGACTAAGTTATTCTTACGCTACAATTGTAAGGTAACTAATGAATTAATTATTTTAATGGATTGAAATTGTAATTAATTGACACGATACTTAATCAGTGCATGTTTAATCATCTAAGGTAGCTGAGGGTTAAATTAGCAATGGTATCTAACGGTACATTAGCCTTCCATAACTTTCAAGATTATTGTGGTTAAACTGTTTTAGAAATTCATTGTTACCTCATGTAATCTTTTCTGTGCTTATGAGATTGAATTAATTGTTTGAATTGGAATAGAGATATGTACAAGAGATTATTTTAATTTCATAAGTATGTATGTGCATTAACACATTTGCTTATTAAAATTTGTTTAATCGGTTGAATTGACATAGAGATATAGTCAAGAGATAAATGAATTTTTTGGTAAGTAAGTATGTTCATAAGTTAGCAAATTACCGAGTTTAGACATGAGTTTAATAATTATGAGTTAAGAAATGTAATTAATCTAACACAATTATGTCATCTTGATTAAAATCATCTTTTGAAATCGTGCGTTGAAATTTTTATTTTATTTTTATTTATTTTACTTAGTTAAAATCCTAGTTTTTAATCACCTCCTTAAATCAAAATATTTTTCTTTACCAAAGTGTTTTTAAAATTGCATTCATAAAAAATTCTTTTCACAGTCCCTGTAGGTACGATAACTCGACATTTACTTGTCACTTTATTACTTGTTGCGATTGTGTACACTTGCACATTTCCATCATTCCAGTTGGGCAACACGGCTATGTCATAGGACCACATGGCTTGGCCACACGACCATGTGACCCCTTTTTACAGTTTTTTCTATCTTTTTATAAAAGTTTCAGATTAGTCCTAATTTGTTTCCAGGTTATTTTAATAGATTCATAAGCTTGATTAAAGTTTGGTTTTGATTAAAAATCAATGGATAATTGTATTTATATTGTAATATGGAATGATTGACTATTTATGTCAAATTAGTGGTTGATATAGATGTTTAATAGTTGTAATACCTTATAGATCGAGTTAGGTGACCACACCGGGTATAGGGTATTATAGGTGGTCTTTCTCATTCTATATGTTGATGACATTCTACTAATTGTAAATGATGTAGGATCATTATCATCAAATAAATTGTGGTTAACTTAATTTTAGCATGAAGGACTTGAGAGAAGCTAACTTTGTTCGAGTTGTTCGAATCCTATGGGATCAAAAGAACAAAGTGATAGAATTATTCATAACCTTCATGCATAGACAAGATATTGAAAGGTTATGCAATGCCCAATTCAAAAGAAGGAATTCAAACTTTTGTACTGGCTTTTATTTTTCTTTGGAAGACTGTCCTAAGGCAATGAAAGAAAGAGAATACATGAGAAAGGTTCTTTATGCTTCATCATTTGAAAGTCTCGTATACGCTATGTTATGCATATGTCCAGGTATTTGTTTCATAGTAGGGTTGGTAAGTCGATATCAGGTGAATTCCGGTCTAAAAAACTAGTAAGTAGTTAAGCATGTACTCAAGTATTTATGGTAAACGAGGGACTATATGCTTGTGTATTCTGGAGGATATCTTACTTCTATCAAATATACCGATTTTGAATTCCAAACATGTAGAGATTTGAAAAATCAACATTGGGTTGTGTCTTTGTCTTAGGCAGCGAATTCGTAGTGTGAATAAGTGTCAAATAGGGTTGTTCTACTAGCTTCACTATGAAGGCCAAATGCTTGATAGGTAAAAGGATATGACACTATAATAGTGTCAAAATAATTAAACACCAAAGAAACCACATGAGGAAAAAACACATTGATAGAAAGTATCATAAGGGAGACAGTAGTGATTGATGAAATAGTGGATGTAGTCAAATATAGTATTTGAAGACAAACCTATAGATTTGTTTACCAAGACTCTATTAGCAAGGATTTTTGAGAAACATATAAAGGGAATAGGAATATGAAACATTACTCATTTACTATGTCATTAAAAGGATTTATAAGTAAATGGTATATCCTTATGAATTGGTAGTAAAATATGTTACTGAAATGAGTTATGTGTACTTGGTACAATCTTATGGATTGTTGATTGAATATGTCATTCTGATAAGTTATGTGAATGTAATATAAATTGGTATGTTTGAGTTGCTTGTAACATCTAATGATCATGTATATATATATTTGCTCACCTTATTGATGTTTTAAGTGCCTCTAACCAATATTATGCCAAACTAAGGTAGTTATTATGCTCATGTAAGAACAAGGTAAGCACAATATTTTCCATTAATTTGAACTTGCTAAGCATTCTAAATGCTTACATTAGTTGTTTCTTTCCCTTGTAGATCATCACTTCACGGAACTTGCCAAGCCAAATTAGAATGAAGTAGGCACTATCAACAAGATGGTAAAATTATGTTCATTTTGAGTCCAAGTATTGTGGCATGTATATAAGGGCACCTTGTTGTGCAAATGGTCATTTTGAGTTGATAGGTAGTAAATTTGGTAATGGTTAAACTTGTATGTTTAGTATGGTTTATAACCTAATTGATGCTTGGTTTGGTAAAGTTTGATGCTTATATGAATGATGATTTTGAACTTTCTTGAGTTTGGTATGTTAAAAGTTATAAGTTGAAATAATTATACAAGATGAATTGATGCATAGTTTGGAAATGGTGTAGTTGTGTAACAGCCCGTTTTTAGGTCTAGTCGAAACAGTGGTTTCGAGACCACAAATTCGATGTAGTAAAATTTTTTTATTATATTTTTATGGTCTACAATTTTATGGAACTATTATGTGAAAATCTTGTTCGAAAATTTTGACATTTGGGCACTCAATTTAGTTTTAAGGACTAAATTCTAAAAAGTGTAAAACTTGAATTCTAGATGTTAAAGGTGTCCAATTGTTATGAGATTTTAAATTAGAGGTCCTTATATGATAATTAGACCATTAGTTAAGTTTATGGACAAAAATGGACATGATTAGGTGAAATTTTAAAGTTTGGCAAAAAGGGCATTTTGGTCATTTAGTAATTAAATGAATTAATAAGTAAAATGAAAGAAAAATTTGTTCATCTCCTCCTACCTTGTGCCGAAAATTTGAAAGTCACCATAGCTAGGGTTTGTTCAACTTTCAAGCTTGATTGTAAGTACATCCTAACCCCATTTTTAATGCTCTTTACAATTTTGAAGTTGTTATCATCTGATCTACCTATTTCTACCATTAATTTAAGATGTGGTTGATGTCTAGGGTTTGACCCATGTTATACATATGTGTATTTTGATGTTTAATGCTAGATTTTACATGTTTGATGTGTGGTAAACGACTTTTACTAGGTTATTTTTTAGGAAAATGCATAAAAAGAACCTAATTGTAAAAAGTTATAAATGGGTAGTAAAAATTTGATTTAATGGAAAAGGTGGACTACTATGAGCATGAAAATGGTTTGGCTAGGCTTGGGTTACCAAGAAATTGAACACATTTCATTTTACGAGCCTAGGGACTAAAATGCAAAATGTTAAAAGTTAGGGACAAAATAGTAATTTTGTCTAGGATGAAAATTAATGTAAATGTATGTATAAAATGATGAATTGATAGTCAACTTTGCTTATATAGATCCGAAATAATCGATTATAGAACTAGATCGAGGAAAATGAAAAGTCTCGAATTAGTTGAGTTTCTGTAACACCCCAAACCCAGCCCAAAACACTACGGCCGAATCTAGAATGTTACTGGAAAAGTGTTGAAATGAATTCTGTTTTGAAGGTGTAAATAAGTTTTAAGTTCTAAAACAAATATTCTGCTTTAAAAAGGGGTTTGTCATTTAGAATAGCAATTTGCCAAGGAATCAAATCTTCCAGGTTGAGTAAAGTTCAAATCGTTGTTTGTGCGAGAATTTTGAGAAAACATAAGTAAACCGAATTTTGAAAACTTCAATTTTATTTCTAGGTTGTAAATGGCTTAAAGTCATTTTAATTAGCAAATCCGACTTAAATCCATAATATCCCAAAATAGTTAAAGTGGCCTTATTACATAATAAAAATAACCTAAATAATATCCACACAGTTTAAAATATAAATAGAGTTTACGAGAACAACTTCTGCATGGCCACCTCGAATCCGCTCCAGCCCGGTCCAATGAATCCCGAGTTACCTGCATTGTTTTGAACAACAGAGTGAGTCACCAGACTCAGTGTGCAATTAGTCCACACATATCCACAATTGGCCTTGGCCCCAAATCCACATCAAATTAACATATCATGCACGAAGATGCAACATGCTAACCCACCCCAACCTAGTATCCATCCGCTACACACCACCCGTACATCCAACCACCACACACCGGAGGATTACTAAATCGACCCTCCATCCGCTATACACCTCTTTGGCAGTCTATGCCGACAGACACACTGCTCGAAGTCCACTTAGTGGTCTAGCCACTGATCCACGTGATTAAATCACAAATATCCACTATGAGACTTATGGTCATCATCAATCCACAATGAAGCTCGAGGCCATCATTAATCGTGACAGAGTCACCCACGTACATAAATGTACACACTTCCCCTTTATTAATATATATATACAAGACCCATGCACATGCAGCATAATATGATGAAATGGCAATATAATAAAGTATAAATGCATCCAGACATGCGTATATAACATGTTTGCATACATCCACAATTTTTAACCACAACCTCGACATGGGTAGTATACTAACCTGGTTTCCCGGATAACCCAAAGTGGGTACCACATCTCCACAGCCACTATTGTGGCTACCACGTATGTTTATACATTTTAACTAAACAACTTAAGAAGACAGTGTTCTAATTACACACCTGAAAACCTGAAGAACTAGGCTATCAATCTCCCTAGCGTCTTTACTCGAAAAAACTACAGTGATCTGCTTGTCTCTCTCCAACGCTGGCCCACACCCCGGTGGCTAATCCCGAACCGCTGAAACTGACTATTTCTTTAACTTAGGGGTAGGGACTACGTGTCCAACCCCTTTTGTTCCTTGGCTGGTACTCAAATCCATCAGACAAAATCTTTGGTCAGAAGACCCGGGTTAAAACGTTGAATAGGAAGGAATAGCAAAACCAAATGACTGCTAAGATCGAAAGAACATCCTTACCAAAGTCGACCTAAATCCCAAAGGCTCTCACTTGAACTTGAGGGTCGTTGAAATCCCTACATAAGTCATGTTAGATTTCGCCTAACACCTATTGACCAAACGAAATGGCCTTTGGCGAACCAAATACCTTCTTACCTTGATTGATCGAATCCCGAAAGATCACTAACTGATGCGAGCACGCCCGGGACCTCTAATGTTTTTCGAAGTGTTGAGCTCGGATCATCGAGACCAAGTGTTGTGAGGCTCGTGTGCATCTTCTTTCACTTCCAAATTGAGCCGGATTAGCTCATGCCACTCAATTGAGCTCATTTCACTCATCGAGTGATTGCTTAAATTATAGCTTTTAATAAATTGTGTTTTATTTTATTTATTTTTCCTAAAGCATTTTAATGCATCTAAAACATTTTAAATTGGTTGAATTTAATTTTTTTTAGCTCAAATTAATTTTATTACATTTTATTACATGTTTTTAAGATGTTTAAAACATGAATTAAATGTGCAGATTTTTATGGTTTAATTAGGGGTTGCCAAATTTTCAAGTGTCCTCAATGGTGTCCTTTAGTTGTCCAAACGTCCCTAGATGAGTCCATTGCATGTTTTTAATGTTATTCATCTGATTTGGATTGAATTAGTATGGATTCAAGATCTTTGTAGGTTCAGCCAAACCTTTGGAGTGAATTGATGAAGATACATGCACCTAGGTGCATTGTACCTAGCCAAATGTATCATGAACCTTGGAGATACATGGGACGGCTGGAAGCATGCATGTTGCTGCTCATTATGACCCTTCAAGACACCTTATTCAGCCAAGGATCAATGGCCCTTCAAGCTCTCCAAGGTACAACCGAATGTACCAATGCATTAAAGAAAGGTTCATGAACATTAAGTGCATTGTACGTGGCCGAATGCTTCCATGTGCATTGGTAGATGCATGTTCTATTGGAAAAGGCTTAAATTCTGCTCATTATTCATCAAAAGACATCAATTAAAGAGCATAATTAAGGCAAGGGACGTACCTAGCTGTTGCATGCATCCTTGAAGGCTTTAAAATACATTTACCCTTCTAGAAAGATGCCCCTTGACGTTCCCAAAGGCTGCCCATTAACTTGGACGAATTTTTGGACATTCATCCTTCTAGAAACCGTCCATTGGAGTGCCCTTGCTGTCCAAATACAATCAGCTCACTTCCTCTCCATTAAGGTGGCTGTTGGTGTTCCCAGAAGCTAAACATGGACATGTCTTCAAGCCTTCATCTTTCAAGTGAATTCACCCATCTAGAAGCTATCCATCTGGCTACCAATCAGCTGAATTTTCCAAGGATTTCAATGGCTTTCTTTCTATATTTTTCCAGCAATTTATGGACAGCATATTAGCCTATAAATAGTTGCTAAATTTCATTTATAGGGACGACAGTTTTATGAACCTTTATAAAATTTATGAACTTTTGTTCATCGAGTGAGATTATCTCCTCTCTATCTTTCGTATGAGTTTCGATCCCGACTTATCAAGCTTGCTTGTGGCGTCAATCGATTTTTTTTCCATTAATCTATACTTTAGGTTCTTATCATTCTTGGTAATAGGTCTTTAGTCCATATTGATTTCCATCATCCACCTTAAACACTTTAGAAACTGGGGTGACACTCTCTTAGTGCTAAATCGTTTCTGTTTAAGTCCTATATTCCATTTTTTCACCACCTATCTTTATCACTTATTTTTCTTTGTTAAACCGAACCTAACTTCTATTCCGTTCCTTTCATTTCTTTATCCTCCATTCCTAACTTAAACCATTTTATAATATAAAAATCAAATTCAAAAGCTTCCGCATTACTACATATTTTCTCATAATTTTTCGAAAGGCTTGTAACCTCCTCGTAGACGATCGGGCAACTCGCATGCATTTCAACTCTCCCCGAGGTGAAATCGCATCACTAACACCCCTAACGCTGGCTTCAAACAAAAGAGACACAAAGTTAAGGCCCTTATCAAGGTTCTACCATACACAAGAACCAAGGTTAAGCTTTTGGTTTCGGCAACCAAAGTAAGAAAAAGAAAGATTAAAAAGGAATCACGAACCCTTACCACTACTACTAACCCGATTGAGAAAATTAATAGGAGATGAACGACGGCACCCTCTCTACAGATTAACAAACGAAACAGAGTCACCACCCAAGAGATATTTGGCTCTGACAGGTTCGGCCAAGAGATAAAACTTGAGAAACAAGCGAAATAGAAGAAGAAAAGAAAGAGTAGAGACGAAAAAGAGGGAATAATGGTGAATAGAAGATTTGGCCAAGGTTCTAATGGCTAAGAGGGTTATTCGGCTTTTGAGATTGAAGTGATCGGTGGAAAAGAAGAAGAGAGGGTTGAGGTTTATGAGGTTTCGATTATGGGAGGGAGTGATGAGTGTAGTTTGATTTTTAAGAAGAATGGAGAAAAGGTGATGCAAATGGAGTAAAAAGGATTCGGCTAGAGAGGCTTCAAGAAAGAAAACGAAAACTTGAAATGAAATGGGAGGAAAAAGTGGTACCTTGACTTTTGAAAATGAGAAGAAAAAGATGAATAAGAGTGACCTCACTGGTCTTCTAAGTTTCGGCTATGAGTCAAAAAGAGAGAAAAAGAGTTGAGATGCTAAGTGTTTTCGGCACAAGAGAGGATGAGAAGAAAGAAACACTAAATTTTGGCACTATACACTATACACAAACAACCAAATTTTGGCACCCTCACCTTAAGCTCAAAACCGAACGTTCCCTCTCTCAACCTCTCAAAAATTTGGCCAAGCCAACACCCCCCACGATTTTCTCCTTAACTCCCCTACACCTCCCATTCAAATGAGTTTCAACTATTCAAACCCCACAAATAACTCTCCACCACCCATTCAAATGGCTTGACCCATTCAACCCTCCATCTTTCAACTGCCCTTGCTGAATCCACTACCTCCCCCTCTTGACGCAAAAATACAACTCCAAAATGCTGCCCACGCTTCTCGAACCTTCTCCCCCTTAGAACTCCCCTTTGATGCAACTCCCCTGCCCACCGGATGGCATCTCCTTGCCACTCCACCACCCCACTTATTGTGTCCTTAAACACCACTTTAAATCCCTTAAGGCCTAGCTCCACTAGCTCTCCCTTAAAGGCTTTATCCAAAAATTTTCACC
Organism: Gossypium rotundifolium; assembly: GCA_025506655.1. Lineage (NCBI taxonomy): Eukaryota > Viridiplantae > Streptophyta > Magnoliopsida > Malvales > Malvaceae > Gossypium > Gossypium rotundifolium. The sequence continues at coordinate 180,872,104 of CP106727.1, read as the reverse complement.
AAAGCTCCTACCTAACCTCCAAATTTCCCGAAACCCCCAACACACTCAAACAAGCATGCAACACACAAGGACACATAGATACGAGATCAAGTACACTACCCCTAAATCCTGGATGTTACAGTTTTACCCCCTTAAAGAAATTCTGGCCTCAAAATTACCTGGTCAAAATAGATGAGAGTATTGTTGAGGCATTGCCTCCTCCGGCTCCCATGAAGCGGATTTAGCAAGGGCACTTGAAAGATGGAGGGTTGAATGGGTCTAGCCATTTGAATGGGTGGTGGAGAGTTATTTGTGGGGTTTGAATAATTCAAACTCATTTGAATGGGAGGTGTAGAGGGAATTAAGGAGAAAATCATGGGGGTGTTAGCTAGTTGGGTGTTGGCCAAATTTTTGAGGGGTTGAGAGAGGGAACATTCGGTTTTGAGATTAAGGTGAGGGTGCCAAAATTTGGTTGTTTGTGTATAGTGTATAGTGCCAAAATTTAGATTTTCTTTCTTCTCATCCTCTCTTGTGCTGAAAACACTTAGCATCTCAACTCTTTTCTCTCTTTTTGACTCATAGCCTAAACTTAGAAGACCAGTGGGGTCACTCTTATTCATCTTTTTATCTCATTTTCAAAAGCCGAAGGTACCACTTTTTCCTCCCTTTTCATTTCAAGTTTTCATTTTCTTTCTTGAAGCCTCTCTAGCCGAATCCTTTTTACTCCATTTGTGTCACCTTTTCTCCATTCTTCTTAAAAATCAAACTACATTCATCACTCCTTCCCATAAATGAAACCTCATAAACCTCAACCCTCTCTTTTTCTTTTCCACCGATCACTTTAATCTCAAAAGCCGAATAACCCTCTTAGCCATTAGAACCTTGGCCGAATCTTCTATTCACCATTATTCCCTCTTTTTCGTCTCTACTCTTTCTTTTTTTCTTCTATTTCATTTATTTCTCAAGTTTTATCTCTTGCCCGAACCTGTCAGAGCTGAATATCTTTTGGGTGGTAACTATGTTCCATTTGTTAATTTGTAGAAGGGGTGCCGTCGTTTATCTCTTATCAATTTTCTCAATCGGGTTAGTAGTAGTGTTAAGGGTTCGTGATTCCTTTTTAATCTTTCTTTTTCTTGCTTTGGTTGCCGAAACCAAAAGCTTAACCTTGGTTCTTGTGTATGGCTGAACCTTGATAAGGGCCGTAACTTTGTGTCTCTTTTGTTTGAAGCTAGCGTTAGGGGTGTTAGTGATCTTTGGGATTCGATCAATCAAGGTAAGAAGGTATTTGGTTCGACCAAAGGCCATTTCGTTTGGACAATAGGTGTTAGGCTGAATCTAATATAACTTATGTAGGGATTTCGACAACCTTCAAGTTCAAGTGAGAGCCTTCGGGATTTAGGTCGACTTTGGTAAGGATGTTCTTTCGATTTTAACATTCATTTGGTTTCGCTATTCCTTCCTATTCAACATTTTAACCGGGTCTTTTGACTAAAGATTTTGTCTCATGGATTCAAGTGCCAGCAATGGAACGAAAGGGGTTGGACCCTACCCTTAAGCTCAAGAAACGGTCAGTTTCAGCGGTTCGGGATTTGCCACCGGGGTGTGAGCCAGCATTGGAGAGAGACAATCAGATCGCTGTAGTTTCTTCGAGTGAGGACGTTAGAGATTGATAGCCTAGTTCTTTAGGTTTTAGGTGTGTAATTATGACACTATTTTCTTAAGTTGTTTAGTTAAAATGTATAAACATATGTGGTAGCCGCAATAGTGGCTGTGGAGATGTGGTACCCACTTTGGGTAATCCGAGAAACCAAGTTAGTATACTACCTATGTCGTGGTTGTGGTTAGAAATTGTGGATGTATGTAAGCATGTTATATACGCATGTCTGGATGCATTTATACGTTATTATATTTCCATTTCATCATATTATGCTGCATGTGCATGCGTTAGGTATATATATTGATAAAGGGGAAGTGTGTACATTTATGTGCGTGGGTGACTCTGTCATGATTAATGATGGCCTCGAGCCTCATTGTGGATTGATGATGACCATGAGTCTTATCGTGGATATTTGTGATTTAATCACGTGGATCATGGCTAGACCACTAAATGGACTTGAGCAATGTGTAAAATCGGCATAGGCGCCAAAGAGGTGTGTAGCGGATAGAGGGTCGATTTAGTAATCCCCCGGTGTGTGGTGGTTGGATGTATGGGTGGTGTGTAGTGGATGGATACTAGGTTGTGGTGGGTTACCATGTTGCATCTTCGTGCATGATATGTTTATTTGATGTGGATTTGGGGCCAAGCCCAATTGTGGATATGTGTGGACTAATTGCACACTAAGTCTGGTGACTCACTCTGTTGTTCAAAACAATGCAGGTAACTCGTGATTCATTGGACCGGGCTGGAGTGGATTCGAGGTGGCCATGTAGAAGTTATTCTCGTAAACTCTATTTATATTTTAAACTGTTTGGATATTGTTTGGGTTATTTTTATTATGTAATAAGGCCACTTTAACTATTTTGGGATATTATGGATTTAAGTCGGATTTGTTAATTAAAATGACTTTAAGTCATTTACAACCTAGAAATAAAATTGAAGTTTTCAAAATTTGATTTACTTATGTTTTCTCAAAATTCTCGCACAAACAACGATTTGAACTTTACACAACTCGAAAGATTTGATTCCTCGGCAAATTGCTATTCTAAATGACAAACCCCTTTTTAAAGCGGAATATTTGTTTTAGAACTTAAAACTTATTTACACCTTCAAAATAGAATTCTTTTCAACACTTTTCCAGTAACATTCTGGATTCGACCGTGGTGTTTTGGGCGGGTTTGGGGTGTTACAATTTCGTATCAGAGCCAGGTTTAAAACTCGGCCTTTGGGTTTTAAGGCCCACAACATTTTTTTTTCAAATTGATATTCAAAAGTAGTTAAAGGAAATTTTTCATGAAATGGATTTGTGAAGGCATGTCACTCAAATTTTCTGGCTTAGGTCTACCAGGTAAGTCTACTGACTTGTTAAATGAATTGAATGAAAGTGGTTAGGTGGTGTATTGTTGTGGATATGGACATTAGAATTTAGGATATTCTCTTTAGAGACTGAAACCTTTAGGGATGTATGCGCTTTACGAGAGAATAACTTGAAATTCTATGTCATAAAACTACCCCCTTGAATCAACAAGTGGAAAGAAAGCTAATGCACAAAATTTATTAAAATAGATTAAAACATGACGATAAACATGAGTTCTAGGGGATGTGGTCGTAATGCGCGTGGGCGTGGTAGAGGTAGGATGGCTATATCAGAACCAGTTGGTTCTGGTCATGGATCAGGGAACGAAACGCCGCCGCCAGCTGCAAAAGCAGAGTTCCAAGATCAAACGGGTAGAGATGACATAGTGTCTCAGGCTATGCTGCGGGTTTTGGAGAGAGTTGTGAGGGCAAATATGGGTATTGGGGCCCGAAAATCAGTGTCTGAGCGACTCAAAATGAATGGAGCCGAGATATTTAGAGGTGTCTTGGGGGTAGCTCCGAATGTGGCGGAGTACTGGTTAGAGGCAGTCGAGAGGATCATGGATGATCTGGATTGAACAGCTGAAGAGAAATTGAAGGGCGCTATTTCTTTACTTCGGGATGAGGCCTACAAGTGGTGGCTCACTGTCGAGAAGGTACTTCGGCAGACCGAGTGGATTGGAGTTTCTTTAAGATTAAGTTCGAAGGGAAATACATTGGGGCTAGTTACGTGGATGCACAGAGGAAGGCATTTCTAAACTTAGTACAAGAAGGTAAGACAGTAGCTGAGTATGAAGCAAAATTTTTGCGGTTAAGCTGGTATGCCAGAGGGATGGTTGCAACTGACTACGAGCGCTGTGTGAGATTCGAGGATGGGCTGCGGGATGAGCTGCGAGTGTTGATAACTCCTCAGTGGGAGAGGGACTTTGCTACTTTAGTGGAAAAAGCAAGGATAGCTGAGTAGGTTAAGCGAACTGAGAGGCGGAACCGGGGTAAGGACAAATGCAGGAATAAGAGGAGTTTTAGACCGTCGGTAACATCGGGGTTTCAAAAAAGCCTAGGGTTGAAGAACCTACTTGCGTTTCTGCGCCAGCTACTGAAAGTCTGTCCCGTCAGTGTGCTCAGTGTGAGAGGTCTCATGTAGGAGAGTGCTGGGGAAGGAATAAAGAGTGCTACAGGTGTGGGTCAAGGGACCATCTGATTAAGAACTATCCTCAGGACATGGCTAGGACTCGGACGGTAGGTCAGGGGTATGTGCAGCCAGGAAGGGGTGGTCAATAGATGTCAAGAGGTCATGGTCCGAACCGAGGAGGGAATGGTTCAGGTTGGGGTCATAGAGCACTGGGCAGAGGTGCTGGGAGCTCAGATGCAAGAAACCTGGGTTGGTTTACGCAATCAGATGTCGTGAGGAGGGGGATGCACCAGATGTTATCACGAGAACGTTTCTCATTTTGGTTACCCTTTACTACTTTATTTGAGGTTGGGTCGACTCACTCTTATATTGCTAATATGGTGTCTGGAACCTTGAATGTGAATCCTGCAATTGCCTCTAGGAAGATGACAGCACTTAGTCCATTAGGGCAATCGGTAGTAGTAGATAAACTTTTTAGAGATGTGCCTTTAAAAGTTCAGGGGTCGGTGTTTCCAGCTGACTTGATGGAGCTGCCTGTTCGGAGAATTTGACTTGATCCTAGGCATGGACTGGTTAGTAAGGTATCGTACGAATTTGGACTGTACTGCTAAGCGCATGACGTTAACGACTCACAAGGGCGATGAAGTTTTGGTGGTAGGTAAGAGGAGGGACTACTTGTCTAATGTAGTGTCTGCTCTTAAATTAGAGAGAATGGTGAAGAAGGGGTGCATGGCTTTCTTAATGTTTGTTAGTGCCTTGGATGCAAAGGAAGTAGCTGTAGGAGAGGTTCGAACAGTAAAAGGATTTGTAGATATTTTTCCAGAAAAACTTCCAGGGCAGCCTCTGGATCGTGAGGTGGAATTTGGAATCAAGCTTCTGCTAGGTTCGGACCGGTGTCCATCGCTCCATATAGGATGGCACCGAAAGAGTTGATTGAACATAAAGCCCAGATCCAAGAGTTGTTAGATAACGGTTTCATTCGACCCAGTGTGTCTCCATGGGGAGCACTAGTGTTATTTGTAAAGAAGAAGGACGGATCTATGGGTATGTGCATAGATTATTGCCAGTTGAATAAACTGACGATCAAGAACAAGTACCCGCTGCCGAGGATAGATGACTTGTTTGATCAGCTCAAAGGGGCTACGGTCTTTTCGAAGATTGATTTGAGGTCGGAGTATCACCAGCTCAAGGTGAAGAAAGCAGAAATACATAAGATGACTTTTCAGACTCAATACGGGCACTATGAATTCCTAATATCTTGTTGGGTTGTGAATGCACCATTGCGTCCATGGATATGATGAATCGGGTTTTTCAACCCTATTTGGACCAGTTTTTTGTGGTGTTCATAGACGACATTCTCATGTATTCCAAGTCAGAAGAGGAGCATGATGTGCATCTGTGGGTGGTTCTGCAGATTTTAAGGGAAAAGAAGTTATACGCCAAATTTAGTAAGTGCAAGTTTTGGTTGAGAGAAGTTGCTTTTCTGGGGTATGTGGTATCGGCGGAAGGGATAAGAGTAGATCCTCAGAAGATTGAGGCGGTACTAGATTGGAAACCACCTAACTCGGTAGCGAAGATTCACAATTTCTTGGGGTTAGCAAGTTATTACAAAAGATTTGTCGGGGTTTTTTCAATTGTCGTGCCTTTAACTAAGTTGTTGAGGAATGAGGTACCTGTTGTGTGGAAGAACAAGTAGTAGGAGAGTTTCGAAAAGCTAAAGAGGGTTTTGACAGAGGCTCCGATTTTGATCCAGCCTGAAGCAGGGAAAGATTTTATGGTATATTGTGATGCATCTCATACGGGGTTAGGTTGTGTGCTGATGCAGGAAGGAAAGGTTGTTGCCTATGCGTCTCGGTAGTTAAGACCACATGAAGTTAACTATCCCACTCATGACCTGGAGTTGGCTGCAGTGGTTTTCACTTTGAAGGTTTGGAGGCATTATTTGTACGGAGGGAAGTCGGTGATCTACACTGACCATAAAAGTTTAAAGTATCCGCTGACTCAGAAGGAGCTGAACTTGAGATAGCGGAGGTGGGTGGAGCTATTGAAGGATTATGACTGCTCGATTGAATACCACCCGGGTAAGGCGATTGTGGTGGCAGATGCACTAAGCGAAAGGTAGTATCGGATCTAAGGCGATGTTCACTCATCTTAGCCTTTATGACGACGGGAGTTTATTAGTGGAGCTGCAGGTGAAGCCGACATGGTTAAGTTAGGTAAAAGAGAAATAGTTAGTGGATGAGGTTCTAAGTGCTCGACTTCTACAAGTTTAGGATGGGGAATAGAGGATTACAGTGTGAACAGCGACAGAGTATTGTGTTTTCATGGAAGGGTTTGTATGCCAAAGGATAAGGAGCTAAGGCAGAAGATTCTTCAGGAATCGCATAGTAGCCCTTATGCTATGCATCCTGGAGGGAGTAAGTTGTATAGGGATCTACGAGATCAGTTCTGGTGGCCTGGATTAAAGCTGAAAGTTACGAAATTTGTGGGGAAGTGTTTGACGTGTCAGCAGGTCAAAGCTGAACATCAAGTTTCGTCGGGGTTACTACAGCCAGTGAAGATTCCACAATGGAAGTGGGGAGAATGACGATGGATTTTGTTAGTGGGCTTCCTCTTACGCCTACTAAGAAAGACTCGGTATGGGTAATAGTGGATCGGTTGACAAAATCCACTCATTTCATACCTGTTCGTGTCGACTACTCTCTGCAGAGGTTGGCAAAGTTGTATGTGGTAGAAATTGTGAGGCTGCATGGGGTACCAGTGTCAATCATCTCAAATAGGGACCTAGGTTTACGTCGCGGTTTTGGAGGGCATTGCATCAGGCTTTGGGTACCAGGTTGGATGTTAGCATGGCATTTCATCCGCAGACGGATGACCAGTCTGAAAGGCTAATTCAGGTGTTAGAAGATATGTTGAGGGGATGTGTTATCGACTTTAGAGGTAGTTGGGAAGAATTTTTGCCCTTAGTAGAGTTTGTATACAACAACAGTTATCAAGCTAGTATTCAGATGGCACCGTATGAAGCATTGTATAGGCGAAAGTGTCGGACTCCTACTTGTTGGACAGAACTGGGTGAACGTCATGTTTTAGGTCCAGAGATGGTGGCAGAATCATAGAAGAAGGTTAAGGTAATCCGAGCTCGGTGAAGGAGGCATCTAACAGATAGAAGTTGTATGCGGATCTTAAGCGAAAAGATAGATTTTACAGTGGGTGATCGGGTGTTTCTGAAAGTTTCGCCGTGGAAGAAGGTGATGAGATTTGGACATAAGGGTAAGCTGAGTCCCAGGTTTATAGGGCCTTATAGGGTTTTGAAGCGAGTTGGGCCAGTAGCATATCAGTTGGAGTTGCCTTTAGAGTTAAAGTAGATGCATGACGTGTTTCATGTCTCGATGCTAAGACGTTACCGTTGGATCTATCGCACATGGTGCCGGTCGAGAAAGTTGAGCTAAAGCCGGACACATAAATGCGAGGAAGAACCAATCCAGAATTTAGAGCGAGATGTGAAGGCGCTACGAAAGAAATCAATTCCTCTAGTTAAGGTGTTGTGGCGGAACCATGGTTCAGAGGAAGCTTCGTGGGAGCTCGAGGAGGCAATGCGTCAACAATACCCTCATCTATTTTAACTAGGTAATTTCGAGGCTGAATTTTCTTTAAGGGGGTAGAACTGTAACATCTGGGATTTAGGGGTCTTGCCTCCCCCTCTTGACGCAAAAATACAACTCCAAAATGCTGCCCACGTTGCTCAAACCTTCTCCCCACTGCAACTCTCCTTTGACGCAACTCCTTTGCCCACCAGATGACATCTCCTTGCCACTCCACCACTCCACTTGTTGTGTCCTTAAACACCACTTTAAATCCCTTAAGGCCTAGCTCCACTAACTCTCCCTTAAAGGCTTCAACCAAAAATTTTCACCAAAGCTCCTACCTACCTCAAGGTTTCCCGAAGCCCCCAACACACTCAAACAAGCATGCAACACACAAGGACACACAGATACGAGATCAAATGCAAGACCCTTAAATCTCGGATGTTACAGTTTCAAATACGAACCATTCTTAAGGTAAGTTCGTGTAATTTAATTGAATTGTGTAATTGAGATAATATGTATGTGATGATATACCCTATGAAATAATCACAAGATGATAAACACGAATAAAATGCCATTGTCCCAGTTCTTCAAATGAAAAAAATGATATAGAAAGGATTTATAGCCAGGACGAGTAATCTTGAGCTACACTCTCTTGAGTAAATGTTATGAAATGGATTTACCCCAGACGGGTAATCCATAGTAGGCTCATTAAAGCTAACGTTATCGAAAGGATTTAGCTTGGACTTGTAATCTTGAATAAGCTCTTGGGAGTGAATGTTAAAGACGGGATTTAGCCTAGATTAGGTATCTTGTTATATAAATGTGGCTTGAGAGTGTGCTCTATGAATATGTGCTTAAGGAGCACTTTGGATGTGAATTGACAAATGATTGACATGTATACATCAAGTATACTACCCGAGTATCCATCGAAATTATAATAGTTTAATGAAAAGAAATCCTAAAAATGGAATAGTAAAATGAAATGAAAGTTTATACTATAGTGAGCTCATCTATGTTGGTTTGATAACTTCATGATGTGTATGAGTAACTTGTTTAATGAGTGAATGTATTTAGGTAACTTGTCAAAATATTGAAGGAATGAATACATATATATGCTTATTTGAATAATTATAACTGGTAAATTTCTTTCTATTACGCGAACTTACTAAGCATGAAAATACTTACCCCGTTTTACTTTTCCTTGTTGTATAGTGCTCGTAAGGCTCGTGAAGGTTTGAGGATTGGGTCGGAGCAAGATCACACTATCCACAAATCTCTTTTTTGGTATAGCTAAATGATTCATTTTGGTATAATGGCATGTATAAGCTACTTGGCTTAGATGAAGGCTTGTAAGTAATTTTTTGTGACTTAGCCATTGGAATGGCTAAGGATGTTCAATTGGTGCATGTATGATGTTAATGTATGTCCAAATTCTTATGTGTTAAGTATGCTGGATAATTCATTTTGTAAGTGGCCATTGGAATTGGCTAATATTGGTTTAGTTATATATGCATATGATGATGTCTTTCATGGATGTGAGAATTTGCATGGTTTGTGTTGACAAGTATGTGATGTTGTATGTGATAGAAAATAGCATGTGAATGATGTGGCTGATTTGGTTGAGTGTATGTGTTAGGATTGGTGCTATGTTTTGTTGTGTAGGTATGTACATGGAAGGGTGACAAAATGGCTTGGTAAATAGCCTTGTTTTTGTCCACATGGGTAGATACACGGGCATGTGTCTGGGCCATGTGTGACATACGGTCTGCCCCACGGGCATGTGTTCTGGCCTCTGACCCCTGCACCTTAATTGATGTAAAATAGAATGTTTAGAATATACCACACGGGCAGCGACACGGGCATGTGTCTCAGTCGTGTGTGCTACACGCTTGGACACGGGTGTGTACCCCCGCCGTGTGAAGTCTGCACCTATTTTATGAAAAATTATGAAAATTAAATTGACCACACGGCCTAGCACGCAGGAGTGTGGCAAAGTCAGAGAGCACCCTATTTTGAACACGGCCTGTAGCATGGACGTGTCTGAGGGTCGCACGGGCGTGTCCCGAACCAATACGGGTGTGTGAACCTTGTTTTATCAAAAATTTTCTAAGGGTCGTAAAACTTTCTAAAGTTCTCGGTTTAGTCTCGAACCGCTTCCAAAGCATATTTTGGGCCTCGTAAGCTCATTTTAGGGATGATAGGAATGTAAATAAAAAGTTTTAAATTTAGATGGAGATTCACGTCTCGGTTTTGTATGATTGCTTGTGTTTATGCCTGGTAATGCCTCGTACCCTGTTCCAGCTTCAAAACACAGGTAAGGGGTGTTACAAGTTGAATGTTAGGCATGAAGTATAGATAGTTTATGTTTTGTATTGATTCATGTTAAGGTTATGTGAGTGAATGATACTTAAATTGCATAGGTATAAATGTCATAAGCTTGAATTAATATAGGTTGGTGTGGAATGATGACATTTTGATTGTGGTTATATGGAAATGGTATTGGTCATGCATGAAAGTTATGTTGGTTTAATTGAGTTTGTTTATTAATCTATCATAGGTATGGGAATGATCAAGTTGAGGCCTTATAGCCAACAATTATAATCTTATGTTAGCTTCAAAATGTATGGAAATGGGAACTTAGTGGACTACTGTGAATGTTGCGACTTCACACCTCGAATGTTGCAACACCAAACTATCTCGTTACGACGTCCTCTATTTGATGTCGTGACGTTGAATTTATAATGTTTGAAAGTTTTATAGTTTGGTTCCTAGCTTGGAAAGTTGGCTACTACCTTCAAGATCGTGACACAACCAATTGAATGTTGCAATGCCATCCTTTGAAGTCATAACATTGAATATTAAGGTCGCGACGTCCAACTAGTATAGTTTGGAAAACTTTACAATTTGGTCCTCAAATAGGGAAACTTGTATAATGTCTTGGAAGTCGCAAAACGTTGAACCATAGATGTCGTGACATCAACTTGAAAACTTTTAAAAATATTACATTTTAATCCTCTAACGGCCCCGAGTTATCAACAAAGCTTTTGTAAGCTCATATAAACCTCGTTTGAAAAATGATATGATATAAAGATTCAATAATCGTATATTTAAAAAATGTTGTATTTATGGAAAATGATGTTTGTTTAGTTGAAGTTGCTCAGGTAATGGATGTGGCATCCCGTAGCTCGGATTCAACGAACGGGTCGGACAAGGGGTGTTACAAAAAAGTTGGAACCTGATTATAAATTATTTGAATCCTAATTATATATGCCAAATTGGTCCCAACGCTAGTTCATTGGAACTAGAAATGAATTGCATGTAGAACCAAATGATCAGAAATGAGTAGAAATGATGACATTAGAGAAATGGGTCACATTCACAAATGAATGCGTTTTCTCACTATGTATAAAAATGACTTGAGAATTAATTTAAGGTTTTAAAATTGTTATTTAATTAATTATAATTAAATAATTAAAGTTTGAAAATGAAATTAAATTAATTAGTCATTATGAAACCGTTGAATATGGAAATTAAATATGTAACATCCCATATCCGACCCGATCGTCAAGTTTGAACTATAAGGTGTCACATTCATTACCGTAACAACTACGAACAATTTATAATCCACTTCACATAATCAAACATTCAAATGCAAGCAAATTAGATATATAAAATGACATATATTCATTTTTGGGTCTTATACGAGTTTACAAAAGCTCTAATGCTAACCCGAGATCGAATTAGGACTAAATTGTAATGTTTACAAAACTTCTGGTTGATGTTACGATGTTAGGGGTTCCTCATCACGACGCAACATACTGACTTGGCCTCGTTGAAATGACCAACTCTTAACGACGTGTCGTGTCGTGGCATGGTATCTTGATCTCGTTGTCACAACACTTGCTTGATGTCGCGATGTGACCGACTGTTTTTGCAAATTGCTAAATGAAATATCAACCTGAAATTTCCAATGAACTAATATACACATTCATACCTTACTTTCAGCCAAAATATGCAATCCTCATGAATCAATTCATGAACTATAACACCTTATTCAACTATATACCAATGTCGTATTATCTATAAGTTAACTATCTAACATATTTTATTCTAAATCTTAAACATACCTATCTATTCATAAATGCCATAAACAATTGTAGCTTTTAATATATTTCAAACCATATCTTGAACTTATATACATGTTGGATCCAAATGACCAATTTCCATACATCAAAATTCTAATTCAAAAGTGTATGTAGGCATAGTATTACATTAAAATTGACTCAACTTAAGTACATGCTATATTTAAAACCTTAAATAGATTACCTTTTTTTTATTTGAATATTTTATATTTATCTCAAATAATGTATTTATAATTTTAAATTATCTTCTATCTTTTATAAAATATGAGAGATAAATAAAATTTAATTTTTTTTCACATGTAATCGGATGTTTTTTATTATGTAAATATCTTTTCTTTTTTATTTGAATTCATGTTTATTTTTTTGCCTGTCATGTTTATTTTTAAAATGAAAATTATCCCAATTTATTTTTAAAATATTAGTTTTATGTGATAAAATAAAATAAAATATGGGACATGAAATTGTTTGAAAATGATAGTTTTCGTCATCAATTTTAATGGTTAATTTTGAGATAAAAGTAAATTGAAATTAATAGAAAAATATTGAATAATTAAAAAAGTATTATATATTTTTAAATAAGTGAATTTAATAAATAAAATCAAACACACACTAGTTAGGTCTTAAGATGGATTTGAATGGCGGTTTATTTACTTACAGTTAGTATAAAAACAACGGTAATAATAAAATTAAATACTATAATAATATTATAGTATGAGATAAAAAATAAACTAAACGTACTATACTATATCCAATTCTTTCATTCAAACCTATATTTAAATGTTATAATATATATATATATATATATATATATTAGATTCACTATGACCGTTAACCGACATAGTAGGGCACAGACTATTGTCTAGGTGTGAAAAGACATGTGGCTAACATCTGAAACCACGCAGCAAGCTGTTAATCAACATGATGGATTATATAAAACTATATATAGAAAAATATGTAGTTTTAGATAAATGAAAAAACTTTTTGCAATTATTGTACTTTTCCATTCATCTTATCATAGGAAATGTTTATAGAATTGTTAGTTATACATCTTTCTTTTTAACTATGGCCAGTTTCATTCATATAAGTTTCTAACAGATTAAGGGGAGGCATTCAGCTCCCAATGCCCTAAAGTGTAAAGAGAGGCCAACATGTAATTAATACTTCAAACAAGCTCAACTTTTTAATATATATTGTAATCATAATTCTGTAATTCGAATCATACCAGTAATACTTTGGAGGAGTAATATAGCACTTAAAGCTTGTCATAAAGGCTAGAGATATGCTATAAAATGAATCAAACGGCCTAGCTATAGTGGATTCCATCTAGCTAGGCCCATAACTTTTTTTTTACTGGGAAAATGCAAGCAAATTGAGCAATAATAACAGTAGAACTTACTTTTTCAAGAAATATCTGAATTAAGAAGTGCGGCCATGGATGTTTTATTGCCTTTAATATTCTCCTCGCAAAAGAGTGGCTGCTTTTCATGTTAATAAAGTATATGTCTCGTTACCCTTTGTAGTTAGTACCTGTCTGAATGAAAAAATAAAATAAAATATATTTGAAAAGGTCAATTATGTTTCCAGTTGTATTCTTCAACCAACTGCTTTTCAGTTTTCATTCAGCCATTGAATAATCAGTGAATTTAGTCTCATAAAATGATAGCGATTAGGTTGGAAATCCAATTGTTCTCTGCGGTTTGCTGAAACCCCAAAGTGCATTTGAATCAGGGAGGCATTAAAATGATTGCTTATCATCAAATCATTAGCTGTTGGAAAGCTATATTTTATGTTATTCCACGCCCTGACCATTCACCAAAATAGTATGAATTGAAGAATGAAGAATCATTCCCAGAAGATAATGTATATGCATACATATATATCAAGCAAAAAACAAGAGCTTCCCAGCTGTATTGGAATCAAGGCATGGCAATCTATATCTGGAAAATATGAGTTATATACATAGAAAGTGGAGATTGGATTTTGAATCAATCTGTGCAACACATGGGTGGAACATGCCAGCTCCTGATAATGTCCACTACCGATGGTCTCAAATCAGCTTCCTCAACGGAACAAACCCTGAATCATTGGAAACTATGGAAAAAAAAAAAAAAAAACTCAATAAATTGATAAAAATGAGCTGAAGTTTCTCAAAGTTGACTGTGTGACAATTCCCATCATACATCATTTCATGTAGCTAGGTAGGTAGAGAATATTTCATCATCGAGTCAACTGCTAATATCCCTTTAAGCCCATTCGAGAAACAGTACAGTATAGTCTACTCATAATGATCTCTCTGGAATATTATATAGCATCTTCTCTTTTTGTAGATATTCAGAAAATTTAGAGAACGAAAAGGGGTTACAGTGGGTACTTATAAGGTCTTATAAGGTTAAAATACATGTTGGCTTCACTTAATTAATTAAGGATCATAGGGTACATAACTTGTGCGCATGATATGGAAAGCATGAAAAAAAGGAAAGCGTGGCAACTTTCTTTTACTGCATGCTTCATCAGAACAACTTTTGGAGAAAGGAATCTAATTGGTATCACCAAGATACTGAATATATATGTATGTATATGTAATGTCTCAAACAAGAATGAAAGAAAGGTGTGGAAGGAAATAGATTCTCCAAAACTGTGGGGCATTAATATGGTATTGGTGGGAGAGAGTTACTTTGGTATTGGCTGGTTTCACTGTGTTTGATAGGACAATGTATAGTGGACTGTTGTCATAAGGAAAATGGGGACTCGACACTTGAAATAGTGTACTTTGATTCTCATTTACCATCCCACTATGTATTGAAAACATTTTTTTTGTAGGATTCTTAAATGATTGGGATGTGTTCAACCTTCGTTAATTTATACTGTTTTATTAATATAAATTTTGTTCAAATAGGTGGGAAAATTTTGTCCAGATCTTACTCTTTGAAGTCATGATATATGACTACTATAGAAAATGTTCTGCTGTTCACGGTCTCCTGCTCATAAAAACATATTAGCTCATTCTTAAGCTTCATTCAACCCTATAGGTCAATAAAAAATTCGAATAATATGATTTATCACACTTAACTAAATTTGTTGAAAATGTAATTAAAAATATAACTAAAATGTTTATGTTCAAACTCGTAAAGTGTGAAAATTAGTTTAATCATTACACTTACAATGGAGTACTACCAGACACTATCAAATTATTGCTAATCCCGTTTGCATTTGAGGGAAAAGCGAAAGCATGGTTAAAGCACTCCCACATGATATTATTGCTGTAACCCCTCAAACTGGGCTTAGATATTATGGCCCAATCTAAGCAA
Organism: Gossypium rotundifolium; assembly: GCA_025506655.1. NCBI lineage: Eukaryota > Viridiplantae > Streptophyta > Magnoliopsida > Malvales > Malvaceae > Gossypium > Gossypium rotundifolium. The sequence goes on along the minus strand of CP106727.1, from coordinate 180,856,943 downwards.
TCACATGGACCATGGAAATAGGTCAAACGCGAGTTAAAATAAACAGGTCTAATTTTTGAAAATACATGCTTAATATTTCCTTTGAACACGGTTGTTTTAGAACATAACTTGAGAAAAATTCTTATTTTTGAAAACTGTTGTGACGATCTTAAAAATTCAAGTTTATTCAAGAGGTTGCGGAAAATGGGTTTTATTAAGAAAAAACTTAAACAATTCATCCATATTAAAACCCATGCAAAATATCCAATTGTCCACAGTTTTTTTAAAATAAAACATCCATGCCACAGTTTAACGATAAACCACAATTAAAGTCCCAAAATAAAAATTTAAAAGTCCACGAAAGTCCCAAAAATAGAAAATAGTCCATAAATATAAAAATTATTTATTTCTGAGAGCTTTCCGATGGCTGAATCCGAGTCCTAACCACGAGGATTATCTAAAATACATAAGTATCGTGGGTGAGCCTTAAAAGACTAAGTGTGAGATCAACACATAATATATATTTGCATACATATCAAAGTACAATACATCAATAATGACATAATCATAATTCATCATGATCATGAAATATAACATTGATGCTTATGCATGGACATATCGATGCATATTTTATAAAGTTCATACCCATCTCCATTACACACCATTATCGAGTTCCCTAGAACTCGTCCATCCAAAACACCATTTATGGACAAGCCACCACTAATTTGCAGATAAATTGTCATTGATTTGCAGATAAACTGCCAGTGATAACACTGATGTGGACAAGCACCACTGAATTGTAGTTATACTGCCACTGCTTCCACCTTGCACAAAATCCCACCCCATGCAGGTGAAATGACGATTTTCACTTATAATACATATAGATCACTTATACACTTATGCATATAAACATGCCCTCATAATAATTTATCACATAATAATAACTTTTAACATATTTAACATGCTTTTCAAAATAGATCGTATATCTTGATTTGTCTGCATACATACACATAAATCACACATTTTTTAAATTATCACATATAACACATGAGCAATACATCACATATCATAAGCATGAGATCTACACAAATATCATAACCTCAATCATAAGTGTATCACTTGTCATCTAAATAATAGATCCACTTGGTTAGAACACTTACTTGGTATCCATCTCGATAAGTTATACAACTTTTCATAAATATTTAGTATATTCATAAATTTCAAAATAATTAATTTTCTAATAATAAAATACCAATGTTCACAAACAAATAGTATCGATCCACACCATAGATTGTAAATCCAAATTGCCTCAACCCTTATTTTGTAATATCCCAGATTAGGGGTTATGCATTTGGCGCATAATTCATGAATTAATAGGCTCGGTGTGTGGGTGAGTGTGTTTAAGGGGTTTGGAGAACCTTAGGAGATGGGGAAAATGCATCGAAAAAATATTGGAATTTTAAGTGAAAAGAGGAAAGTGAACATTTTTGGAAACTTGGAAATGAAAGGAAATGTTTTAGAAATGTTAAGTTTAAAATAGGAAAGTGAACATTTTGGAAACTTGGAAATGTAAGGAAATGTTTTAGAAATGTTAAGTTTAAAGAGGAAAGTGAACATTTTGGAAACTTGGAAATGAAAGGAAATATTTTAGAAATGTTAAGTTTAAAGAGGAAACTAAAACAAGGTGGCCTTAAGAAAATTAGTAGAGGAATTTAACACAAGAACGAGCTTGGAGTAGTGGCTAGGAGGCACCACTTAAAGCCCGAAGAAGTGACGCCACAATCAAGGGGAAGGAGTCTAGGTTCGAGTCACGTGGGAAGCAAATAAAAGAGTTTTATTTTGCTGCAAGGAGCAAGGGAGTTGGACGGCACCAAGGCACTTGGGGAAGAGTTTAATTCTCTTTAAAATTCGACAAATAGATAAGATAATGATGGACTATTATTATTATTATTTTTATTAAGAGATAAGAGATAAATATTGGATTAAGTTTTATTAAATTGAATGGGTGATAATTAAAGTGATAAAGTTATCAAAATAGGAGTGATGGCCAAGTAAAGGATTTTAAGTTAGTAATTTAGGCTACTAGAGGAAAGAGAGCCATTCATCATATCTTCTTTCAACTCTTCTCTCTTTGAATTTCCTAGAGCATCTCTTCTTCTTATTTTGTTAGCCAAAGCCGAAAACTAAAGTAAGCCTAGCCGAATTCTTCATAGCTTTTGTGATCTCCATTAAAACCGAATCCATAAACTCCTCAAGATACAATCATTAGCCGATTTCTTTATACCAATCAAAAGTCGAAATCAAGATCCTTCTAGCCTACATATCCGAATATTGCTAAAGGTTCAAGCAAGGATTGCCGATCTCTAAAGTAAGGGTAAGATCTCATTCAGTTTCATCTTTTTTCTTTTAAGATTTGCCGAAATCTAGGACTAACCCAATTAATATCTTGTTTCTGAAACTTTGAAGAGATCTTTCGGGATTTACTAAGTGTCGACTACAAGGAAGGAGAAATTCTTTTCCCGAAGGTACACCATAGGCCGCGTGTTCCCTAGTTATTCGGTGAGTTTCGAGATTTAAAATCCACAAGGTAAGTATCTATAGCATTCGGCCAAGGCCATGTTGAGTAAATAGATGTGTTTCATTAATATTTAAAAGCCGAAACTAATCTATTCAAGTAATCTAGTGATTGCCGATTTTAAGAAAGAAGGATACAAAGTTTCCGGCATTTGATTAGTAAACAAATCGGCACCAAGGTAAGTTTTAGTGTACTAATCCTACTAGGATTTGGATTTATGGTCGAATGGCTCTTTACTAAGTATTAAATGATTGATTAAATGTAGAAATTTAAGATCTAAGGCATTAGATCAAGCTTTTGGGATTTCATTGAATTTGTTAAGCGAATCGAGTCATGCATTCACACTATTTCTTAATAAGTTTTATGGCAATGTTTAATATAAGTATGTGTATAAGAATGTGAATATGGCTAAGGTACCATGTCATGGTACAAAGTACTCAGTACATTTCTTACTCCTACTAAGATTATGTTAAATATCATTACGACACACATATGACATTATAAGAATGTGAAATAAGAATTTGGCATGTTAATGCATGATATGTATCATATGGGGCATATGGGTTATATGAAAAGGAAGTGAATGTGGTGACCTAAGACCACGATATCTGAATGTGGTGACCTAAGACCACGATATCTGAATGTGGTGACCTAAGACCACGATATTTATAAGAGGCGATGAGCACGTCATTGCAATGATGTCTTCGATGGTGTGTAGCGGATGGAGGGTTGAATTAGTAGTCCCCACGGTGTGCGGGAATGATGCGGGTGATGTGTAGCGGATGGCATATAGGTTTGGGTTGACTTGCATCATTATTTTATATCCGCTATATGATTATGTATGTGATGTGATATTATGCCTGAATCTATTTGGACATAGTGTTTGTGTACACATTGAGTCTGTTGACTCACCCCGTTGTGGGAACCTTTTTCAGGGTGTTACAATTATTTTTTTCAAAACCTTTCTTCATGGCCGAATATTGATGGTAAAAATCTTTTGCCGAATCATTATTCTTTTCTTTGTTTATTCATAATCGAATCTTTTCTTATACATACGTATTCACTTCAATCTTTTTTTTTCTTCTTTGAAGCCTTGGACAATAGTGTGATAGTGGAGGGCTGAAACTCAAGTGTTCATAAACGTCGTAGATCGTTGAAATCGGATTTAAAGTGTTAAAGGTAAGGGATTATTAAGGATTTTCATATTACTCGACATATGGATATGAATAGTTTATTAATCGATTTTATTTTAGGGGACGTTATCGCTCGATTGTTATATTGTGGAACGAGGATATTTGTGGTAAGTTATTCTCATTTTTTTTTAAACCGCTAGTCGAAATTTTGATAACTTATTGGTTAGTCTAATGATTCATTGTCTTTGAAGATAATCAAAATAGGGATGAAAAGAGTTTTTAATAGTGTTCGGAAGAGGGGTGGTTCCATTATTCCCCCTAAGTTTAAGAGAAGGACTGTTTCGGGAATCCGAGACTTTTCATCGGGTTGTGGAACCTCATCCGGTGAAAATCAATTATTCGAAGTCATACGTACCCCCGATCCATTGTTTACTCGTGGTTCTGAACCTTTGATCGGAGAGAAATCGCAAATAGTGGTTGTTCGAGATTCCGAGGGTAAGATCTAGATCGCTTAACATTAGAATAGTTTAATATTAAATTTTAGTGTTCTAATCCATCGTGATGTGTGCTTAGATATCGACGAGCGGGAAAGTGTAGTTCTCACCGTAATCAGGTGTGTAATCTCACACCGTATCTCATGGGTTAGATGACTATATCATATAAATCGGTGGATGAAATCACAAGTTAGTGACATAAAGAAGAATAGCATATTTATCACCTTAATGATAAAAATTTTGAAATTGGTATTAAGATCACGAAAATTATGAAATTGCCCTTAACGGGCTAATTCGATAAAAATGATAATTGGGTCATATGTGATATTTGATAATTGGGCCATATATGATATATGATAATTGGGCCATATGTGATATTTGATAATTGGGCCATATGTGATATTTGATAATTGGGTCATATGTGATATTTGATAATTGGACAATTTGGGCCATATGTGATATTTGATAAATGGGCCATATGTGATATTTGATATTTGGGCCATATGTGATATCTGGTAATTGGGCCATATGTGATATTTGATAACTGGACAATATGGGCTAAAATGTGAAATGGGCCAGATTGTAATAATTTTTATAATGGGCCTTATGTTGGAATAATTAAATGAATGGATTGTTATGCATATTATATACATGAATGCATGGGTTGGGCTATTTGATGAAGAGAAGTTCTGGTAGCTTTGCTACAAAATTTTGATGGCTCTGCCACAATTCTGAAAAATGGCAAATGCCATGAAAACTCTGTGAATATGGTGGCTTGTCCACGAAATTTGATATATGGCTTAATGCTTACTTTGGTGTGTTGGCGGGGTGGGTGACTAAAGCTCCCCACAGGTGTGCTGGTTGGTAGGGGTGGTGTGTAGCGGATGGAAATCTAGGTTTGGTTTTGGGAATTGCATATCACTTGCATTTCATACATGCTAAATTATTATATTTGTAATGGGCTTGGGCCCAAATAAATGCTTAAATGGTTTTTGCCCAGTGGACTATGGTAAGTGAGTTACACACTGAGTTCTAAGTAACTCACCCCAATTCTTTTCCCTCTCAGGTAATAATACTTGATGGAGGCGTGGGTCGGAGATGACTTTGTGTGGAGGCTATACTACAAATGGTGGTTTATAAAATTTTAAGACTTCTTTAATAATTTTTATTAAGTACTATTTTTATGGCGATGTAATAAGGCCTCTTTAATTATGGATTTTAGTATGTGGATGGATTTTATTATGTTTTAGTTTTCCTAAGTTTGATTGGTTTAGTTTTTATAAATGTTTTTTTCTATAACTCTCGTATCAAATAAAAGTTTTTCTTAAATATCATTGAAACTTAGGAAATTCTTTTAAAACTTTTCGATGAAATATTTCGACTAAATAAATCCAAAGTTTTTATCAATTACTACTCTATAGCTCAAATAACAAATTCTTGTATTTTTAATTATAGTTTTCAATGAACTTTGATTTTTCGATAAAGCCATTCTCTTAATCATTTTGGAATTTGATTTCTACTTCGTTAAATGTTTTGAATGTACGTTAAATTTGTGTGGCATGCCAAAATCTGGGCTTAATGCATAGGCTGGGTTTGGGGTGTTACATTTTATGGTATCAGAGCCCAGTTTCAAAACTCGGCTGTGGTTTGGGTTCAACAATGATTTTGTTTAAAAACTACTTAATTTTTCTAGACTTTACGTTTTAAAGGTAGTATGGCACCACGAGCATCCGACACCAAGTCAAGTAAGTATTTATTTATTAAATGTTTATTATTGTGATGAAACCTTAGGAACACTCTAGAACTTCTAGTTTTAGGTGTTGAAAATGATAGAGATCGAGACTATAGGATCTAATTGCGAAAACAACCCTATCTCTTATATCTCATAAAATATCGTTAATAAACACTGAAATAACATTTTGATTCATAAAACTTGTAATCGATTAAAAGCGAATTAGTCAATATGAGAACTAGAGGACATGGTCGTGGATGCGGTGAGCGTGGCCGTGGTAGAGGATAGTCTTTGATCTGAAATAAGGGTCATATCTGGAAATGGATGCAATCTGCGTCATTCGAGGCTGGCCGGATCTCATGATCATGCGAATGAGGATAATGCTTTGACTCAAGCAATGTTGCGAGTCTTAAAAAGAGTAGCCGGGCTAGAAGCGGGCGATAACTTCATGGATCAATATCGAACGAATCAAGTCTAGTGGTCTTTGAAGTTTTAGATGTGTTTTGGTGTAACTCCAAATGTGGCGAATATTGGCTTGAGGTCGAGAACGAATTATGGATGATCTGGAGTGCACCGTCGGCGTAAAGCGGAGGGCTGTGTCTTTGCTAAGAGACAAGGCGTATCAATGGTGGCTTACTGTTCGAGAAGGCACCGAGGCTGCATTGGTTAATTGGGATTTCTTGAAAGCTACTTTCCAAGAGAAGTACGTCAGGACAAGTTATGTAGATGCCCAAAGGAAGGAATTCTTGAATTTGGTTCAAGGAAGTAAGATCATGGCGACTTTACGAGGCGTAATTTCTTTGTTTGAGTCATTATGCTCGTACTATAGTGCGATCGGTGATCATGGCTATGTGTACGCTTTGAGGATGGGCTGAATGATGAGTTATGGGTATGATTGCCCCACAACAAGTGCAGACTTTTACCTCGCTTGTAGAGAAAGCTAAGATAGCCGAAGAGGCTAAGAATTAAGAACGCTAGAACCGGGAAAAAGTAAGAGGCAAGAAGGATTTTAAGTACTCTGGTTCATCTAAAAAGGTTTCAAAAGAGGCCACGGAATGATGAGCCAGTTCAAGTTAGGGCACCTGTGACTACCAATCAGAGTCGAGAATGTGCCAACTGTGGAAGACGACATCCTAGAGAATGTTGGAGGAAAACTGGAGCCTGTTTTAAATGTGGATCCAAGGATCATCAGTTTAAGAATTATCCTCAACGGACTGATATGACTCAGGAGGCTCGTAACCCTGATGCTCAACCAGCTAGAGGTACTCAGCAGCCACCGAGAGGTCGTGGACCAGGTCATGGTGGTAATGGTAACGGATATGGACAAGGTGCACCGGGTCGAGGTAATGGTGTTAGAGGTAACACGGAGGTAAAATAGCCAGGATTGGTCTATGCTGTTAGGCGACGTGAGGACGGCGATACACCTGATGTGATAATGCACGTTCTTGATTCGATTTACTTATTCTTGCTTTGATAGATATCGGATCTACTCACTCGTATGTTGCTAGTGCCATATCTGGAAACCTAAATATTAAATCTGAGATTACCGATAGAGAGATGACGATAATTAGTCCTTTAAGACAGTCGATAATAGTGAATAAATTATTTAGAGATGTGCCCTTAGAGATTCAAAGAGAGGTATTTCTAGCAGACTTGATGGAATTACCTTTCAGCGAGTTTGATCTTATCTTAGGCATGGATTGGTTGGTGAAGCATCAGGCGCAATTGGATTGTGCCGAAAAGCGGATGTCAATTAGGACTGTGGATGATAAGAAGATAATAATGATAGGTGAAAGAAGAAACTTTTTGGCAAATGTGGTATGTAACAGACCAAATTTGACCCAAATCGAACAGTGGTTTGGGACCACGAATCTGAGCAGAAATGTTCTAATAATTTATTTCATGTCTATTATATGTGAATGAAAATGTGTGAAAGTTTCGTAGAAAAATTTTATCGTTTAAGTGCTTAATTTGATAAAAAGGATTTAATCGAGAAAAGCGTAAAAGTTGTATGCTAGAGAGTAAGGTACTAATTTGATTGTGGCTTTTTAAGTGGGTGTACTAAAAGGGCAATTAGCCCATGTACAACTAGGGAAGCGGCAATGGGCCTTTCTAATTTCAAATTATATGTTATTTTAGCCTATTATATGTTATGTTAATATATTAGTAAATAAGGTAAATTATATGTGTTAATATAACATTAAATAATGAAAATAAGTGGGAAGAAAGAGAACATACCTTGTTCTTCTTCCTTGGCGAATGTAGGAGCTAGAAACTCCATGGTTGAAGCTTGATTTTCGGCTAGATAAAACTTGATTAAGGTATGGTCGGTTTTGGTTTTGATAATTTTACGTTTTTGAGATCGTTGCTTCGTGTATTACACCCATGTCTAAATTTTGAAAATACTATGTATATAGAATTGACCATTAACATGCTTGAATAGTTTTGATGATTTATGGTCTTAGATTAAATGTATGTTAGAGATTTACAAGTTTTGTATTGGAGTTTTGGTGATTTAGAGTATATAGGGCTAAATTGAAAAGAATAAAATTGTGAAGGATTAAAATGTCAAATAGATGAAATGCATGGACACCCATGGCTATGGGGAAGGTTCGCCTAACTATAGTGTTAGGAAATTTTGCATATTTTGAGTTTTGTGTAAATTGGACCAAATTGTAAAAATGGAAAACATTAGAGGCAAAATTGTAAATTGCCCATTTGTGTGTTTTGGGACTAAATTGAGATGAAATGCAATTAAATGAGCTAAATTTTAATGTGTTTTAGATCAAGAGCAAAGAAAAAGCGGAATTAGACCAGGGGAAAGCGAAGGTTTTCGAATAGCGGATTCAAGCGGACTATCGACAACCGAGGTAAGTCCTAAGTTAATACATGTCAAGGATTTATTTGAATCTATTAAAAGTTGAAACTTTACATTTTAGGATAGAAATGTGGAAATTGCCGAATGTGAATTATGGTAGTGAATTTGAAATTGTTTTGTTATATGTGAAGTGATCAAGTATGTTTGATTAGATATTCGAAAGGAATATGAAATAAAATTGATAAATTTTAGTATCCCTTTTACCTTATGGCGAATGTATATTGACATATTTGGTTGATGAATTATGTTGAGTAAGTAATTGGAATTGTTGAGAATTTTTAACTATATTGACACGACTGGGCTTTTACACCTAGCGGGCCTTGTCTTGGGTGATTTAATCGGGCTTTACGCTTTAGCAGGCCTTGTGCCGATGTTACTTATCGGGCTTTTACGCCTAGCGTGCCTTGTGCGGTGTTACTTATCGGGCTTTTACGCCTAGTAGACCTTGTGCGGTGTTACTAATCGGGCTTTTACGCCTCAGCGTGCCTTGTCTGGTGTTACTTATCGGGCTTTTACGCCTAGCGTGCCTTGTCTTTGGTGTTACTTATCGGGCTTTTACGCCTAGGAGCTTGATGCTTGGGTGATGTATTTTACAAAATAGTAACGAGAAATTATGTTCAAGGCGAATTAAAGCAAACTTATCGAGTTAACGGCTCGGTGAGTATGTGAAGTAGGAATGAATTTCTTACTTATATGAGGCAAGGAAAATCGATAATTTATTACAAATGGCATGTGTTACGAGTGTGGAATATATACATATATATATGGTTATAATATGTGTTCTCGGCTTTACTAATGAATGATATGATTGTTGTATCTTGGTCTTCTAATATGAGGATACATGACTAGGCATATTCGCCACATGAGTGGTTGTGTAATTGATGCCATGTTATAGTAATTGACATTTAAGTATATAAATGCATGTACCTATGATTATCGATGACATTTTGGGTTTGAAAGGTTGGTTTATAAACAAGTATTTTGATCATAAGCATGTGGGTAGAGATATCATTTCTACAATTCATACTTGTTAATATGGGTATGAAAATTAAAGTTTGAAAATAAGTATGAGCACAAGTCCACAAGTTGAATTATAGTAATTTAATTGTTAAAATTCAAATGTTATTTTTATGAAATTAGGACTTACTAAGCTAGCAAGCTTATCATGTGAAATGTTTCCTCTGTTTTATAGTTTAGGTGCAAGCTACAAGATCTTGGGATCGTTAGGAAAGTCACTCACACTATCAATCTACATTTTGGGTACTCTTTCATTTTGATTTTTTAACGAAGGCATGTATAGGAAAGACTTGGTCTTTGTTTGATGAAATCTTAAGGTTCATGTATATAATAGCCATGCGAATATGGCTAAATTTTTTAGTTAAATCTGTTGTTGTGTCTTGATATGTATGTTGGTTTATGATGGCAATGTTTATGCATTCTTAATCAAAGTTTAATCGCTTTTGTTAAGGAAATGTTTGTATCTGAAATGAATTCTTGAATTAGGGATGTAGATAGGTTCGGTTCGAAGGTAGTCTTTCATAAAATGCAACAAAACAGCTTGTAGTAGCAGCAGTGATGTGAGTTATAAAAATCACCAAAAATAGGGTATATGGAATTAGAAGGTGAATGAGATATGAAATTAAACCTTATTGTGTCTACTTTTACATAAAAGAAACAGAGTAGGCAAAAGATTTATATATTATGAGATAATTAAGTTTTAGTGAGACCCGCTCTGAATGAATTCATGAGTCACTTTTCTGTTTTGGAAAAATTGTCAAAGATTGTACAAAAATCATTAAGAAGCATGGTTTATATGTGTAGAACCCTTAATGAGTCTATTTTTCATTGGTATAAACAAGAACATTATAGGAAATTTGTACAATGAGATAACTGTATTTTTGTAGAGACAGGTCAGAATTGTCAGGCAGTGTAATACGGGTAACTTTGATGAATAAAATATACTAATTGGCCACATAAAAAATTCTGGAAAAATTATGGTGAAAATTTATATGAGTCTAGTTTAAAGGAAAATTTACGGATCTAAATTTTGAGTTTTGTAACTCGAGTTATGGTCGATTTGGTTAGCATGACGCAGTTGGACAGCTTTAAAATCTTACACCCCGAGTTAATAGTCAAGTCAAGTAATGCCATGTACTCGATTCCGGCAAGGGTTTCGGGTAAGGGGTGTTACATTTGATTGGTATCAGAGCTTATGGTTTAGTCAATTCTAGGACTACCGTAGCGCATGTGAGTCTAGCTATACATGCCTTTATTATATGTTGATAGTGTGGTGACTTGACGACTGAACTTTGTTTTATATAGTAAATGGACACCGATCACGAAAGAGCCGTAAGTGATGATGGGGAGGCGTAGTGCTGACTGCGTGCCACGAATCAGCGCCGATAGACTCTCGACTGTTTGGGTAGCCACGAAGGAGAGACTAAACAAGCCTTTATCGGATGATGAATGAGTGGTTTGCCCAATTTATTCAAAATAACATTTTATACCCAACCTCCACCCCGAATAATCCAACTCCGATCCCTTCAGCTCCCAGATGATGATCCGATGAGATCTAGTAGGCCCCAGTTGATAAAATTCAAAAATTTGGGGTAGAAGAATTTAAAGCTAATGACGATGATGATGCCGAGAGAAATAAAATGTGGCTTGATAACACTATTCGTACTTGATGAGTTGTCTTGTACTCGGATGAATGCTTGAAGTGTGTTATATCTTTCTTTGCGGGACCTTGTATATCATCGGGGAATACACTAGTATCGGTGGTTAGAAAGAAAAAGTGACATGGGATTTCTTCCAAACTGAATTTCAAGAAGTATATTAGCCAAAGATTCATTGATCAAAAGCGAAAGGAGTTCCTTGAAAGTAAAGCGAGGCGAATGTAGTAACGGAATATGAAAGAAAATTTGTCGCTCGGTACCGATATGCTAGAAAGTGTGTTTCTACTGAAGCTATTATGTGTAAAAGATTTGAAGACGGCCTAAATGAAGATATAAAGATGTTTGTTGGCATTCTTGAAATTCAAGAGTTTGTAACTTTAGTTGAGAGAGCTTGCAAAGCTGAAGAGCTCGGGAAAGAGAAAAGAAAGGCTATGACTGAAGCTAGAGACATCCGAAAAAGGTCTTCGGGTAAAGTCTTTCATTCCACGACCAAGAAGCCGGAGATGACTACAACCGAGCGAAGCTAATCTGAGATCCACCTAGACGGATCGACCTCCTATGAGCTCCCGAGCTACCTCGATAGCTGATGTTGGTAACGTTCCACAAAATAGAGTTGAATGCAAGCCTTGTGGGAAATGGCACTCGAGGGAGTTGTAGATTTCATGATCGGTCTTGCTATAAATGTGGATCGTCGGATCATTTTATTAGAGAGTGTCCGGGTTAGGTGAAGCGGAATCGATTCGAACACTAAAGCCGAACAACGTGTCAATGCGAGGTAGACCACCCAGACATTCAGGCAATGTAGGTGGTAGTCAGAAAGGAACGAAGAACACTACAGATCGATCTGAGGCTAGAGCTCCGGCTAGAGCATATCTTTGCATTTGAGCTAGAGAGGATGCTTCCTCCCGAGCGTCATTCAGGTATTTTCACTCTTTATGATACTACCGTAATTGCACTAATCGATCTGGTTTGACTCATTCTTATATGTGAAACTTTAAAATTTGGCAAGACTCGCTAGTTGAGTCTACCGAGTTTGTGATTCGTGTGCCCAACCCTTTGGGTAGATGTGTGCTTGTTAATAAAGTGTGTAGAGGTTGCCCGTTGATGATTCGAGATTATTGCTTCCCGGTGATTTAATGTTGTTGCCCTTTGATGAATTTGATATAATATTGGGTATGGATTGGTTAACTTCTTGCGAGGCGGTAGTGGATTGTAAAAGAAAGCTTATCGATTTGAAATGTCGAAGCGGTGAGACCATCGAAATTAAATCTGTGACATAAATGGGTTGCTACAACAATATCTTCAATGTTAGCCCAAAAGTATGTGAGAAAAGGTGTGAAGCTTATTTGGCCTATGTACTAGATAATAAAATGTCAGAAACAAATTGAATCAGATCGGTTGTATGTGAATACCACGATGTATTTCTGAAGAACTACTGGGTTTACCCCAGACGAGAGATTGAGTTCGGCATTGAGTTAGTCAAAGGTGTGGCTCCGATTCGATAGCTCCGTCATCGAATGGCACCTATTGAATTAAAAGAATTGAAAATGCAGTTGCAAGAGTTGACAGATAAGGGCTTCGCGCGACCGAGTTTCTCTCCGTAGGGTGCACCGGTTTTATTTGTGAAAAAGAAAGATGGAACTATGCGAATGTGTATCAACTACAGACAACTAAATAAGGTAACCATAAAGAATAAGTACCGTTACCTCGGATTGATGATTTATTTGATCAATTGAAGGGGCTTCAGTGTTTCGAAAATAGATTTGAGATCGGGCTATTATCGATTATGAGTCGAGATTCGGATGTGCCAAAGACGCATTCGAATGAGGTACGGACACTATGAGTTTTGGTTATGCCTTTTGGACTCACTAATGCACCTCTTTGCTTTTTATGGATCTAATGAACTGGGTCTTCCGCGGTTTTGGATCGGTTTGTAGTAGTGTTTATTGATGATATCTTGATCTACTCCAAAATGAAAGCGGAACATGCCGAAAGCGGTTGAGATTAGTACTACAAACTTTGAGGGATCAACGATTGTATGCAAAGTATAGTAAGTGCGAGTTCTGGATGAATGAAGTTAATTTCTTGGGTCATGTTGTGTCGGTGTCAGGTATTGGTGGATCCAAACAAAATAGCGACCATACTCGATTGGAAACCACCAAAGAATGTTTACGAGATCCAAAGTTTCCTAGGCTGGGGGTATTACAGACGGTTTGTAAAGGTTTTCTATTATAGCTACACAGATTAACGAGACTACTACTGAAAGATGTCAAATTTGAGTGGTCGGAAGGTGTCGAAAAAGTTTCGAAGCGGTTGAAAGCCTTTTGACCGAAGCCCAGTGTTAACTTAGCATTCGAATCGGGTAAAGAAATTACTATTTTAGTGATGCTCCCTTGAATGGGTTGGGTTGTGTTTTAATGCAAGAAGGCAAGGTGATAGCCTACGCTTCGAGACAATTGAAGCCGCATGAGAAAAATTATCCAACTCACGATCTGGAGTTAGCAGCCATTGTGTTCGCATTAAAAATTTGGCGTCACTACTTATTTGGCGAAAAATGTCATATTTATTCGGATCACAAAAGTTTGAAGTATTTGATGACTCGTAAAGACTTAAACTTGAGACAACGCAGATGGTTAGAATTCTTTGAAAGACTATGAATTAGTGATTGACTACCATCCGGGAAAGCTAATGTTGTTGCGGATGCGTTAAGTCGAAAATCATTATTTACTCTTCGTGCATTGAGCATACGGGTAACTATGTCGATGATGGTTTGATCTTAGCCGAGTTACAAGCAAGACCGATGGTCATTCATTGATTTGTGATGTACGTAAAGTTGACAAAAGTTGATTGCTATTGGTCGATGTGGAAGTGGTACGTAATCAAATTTTCAGATTGATGCAAATGATTGTTTGAATTATAAAGGCCGATTGTGTGTTCCAAAGAACTCGGTTGATCTGAGATGATCTGTGTGAGGCCCATAGTGGTCGACTATCGATACACGGGTAGCACTAAAATGTATTACGATTTGAAGCAATTCTATTGGTGGCACGGCATGAAGCAGGATATATCCGAGTTTGTTTCTAAGTGCTTAATCATCAACAAGTAAAAGTCGAGCATTAGGTACCGTCTGGACTACTTCAACCAATCATGATACCGAATGGAAATGGGATAGAATTACAATGGATTTTGTATCCGGTCTTCCTATGACACCAAGTAAGAAGGATGCGATTATGGGTTATCGTTGATAGGTGACTAAATCAGCTCATTTTATACCTAAGATGCGCACTCGACTATTCAACTGGATAAACTTCTTCGAATCGTATGTGTCATGATTGTAAGGTTGCACGGTGTACCAAGTTCCATTGTTTCAGATAGAGACCCGAGATTCACATCGCGTTTTGGAAGAGATTGCAAGATGCTCTAGGTACTAAACTCCATTTTAGTATGACTTTCCATCCGCAATCGACGGTCGGTTTGAGCGGACTATTTTGATACTTGAGGACATCTTTGAGGTGTTGCGTTCTCGAGTTTGAAGGTACGTGGGAACGATACCTACCTTTGGTTGAATTTGCTTAAAATAATAGTTTCCAATCTAGCATAAAAATGGCGCCTTACGAAGCCTTATATGGGTGAAAATGTCGCACACCGTTGTACTGGACTGAGCTCAGTGAAAACAAGATACATGGGGTTGATTGGATTAAAGCGAGTAAGAAGGTGGTACTTATCAGAAATAATTTGAAAGCTGCTTCGGATCGTCAGAAGTCTTATGCCGATTTGAAGCGTAAGGATATTGAATTTCAGGTCGGAGATCGGGTGTTCTTAAAAGTTTCTCCGTGGAAGAAAATACTCCGATTTGGCCGGAAAGGCAAGTTGAGTCTGAGATTTATCGAACCGTATGAAATCATCGAGCGCATAGGGCCTGTTGCTTATCGATTGAAACTGGCCCTTGACTTAGAAAAGATACACAATGTATTTCACGTTTGATGCTTGCAATCATGATCGATCCGTCCCATGTGATCACCCGTCGAGATTGAAATTGATCGATTTGACCTATGATGAGGAACCGATCCGTATCTTAGCTCGGGAAACCAAAGAGTTAAGAAATAAAAGAGTTCCATTAGCAAAGATTCTATGGAATCGTCACGGAGTTGAAGAGGCTACGTCGAACTGAAGAGTCAATGAGGCAACAATATCCAAACTTATTTAACGGTAAAATTTTCGAGGACGAAAATTCTTAAGGGGGGAGAGTTGTAATGAGACCAAATTTGACCCAAATCGGAACGGTGGTTTCGAGACCACGAATCCGAGCCCAGAAATGTTCTAATAATTTATTTCATGTCTATTATATGTGAATGAAAATGTGTGAAAGTTTCAGAGAAAAATTTTATCGTTTAAGTGCTTAATTTGATAAAAGGATTTAATCGAGAAAAGCGTAAAAGTTGTATGCTAGAGAGTAAGGTACTAATTTGATTGTGGCTTTTAAGTGGGTGTACTAAAAGGGCAATTAGCCCATGTACAACTAGGGAAACGACAATGGGCCTTTCTAATTTCAAATTATATGTTATTTTAGCCTATTATATGTTATGTTAATATATTAGTAAATAAGGTAAATTATATGTGTTAATATAACATTAAATAATGAAAATAAGTGGGAAGAAAGAGAACATACCTTGTTCTTCTTCCTTGGCGAATGTAGGAGCTAGAAACTCCATGGTTGAAGCTTGATTTTCGGCTAGATAAGAAGCTTGATTAAGGTATGGTCGGTTTTGGTTTTGATAATTTTTACGTTTTTGAGATCGTTGCTTCGTGTATTACCGACCCATGTCTAAATTTTTGAAAATACTATGTATATAGAATTGACCATTAACATGCTTGAATAGTTTTGATGATTTATGGTCTTAGATTAAATGTATGTTAGAGATTTACAAGTTTTGTATTGGAGTTTTGGTGATTTAGAGTATATAGGGCTAAATTGAAAAGAATAAAATTGTGAAGGATTAAAATGTCAAATAGATGAAATGCATGGACACCCATGGCTATGGGGAAGGTTCTACTAACTATAGTGTTAGGAAATTTTGCATATTTTGAGTTTTGTGTAAATTGGACCAAATTGTAAAATGGAAAACATTAGAGGCAAAATTGTAAATTGCCCATTTGTGTGTTTTGGGACTAAATTGAGATGAAATGCAATTAAATGAGCTAAATTTTAATGTGTTTTAGATCAAGAGCAAAGAAAAACTAATTAGACCTGGGAAAGGCGAAGGTTCTCGAATAGCCGATTCGCGCGGACTATCGACAACCGAGGTAAGTCCTTAAGTTAATACATGTCAAGGATTTATTTGAATCTATTAAAAGTTGAAATTTTACATTTTAGGATAGAAATGTGGAAATTGCTGAATGTGAATTATGGTAGTGAATTTGAAATTGTTTTGTTATATGTGAAGTGATCAAGTATGTTTGATTAGATATTCGAAAGGAATATGAAATAAAATTGATAAATTTTAGTATCCCTTTTACCTTATGGCCAAATGTATATTGACATATTTGGTTGATGAATTATGTTGAGTAAGTAATTGGAATTGTTGAGAATGTTTAACTATATTGACACGACTCGGGCTTTTCGCCTAGCGTGCCTTCTGCATTGATTTAAATCGGGCTTTACGCCTAGCGAGCCTTGTGTAGGTGTTACTTATCGGGCTTTACGCCTAGCGAGCTTGATGCTTAGGTGATGTATTTTACAAAATAGAAACCGAAATTATGTTCAAGGCTAATTAAAGCAAACTTATCGAGTTAACGGCTCAGGTGAGTATGTGAAGTAGGAATGAATTTCTTACTTATATGAGACAAGGAAAATCAGTAATTTATTACAAATGGCATGTGTTACGAGTGTGGAATATATACATATATATATATATATATATATATATATATATGGTTATAATATGTGTTCTCGGCTTTACTAATGAATGATATGATTGTTGTATCTTGGTCTTCTAATATGAGGATACATGACTAGGCATATTCGGCCACATGAGTGGTTGTGTAATTGATGCCATGTTATAGTAATTGACATTTAAGTATATAAATGCATGTACCTATGATTATCGATGACATTTTGGGTTTGAAAGGTTGGTTTATAAACAAGTATTTTGATCATAAGCATGTGGGTAGAGATATCGTTTCTACTGAATTCATACTTGTTAATATGGGTATGAAAATTAAAGTTTGAAAATAAGTATGAGCACAAGTCCACAAGTTGAATTATAGTAATTTAATTGTTAAAATTCAAATGTTATTTTTATGAAATTAGGACTTACTAAGCTAGCAAGCTTATCATGTGAAATGTTTCCTCTGTTTTATAGTTTAGGTGCAAGCTACAAGCTCTTGGGATCGTTAGGAAAGTCACTCACACTATCAATCTACATTTTGGGTACTCTTTCATTTTGATTTTTAAACGAAGGCATGTATAGGAAAGACTTAGTCTTTGTTTGATGAAATCTTAAGGTTCATGTATATAATAGCCATGCGAATATGGCTAAATTTTTTAGTTAAATACTGTTGTTGTGTCTTGATATGTATGTTGGTTTATGATGGCAATGTTTATGCATTCTTAATCCAAGTTTAATCGTTTTGTTAAGGAAATGTTTGTATACAAAATGAATCCTTGAATTAGGGATGTAGGTAGGTTCGGTTAGAAGCTAGTCTTTCATAAAATGCAACAAAACAGCTTGTAGTAGCAGCAGTGATGTGACTTAGAAAAATCACCAAAAATAGGGTATATTGAATTAGAAGGTGAATGAGATATTAAATTAAACCTTATTGTGTCTATTTTTACATAAAAGAAACATAGTAGGCAAAAGATTTATATATTATGAGATAATTAAGTTTTAGTGAGACCTGCTCTGAATGAATTCATGAGTCACTGTTCTGTTTTGGAAAAATTGTCAAAAATTGTACAAAAATAATTAAGAAGCATGGTTTAGATGTTAGAACCCTTAATGAGTATATTTTTCATTGGTATAAACAAGAACATTATAGGAAATTTGTGCAATGAGATAACTGTATTTTTGTAGAGACAGGTCAGAATTGTCAAGCAGTGTAATAAGGGTAACTTTGATGAATAAAATGTACTAATTGGCCGCATGAAAAATTCTGGAAACATTATGGTGAAAAGTTATATGAGTCTAGTTTCAAGGAAAATTTACGGATCTAAATTTTGAGTTTTGTAACTCGAGTTATGGTCGATTTGGTTAGCATGACGCAGTTGGACAGCTTTAAAATCTTACACCCCGAGTTAATAGTCAAGTCAAGTAATGCCATGTACTCGATTCCGGCAAGGGTTTCGGGTAAGGGGTGTTACATGGTATCTGCTTTGAAGGTAGAAAAGTTGGTGCGAAAAGGGAATAGAGCATTCCTAGCATTCATCAGTGCTTTGAATGCCAAGGATTTATTGGTAGAATGTGTGAAAACGGTGAAAGAATTTCCAGATGTCTTTCCCTAAGAACTTTTGGGTCTACCTCCATATTGAGAAGTAGAATTTGGCATTGAGATTTTGCCTGGAACTGCTCCAGTATCTATTGCTCCGTAAAGAATGGCACTGAAGGAGTTAGCGGAACTTAAAGCTCAAATTCAAGAACTGCTAGATCGGGGATTTATTCGACCAAGTGTGTCTCCGTGGGGAGCACTGATTTTGTTCGTCAAGAAGAAGGATGGGTCAATGCGTATGTGCATTGATTATAGGCAGTTGAATAAGTTGACGATCAAGAATAGGTATCCATTGCCGAGAATCGATGACCTGTTTGATCAATTAAGATGAGCTTTAGTCTTCTCTAAGATTGATTTGAGATCGGGTTATCATCAACTCAAGGTGAAAGAGGCAGATATTCATAAGACGACATTTCGAACTCGCTATAGATATTATGAGTTTTTAGTGATGCCGTTTGGTTTGACTAATGCACCAGCTGCATTTATGGACATGATGAACTGAGTCTTTCAACCCTATTTAGATCGGTTCGTAGTAGTGTTTATAGATGACATCTTAGTATATTCGAGGAATGAAGAAGAGCATGGCTCTCATTTGCGCACTGTGTTGCAAATTTTGCGAGATAAGCAACTTTATGCCAAATTCAGTAAGTCTGAATTTTGGTTAAAGGAAGTGATTTTCTTGGGTCATGTAGTATCAACCGAAGGTATAAGAGTTGATCCTTGAAAGGTAGAGGCTATGTTGGATTGGAAACCACCGAAGTCAGTAGTTGAGATTCGAAGTTTCTTGGGATTGGCTGGTTATTATAGACGCTTTGTTGAGGGGTTTTCGTTGATTGCTGCACCCCTAACTAAGCTGTTGCGAAAGGAAGTACCGTATGTGTGGACTGATAAAAAATAAGAAAGTTTTGAGAAACTGAAGAAGATTCTAATGGAAGTGTCAGTATTGATTCAACCAGAGGCCGAAAAAGAGTTTACTGTTTACTGTGATGCATCACATACGGGTTTAGGATGTGTACTGATGCAAAGTGGAAAAGTGGTAGCTTATGCTTCTAGACAGTTGAGGCCGCATGAAGTCAATTATCCTACTCATGATTTGGAGTTGCCTGCGGTGGTGTTTGCATTAAAGGTTTGGAGGCATTATCTATATGGTGAGAAGTCAATTATTTATACGGACCATAAGAGTCTTAAGTATCTCCTTACCCAAAAAGAGTTGAATTTAAGACAACGGAGATGGGTGGAGTTGTTAAAGGATTATGATTTCTCAATCGAGTATCATCCTGGAAAGGCTAATGTTGTGGCAGACGCGTTGAGTCGTAAGGTTGTATAGGAGTTAAGAGCAATGTTTGCTCATATCAGCTTGTATGAGGATGGTAGTTTGCTAGCGAAACTTCGGGTGAAGCCTCTATGGTTGGAGCAAATCAAGGAAAAGCAATTATCCGATGAAAAGTTGGGTCCTTTAATACAACAAGATGAAAGTGGTGTAATAGAGGATTTTGGTTTGAACAATGATGGTATACTGTGTTTTCGTGGAAGGGTTTGTATGCCCAAGGATTCGGATTTGAGGCAAATGATTCTTCTAGAGGCGCATAGTAGCCCTTATGCTATGCACCCTGGAGGAAATAAAATGTATCGGGATCTCTGTGAACAGTATTGGTGGCCAAAGTTAAAATGGGAAGTTACTGATTTTGTGGGAAAGTGTTTGACTTGTCAACAAGTAAAGGCGGAACATCAATTACCATCGGGATTGTTGCAACCAGTAAAGATTCCATTATAGAAATGGGAGCGGATAACGACAGATTTTGTTAGTGACTTACCCTTAACACCTACTAAGAAAGATTCTATCTGGGTGGTAGTAGATCGATTAACGAAGACTGCTCATTTTCTACCAGTTTGTACGGATTACTCGTTGCAGAAGTTGGCTAAACTGTATGTATCTGAAATCGTTAGGTTGCATGGGGTACCAGTGTCTATCATATCGGACAGGGATCCTAGGTTTACATCACGGTTTTGGAAAGCTTTGCATGAGGCTCTGGGTACAAGATTAAACTTTAGCACGGCTTTTCACCCTCAGTCAAATGGTTAGTCAGAAAGAGTAATCCAGATTTTGGAAGACATGTTACGAGGTTGTCTGATCGACTTCAGAGGTAGTTGGGAGGATTTTCTACCATTGGCAAAGTTTGCGTATAACAACAGTTATCAATCCAGTATTCAGATGGCACCCTATGAAGTGTTATATGGTCGTAGGTGCCGTACTCCTACTTGTTGGATTGAACTAGGGGAACGACAGTTGTTGGGTCCCGAATTAATATCAGAGATGAAAGAAAAAGTAAAGGTAATTTGAGCGCGGTTAAAGGAAGCTTCAGATAGACAAAAGTCGTACGTGGATCTGAAGCTTAAAGATATTGAGTTTGCTGTGGGAGATCAGGTTTTTCTAAAGGTCTCACCTTGGAAGAAGATTTTCAGATTCGGGAGGAAAGGCAAGTTGAGCCCTAGGTTCATTGGACCATACCGTATATTGAAGCGTGTAGGACTAGTGGCCTATCAACTTGATTTATCTCCGGAATTGAGTCAGATTCATAGTATCTTCCATGTTTCTATGCTGAGACGCTATAGATCGGATCCATTGCACATAGTACCGGTAGAAGAAGTGGAATTAAGGATAGATTTGTCTTTCGAGGAGGAACCAGTGAAAATCTTAGATCGCGGTGTTAAGATGTTAAGAAAGAAGACTGTGCCATTGGTTAAGGTTCTTTGGCGTAATCACGGAGCGGAGGAAGCTACATAGGAGCATGAGGATGTGATTCGACAATAATATCCTCATCTCTTTTAGTCAGGTAAATTATGAGGACAAAATTTTCTTTAGGGATAGTAGAGTTGTAACATCCTAAAATTTGAGTATTTATATGATGCATGTTTTGGTGCTTAACTTGTGTATAATTAAAATTTCATATGATTAGTATAGTCCTGAGAAGGCTTGGGATCTATTTGGACCTAGTGAAAATTTTTAGTATATGGTACTTTAAGAGAGGGAGTCAGTGGATTTATAGCATATGGAAATTTTTGAGTAAGTAACTAGCATAAGATGAGCAATTGGCAAAGTGGTGATGGCGCCATAAGTTGGACTTGAGGGAAGAGGTTCGAATCTCCTAGCATGCAATTTGAAAGCTTTTATTTTTCTTTCTCCTATCAAGTGTCGACCAAGCTTCATTTTTGGTATGTTAGACTTTTAATTTTTATGGTAAGGTGGCTAAATGGATTAAGGAAACATTGAAGTTGAGGAAAGAAATCAATAGGATAAGGCAAGTAAAGGAACAAATGGCTTAATTTTGTGGAATGTGCTATGGAAAGAAAGGTTGGCAAAAGTTGATCCTTGATGGCTATGAACTAGGACGGTTTTTGGGGCTAGGGAGGTTGGCCGAATTTTGTTAGTAGCTTGATAGGGATTAGGAGCTAGTTTGGTCAATTTCTTTAGCAACATGAGCATTTTTTTCCATTCTCTCAAAAACCCTTTTCCCTAGCCGAATGTAGTTGTAGCAATAGGCAAATTTTTGGTTGTTTGGCCATTTCTTTTTGACCAAATTAGTATCATCTTCTTTTTCTCTTTGTGTCAAACCATGCAACTTTGAAGAAACATAATTCATTTTCTTTTTCTTCCATTTGGTAGAATATACACCAACCCCAAGACCCTATCTTTGTTCATCTTCCATCCTTGGAAAATCGACACATAAACACTCTCTTTATTCTTTTGTTCTTCTTTCTTTCTTTTTGGTAAAGAACACTCAAACATCACTATTTTTTCAAAACCTTTCTTCATGGCCGAATATTGATGGTAAAAATCTTTTGCCGAATCATTCTTCTTTTCTTTGTTTATTCATACCCGAATATTTTCTTATACATAGGTATTCACTTCAACCTTTTCTTTTTCTTCTTTGAAGCCTTGGACAATAGTGTGATAGTGGAGGGTCGAAACTCAAGTGTTAAAACGTCAGAGATCGTTGAAATCGAATTTAAAGTGTTAAAGGTAAGGGATTATTAAGGATTTTCATATTACTCGACATATGGATATGAATAGTTTATTAATCGATTTCGTTTTAGGGGACGTTATCGCTCGATTGTCATATTGTGGAACGAGGATATTTGTGGTAAGTTATTCTCATTTTTTTAAACCGCTAGTCAAAATTTCGATAACTTATTGGGTAGACTAATGATTCATTGTCTTTGAAGACAATCAAAATAGGGACGAAAAGAGTTGTTAATAGTGTTCGGAAGAGGGGTGGTTCCATTATTCCCCCTAAGTTTAAGAGAAGGACTGCTTTGGAATCCGAGACTTTCCACCTGGTTGTGGACCCTCATCCGTGAAAATCAATTATTCAAGTCGACGCACTCGAACCATTGTTTACTCGTGGTTCGAACCTTTGATCGAGAGAAATCACAAATAGTGGTTGTTCGAGATTCTGAGGGTAAGATCTAGATCGCTTAACATTAGAATAGTTTAATATTAAATTTTAGTGTTCTAATCCATTGTGATGTGTGCTTAGATATCGACGAGCGGGAAAGTGTAGTTCTCACCGTAATCAGGTGTGTAATCTCACACCGTATCTCATGGGTTAGATGACTATATCGTATAAATCGATGGATGAAATCACAAGTTAGTGAAATCGAGAAGAATAGCATATTTATCACCTTAATGATAAAAATTTTGAAATTGGTATTAAGATCATGAAAATTACGAAATTGCCCTTAACGGGCTAATTCGATAAAAATGATAATTGGGCCATATGTGATATTTGATAATTGGGCCATATGTGATATATGATAATTGGACAATTTGGGCCATATGTGATATTTAATATTTGGGCCATATGTGATATTTGATATTTGGGCCATATGTGATATCTAATAATTGGGCCATATGTGATATTTGATAATTGGACAATGTAGGCTAAAATGTGAAATGGGCCAGATTGTAATAATTTTTATAATGGGCCTTATGTTGGAATAATTAAATGAATGGATTGTTATGCATATTATATACATGAATGCATGGGTTGGGCTATTTGATGAGGAGAAGTTCTGTAACATCCTGAATTAGGGGTTGTTTGAAAATTTAATTATTTGTTCCCATGTGTGTGTGTGCTTGAAGAAATAAATACTATGATTTATTTGGCATGTTCTAAGGTCTAGAAATAAACCGAGCTAGGCGACTTAGGTTAAAATTTCTTTTTAAGTGAATAAAGGACTAAGCTAGGCGAGATAGGGGTTAAGAAAATTTTTGAAAGGAACTTGACACAAAGAACTAATTGGCTAAGTGGTTCCATGCGCCACTTAAGTGTTGGAGGTGAAGAGGGCGCAGTCACGTGTTGAGTGGCGGGAGGGCGTTTTGCTTTTTTTTTTTTATATGAGGTGATGGGCTTAAGTAGTAAGGCTTTAAAGTTTAATGAGGGGTTTTATGACATGAAAGTCTAATGGGAGAAATGGCATGGGCGTTGAAATGAGGGTGTGGCATGAGGTTCGTGTTCAACCAAAGTAGCGACAATTTGGTTTTATTTTTTTCAAAACCGGCGTGAATAGGAGAGTAGGTGATGGTCGCTTGTTGGACTCTTGAAGTGATGTGGATGAGCTCTATTTTTGCACATATTCTACTGGAAAGGGGGGATTATTTGTAGTTTATTTACTTTTAAATTGATGAGGAGTGGCTAGGAGATAAAGAAGTAAGATAAAACTTGTTTAATTTTGATAATTAAAGGCTGGAGGTTTATCACAAAAGCAAGCAATGGCCGAAATAGGGACTCTTTAGGGCCATCCTATTTCGGTTTTGTGTTAAGCATTAGAGTGCCAAAAATCATTCAGCAAGTCCTCTTTGTTTTTCTTTCTTGTGCTGCCTGAAATTCCCCCTAGACAATTGCCCAAAATTGTTCGAAAATTTCCAGCTTCTCTTTTGCTTCTTCTTAGCCGAACCTACCCCTTTCTTCTTCTCAAATTACAGCCCTTCCATCTAGTGATTAGCCGAATCTTCCCTCCCTAACCAAGGTGCTGCCGATTCCAATAAGGATGGTAAGTAACATTCGGTTTCTTTCTCCTTCTTTTTTTTTTATGTGTCGAAAACTTGGGAGACAAGCCTTGGTAAGTGGCCGAATGTGGTTATGATTATGATAGTGTATTTGTTGTGTGTAGCTAACGGCAAGGTGCTTTGAGGGAGCCTTTCGTGGTCGAAATTTTGCAAGGTATGCCAATATGGTATTCGGCCATAGGCCACTTTCCATAGTTTTTTTATAACTGATTTTAACAAAGTGATATATAGGGATTTCGACAATTCAGAAGATAGGAGTGGTTTTCCGGGATTTCTATTTTGCCTTGGTAAGTGATTAGTAAAATTCGGTCAAGGGCAATATTTGGATTAAAGGTGCGATTAGTCCTTCGAAATTACTATTTGGCCGAATAGGTCTATGGTACTAATTTTGGTGATTAGCCGAATATAGGTCAAGGGATAAAGCATTAAAGATTGACTCTTCGGGATTTAGGGCTACCAATAGTAACAGGTGTGTTCATACACACTTTATAACTAATTAATGTGCTGTATATATTGTGTATGCTAAACTGGATTGTGTAGATTTGGATTTAATACCATAAAGGTATAAGAAAGGATCCAGGTAAGCCCTTGTCAATATGAGTTTGTTTATGATGCTTGACATATTTGGTATATGTGGCATATAAGAAGATGGCTTTTGATAAACTCAAGATATGTTATTAAATAAACATGTTTGGCATGATTTATGTTAAGTGCATATCATAAATGTGGGTTAAATGAGTGGAGGGAAGTGATATCCGTGTCATGGACACGGTGGTTTGGTACCACATTTCGTGACTACGGTCACCGGAGGTTTGGCACCTCATAGCGTCTTGTCCAATGACTTAGCACCACAATGGGTTGGCCCCACGGATGATATTATGGGATCGGCGCCATGATTTGGTATCACACGTGGGTTGGCCCCACAACTTATTATATGGGACTTCGAGTCACCAGTGGTTTGGCACCACCAGTGGTTTGGCACCACAATATTGATGGATATCGTGACTTTGAGTCACTAGTGGTTTGGCACCACCAGTGGTTTGGTACCACACGGGGTAGAGAAAGGTGTTTTGGATGGCTAGGTTGGGTGCATGTTAAACTTAGTGCATGTTAAATTTAGTTATAAATTGTGTATGATGTTGCACTAAGTCGGGGAAGGTTACATTGAGTCTTGGTGACTCACCTTCTCCTTTAATATTTTACAGGTGACTCGTAGATCGCGGATGAGGCGCCGGATGGACTCGAGGTGGCCATGCAGTGAAAATATGGATTAGATGAACTTTGAATTATTTTTATCTTATTTTTGGTTTTATTTGTTCAAGTTGTAATAAGGCCTCCTAAGATTTCATTTTTACTATTTTACATGTTTTGGATGAATTATTTAAACTGTTTAATGACTTTAAAATGGTTACACAAGTTTCTTAAATTCAAACGTAAATGATTTTCTTTCGTACAATCGGTACATTGACGTAATTGGTAACAACATGACTTATGATTTTAAATAACAAAGCTAAGTGTTGTCTTTTTATACACCTCAAATGTTTTAAACAAAACTATATTCTTTTTACCAAAAATTTAAAGTAATTAAAAGGGGGTTTTCAACAAATTTTCTTCTGTAACATACCAGATTCGGTCGTAATGTTTGGCCCGAGTTTGGGGTGTTACAAAATTGGTATCAGAGCCCAGTTCAATATCTCGACTGTGGGGGGCCCAAGGCCCAAAAATGTTTTAGTAGGCCTTTTGAAATATTTTTGGTTTTGAACGAGATGGCACCGAGTCTCAAGCACCAATCCGCCTGTAAGTACTTGACTTCTTTGTGAATTATTATCTGTGAGAAGGGTAGGTATGGAACGTAGATAGTATGATAAGTGCTTTAAACTTTAGGACTAGTTTACCCCAACAAAATACATAAGACTTTAAATGCCTAATTAAAATAACCTATGATTAAGTCGTAGGGTTAGGGTGTGGTAACCCACAATGCGCATGTTTAGGATTGGATCTCGGAAGAGCTTGGTACTTAAGTAGTCCTCGTGACTCACCTCCTCTTCGAGAATCCTACAGTGCGTAGCTTTGTTCACCTTAACCAAGAGGACTCGGTCATAAAGCTAAACATCTTGAGTAAAACCCGAAATGGATTAGCCATGTTTTATGGAAACTCTAGTTTTAAAATCAATTGAGCCTCTCTTTTTAATAGTAGCGAAAAAATTTATTTCTGGAAAATTTTCAAAATATTTTCAATTTACCAAAATTACCAAAATGCCCTAGTGGCAAAATTACTAAAATGCCCTTAGTTTCTAAAATTACCGTACTACCCGATTTCGATAAAATTCTCTTACTTTGCAAAAGTATCCAAAATTTGTATTTCAAAATAATACTCGACTTTGAAATTTACAAAATCACCCCGATTGACAAAATTACCAAAATACCCTCGGATTTCAAAATTACATGCGTACCTTTAATTTGACAAATTTTAGAAATACCCTCAGCTTTTGAAATTTCAAATTTCAAAGCGTCTGATTTATTAAAATTTTTAAAATTTCTCTGGTTATTACGAAAATACCCCTGTAGGAAAATGACGAAAATACCCCTAGGATAGAAACGGACAGAAATGCCCGAAAGAGTGAGTGTGTATGAAAGGTATTAGGGAATGGATGTGCTTTCCTATGTGAACTAGGATAGAGGACTTAAAACTTTGATTGATCGAAGAATCTCTATTAAACTCTCTTCATAAAATTTCTTCGGGTAACCAAGTGAAACAAGTACTAATCCATAAAATTTCTTAATCGATTAAAGCGCAATAGTTAAGAATGAGCTCTAGAGGGCGTGGCCGTCGTGGACTGGTGAGGCGGGATGACCGTGTCAGAACCCGTGAGGTCAGGTCAGGGGTCTGAGAATGAGGTACCACTGCCACCACCACCCCTGACTTTTGGTGTTGAGAAGCAGGATCAGACGGGAGGTGAGGCAGTGTCGCAAGCTGTGTTGCGAGTCCTTAAGATGGTGGTTGGGGCAAGTGGAGGTATGGGAGCTCAGAAATCTATACCCGAGTGACTCCGATCCAACGGGGCTAAGGTATTCCGGGGTGTATCGAGAGTGGCACCCAGTGCGGCGGAATATTGGTTAGAATCGACTGAGAGGATCATGGATGATCTCGATTTGACAAGTGAGGAGAAGGTGGAAGGAGCAGTGTCGCTTCTAAAGGATGAGTCATATCAATGGTGGCTCACGGTTCGGGATGGTGCCACGACAGATGACCTTATTTGGGAGTATTTCAAAGCGCTTATCGGAAGAAATGCGTGGGCACCAAATACTGCGATGCCTGAGAGGAAAGCCTTTCGGAGTTGGTACAAGGAAATAAGACTGTGTCAGAGTATGAAGCGAAATTTCTGAGGCTGAGCCGCTATGCTCGGGGAATTGTGTCAACGGATCATGATCGTTGTGTCCGCTTTGAAGATGGACTTAGGGATGATTTAAGGTTGCTAATTGCTCCACGTGAGAGCGTGAGTTCTTTGTTTTGGTAGAAAAGGCTAAAGTAGCGAAGGGGTCAAAGAGTCCGTGAGATGAATTACGATAGGAACAAGCGAAAAGAGGATTTGGGTTGTCCGAATCGGTAGTAATGCACTGAAGAGGGCTAGGCGAGTGGGCCGAATCAGGCAAGAAGGCCCATGGCTACTAATCAGAGACCAGCTCAGTGCAATCGCTGTGGGAAATCACATTGGGGAGGATGTTGGACCGGTGAAAGGGGATGCTTTGAATGTGGATCTTTGGATCACCGTGTAAGGGATTGTCCTTGGAAGTTAGCTAAGAACCAGCCAGAGGGTCAGAACCGTGCTCAGGCTAAAAATGTAGGACCACCACGGAGGGTCGTGGTAATGGTAGAGGAGGCAATGGTTCTAGTCGAGTCATTTGAATTTTGGGCAGAGGTCCAAGCAACACGAGAGGCAAGGTAGCTGGTTTAGTCTATCTGCAGAAGGCATCGAGAGGAGGGTGGCCTTGGGACGTCATAACCGATATGTTCCTAATTTTGGTCTTCCATATATTGCATTAATTGATGTGGGTTCGACGCATTCATATGTTGCTAGTAGTGTGGTAGAGACTATGAATCTAGACTTTGAGACTACTTCTAGGGAGATGACAGTAATTAGCCCTCTAGGTCACTCTGTAGTTGTAAACAAGCTATATAGGGATGTACCCTTAGAACTCCAAGGGTAGTGTTTGTGGGCGATCGATGGAGCGCCATTTGGAGAGTTCGATTTGATTCTTGGAATGGTGGTTGGTTAAGTATCGTGCAAAATTTGGATTCTTGATTGCTAAGCGCATGGTTCTAAAGATGGTGAGGGTGATGAAGTGGTCATGATAGGTAATAGAAGAGATTACCTATCCAACGTGGTGTCTACGTTAAAGGCGGAAAAGATGGTCAGGAAAGGGTGTGAGGCATTTTTGGTTTGAATATGTGCCTTGGAGGCTAAGGAGTCAGCAGTTGAGAAGGTCCGAACGGTAGGGGAATTCGCTGATGTGTTTTCAGAAGAACTTTTGGGTTTGCCACCAGATCAGGAAGTTGAATTTGGTATAGACTTATTACCCGAAACGGCGCCTGTGTCTATAGCACCATACCGAATGGCACCGAAAGAATTGGTAGAGCTGAAGGCTTAAATTCAGGAGCTCTTGGACCGAGGGTTTATCCGACCAAGTATATCTCCGTGGGGAGCACCTGTGCTGTTTGTCAAGAAAAAGGATGGGTCAATGCGGATGTGTATCGACTACCGTCAGCTAAACAAGTTAACGATCAAAAACAAGTATCTGTTGCCCCGGATTGATGACTTGTTTGACCAACTGAACGGTGCATCAGTTTTCTCGAAGATAGACCTTAGGTCGGGTTATCATCAACTTAAAGTGAAGGAGGGTGATGTTCACAAGACAGCATTCCGTACTCGGTATGGGCATTACGAGTTTCTAGTGATGCCATTTGGGTTGACCAACGCACCTGCAGCGTTCATGGACTTAATGAATAGGGTGTTTCAGTAGTACTTGGATAAATTCTTCGTGGTGTTTATAGATGACATATTGGTTTATTCAAAGACGGAGGAGGAGCATGACATGCATTTGCGTATAGTTCTACAAGTACTGAGGGAGAAGCAGTTATATGCCAAATTCAGCAAATGTGAATTTTGGCTTAGGGAGGTGGCTTTCTTAGGTCATGTAGTGTCAGCTGAGGGGATTATAGTGGATCCTCGCAAGGTGGAAGCAGTGTTGGGTTGGAAACCGCCTAGGTCGGTGGCGAAATTCGAGTTTTACAGGTGCGGCGGTACTATCGAAGATTTGTGGAAGGATTCTCTTTAATCGCGGCACCGTTGACTAAGTTATTAAGGAAAGGAGTTCCATTTGTATGGTCGGAGAAATAGCAGGAAAGTTTTGACAAGCTAAGAAAGATTCGTGAAGCTCGGTTCTGCATGACTGAGGCGGGAAGTTGTTTACAATTTACTATGATGCGTCCCATATGGGGTTGGGATGTGTATTGATGCAGGAAGGGAATGTAGTGGCCTATGCATCCCGTCAGCTAAGACCGCATGAGGTTAACTACCCGACTCACGACTTGGAATTAGCGGCAGTAGTCTTCGCTTTGAAAATATAGAGGCATAACTTGTATGGGGAAAAGTCGATAGTCTACACGGATCACAAAAGTCTGAGGTATCTTTTGACTCAGAAGGATTTGAATTTGAGGCAGCGCCGATGGATTGAACTGTTAAAGGACTACTACTGTTCAATTGAATACCATCCGAGCAAGGCTAACGTAGTGGCTGACGCGTTAAGCCGGAAGGTCGTGACGGACTTAAGGGCGATGTTTGCTCACCTCAACTTATATGATGATGGAAGTCTGTTGGCAGAACTTCAAGTTAAGCCGACTTGGATCGAGGAGATTAAGGAAAAATAGTTGGTAGACGAAAGTTTGAATGCACGGAGATAGCAAGTTCAAGATGGTGGTTTGGAAGGGTATAGTTTGTCTGATGATGGAGTATTATGTTTTCAAGGGCGAGCTTGTATGCCGGGGGATGTTGAATTGAGGCAAAGAATTCTTCAAGATGCACATAGCAGCCCATACGCTATGCATCCTGGACGTAGCAAGATGTATGGAGATTTGAAAAGCAGTTACGGTGGCTGAAATTTGAAGCGAAATGGCGAATTTGTGGGAAGGTGTCTGATGTGTCAGCAGATTAAGGCTAAACACCAGTTGCCATCAGGGTTACTTCAACTAGTGAAGATCCCTCAGTGGAAATGGGAGAGGATCACCATGGATTTTGTCAGTGGGCTACCCCTCACGCCCAGCAAGAAGGACGCAGTTTGGGTGATCGTGGACCGTCTGACTAAATCAGCTCACTTCATACCGGTAAGGGTGGATTACTCACTTCAAAAGCTAGCTAAGCTGTATGTGTCAAAAATAGTGAGGTTGCATGGAGTGCCAGTATCGATCATCTCAGATAGGGATCAGAGGTCCACGTCAAGGTTACGAAAGCGTTGCATCGGGCTTTGGGTACGATTGGATTTCGGTCGACTTTCCATCCACGGTCGTGAGGCGATCGAAAGGTCATCTGATTTTAGAAGATATGGTAAGAGGTTGTGTTCTAGATTTGATGGTAGTTGGGAAGAGTACCTACCTGCTAGCGTAATTCGCTTATAACAATAGTTATCAGCGAGTATCCGATGGCACCATATGAAACACCGTATGGACGGAAATGCCGTACTCTGCGTGTTGGGCGGAGTTGGGTGAACGACAAGTTTTGGGTCGAATTGGTATGTAAACCGAAGATAAAGTTAAAGTGATTGGGCTCGTCTTAAGGAAGCATCAGATAGACAGAAGTCTTATGCTGATCTTAAGCGCAATGAGATGGAATATGCAGTAGGAGATAAAGTTTTTCTGAAGGTGTCGCCTTGGAAAAAGGTATTAAGATTTGGACGAAAAGGAAGCTAAGCCCTAGATTCATCAGACCGTACACAGTGTTAAAACGTGTGGGACCGGTAGCTTACCGACTTGAGTTGCGTGAGTTGAGCGGATCCATGATGTCTTCCATGTCTCGATCTTTGAGGCACTATCGATCGATCCCTCACACGTTATCTTGGGTTGAAATTGAAGTAAACCCGGACTTGTCTTTCAAGGAGGAGTGGTACAAATCTTGGATTGTGATGTCAAAGTTCTACATAGGAAGTTAGTGCCTTTGGTAAAGGTGTTATGGCGGAATCATGGTACGGAGGAGGCCACATGGGAACCGAGGATGTGATCTTGACCAATACCCCAACTCTTCTAATCCAAGTAATTTCAAGGCAGAAATTCTTTTAAGGGGTAGAAGCGTAACATCTTGAATTAGGGTTGTTTGAAAATTTAATTATTTGTTCCCATGTGTGTGTGTGCTTGAAGAAATAAATACTATGATTTATTTCGCATGTTCTAAGGTCTGGAAATAAACCCGAGCTAGGCCTAACTTAGGGTTAAAAATTTCTTTTTAAGTGCTTAAAGGAGGGAAGCTAGGTGAGATAGAGGTTAAGAAAATTTTGAAAGGAACTTGACACAAAGAACTAATTGGCTAAGTGGTTCCATGCGCCACTTAAGTGTTGGAGGTGAAGAGGGCGAGGTCACGAGTGTTCGAGTGGCGGGGAGGCGTTTTGCGTTTTGTTTTTGTATATGAGGTGATGGGCTTAAGTAGTAAGGCTTTAAAGTTTAATGAGGGGTTTTATGACATGAAAGTCTAATGGGAGAAATGGCATGGGCGTTGAAATGAGGGTCGGCATGAGGTTCGAGGTTCAAACCAAAGTAGCGACAATTTGGTTTTATTTTTTTCAAAACCGGCGTGAATGGGAGTGTAGGTGATGGTCGCTTGTTGGACTCTTGAAGTGATGTGGATGAGCACTATTTTTGCACATATTAATTTGGAAGGGGGATTATTAGTAGTTTATTTACTTTTAAATTGATGAGGAGTGGCTAGGAGATAAAGAAGGAAGATAAACCTTGTTTAATTTTGATAATTAAAGGTGGAGGTTTATCACAAAAGCAAGCAATGGCGAAATAGGACTCTTTAGGGCTATCCTATTTCGGTTTTGTGTTAAGCATTAGAGTGTCAAAATCATTCAGCAAGTCCTCTTTGTTTTTCTTTCTTGTCTTGGCGAAATTCCCCAGACAATTGCCCAAAATTGTTCGAAAATTTCCAGCTTCTCTTTTGCTTCTTCTTAGCCAAACCTACCCCTTTCTTCTTCTCAAATTACAGCCCTTCCATCTAGTGATTAGCCGAATCTTCCCTCCCTAACCAAGGTGCTGCCGATTCCAATAAGGGTGGTAAGTAACATTCAGTTTCTTTCTCCTTCTTTTTTTTTATGTGTCGAAAACTTGGGAGACAAGCCTTGGTAAGTGGCCGAATGTGGTTATGATTATGATAGTGTATGTGTTGTGTGTAGCTAACGACAAGTTGCTTTGAGGGAGCCTTTCGTGGTTGAAATTTTGCTAGGTATGCCAATATGGTATTCGGCCATAGGCCACTTTCCATAGTTTTGTTATAACTGATTTTAACAAAGTGATATATAGGGATTTCGACAGTTCAGAAGATAGGAGTGGTTTTTCGGGATTTAGATTTTGCCTTGGTAAGTGATTAGTAAAATTCGGCCAAGGGCCATATTTGGATTAAAGGTGCGATTAGTCCTTCGGAATTACTATTTTGCCGAATAGGTCTATGGTACTAATTTTGGCAATTGGCCGAATATAGGTCAAGGGATAAAGCATGAAAGATTGACTCTTCGGGATTTAGGGCTACCGATAGTAACAGGTGTGTTCATACACACTTTATAACTAATTAACGTACTGTATATATTGTGTATGCTAAACTGGATTGTGTAGATTTGGATTTAATACCATAAAGGTATAAGCAAGGATCCAGGTAAGTCCTTGTCAATATGAGTTTGTTTATGATGCTTGACATATTTGGTATATGTGGCATATAAGAAGATGGCTTTTGATAAAATCAGTATATGTTATTAAATAAACATGTTTGGCATGATTTATGTTAAGTGCATATCATAAATGTGTGGGTTAAATGAGTGGAGGGGGAAGTGATATTCGTGTCTACGGACACCAGTGGTTTGGTACCACATTTCGTGACTACGGTCACGGAGGTTTGGCACCTCATAGCGTCTTGTCGATGGCTTAGCACCACATTGGGTTGGCCCCACGGATGATATTATGGGATCGACGCCATGATTTGGTATCACACGTGGGTTGGCCCCACAACTTATTATATGTGACTTCGAGTCACCAGTGGTTTGGCACCACCAGTGGTTTGGCACCACAATATTGATGGATATCGTGACTTTGAGTCACCGGTGGTTTGGTACCACAGGGTAGAAAGGTGTTTTGGATGGCTAGGTTGGGTGCATGTTAAACTTAGTGCATGATAAATTTAGTTATAAATTGTGTATGATGTTGCACTAAACCGGGGGAAGGGTTACACATTGAGTCTTGGTGACTCACCTTCTCCTTTAATATTTTGCAGGTGACTCGTAGATCGCGGATGAGGTGCCTGATGGACTCGAGGTGGCCATGCAGTGAAAATATGGATTAGATGAACTTTGAATTATTTTTATCTTATTTTTGGTTTTATTTGTTCAAGTTGTAATAAGGCCTCCTAAGATTTTATTTTTACTATTTTACATGTTTTGGATGAATTATTTAAACTGTTTAATGACTTTAAAATGGTTACACAAGTTTCTTAAATTCAAGCGTAAATGATTTTGTTTCGTACCATTGGGTACATTGATGTAATTGGTAACAACATGACTTATGATTTTAAATAACAAAGCTAAGTGTTGTCTTTTTATACACCTCAAATTTTTTAACAAAACTATATTCTTTTTACTAAAAATTTAAAGTAATTAAAAGGGGGTTTTCAACAAATTTTCTTCTGAAACATACCAGATTCGGTCGTAATGTTTGGGCCGGGTTTGGGGTGTTACAAGTTCTAGTAGCTTTGCTACAAAATTTTGATGGCTCTGACACAATTCTAAACAATGGCAAATGCCATGAAAACTCTATGAATATGGTGGCTTGTCCACGAAATTTGATATACGGCTTAATGCCTACTTCGATGTGTTGGCGGGGTGGGTGACTAAAGCTCCCACGGTGTCTTTGGTTAGTGCAGGTGGTGTGTAGGTGATGGAAATCTAGGTTTGGTTTTGGGAATTGCATATCACTTACATTTCATACATGCTAAATTATTATATTTGTAATGGGCTTAGGCCCAAATAAATGCTTAAATGGTTTTGGCCCAGTGGACTATGGTAAGTGAGTTACACACTGAGTTCTCAGTGACACACCCCAAATTTTTTTCCCTCTCAGGTAATAATACTTGAAGGAGGCTTGGGTCGAAGATGACTTCATGTGGAGGCTATACTACAAATGGTGGTTTATAAAATTTTAAGACTTCTTTAATAATTTTTATTAAGTACTATTTTTATGGCGATGTAATAAGGCCTCTTTAATTATGGATTTTAGTATGTGGATGGATTTTATTATGTTTTAGTTTTCCAAAGTTGGAATGGTTTAGTTTTTATAAATGTTTTTTTCTATAACTCTCGTATCAAATAAAAGTTTTTCTTAAATATCATTGAAACTTAGGAAATTCTTTTAAAACTTTTCGATGAAACATTTCGACTAAATAAATCCAAAGTTTTTATCAATTACTACTCTATAGATCAAATGACAAATTCTTGTATTTTTAATTATAGTTTTCAATGAACTTCGATTTTTCGATAAAGTCATTCTCTTAATCATTTTGGAATTTGATTTCTACTTCGTTAAATGTTTTGAATGTACGTTAAATTTGTGTGGCATGCCAAAATCCAGGCTTAATGCATAGGCCGGGTTTAGGGTCTTATAGTGTAAGACCATGTCTGGGACATGGCATCAGCATCAAGGAATGTAGGTCCCGTGTAAGACCATGTCTGGGACATGGCATCGGCACCAAACGTAGATCTTGTGTAAGACCATGTCTAGGACATGGCCTCAGTATCGAATAAGGCAAGGATATCATGTAAGTCCATGTCAAGACATGTCATTGATAAGTTACTATAAGGCAAGAATCACATGTAAGACTGTGCAAAGGCATGGGATTGGTGAGTTCATAAGGTAAGGATACCATGTAAGACCATGTCAAAACATGTCAATGGTAAGTTTCAAAGGAAACATATAAGGAAGATCTCGTATAGGACCATGTTTAGGACATTGCATCGACATCAAGTTAAGGAATCCCATGTAAGACCATATCCGGGATATGGCATCGATATCATAAGGCGATCCCATGTAAGACCATATCTGGGATATGGCATTGGCATCAATATACATGTTTTATGAGATTGAGTATCCTCCGACATTCCGAGTAATTCAACGGGCAAAAGAGACAAGTATGAAAGAAGTAACAAGAAAGCTAAGTAAGCAAAATGACACAAGTTAAGTTATTCAAGAATAATAAAGAATTCTACCTAATTTAAGGAAGATAATGATTTGATGTTCATGTTATATTAGAAAAGGTGCTAATTTATGTGATTAAGTGGTACAAGTACCCTAATTTAATTACAAGGGTGAAATTATAATGTAGTAAGTGATGAGAAAGAGTAAGTAAGAGTAAGTAAGTTCAAGCACTTGAGATTTATGTTGGTTTATACTTGTGAGGGATAAGTTTAATTATAAGCTATTATATTTATTTGTTAAATCCTCATGCAAACTTACTAAGCTATATGCTTACCTCTCTCCTTTCCTTTTTCTATGTAGGTTCGCCAAGTTAGCTCGGAATTCACAAACGTCGGAGCTCAGATCACACCAACATCCACTAATTGGGTATAGTAAAGTTAAATAAATTTTGAGTATGACATGTATAGGAGTTTGATCATTTTGGTCATGACATATTGTGAGATAAAGGCTTGGTTATTAAGATTATGCATTCTTTTGTATATGGCCATTAGAAATTGGTCAATATTTGTTAAGTTATATGCCCTTTCATGATGATAAGTTTATGCAATGGATGGAATATTGAGTTGTTTAAGATAGTATAAGTGTGTTTATGTCTCAGGGTGGCAAATGGCTTGGAAAATAGCCCTATAATTGTCCACACAGGTAGACACATGGGCGTGTGTCTAGGTCGTGTGCCCCATGGGTGTGTTGATAGGCCGTGTTTCCCTTGCATTAATTTATGAAAATACAATTCATCACACGAGGCTAGCACACGGGCATGTGCCATGGCCGTGTGATATTAAAAGTATGATGACATCATAAACAGAGAGCTCCACGGGGCTTGTCAAGGTCGTGTGAAGGACACGGGTGTGTGCTCAGCCGTGTTGAATAAGTCAGTGTCGACCACGGCTGTTGAACACGGGCATGTTCCTTGGACCACACGGGTGTGTGACCCCTGTTTAGGCAAAAAGTTTTTAAGAGATTTTAAGTTCCGGATGAATTTCGATTCCTCCGAACATACAATTAGGGCTTCGTAGACCCATTATATGCTCATTATGATTAAAAAGAAAAGTTTTTAAGATGTAACGAAATTTTATGGGCCGTAAATGTAAGATTAAGTAAGATTAAGTATAGTAATGCCTCGTATCTGATCCCGGCGTCAGACTCGGGTAAGAGGTGTTACACCTATTATTTATCTTTATTAACTATTTTTGAGCTAGAAAAAACTTCTTAATGAACCTCCATACAAAACTCGAGCCAAAATATCAATTTGTACTTACCATTTTTCTTTGGTCCTAAACTGCACGACTATAGACATTTGGCCATTCGTATTAAGGCTTAAGTAGATACATTATGAATAATTTTGTAAAAATAGAGTGAAATAGGAAGGATCGGTGTGATATAGTGATTATAGCTTTGCCAATATGAGCAACAAAAAAAAAATTCAAAAAGAAAATCAAAACAAGTAGAAAAAGTGCTTGAGAAGTAAAAAAAATTGTGAGGGAGATGTATTGAAAAAGGAAAAAATGTGACAAAGTCAAAAAAGTAGAAAATATCATTCATTAGTGCATAAAAACTCGTGAGCTAACCGTAATTATTATATTATGCTGTAACTTCCTACTTGGAGAGATAAGAAATGTGAGAGAAGGAGAAATAAAGTGTAACACCCTTAACCCGTACCCGTCGCCAAATTAGGGTTATGAGGCATTACTGAACTAGACACAATTTAGCACAGTCATATATGGAATAAACCCAATACGCATATTTAAATTTCCATATCAACAAATGATGATTTAGACTTACATTACAAACAACCATGATTCATAATGCAATACATCATTACTCATAATCTATACAAGTTTCAATCAAGCTTCCACATAACAACACCAAATTTCATATGTTAAACATATATAAATACATCTATTTCATTAGTCTAATATCAACATATCTTTTATACCTTATACAAATATGCATAATAAAATGAATAGATCCATGATACTCTATTAGCTTTTCCTTCTCATATATGACGTTCGAACATTATAGCATAACCAAACATACACATCATGCTATCATAATATGCTAATGTCCCTAAAACAAAAACCATGTCAAACCATAATTATCAATTCATCCTACCTTATTAATTAATGGACACAAAGATTATTGAATAACCTACCAACACGTATGATATGTGACTAGTCCAAAATATATAAATATAACCAATCCATTGACCATATATTCGGTCCTCAATTTAAAACTCCACTGATCAACCCAAAACATAAGTATACACATTTTCATGACCACCTCTGAATTATAACCAACCACATAATAATTTAAGTAGAAAAATTCACACGACATAATATGCATACTTATACATATATATATATATATATATATAATACATATAAATGACTATTTCTATATAACCATATTAAACTTCCAAGCATAATATGCACACCTCTTATACCAAAAATTAAAACAAACCATTATATCAATCATACAAACGATGCTTAACCAAAAGTAATAGCCTTATTCGCAAGGCCATATATATATACATTTACAAAACCAAACATCATTCATTCAAGTCATAATTCAGCCTATACATGCCTTTTATTCGAAAAGTAAACATATATATATACCAAAGAGAATGATAGTGTGGTCGACTTTCTTGATGATCCCCTGAGCCCGTAGTTGAATCAATGATCTATAAAACAGAAATACAAACACAACAGAGTAAGCTCACTAGCTTAGCAAGTCTTAAGCAAAAGATAATTCACTAATCAAGCACTTTAACATTTTAATCAATAAATGTAGGACATTGTATATGTATATTTCGATATGCAACTGATACAAAACTGAATACTAGTAATGTATTTACTCAATTGCTTATACTTCACTAACATCAACCTGCAACTCATCAAAGCACAAAGTACATATGTTACATGAATCGCATGTTTATAATCATGTAAATTCAACATTCATATCCATTACATTATCACACCAAAAATTCTATTATTTCTATATTCATACACGTTGATTATGAGCTCAAATTCACATAACATCCTTCTTAACATAATATATTTCAACTCAAGTAACATTAATCACAACTTACCTTACTTCGATGAATTCAAATGGGACTTATGCTTACCTAAGTTTTAACACATGAGATTCACTATGTTACACCTCGAGTAATTTATGGTTCCTTTGTTTTAAAGTATCACCGGTATTAAGCCTGTTAGGAACGAAGCCCGAATATATCACCGGCACTAGGCCTGCTAGGCACGAAGCCCGAACATATCACCGGCACTAAGCCTGCTAGGCACGAAGCCCAAATATATCACCGGCACTAAGCCTGCTAGGCACGAAGCTTTGAATATATCACCTAAGACTAAGCTTGCTAGGCACGAAGCCTGAATATATCACCGGCACTAAGCCTACTAGGCACAAAGCCCGAATATCAACACATTTAACTTTGTGATACACAGTACTTAGTACTAAACTATTATCCATCTCATATTCTTCCTTTTACTTTCACCTATTAATCCAAACATACATATTCACATTGTGTTTACCAAATTAATTTCACTACAAATTCATACTCCATATTCAGCCAACATGTATAATTATGCTTTAAATATTCAAAAATCATCATATACTATGTTCATAAATAATTCTTTGGCGTATACTTGCTTAAGGACTTACCTCGACTATCAACGAACCACGTAATCCGGCTAGTCGATAACCTTTGTCTTTCCCCAATCCAAATCCGTTTTTCTTTGTTCTTGATCTAAACACATTAAAATTTAGCTCATTCAAGTACA
The DNA here is from genome assembly GCA_025506655.1 of Gossypium rotundifolium. Classification (NCBI taxonomy): domain Eukaryota; kingdom Viridiplantae; phylum Streptophyta; class Magnoliopsida; order Malvales; family Malvaceae; genus Gossypium; species Gossypium rotundifolium. The sequence continues at coordinate 180,816,625 of CP106727.1, read as the reverse complement.
TTTCATTTCAATTTAGTCCCAAAACACATAAATGGGCAATTTACCACTTTACCCTTAATGTTTCATATTTTTACAATTTAGTCCTATTTACATAATGTAACACCCTAAAAATCCAAGTATTTAAATTGCATGAATTGGTGTTTAGATTTTTTTTAAAGGAAAAATCTTTTATTTTTATTTTAGTGCTTATTGAAGTCCTAGAGAGGGTAAAGCATAATTTGGTGAAGGAATAAAATTTATTAATTGAGAATTTATTGAAGTGAAACAAAGGTGATTAAGACTTAAGCTAAATTATGTGTTAAAGAGTGTCATAAGTGAGTACATGGTAAGGTGGAGTTGGCGCATGGGTTCTAGCAAGAGGGAAGAGGTTCGAATCCTTGTATAGCACCTAAATGAATTTTTGTTTTAATTTTCGCTCATGGATAGGAAGTGTCGGCCAAGAACATATAAGGAAGGTGTTGACCATGTTATTTTTGGTTAGTGTATCAATGGATTAAGGAAACAACTAACTTATGGCATGGAATCAAAGACTTAAGGAAAGATAGGGGACATAAGGCACATATCAAGGAGAATTTTGGAAACAAAATCATGGCAATGGACCATGCTTATGGATGGCATTATGGCTAAGGGGAAGCGAATTTTGGTGATAGTTGCTAGGAAATTTAGTCTTTTGTTTTGGTCATTTTCTTTAGTTTTGTGCATAATTTTGCAAATTCTCTCAACCTATCTCTCCTTGGCGAATTGTGCTTTGGTAAGCCTTGATTATTTTGACCATTTGGTCATTTTGTTTATTGCTTTAGTACTTGTTTGTACCTTTTCTTTGAATGCCGAAAATCACCTATACCAAAAGCCAATTTTTTTTCTTTTCTTTTGCCATTGCTTAATATACATCTCTCTTAAAGCTTGTCTTTTTCTTTTCTTTTTCTCCTAATCTCTTTGAAATCAAAGCAACATCATCACCATCTTTTCTTTTATTTTATTTCTTTTCAATAGAAATTCTCTCCATCTACACTCTCATAGCCGAATGCTAATGTGCCTATAAGCCAAATTTATTTTCTTTTCCTTGATCATACATAGCAGAATCTTTCATCAATTAAACAACATTCTCAATCCTTTCCTTTCGACCGTGGGAATTAGGTAAGGGTTCTTTTCCATTTTCGATTTATTATTAGTGTCATGGCGAATATCATTGGTTTTATGAGGGCCTTTTGGATCGATATAACGTTCATTCTAATAACGTTTCTTTCATTATTATTTAGTGCAATAACGGAGATCGAACTCGGTGATCGGAGAATTGTAGAAACGTTGGAAACGTTTTATTGTGGTAAGGAAATCACATCTTTTAAAGCCCTTAGTATCTGTTGATATTATTTAGATCTAACTATTATCCTTTGGATTTTGAAGACTTTCAAAATAGGGAAGAAAAAGGCGGTGGTTAGTCACGTTAAGAGGGCGGATCCAGTAAATCCCCATTCAAACGAAGAGCGGTTTGACGGTCGGGATTTTCCACCGGGTTGGGCCATCTTAGAAGGAAGTCCATTATTCAAGTGGTACGAACTTCCGAGTAGTTATCGTTGGTGGATTCTCGGCTGACTAATGAATCAATAAACGAGGAAAAGCGAAAATTGAAGTGATTCAAAATCAAGAGGGTAAGATTTTGGATCTATTATCGATTAAGATTATTTTTACGAATTAGTTGTCTAACGGATCAAAATATGTTTTAGGTGCCGAGGAGCGAGAAGGATTAGTACTCTCGGTAACGAGGTGTGTAATTTCGCACTCATTATTTTCTCGGTTGGATGTCAAATTTTGGTATGGAAGTAAAATCGTAAAGACGACTAGATCGGTAAAAACGTAAAACCGATATTTTGACGAAAATCGTAAAACGACTAAATCGTGAAAATTACTAAAACGCCTCGAAAAATTATTTGTTATTATGTAAATTTGATGTTTTGTGAAAATGGGCCGTAAAATACTCTAGTTCGATAATTTGGGCCAAAATACTCTAGTTCATTAAAATTTGGCCAAAATACTCTAGTTCGTTAAAATTTGGCCAAAATACTCTAGTTCGTTAAAATTGGGCCAAAACACTCTAGTTCGGTAAATGGGCCAAAGCCCACTAAACTGCTAAATAGACAAATTGCTATATTATGTTTATGGGCCAAATGAAATGATTATCGATAAACCCACCATGTTATGCATTATTAAGAAATTTATACTTTATTATACACGCCTAATTGCATGGGTGGGATATATGAAGAGAAGAATGGCGATTGCCAAAAATCTAGTTCGGTGGCTCTGCCACGATAATGGCTTATTGCCTCTAGTTCGGTGGCTCTGCCACAATAATGGCTTATTGCCTCTAGTTCGGTGGCTCTGCCACAATAATGGCTTATTGCCTCTAGTTCGGTGGCTCTGCCACAATAATGGCTTATTGCCTATAGTTCGGTGGCTATGCCACAATTATAAAAAGGCTTAATGCCTACGATTGGTGTGATGGCGGGGTGGGTTGACTTGATCCCCACAGGTGTGATGGTTGGTACGGGGGTGTTAGCGGATGGATATTAGGTTTGGGTTGGGAATTACATTTTACATGCATTTTTTTTCTTAATTGTTTTAATTCATGATATATTGTTGAATTACGTAATTGGGCTCAAGCCCGACATAATAACTTGATGATCCGCCCAATAATGGTGGTAAGTGAGTTACACTTTGAGTTCTAAGTAACTCACCCTTTAATTTTTTTCCATCTCGTAATGGAAATTGATGTGGACTTGGGCCGAGGATGACTTCGTGGAGGCCAAGCTGCGAAAGAGGGTTATTTAAACTACGAACTTTTAATAAGTATATTTTTACTATTATGGATTATTGTAATAAGGGCCTCTATAAATAACTTATGGATTTTATGTGTGTTTGGAATTTAAACTATATTTTGGACTTTTTAATCATGGGCTATGATTTTATGATGTTTTATTAAAATAAATTTGAGTTTTCAAGTATATGAAAATCTTTTATAAATATTTTATTATAGTTAACTCTTTAACAAATTACCTAGAGGTTATTGATAATACAATGATTTTCAACTAATGTTTTCAAATATTTATCAAAATCAAATACTCTTCAAATTTTAAACCACGTAAATAATATTGTAGTTTTCAACTCATTAAAGATTTAAGAATAGCTCGAATCATGTAACAAACCAAATCTAGTCTCAATGCATAGATAGGGTTTGGGTGTTACACAAAACACAAAATACAGAAAATTTCCCCATGCTACTCAAGAGCCGAATCTTCCTAGGGACCTTACAAGTCCATTTATTACATTTATTTCACAAATAAGTCCCTATAAAAATTTATTTTTACAAATTAGCCCTAAATACTCAATTTCATCAAAACTTCCAATACAAAACATACTAATCTTTAACATATCTTTCATCTAAAATCATTTAACATCAAAAACCACATGAACACAACAATGGCCAAACAACAAGCATGCTTAGATTTAAAAATTTTAACATGGGTCAGCTATGGTTCGAAGCAACGATCTCAAAAAAGTAAAAATTATCAAGAACCGAAATCAAACTAACCTTGAATTTGTGATTGAAGTTTTCGAAATTCAAAGGAAACCAAGCCCCATTTCTTTTCTCAACATTCGACCAAGCAAATAAAAGATGATAATGGCGATTTTTTTATGTTTTATTTAACATATATATGACATTTATTCATTTACCTTTATAACCTTATTATAAATAATTATACAATATAAAAATTAAGGTTAAACATGTCATATGCCACCCACTAACTTAAAAAAGGGTTATTTACCCATTTAATGCTTCATATTAAAAAGCCATCCTCATTCTAGCACTTTACTCTATAGCCTGTAGCTTTTACACTTTACGCGATTAAGTCCTTTTTGTTAAATTAAACACTTAAACGATAAATTTTTCTACGAGACTTTCACACACATTAATTCACATATAATAAACAAAAAATATAATATTAAAATATTTCTCAGACTCAGATTCGTGGTCCCAAAACCACCATTCTGACTAGGGTCAAATTCGGTCTGTTACATAAAGCGATGAGTGGGGAAGGGTTACTAAGGGGCAGAATACAGGCAGTATGATGTGCCAAACTATTTTCGTGCTTAAGACTATTTGATCTTACTATTCTTGAAATCCATACCTGTCTTAAGCCTCAAAATGTTACAAGTCGAAAAGCCCTATGTTATCTAGGTAGACTTATTCACAGTTCAAAATCATATTGAATAATTGCATTTATGATTGTTTGTATTATGCTAGGATAATCAAATTATTTGTATAAGTTATTGATGGATTTTTACATTTGAGACCCTTAATGCTTGTATGCTTTATAATATAATAAACTTAGGTGTTTGATATCAAATGTGGTATGCTAGTTATATCTCATTCCAAGATTATGTGTGAATATGAAATGCCTATTCATGTGCTCCAAAGCTAACACTTGAACCATACTTGTTCAAGGGTCATGTTTTAATTTATCCTTTTTTTTTTTGTTTCTTAAGGATAAGAGATGACTTAAGTGTTGGGGAATTTGATCTACCGTAATTTGGCATATAAGATTAAACTAGTTTTCATAGAGCTTGAACATAAGCATTTTAGTGAAGTTTTAATTAGATTTGCATAAGTTTAGTCAAGTTTAATAAAATGTGCAATTTGAGTCTTTTATTGACCTTAGGGGTTGAATGAGGCCTAAGGGTTAGTTAATATACTTTGTGAGTGTCCAGGAGACCAGTAGAAGGTGTACTAACTCGATAGTAGTCGTTAGGTTGCAACACAAAGCATTTAATGTCGAAACATAGGGAGCAGAATAGAAGAATGTCAAGATTGCCTTCAATGTCAAGACATACCTCTGAAGTTGAGCATACTGCCCTCAATGTTGTGGCACAGGATTTGGTGTGTCATGCCATCACCTTTGTATAGAAAATAATTATGAGTTAGGGGCATTTTGGTTCGTGCAATCAACTGTTAAGCACGAGAATGAAAACTGACCTAGGTTTAAGGATGATGGCCACCCTAAAGTCTATAAATAGGCTGATTTAGCACATGTTATAGACCTTTTAGATTGTATAATTTTCTCTTTAAATTCAATCTTTAGTTTTTCTCTTTTCTTAGGTTTTAGATTTTATTTTTGTTATTGCTATTTACTTCTATGAAGAAATCATATTCTGGAATTATTGTCAAACTCTACGATGATTCTATGCTTAATTTCAATACAAATTAAGCTTCTTTTAAACTCTATTCTTGAATTGTTCTCTATGTTCATTCTTTCCATCAAGTTTATATCGTTTATTAGATCTATAAGGAACTTATCCTCCTGTAGGGGGATTAGCGAGTGGAGGTATGAATAATTAATTATTTTGTAGGGACTTATTAACGGATCGGTTGTTCAGGGAAGGAAAAATCTAAACCCTAGGCCTGACAACCCTAGGAAGTCATCAAGGTAGGAATTAACTCAAATTTGGTATGGCCTATTCGTGTACACCTTAACCCTTAATTGGTTAGAATTGTGAGATCGGAAGATAAGTAGTTTTTGCCACTCAGTACTTTAGTGGAAGAATTGGAAGATCCTTTTGGGGTATTGATTAGTTTATTGAACAAGAAAACCTAAGACGACAATTGACTATGAGTACCAAAGCAAGCTAATCACCCATGCCCAGATTTGATACATATTTGATTATTTGATTTCTTGTTTTTTATTTATTTACTTTACTTTTATTTCCTTTCTTATTATTTTTAGTATAGCTTATCAAAATTGTTCTTTTAAATATTCATACTATAATTCAATTAATGTACTAATTAGATCTATTTCTGTTTAGATTAGAATTAATTTAGTGCTCCCCTCCCTTGGGTACAATCCTTCAATGTGCTTACCTACTTCATTGTAACTATATTCCAACCTGACCTGTATACATGCAAATACTACTTTTCACGTCTTTCAGCCACTGGATGGTAAAGAATGGTGGAAGAAGAAGAAAATTCTATTTAGAGGTTGCTAAATCCTAGCACCCTAGGATGATGGCCGTTTATAATTGGCAGCTCATTGCAGCGTGGAATATTATGCTCGTTGTGATGCTTTGGCTAGATTCCAAATTCCATGGATGTTATGTCACTGCTCGTTGCGATGTCAACATGCAGCATCTCGACATCATGGTGCTCGTCGTGGTGCTCAGACTTTTCACGTCATAATGTTACTTACTATTTTGCATTCTTTTGGCCAACTCGTCGTGACTTCATCGGATGACGTTATGACGTTGGCCCATCTCGTCGCTATATGACTTACTATTTTTGCCCTCTCCGTACACGAAAATTGAAGTTCTTTGATTCTTTGATTCTTCCACTTCACGAGCTCAAGAACCTCTATGCCAAAAAATATAAAAATTTTAATGTAAGATTTAAAATAAAAGTAATAAAAACAACAAATGAAACATAAAAATTAAAACCAAATTAAATTTAACATAAAAGCCCTTTTTTTGAATCGGGACGATCCATATCACCACCGTTGAAGAACCTCAACCTAGTTCTTGACACTTTGATTCTTCGTTTGTTCCTTTATCGGTAAATGCAAACTAGCCTCCTCAGTTGAATCCACTAATGATGCCTTATTTTTGACTTGTATGACATCTACATTACGAGCCACTTGTTTCCAAATCCGAGCCAACAAAAAACTATATTTTGGGGTATTATTACCTCGCACATCGTCAACCTAATGTCGTGTGAGGCTCTTGTTGCCTGAGCTTTGCCTTAATCATTGAATGAGAACTGGACAACTCATCGACTTCTTCAGTTGGTATCTCCCAATTATGGCTAGAAAGTGTATCGACTCCTTTACACTTTCACTCAAAAAATGGTTAAAGCTCCATGTTAGCAGTTACTTCTACTTACCCCAAACTCTTGGTGAACTTCGCCATCTAACTAGACATGGTTGATGACAATACAATGGTCCTCACTATTAGAGTTGATAACATCATGCACGACCTCTACCATTGGTGTCTGTACCTCTAGTTGACGTTAGAGCAATTCTATCATCTGTTTCAATTAGTTTTGGATTTGCTCAAACGCTTCTTAGCATTCTCAACTAATTTTATCCATCTCAGATGTATGCTCATATGGCTCAAGTAGGGATTCTTTCGAGTACTCATTCTTATCATCTTCGTCATCATAAATCCAATTGTTGGTCGAGGCTTCATTAAACCGATTTGATCCTCCTTTGTATACGTACCATTCATCACACCACCTACATTCATCATCATCCGTGGTTAAATCAAATAGTTCACAAGGCAACTAAATAGAATAATAAGAATAACAAAATTATAAAAATAATTATGTCAAAAACTTAGAACACTATACACCTTTTCATCTTTTGACTAGTATTATTTTACAAAATAACCAATACAATAATAATTTTACACCGTCGCAATCCCGAAAATAGAGCCAACAACTTGAATGTGCCTTTATGTACGTGCGTCAGGGCTTGTAAATATGCAATTAAATATATGAATATGAATTACGATATTTGCAAGTGTACAAGTTAAATTGTATTATAGTTAGTTTACAATGAAACACCTAAAAAGTATTATGAGGATCGTACCTAAAGGATTACTATATTGGAGAAAATTGACTAAATTAATTACTTGAAAATAATACCCTTTCAGCATCATCCTCGTTAAGAGTTAATACCTAAGATATCCTTTCGGTCTCACCGCTTAGCACAATGCTACTAAAGGTTTACCCAACATGATACCCTTTCAGTCTCATCTGTCTCATTGTTCTACTAGGGCCTTCAATCCTAGTATACTAAGTTCTTTTATAGACTTGAATAAATATGTAGATTTGGATAGTTAATTACTTAATTGATTAATTAGTTAAACATCCAAATCATGCGAGATATGTATAAAGAAAATGTTGTATTCTAATATTTATACAAGCATTCAATTAATAACATTAATGAAAGAGATAAAAATAAAAGAATAGGGAAAGATAATTCTCATGGATTGGTCGATATAAAAGTGTGTTTCTGAAACAATCTTCGCTCGCAATTGTATCACTTCGGAATAGAAGAATTTTTCTTAAGGAAACATGAAAAGAAAAACTAAGCTAAAGAATGCAAAACTAAAAATTGGAAGTATGAAAATCCAATCAAGTCTGAATCCCCTTTAATTTAGGTTACAAAGTTATATATGCTCAGGTTAAAGTACTAAGATTCCCCTCTAGTTAATATAGCAATTAGGGCTTTAAATCCAAAAAGACCCTGAACTACCCTTTTAAAACACAGTTCAGGGTTGAATCCCTAATTCTCAACTAAGCCGCTAAGTACAAAGTCATTTTAGTATTTTTATTTATGTTGAAGTAGTAATTTATATCCCTAATTTTCGTGACGTGGAGTACTTTCTTGTCACGATGTCACATACTAATTTTCAATTTTCTTCATTTTGATATTCAGTGTCACGAATTTTGTAGCCCGATGTCATGATATTCACTCTCATGTCGTTTTGAGACTATTTTCGAGTTGATATTTGATGTTACAATCCATACTTCGTTGTCCTGAATTTGGAAGTAGTTTCCCAATTCACCCTACATAAAGCACATAACCTTATTTAAGTATCAAAATATCATAAAAACTATTAGAAAGCATAAATAACTACTTCAACATAAACAAATACTAAAATGACTTAATTTATTTATTAAAAAGGCTAAAATTACATGAAAAGGGGTATAAATAATAGTGTAAATCATGGTAGATCAACTGCAATTGAAGGGGCCAAAAACCGTGAACAATTGGCCATAGATGAACTCATCAGTTCTTTACAAACCTTTGAGATGAATCTAGATGAAGCAAAATGAATCAAAGGGAAATGACAGAAAAGTAATGCTTGTCAAGTTAATGAGGAAGTGCCCATTTCCCAAAATAGTACATTGGAGGACATACAAGAGAAGATAATTGTAACACATATAGCCTATATCCGTCGCCAGATTAGGGCTACGGAGCATTACCGAAGTGTAACGTCATATAATGAGCAATTTATTACCATAAACAAATCACAAGTTAAATCATGGCAACATCAATCAAAACATTCATACAGTCCCTTATACGAGCCCTCCAAGCCTTAAAAGACATTGGAAATGATTCAGGACTAAACCGAAAACATATGAAATTTTTCAGAAAAAGGCAAAATTTTTCAATTTATAGGGTCAAATGGCCATGTGGGCATTCGAAATAGGAACTACGAGAACCTGTTGGGGAATAGGTGGGGTTGGAGGTCGTTAAGTAGCTGAATTTGTTCGAAAAAAAGTCTGTGAACCACTCGTTTATCATTTGGAAGAAGGCTTATTTAGCCTTTCCTCCCTAGCCCTCAGATATGGGCCACGAACCAAACGACACTGGTCTCTGAGTGGAGGCTTGTGTGTAACTTTCTACATCATCAGAGTCGGCTCGGTTGGAATCCATTACTATATGAAAATATAATTTCATGTACATCTAAACTCACATATGCTATGTTCAGCCTGAGAATTGGCTCTGATTCCAATAAATGTAACACCCCTAGCTCGTATCTGCCATCGAATTAGTGCTACTGAGAATTACTGAAGCATAATATCATATAATGAATAATTTATTACTATAAACAAATCACAATTTAAATCATGGCAACATCAATCAAAAGATTCACATGATCCCTTATACAGCCCTCGAGGCCCTAAAAAGACATTTGAAATGATTTGGGACTAAATTGAAAACATATGAATTTTTCCATAAGAAGGCAAAAATTTTTAATCTGACTGGGTCACATGCTCGTGTGGCCAAGCCGTGTGACTCACATGGCCAAGAGACACGCCCATGTCTTAGGTAGTGTAGGCATTTGAAATAGGGACACAAGGTCTTGGCCTCGCCCGAGTTCGTATCCGTGTAACTCACTGACTTGGGTTATACAGCCAAACCACACACCTGTGTGCCTAGCCGTGTACCCTTCGAAATAACCCCACACACCCGTGTGCCAGGCCGTGTGCTAGGCTATGTAACAACCTAACTTGCAACCCTTTTAAAGCTACAAAGGACATACAGCCGTGTCGCCTAACATACGGCTGAGACACACTCTGCCGTGTGGACAAAAAATAGGCCATTATCAAGCCATTTTTCTCACGCAATTTCCTACCACTTGTACAAGCCAGATACACATATAAACAAGCATTTAAAACTCACTTAACATATGCAAATTCAAGCTTTAACAACCTAAAATTATTCATTCAACTAATAGGACAAAATGGCACCACAACTTCGTATTCAAACTTACCTAAACAACTATCCAGTTCATTCATTATTTAAACTACCTATTGAAGAAATTCAGTATCACATTTGCCATAATGATCATATGCCAAAACTCATGTACAACTAATACAAAATGACCATTTTCAATATCATGATACATTCATTCCGCACCAGTCATTCATTGCTACCATACCATTTATATCCATATTCCCTTACCATAACCTTAACTAATACAACATGAAATTAACAACCACAAAAAATACCATATACTATTTATTTCATACCAACTAGTTCATCAACCAAGATACATATATACAAGCCACACATAATGGCTATATTCATTAAACAAGACACCTATACATGCCATTATAACCATGACTCAAAATCATCAAAATCTACCGATTTAGCAGAAAGATAGTGTGATGGATCTCCGACAAGCTTCCAACCCGCACGATCCTCTGATTACCTATAAACTTAGGAGAAAAATAACACAAGTAAGCATATAATGCTTAGTATGTAACTCCTCTAACCTATTTCCATCGCCGGATTAGGGTTACAGGCATTACCAAATAGCCAAATCTTTTTCAATCAATTAATTCTTATCTTAGACAAACAAAGCACATGGGTATAGTCTATATATATATATATACTTGATATACCAAGTTAAAACATATTCAATATAATCATTCACATATACAAAATGATCAAATAACATACTTCTAACCTCATTATTAGCATATTTATTTATTTTATTCTATGATATGATCATCTATTTAGTACCACTACCTTTGTAACTGTTTCATGCAAACATGCCTCACGTACTATTTCATTTTTAATCAAGCACACCAAACCTTGTAGTTGGAACTATTAATAAGCATCATTACGATTACATGCATATATCACTTGACTTTACCTCTATAGACTAATAAACAATACACTTCATTTATATATAAATGAATATATCCGAATACGCATAACCTTAGCTTTTAATGCTTAACCACAACCTAAGTCAAAGACCGAATGTGCCAAATAAACTTCCATAACTCATGAAAAATTTATATTACTAATTGTACAACAATTAAACATACATGAACATAGGTCTCAAAACCAACTCAACCTAAAAACATAAGTATATAAACCATACCTTGACCGAATATTCATTATCACTTTTCCATAATTTGTAACTACTTATACTTATCATTATCAATGAATCCAACAAGTTAACTTACATATACAATCTTTGATCATAATATCACTCATATTACTTAACCGAATCAACTATATTAAGTAACAATGACCCAAGTCAAGTTTTTCTTCAACTAGATACATAACATTCATATCACCCATTCACATTTCAAATAGTACCTAAACGACATCCGAATACAAACATTAATTCATAGCATGAGCAAGCCATTTCATCAAAACACATGAACAAAATTTAGCCAAAATAGATAGCCATATTCGCATGGCTAAATATATATACATGATCAAGTATCATTAGTAATACCGTTCAGTCTAGCTTATACATGCCTTTTCAACTCAAAAACTAAGTTTATCAATACCAAAAGAGAGTCGATAATGTGGTTGACTTCTTCAAAGATCCTTCGAGCCCGTAGCTTGAAACAAAAGTCTATAAAATAGAAATGGACAAGAATACACAGTAAGCATACTAGCTTAGTAAGTCTTAAGCAAAAGATAATTCACTAATCAAGTACTTTAACATTTTTAATCAATAAATGTAGAACATTGTATATGTATATTTCAATATGCAATTTATACAAAACCAAATACTAGTAATGTATTAACTCAATTACTTATACCTCAATACCATAAACCTGCAACTCATCAAAGCACAAAGTACATATATTACATGAATCACATGTTTATAATCATGTAGACTCAACATTCATATCCATTACATTATCACACTAAAAATTCTATTATTTCTATATTCATACCTGACGATTATAAGCTCAAATTCGCATAACACCATTCTTAATATAATATTTCAACTCAAGTAACGTTAATCACAACTTACCTTACTTCGATGAATTCAATGGGACTTAAGCTTACCTGAGTTTTTAACTCAACAGATTCACTATGTTTCACCTCGATCAATTTATGGTTTCTTTGTTTTAACGTATCACCGGCATTATGTAATATCCGGGATTTATGGCCTATGCATTTTTCTTAAGTATGTGTGAAAGCATGTTTATGTGTTTTGAATTGTGTGGCATGAATTTTGGAAATTTTAAAGTGTATTAAATGCCTTAGAAATTATTCGATTTTTTTTTAATTTAAAAGAGGAAGCTAAACCTAAAAGGCCTTAAGAAAATTAGTAGGGGAAATAAGACACTAAATTGGGCTTGTTTAAGTGGCTTGGAGGCACCACTTAGGGCCTTAGTAAGTGACGCCACAAGCATGGGTGCAAGGCCTAGGTTCGAGTCACAAGGGAAGCAAATAAAAGTTTTTATTTTGCTACAAGGAGGAGAGGTGTTTGACGGCAATGGGGCACTGAGTGGAGGTGTGTAGATTAAGTTAAATTTCCTTTTAAAATTCGGCCAAGATAAGGGATAAATGATGGGCTAATTTTTTTTATGAGGTGATAAGAAAAAAAGGTGGAATTTGATAGGAGGATGAGTGTTGGCCGGCCAAGGGATTCCTTGGTGACCAATTTCAGTCATAGCCGAATTGCTAAAGGGAGGTTTAGAGGTTCTTTTCGGTTTATCTTTCTTTCTCTAGTAGTGGTGCCGAAATTGCCTTTGTAGGAGTGTCCATCTTTTTCTTTCTTCCTTAGTCTCTCTTGTCGAATTTAGCCCCTCTCTTCACTCTTCTCTTAACTTTTCTTCCATTGTTAAAACCGAATATCCCTCTCAAAGTCCTATGATTGCTGATTCTTCTTAAGCCTCACACTTCTTCTTTCTTTTCTTGTGATCCTTGAAGCCAAAATACTCTTTGATAGCCGAATCATCCTAGTGTTCTCCAAAAGATGAAATTTGTCGATTCCTATCAAAGTCACATAGCCGAATCTCTGTGGGTTCAATAAGGAGCAGTCGAATACAGTGTTAAGGGTAAGATCCATCGTGATTTGATCTTCAATCTTTTTCTTCTAGCTGAAAGCTAAGGACTAATCACATTAATATTTTAGTTTGTTTGCTGAAGGTTGGAAGGTAAATTTCGAGATTTCCAAAGTAGCCGACTTCTAAGGAAACCGTTCAGGATTTCAGATCTAAGGTAAGCAAGGTATAAGATTAGGCCGAAGGCCATTTATTTGAATGTTAGAATTGGATCTAACATAAATCCTGTAGGATTTCAACATCTTCTTAGCCAAGAGACTACTTTCAGGATCTAAAATCGCAAGGCGAGTGACTATGTATATTCGGCCAAGGTCATATTGGTGTTTTAGATCTATTTCTTACTTCGTTTAAAAAGCCAAAACTAACTAGTTCAGTGGTTCAACATCTAGCCGATTGCAAGAAGAGTTATCACAAGGTTTTTGAGATTTGGTTAGTAGTGAAATCAGCATCCGGATAAGATTTTCCTTCGGGATTTGGCTAGATAGCCGAATGGCTCTTTGCTAACATGTGTAGGGTTGGCCGAATGTAGGAACTAAGGATCTAGGACGCTAGATTGGGTTTTCAGGATTTTCAGTAAACTTGCTAAGTAAATCATGTGTGTACCCCACACTAAGCCTTAATTAATTCTCGCTATGTTTTGATAAATATGTTACTAAGAATATGTTAAGATGTGGCTAAGAGTATCTTGCAATGGTACAAAGTACTGTGCACGTTTACCCACCCTACTATGAGTATGATATGATCTATGATGGCACATATGTCAATAGTGATAAGAATGTGAAATAAGGCATGATATTGCACGATTTGTTTGACATGGGGCATATGGGTGATATGTAAAGGGGAAGGGAATTGGTGGTTTTATACCCCAATATCTGAATGTGGTGACTTACGTCACGAAATTTGAATATGGTGACTTACGTCACGAAATCTGAATGTGGTGACTTATGTCACAAAATAATTATCTGGTGGCTATGCCACGAATTTTATAAGGGCGATGAGCACGTCATCGCAATGATCGCATTCGATGGTGTGTAACGGATGGAGCGTCGACTTAGTAGTCCCCACGGTGTGATGGTTGGTACGGGTGATATGTAGCGGATGGTTATCTAGGCTTTGGTTCAGGTTTGGATCATGATTTATATATGTTTATCATGTATGATTTGACATGCCTGAATTAATTGAGACTTGTGTTGGTTGTACACATTGAGTCTGTTTGACTCACCCCTTTGTGGGATTACTTTTAGGTGACACTCAGTGATGGACCGGGTCGGCAAAAGCTCAGTGGTGGCCATGCTCAATTCGGAGATTGTTATATTTTTATTAGTTTTAATTTTCAAGTTTTGAATTATTTTGGGTTTTATTTGATGTAATAAAGCTATAAGTATTAAATTGTTTATGCATGCATTTAAACTACTTAGTATGATACGACATTTATCGATTGAAGTTAAAGTTAATTTTTCTTAAATATAAATATTAATCATTTTGACACCTAATCAACACGGGTTTTAATTTTGAACCCAACCCAAATCAACTTTTTTCAAAAACACACAAGTTTTTGGTGAGGCCCAAATAAGATTCAAATGGTTTTTTCTCTAGAAGCAAGCTAGATTTGGTCAGGGCTTGTGGGTCGGGTTTGGGGTGTTTCATTTTGGTATCAGAGCCCGGTTCAAAACTCGACCTTGAGGGCTTTTAGGGCCCAAAATGTTTTTTCTTTTGAAAATGGGTTTTACTAAGAAACGAGCAAGTTTCTCTGGCATGACACTTGTGTCTCCGGCCCAAAGTCCACTAGGTAAGTACTCCTAACTCTTTTGTGATTGTATGTGGGATTTGTAGGGACATAGATTAGTATATTAAGTTATTAAACCCTAGGATTAGCTTACTCCAACACAAAATTGCATAAAGCTTTAAAGCCTAATTAAACAAACCTGTGTCTAAGTCGCCGAGTTAGGGTGTGGCAACCATTGTGCGCATGTTTTGGATTGGTTTCGGTGGGAGCTTGGTATTTAAGCAGTCCTAGTGACTCACCTCCTCTCCACTCGAATCCTATCTGGTGTGTAGTGACGGTTCACCCTAACCAAGAGGACTCAGCCACAGGCTAAACCCAATAACTAAAACCCGAAAGGGACTAGCCATATTTTTATAAAAACCCTAGTCTTAAAATCACCAAATGACCCCTTTGATGTGTAGGAAAACTATCTTCAAAAAAATTTCTCCAAAATATTCTCGATTTACTAAAATGACCTAAATACCCCTGGTTGGAAAAATATTTCTAAAATGCCCTTGGTTCATAAAATTTCCATACTACCCACAATTTTTATCAAGATTCTCTTGCTTTACAAATATCCAAAACCTTAATTTTTACAAATTATTAAGATACCCTGATTTGGAAAAAAATTATTAAAATTACCACTGATTTGCAAAATGACCAGATTACCCCTAACTTGTACAATGACCAAAATACCCTCAGAGCGAAAAATTACCGAAGTACCCTCAAATTAGAAATCTTTAAAAATACCCTTATTTTGAAAAGTCACCAAGAACCATGTTTTACGAAAAATTATCGAAATGACCCTAGTTTGTGAAATTACAAAAATACCCCTAGTGTATAAAATTACCATTTTACCCTTGAAATTTTCTTACCAAGCATTTCAATTTTATAAAAATGCCAAAATCTCGACTTTGCAAAATTTTCAAATGCCCTAATTTGGAAAATTACCAAAATACCCCTATAGGATAAAATTACAAAAATACCGCTGGCAGTGGAAAACAACAAACAACAACAACTACAACATTTCTCTGTAATGAACGCAAGTTCATGTATGTGATTGAATGAATGATTTGAGATTGTATGTGAATGAATTCGAAAGAACTACCCCTTAAAAACTATTGAACATAAAACTGTTCGTGATAAATCAGTGGAACAAAACTAATTCATAAAATTCTTTAATCAGATAAACGCGATTCGGAAGTATGAACTCTAGGGGACGTGGTCATAACATACGTGGCCGTGGTAGAGGCCGAATGACTGTGTCGAAGCCCGTTAGGTTCGGACAAGGATCCAAAAATGAAATGCCACCACCACTACTAGCTGTTGATATGGAATATCAGGATCAGACGGGGATGACGTAGTGTCATAGGCGATGCTGCGGGTCTTGGAAAAGGTGGCTGGAGCAGGTGGGGGCATGGGAGCTCGAAAGTCGGTACCTAAACAACTCCGAGCCAATGGAGCTAAGGTGTTCCATGGTGTATCTGGTGTGGCACCCAGTACCGCTGAGTATTGGTTGAAGGCGACTGAGCGGATTATGGATGAGCTCGATTTAACTGTCGAGGAAAAACTAAAAGGGTTGGTGTCGCTTCTCCGCGATGAGTCATATCAATGGTGGCTCACGGTTCGGGATGGTGCTATAGTTGAGGAACTCACTTGGGATTATGCTAAGGCAGCATACCAGAAGAAGTATGTCTGTACTCATTACATTGATGCGCAAAGGAAGGCATATCTAGGGCTGGGTCAAGGGAACAAGTTCGTAGCGGAGTACGAGGCTGAATTTCTAAGGTTAAGCCGATATGCTCGAGGGATAGTGGCTACAGAGCATGAACGATGTGTCCGATTTGAGGACGGATTGAGGATGATTTGAGATCGTTGATAGCTCCACAAAGAAGAGGGGAGTTTGCTGTGTTGGTGGAGAAGGCTAAGGTAGCCGAGGGTATCAAGGATTCTGTAAGGCAAAACACTGATCAAAATACGTAGAAGAGAGGCTTTGAATCTTCAAGGTCTTTTAGGAATGAGCAAAAGAGGCCTAGAGTTGATAGGCCACGAGGTTAGCAGTCGCTCTTTGGAGGCGATGTCGCATTTGTGCCCAATATGGGAAGAAACATTTAGGAGAGTATTGGAAAAAGACGGGAGGATGCTTCAAGTGTGGGTCCAAGGACCACATGATTAAGGATTATCCTATGAGAATTGAAGGGGAAGACCAGTAAGTCAAGGTTCTAACTAGGCTGAAAGAGGGGGACAGCAGCCTTAGCGGGGCCGTGGTCTGAATGGTAGAGGTAACTGTCTTTAGAGAGACGGGGAACATCGGCCGAGGTGTTGGTAACACAGAGGCCAGGCAGTAGGGTTTAGTGTATGTAGTTCGTCGGAGGGAGGACGGAGACTCACTGGATGTCATAATCGGTACTTTCTTATTTTTGGCAATCCTTATATTGCTTTGATTGATGTGGGCTCGACCCATTCTTATGTTGTATGTAGAGTAGTTGAAACTCGAATAGCCTCGAACTATCTAGTAGGGAGATGATCTGTAGTAAGCCCACTAGGTCAAACCGTAGTAGTGAACAAGATATTTTGGAGTGTGCCTTTGGAGCTTTGGGGAGCGGTATTTTTGCCGACTTAATGGAATTACCCTTCGGGAATTTGATCTTATACTTGGTATGGGTAGCTAGTGGAGCATCGGTCAGTATTGGATTGTGCACCAAACGAATGGAGTTAAGGCCCCAGAGGATGAGGTGATAGTTATGATAGGAGAAAGAAGGAACTACTTGTCTAACGTAGTTTTGGTTTGAAGGTCGATAAGATGGTACGAAAAGGGTGCAAGCGGTTTGGCCTTCATTAGTGCTTTGGATGCGAAAGAAGGGGAGTTAGTGGAGTTAGAACCGTAAGGGAGTTTGTGGATATTTTTTGGAAGAGTTACAGAATACCCCGGATAGGAAGTGGAGTTCGAATTGACTTGTCACGGCATGCAGCTCCCGTGTCAATTGCCCTGCATGTAATGGCACCAAAGGAGTTGGTTGAGCTCAAGGCTCAGATCCAAGAATTACTAGGCCGTGGGTTTATTCGACCCAGTGTGTCTCTATGGGGAGCATCGGTCTTGTTCGTGAAGAAGAAGGACAGAACTATGCTCATGTGCATAGATTATCGTCAGTTGAATAAGCTGACCATCAAGAACAAGTATCCGTTGCTAAGGATAGACGACTTGTTCGATCAGCTTAAGGGGGCCGCAGTATTCTCAAAGATAGATCTAAGGTCTGGATATCATCAGCTTAAGGTGAAGGAGGCTGATATCTATAAGATAGCTTTCCGCACAAGGTACAGGCATTATGAGTTCTTGGTAATGCCGTTCGGATTGACAAATGCCCCAGTCGCGTTTATAGACATGATGAACCGGGTTTTCCAACCCTATCCGGACTGGTTTGTTGTTGTGTTCATAGACGATATTTTGGTGTATTTGAAGTCTGAGGAAGAACATGATGAGCACCTCCGAAGTTGTGTTGCAAGTGTTAAGGAAAGAGTTTCACGCCAAATTCAACAAGTGTGAATTTTGGCTTAAGGAGGTTACGTTTCTAGGACATGTGGTGTCTACTGAAGGGATAAGGGTGGATCCTCGAAAGATTGAGGCAGTTTTGGATTAGAAACCCCCTAGGTCTGTGGAAGAAATTTAGAGTTTTCTGGGATTGGCAGGCTATTATAGAAGGTTCGTGGAAGGTTTCTCATCGATAGCCGAACCTTTGGCGAAGTTATTAAGGAAGGAAGTACCTTTCATATGGACTAATAAGCAACAAGAGATTTTAAAAGCTTAAGAGAGTCTTGACCGAAGCTCCAGTTTTGACTTAGCCTGAGGCAGGGAAAGATTTTGTGGGGTATTGTGATGCTTCCCATACAGGATTGGGAGGTGTCCTTATGCAAGATGGAAAGGTAGTTGCTTATGCGTCTCGACAACTAAGGCCACACGAGGTTAACTACCCAACGTATGACTTGGAATTGGCGGTAGTGGTCTTTGCTCTTAAGGTGTGGAGGCACTATCTTTATAGAGAAACGTCAGTATTCTACACGGGCCACAAAAGCTTGAAGTATCTGCTGACTCAGAAAGAGCTGAACCTGAGACAGCGAAGGTGGTTGGAATTATTGAAGGACTATGATTGTTCCATAGAGTGTCACCCGGGCAAGGCAAATGTGGTGGATAGATGCCCTAACTCAAAAAGTTATGTCAGATCTGAGGGCAATGTTCGCACATCTGAGCTTGTATGATAATGGAAGTCTGCTGGCAGAATTGCAAGTCAAACCGACATGGTTGAATGAGGTGAAGGAAAGTCAGTTAATGGATGAAGATCTAAGTGTTAAGTTGCGACAAGCGCAAAATAGAGAGTTAGAGGGTTATGGTGTTAATGACGAGGGAGTATTGTGTTTCAAGGGTAAGGTCCGTATGCCGAAGGACGAGGAGCTTAGGCAAAGAATCCTTCGAGAATCGCATAATAGCCCTTATGCTATGCATCCTGGAGGTAGTAA
This sequence comes from Gossypium rotundifolium, assembly GCA_025506655.1. NCBI lineage: Eukaryota > Viridiplantae > Streptophyta > Magnoliopsida > Malvales > Malvaceae > Gossypium > Gossypium rotundifolium. The sequence goes on along the minus strand of CP106727.1, from coordinate 180,796,970 downwards.
ATTGTACAGAGATCTAAGGGAACAATTTTGGTGGCCTGGTCTTAAGCGGGAAGTTACCGAATATGTTGGCAAGTGTTTGACGTGTCAGCAAGTTAAGGCTGAACATCAAGTTCCATCAGGATTGCTTCAACCAATACAAATTCGCAGTAGAAGTGGGAGAGAATTACCATGGACTTCGTTAGTGGGCTTCCCCTCACGCCTACTAAGAAGGACTCGATATGGGTGATAGTGGATCGGTGTGAAGTCCGCGCATTTTATTCCGGTCTTGGGTTGGCTATTCTCTACAAAAGCTAGCAAGATTGTATGTAGCGGAGATTGTAAGGTTGCACGGAGTGCCGGTGTCGATTATCTCGGATAGGGATCCAAGGTTTACGTCTCGATTTTGGAAAGCTCTACATCAGGCTTTAGGCACCAGATTGGACTTCAATACGACTTTTCATCCACAGTCAGATGGTCAATCTGAGTGAGTAACACAAGTGTTTGAGGATCTGCTAAGAGGCTGTGTGATAGACTTCAAAGGAAGTTGGGAAGAATATTTGCCTTTAGCAAAATTTGCTTACAACAACAGATATTAGGCCAGTATTAAAATGGCACCGTACGAAGCGTTGTATGGACGGAAGTGTCGCACTCCTATGTGTTGGACGGAATTAGGGGAACGCCAGATTTTGGGTCTGAAAATTGTGGTAGAATCCGAAGAGAAGGCTAAGATAATTCGGGCACGGTTGAAGGAGGCGTCTGATAGGAAAAAGTCATATGCAGATCTCAAACGGAAGGAGATCGAATTTGCTGTGAGAGATCAAGTGTTTCTCAAAGTTTCACCTTGGAAGAAGGTGATGAGATTTGGTCGCAAAGGGAAGCTAAGTCCAAGGTTCATAGGACCTTATCGGGTATTGAAGCGATTTGGACCGGTGGCATACCAGTTGGAGTTACCTCCGAAATTAAAGTAGATGCACGATGTATTTCATGTTTCCATGCTACGCTGATACCGATCGGATCCATCTCATGTAGTTTCGGTTGTAGAGGTGGAGCTGAGACCAGATCTGTCTTATGAGGAAGAGCCAATTCAGATTCTGGAACGAGATGTGAAGGTGCTTCGGAGGAAGTTGGTCCCTTTGGTCACGGTGTTGTGGCGTAACCATGGATCGGAGGAAGCTTCTTGGGAGCGGAAGAAGCAATATCGACAATGATACCCCACCTATTCTAGCCATGTAATTTCGAGGTCGAAATTATTTTAAAGAGGGTAGAACTGTAATATCCAGGATTTATGGCCTATGCATTTTTGCTTAAGTATGTGTGAAAGCATGTTTATGTGTTCTGAATTGTGTGGCATGAATTTTGGAAACTTTAAAGTGTTGTAAATGCTTAGAAATTATACAATTTTTTTTAATTTAAAAGAGGAAGCTAAACCTAAAAGGCCTTAAGAAAATTAGTAGGGGAAATAAGACACTAAATTGGGCTTGTTTAAGTGGCTTGGAGGCACCACTTAGGGCCTTAGTAAGTGACGCCACAAGCATGGGTGCAAGGCCTAGGTTCGAGTCACAAGGGAAGCAAATAAAAGTTTTTATTTAGCTACAAGGAGGAGAGGTGTTGGACGGCAATTGGGCACTGAGTGGAGGTGTGTAGATTAAGTTAAATTTCCTTTTAAAATTCGGCCAAGATAAGGGATAAATGATGGATTTTTTTTATGAGGTGATAAGAAAAAAAGGTGGAATTTGAGAGGAGGATGAGTGTTGGCCGGCCAAGGGATTCCTTGGTGACCAATTTCAGTCATAGCCGAATTGCTAAAGGGAGGTTTAGAGGTTCTTTTCGATTTATCTTTCTTTCTCTAGTAGTGGTGCTAAAATTACCTTTGTAGGATTGTCCATCTTTTTCTTTCTTTCTTAGTCTCTCTTGTCGAAATTTAGCCCCTCTCTTCACTCTTCTCTCAACTTTTCTTCCATTGTCAAAACCGAATATCCCTCTCAAAGTCCTATGATTGTCGATTCTTCTTAAGCCTCACACTTCTTCTTTCTTTTCTTGTGATCCTTAAAGTCGAAATACTCTTTGATAGTCGAATCATCCTAGTGTTCATCAAAAGTCGAAACTTGTCGATTCCTATCTAAGTCCATATAGCCGAATCTCTGCGGGTTCAACAAGGAGCAGTCGACTACAGTGTTAAGGGTAAGATCCATCGTGATTTGATCTTCAATCTTTTTCTTCTAGCTGAAAGCTAAGGACTAATCCCATTAATATTTTAGTTTGTTTGCCGAAAGTTAGAAGGTGAATTTTGGGATTTCCAAAGTAGTCGACTTCTAAGGAAACCATTCGGGATTTCAGATCTAAGGTAAGCAAGGTATAAGATTAGGCCGAAGGCCATTTATTTGAATGTTAGAATTGGATCTAACATATATCCTGTAGGATTTCGACATCTTCTTAGCCAAGAGACTACTTTCAGGATCTAAAATTGCAAGGTGAGTGACTATGTATATTCGGCCAAGGTCATATTGGTGTTTTAGATCTATTTCTTACTTCGTTTAAAAAGCTGAAAGTAACTAGTTCAGTGGTTCAACATCTAGCCAATTGCAAGAAGAGTTATCACAAGGTTTTTGGGATTTGATTAGTAGTGAAATCGGCATCCAGGTAAGATTTTCCTTCGGGATTTGTCTAGATAGCTGAATGGCTCTTTGCTAACATGTGTAGAGTTGGCCGAATGTAGGAACTAAGGATCTAGGACGCCAGATCGGGTTTTCGGGATTTTCAGTAAACTTGCTAAGTAAATCAGGTATGTACCCCACACTAAGACTTAATTAATTTAATGCTATGTTTTGATAAATATGTTCCTAAGAACATGTTAAGATGTGGCTAAGAGTATCTTGCAATGGTACAAAGTACTCAGGTACGTTTACCCACTCCTACTATGAGTATGATATGATCTATGATGGCACATATGTCAATAGTGATAAGAATGTGAAATAAGGCATGATATTGCATGATTTGTTTGACATGGGGCATATGGGTGATATGTAAAGGGGAAGTGAATTGGTGGTTTTATACCCCAATATCGAATGTGGTGACTTATGTCACGTAATTTGAATGTGGTGACTTACGCCACGAAATCGAATGTGGTGACTTATGTCACAAAATAATTATCTGGTGGCTATGCCACGAATTTTATAAGGGCGATGAGCACGTCGACGGCAACGACTGCCTTCGATGGTGTGTAGCGGATGGAGGGTCGACTTAGTAGTCCCCACGGTGTGATGGTTGGTACGGGTGATGTGTAGCGGATGGTTATCTAGGCTTGGGTTCGGGTTTGCATCATGATTTATACATGTTTATCATGTATGATTTGACATGCCTGAATTAATTGAGACTCGTGTTGGTTGTACACATTGAATCTGTTTGACTCACCCCTTTGTGGGATTACTTTTCAGGTGACACTCAGTGATGGACCGGGTCGGCAGAAGCTCAGTGGTGGCCATGCTCAATTCGGAGATTGTTATATTTTTATTAGTTTTAATTTTCAAGTTTTAAATTATTTCGGGTTTTATTTGATGTAATAAAGCTATAAGTATTAAATTGTTTATGCATGCATTTAAACTACTTAGTATGATACGACATTTATCGATTGAAGTTAAAGTTAATTTTTTCTTAAATATAAATATTAATCGTTTTGACACCTAACCAACACGGGTTTTAATTTTGAACCCAACCCAAATCAACTGTTTTTAAAAAACACAAAAGTTTTTGGCGAAGCCCAAATAAGATTCAATGGTTTTTCTCTAGAAGCATGCCGATTTTGGGGTGTTTCACATTAAGCTGCTAGGCACGGCCGAATATATCAGGCACTAAGCTCGCTAGGGTGCTTTGAATATATCATCAAGCACTAAGCTCTAGGCACGAAGCTTGAATATATCATCGGCACAAAGCTCGCTAGGCACGGCTAATATATCAGGCACTAAGCACGCTATGCACGAAGTCGAATATATCACGGTTCTAAGCACCGCTAGGCAATAACCCGAATCAATTCATAAACCAATCCATCAAATTACATTTCTTAACACTATCATCACTAACTAAACATATACACAATTCACATTCACATATCACAACGAATGTACAAATTCTTGTCACATATACAAAAACACATCTAATCCATTATGAAACCTTTACATTTGGATAACACATATATTCATACTCAAATTTATCAAATAATTTCATTGAACCTATTCATAAATAATTCTTTAACATGATGTAGCTTAAAGACTTACCTAGACTGTCGACGAACCGCGTTATCCGGCTATTCGATAACCTTTGCCTTTCTCCGATCCAAATCTATTTTTTTTTTTATTCTTGATCTAAACACATTAAAATTTAGCTCATTCAAGTACATTTCATCTCAATTTAGTCCCAAAACACATACCATTTTACCCCTAATGTTTCACATTTTTACCATTTAGTCCTATTTGCATAAAACACAAAATGCACAAAATTTCACTAAACTATACAAGGGCTGAATATTCATGGGGACCCAACAAGTCCATATCTTTCATTTATTTTGTATTTTAGCCCCCTCACAAATTTATTTTTCAATTTAGCCCTAAATATTCAATTTCACCAAAATTTCCAATACAAAATATATTAATCTTTAACATATCTTTAAAATAAAATCATCAACCATCAAAATTACATGAACACATCAATGGTCGAATATCAAACATGCTTAGATTCAAAATTTCAACATGGGTAAGCTACCGGTTTGAAGCAACGATCTCAAAAACGTCGAAATTATCAAAAACCGACTAAAAACTCACCTTGAATTTTAGCCTAGAAGTGACGAAAATCAAAGAACCTGAAGCTTTATTTCTTCCTCCAATATTAGGCCAAGAAGAAGTGAAAAAGATGATGGCTGTGTTTTATGTTATTTTAACATATATTATGTTATTTAGCTAATTACTAATATAACCATTTAATAAAAATAATTCTAACATATATAATAAGGGTAATGGTGACTTTAGCCACCCACTAACTTTAAAAATGGGCTAATTGCCTTTTTAATATCCCACTTTAAAAAGCCATCATAAAATAGGCATTTTTCATTATAGTTTGTAACTTTTACTTTTTACGCAATTAAGTCCTTTTTCTAAATTAAACACACAAACAATAAAATTTTTTTACGAGACTTTCACACACATTAATTCACATATAATAAACACAAAATATAATATTAAAATATTTCTCGGACTCAAATTCATGGTCCCGAAACCATCGTTCTGATTGGGTTAAATTCAGTCTGTTACAACTCTCCCCCCTCAAGGATTTTCATCCCCGAAAATCTTACCGTTAAACAATGTCGGATATTGTTACCTCATTGAGTCCTTAGGCTCCCACGTAGCCTCTTCAACTCCATGCCGACTCCATAGTACTTTCACTAATGGAATCCTTTTGTTTTTAACTCTTTCATTTCCGAGCTAAGATACAGATCGATTCTTCCTCATACGTCATATCGGGTCAAATTTCAATCTCAGATGGAGCAATCACATGTGATAGATCCGATCAGATTCACGAGCATAGAAACGTGAAATACATCGTGTATCTTTTCTAATTCAAAGGGTAACTTCAACCTAAAAGCAACAGGCCCAATACATTCGATGATTTCAGATGATCCGATAAATCTCGGACTCAGTTTGCCTTTCCGACCAAAATGAAGTACTTTCTTCCATGGAGATACTTTCAAGAATACCCGATCTCTGACTTGAAATTCTATATCTTTACGTTTCAAATCAGCATAAGACTTTTGATGATCCGATGCGGCTTTCAAACTATCTTTGATTACAGCCACCTTATGTTCAGTCATTTTAATCAAATCATCCCCTTGTATCTTATTCTCACTAAGCTTGGTCCAGCACAAAGGCGTACGACACTTGCGGCCATATAGAGCTTCATAGGGTGCCATTTTGATACTTGATTGAAAACGGTTATTATAAGCAAATTCAATCAAAGGTAAGTACTTTTCCCAAGTACCTTCAAAATCGAGAATGCAACATCTCAACATGTCCTCAAGTATTTGAATTGTACGCTCAGACTGACCGCCTGTCTGCGGGTGAAAGGCGGTGCTAAAATGAAGTTTAGTACCTAAAGCATCCTGTAACTTCTTCCACAATTGCGATGTGAATCTCGGGTCTCTGTCTGAGATAATAGAACTCGACACACCATGTAATCTCATGATTTGAGATATATACAACTCAGCAAGTTTATCGAGTGAAAAGTCCATACGAACCGGTACAAAATGAGTTGATTTGGTCATTCTATCTACTATAACCCAGACTGCATCTTTCTTGCTCGGTGTCATAGGCAAACCAGATACAAAATCCATAGTGATTCTATCCCATTTCCATTCAGGTATCATGATCGGTTGAAGCAACCCAAAAGGCACTTGATGCTCGGCTTTTACTTGTTGACAGATTAAGCACTTCAAAACAAATTCAGATATATCTCGTTTCATGCCAGGCCACTAATAGGACTGTTTCAAATCATTATACATTTTCGTGCTACCCGGATGTATCGATAATCGACCACTATGAGCCTCACTCAAAATCACCTGAATCAACTCCGAGTTCTTTGGAACACACATTCGGCTTTTAAAGTTCAGTCATTTGCATCAATTTGAAACTCTGATTCCGTATCTTTTTCACACTAAATTCTTCTAGCAATCAACTCTTTGTCGACTTTCTATGCATCACTAATTTTACTGAATAAACATCGGTCTTGCTTGTAACTCGGCTATGATCAAACCATCCCCAGACATAATCATCTGTGCGTTCATCGCACGAAGAGCAAATAATGAATTTTGACTTAATGCATCTGCAACAACATTGGCTTTTCCCGGATGGTAGTTGATCACCAACTCATAGTCTTTCAATAATTCTAACCATCTGTGTTGTCTCAAGTTCAGATCTTTTTGAGTCATCAAATACTTTAGACTTTTATGATTCGAATAAACATGACATTTCTCACCGAATAAGTAGTGACGTCAAATTTTCAATGCGAAAACAATGGCTGCTAATTCCAGATCGTGAGTCGGATAATTTCTTTAATGCGGCTTCAACTGTCTCGAAGCGTAGGCTATAACTTTGCCTTCCTGCATCAAAATGCAACCTAACCCACTCAAAGAAGCATCACTAAAAATGACAAATTCTTTACCCGATTCAGGTTGAGCTAACATTGGAGCTTTGGTCAAAAGGGCTTTCAGTTGTTCTGACACTTTTCCGACCACTCAAACTTGACATCTTTCTGTAGTAGCTTTGTCAAAGGTGTAGCTATCACAGAAAAACCTTTTACAAACTGTCTGTAGTATCCCGCAAGACCAAGGAAGCTTTGAATCTTGGATACATTCTTTGGTGGTTTCCAATCGAGTATAGCTGTTATTTTGTTTGGATCCACCCGAATACCTGATGTTGAAACAACATGACCCAAGAAGCTGACTTTATTCATCTAGAACCCACACTTACTAAACTTTGTATACAACTGTTGATCTCACAAAGTTTGTAGTACTAATCTCAAATGCTCGGCATGCTCGGTTTCATTTTTGGAGTAGATTAGTATATCATCAATAAACACTACTACAAACCGATCCAAAAGCGCTCAAGACCCATTCATTAGATCCATAAAAACAAGCAGTGCATTAGTGAGTCCAAAAGGCATAACCGAAACTCAAAATGTCGTACCTCGTCCAAATGCGTCTTTGGCACATCTCGTATCTCGACTCAGAATCGATAATAACCCGATCTCAAATCTATCTTGAAAATATCAAGCCCTTTCAACCGATCAAACAAATCATCAATCCGAGGTAGCGGTACTTATTCTTTATAGTTACCTTATTGGGTTCGAAAATCAATACACATCCGCATCGCTCCATCTTTCTTCTTCATAAAAAGAATTGGTGCACCCCAAGGAGAGAAACTCGGTCGTGCAAAGTCCCTATCTATTAACTCTTGCAACAGTGCTTTCAACTCTTTTTAACTCAATAGGTGCCATCCGACACGGAGCTATCGAGATTGGAGTCATTCCCGGTGCTAATTCAATGCCGAACTCAATCTCTCGTACTAGTGGTAAACCCAGTAGTTCTTCAGGAAACACATCTGGGTAATCACACACAACCAGTACAGATTCAATATGCTTTTCAGACACTTTATTATCTAGTACGTAGACCAAATAAGCTTCGCACCCTTTTCTCACATACTTTCGGCCTGACATCGAGGATATTACTGTAGGAATCTCATTTAAATCACTGGATCCAATTCTAATGATCTCACCGTTCTGACATCTCAAATCAATAAGCTTTCTTTTGCAATTCACCATTGCATCATGTGAAGTTAACCAATCATCAAATGGCAACAACATTAAATCGGCTGGGAAGCAAGAATCCCGAATCATCAACGGGCAACCTCTACACATTTTATTAACAAATACACATCTACCCAAAGGGTTGGACACACGAATCACAAACTCAGTAGACTCAACTGGCAGAGTCTTACCGAATACTAGAGTTTCACACACATATGAATGAGCTGAACCAGGATCAATCAATGCGATCACAATTGTATCATAAAGGGTGAAAGTACTGTTAATGACATCGGGGGAAGAAGCATCCTCTCTGGCTCGTGTAGCATAAGCTCTAGCTGAAGCTGTAGCCTCCGATCATATTGTCGTGTCCTTTGTCCCTCTCTGACTGCCACCTACATTACCTGAATGTCTGAGTGGTCTACCACGTGCTGGCGCACTGCTCGGTCTAGTATTCTGAGTTGTATTTTGCTCTGTTAACATTGGGCACTCTCGAATAAAATGATCCGACGATCCACATTTAAAGTAGGACCGATCACGAACTCTACAACTCCTAGGATGCCATTTTCCACAATGTTTACACTCGGCCCGATTCTGTGGAACATTACCTACACTAGCTATCGACGTGGCTCGGGATCTCATTAGAGGTCGATCACGTCTAGGCAAGTCTGAAGTAGCTTTATGTTGACTGGGGTCATCTCTAAACTTTTATGCACAGAATGGAAAATTTTACTCGATGATCTTTTTCGAGTGTCTCTAGCTTCTACTTCAGCTTTTCTTATCCTTTCCGAGCTCTTCGGCTTTGCAAGCTCGCTCGACTAATGTCACAAACTCTTTGATTTCAAGAATGCCAACAAGTAACCTTATGTCTTCATCCAGGCAATCTTCAAATCTTTTACACATAATGGCTTCGATAGATATACACTCCCGAGCATAACGGCTCAATCTGACAAACTTTCGCTCATATTTCATCACGGTCATGCGACCTGTTTTAATTCCATAAATTCTTTCCATTTCGATCGATGAATCTCGATCGATATATTTCTTACTAACTCAATTTGGAAGAAGTCCCAAGTTACTTTTTCTTTTGAACTACGGATACCAAGTGTGTTCCACCAAGTGATAAGCGGTGTCCCAAGTAGAGATATAGCACACTTTAGGCATTCATCCGAGTACAAGATAACTCATCGAAAGTTCGAATAGTGTTATCAAGCCACATCTCTACTCGCTCTGGTCATCATCATCATTGTCCTTGAATTCCTCTACCCATATTTTTCGATTTTATCAACGGGGCCTGCTAGATCTCATCAAATCTATCATCGGGGTCTTTAAATGTACCGGAGTTGGATTATTCAGGTGGAGGTTGTTGTACAGTAGAGGATTAGTTTGAATAAATGGGTAAACCATTCGCTCATCATCCGATAGAAGGCTTGTTTAGCCTCCCCTCATGGCTACCCAAACCGGTCGAGAGTCTAATGGTACTGATCCTCTTGCGAGACCAGGCGCAACGCTCTCGACATCATCAGCAACGACTCTATCAGGATCGGGATCCATTTACTATATAAAATACAATTGAAATTGTTAGAAGTCACCACACTATCATATCTATAATTTAAAGGCATGTATAGCTAGGCTCTTACACACTACGGTAGTCCTAGAATCTATTAAACCGTAGCTCTGATACCAATTAAAATGTAACACCCCTAACCCATTTCCTTCGCCGGATTAGGGTTACAGGCATTACCAAATAGCCAAATCTTTTTCAATCAATTAATTCTTATCTTAGACAAACAAAGCACATGGGTATAGTCTATATATATATACTTGATATACCAAGTTAAAACATATTCAATATAATCATTCACATATACAAAATGATCAAATAACATACTTCTAACCTCATTATTAGCATATTTATCTATTTTATTCTATGATACAGTCATCTATTTAGTACCACTACCTTTGTAACTGTTTCATGCAAACATGCCTCACGTACTATTTCATTTTTAATCAAGCACACCGAACCTTGTAGTTGGAACTATTAATAAGCATCATTACGGTTACATGCATATATCACTTGATTTTACCTCTATAGACTAATAGACAATACACTTCATTTATATATAAACGAATATATTCGAATACGCATAACCTTAGCTTTTAATGCTTAACCACAACCTAAGTCAAAGACTGAATGTGCCAAATAAGCTTCCATAACTCATGCAAAATTTATATTACTAATTGTACAACAATTAAACATACATGAACATAGGTCTCAAAACCAACTCAACCTAAAAACATAAGTATATAAACCATACCTTGACCGAATATTCATTATCACTTTTCCATAATTTGTAACTACTTATACTTATCATTACCAACGAATCCAACAATTTAACTTACATATACAATCTTTGATCATAATATCACTCATATTACTTAACCGAATCAACTATATTAAGTAACAACGACCCAAGTCAAGTTTTTCTTCAACTAGATACATAACATTCATATCACCCATTCACATTTCAAATAGTACCTAAACCACATCCGAATACAAACATTAATTCATAGCATGAGCAAGCCATTTCATCAAAACAAATGAACAAAATTTAACCAAAATAGATAGCCATATTCGCATGGCTAAATATATACATACATGATCAAGAATCATTAGTAATACCGTTCAGTCTAGCCTATACATGCCTTTTCAACTCAAAAACTAAGTTTATCAATACCAAAAGAGAGTCGATAATGTGGTTGACTTCTTCAAAGATTCTTCAAGCCCATAGCTTGAATCAAAAGTCTATAAAATAGAAATGGACAAGCATACACCATAAGCATACTAGCTTAGTAAGTCTTACGCAAAAGATAATTCACTAATCAAGTACTTTAACATTTTTAAGCAATAAATGTAGAACATTGTATATGTATATTTCAATATGCAATTTATACAAAACCGAATACTAGTAACGTATTAACTTAATTACTTATACTTCAATACCATCAACCTGCAACTCATCAAAGCACAAAGTACATATATTACATGAATCACATGTTTATAATCATGTAGATTCAACATTCATATCCATTACATTATCACACTAAAAATTCTATTATTTTTATATTCATGCCTGTCGATTACAAGCTCAAATTCGCATAACACCATTCTTAACATAATATTTCAACTCAAGTAATGTTAATCACAACTTACCTTACTTCTGATGAATTCAATGAGACTTAAGCTTACCTGAGTTTTTAACTCAACAGATTCACTATGTTTCACCTCGATCAATTTATGGTTTCTTTGTTTTAACATATCACCAGCATTAAGCCTGCTAGGGATGAAGCTCGAATATATCACCGGCACTAAGCCTGCTAGGCGCGAAGCCCGAATATATCACCGGCACAAAGCCTGCTAGGCACGAAGCCTGAATATATCACCGGCACTAAGCTCGCTAGGCACAAAGCCCGGATATATCATCGGCACTAAGTGCGCTAGGCACGAAGCTTTAATATATCATCAAGACTAAGCTCGCTAGGCAATAAGCGAATATATCACCAAGACTAAGCACGCTAGGCAATAAGCCGAATCAATTCATAAACCAGTCCATCAAATTACATTTCTTAACACTATCATCACTAACTAAACATATACACAATTCACATTCACATATCACAACGAATGTACAAATTCTTGTCACATATACAAAAACTCATCTAATCCATTATAAAGCCTTTACATTCGCTAACACATATATTCATACTCAAATTTATCAAATAATTTCATTGAACCTATTCATAAATAATTCTTTAACATGCTTTAGCTTAAAGACTTACCTAGGCGTCGATTTAACCAGCGTTATCCGGCTATTCGATAACCTTTGTCTTTCCCCGATCCAAATCCATTTTTCTTTGTTCTTGATCTAAACACATTAAAATTTAGCTCATTGAAGTACATTTCATCTCAATTTAGTCCCAAAACACATAAAAGGCAATTTACCATTTTACCCCTAATGTTTCACATTTTACCATTTAGTCCTATTTGCATAAAACACAAAATACACAAAATTTCACTAAACTATACAAGGGCCGAATATTCATGGGGACCCAACAAGTCCATATCTTTCATTTATTTTGCATTTTAGTCCCCTCACAAATTTTTTTTTTCAATTTAGCCCTAAATATTCAATTTCACCAAAATTTCCAATACAAAATATATTAATCTTTAACATATCTTTAAAATAAAATCATCAACCATCAAAAATTACATGAACACATCAATGGCTGAATATCAAACATGCTTAGATTCAAAAATTTCAACATGGGTAAGCTACCGTTTGAAGTAACGATCTAAAAAAACGTCAAAATTATCAAAAACCGACTAAAAACTCACCTTGAATTTTAGCCTAGAAGTGCCGAAAATCAAAGAACCCAAAGCTTTATTTCTTCCTCCAATATTCGGCCATGAAGAAGTGAAAAAGATGATGGCTTTGTTTTATGTTATTGTAACATATATTATGTTATTTAGCTAATTACTAATATAACCATTTAATAAAAATAATGCTAACATATATAATAAGGGTAATGGTGACTTTAGCCACCCACTAACTTTAAAAATGGGCTAATTGCCTTTTTAATATCCCACTTTAAAAAGCCATCATCAAATAGGCACTTTTCACTATAGTTTGCAACTTTTACTTTTTACGCGATTAAGTCCTTTTTCTAAATTAAACACACAAACAATAAATTTTTTCTACGAGACTTTCACACACATTAATTCACATATAATAAACACAAAATATAATATTAAAATATTTCTCGAACTCGAATTCGTGGTCCCGAAACCACCGTTCTGATTAGGGTCAAATTCGGTCTGTTACATAGTAAGTTCAGAAATCATAAACAATACTTACCATTTCATTATAAAAGCTTAAAGGCAATTAATGAACAGATCCAACATTGCTTGGAACAAGCCTAAGCACCAACAACAATTCTCAATTGTTATTAGCACATAACTTAATCAAATTCATTACACAACAAAGAGCTTCCTTAAGCTTTCAATATAAACATTCACACTATTATGAACATACTAAAAATCTTTAATCACTATCATCTCATACCTTTCTCATGCTTTCATGACATTATTAATCAAAGCTTATACTGAACCTTCCCTATTTGTATACCCGTTGAACTACTACAATAATATCGGATACGCGGGAATCTCACACACTATGTGCCAACATGTGGTCGAAAACACTAATATCTCATATCTCATATACATGCTCTCTTTCAAGCCATAAATGGGCCTGCTCACACAAGCTGTCAGTGAAGATGTAATGTAACACCCCTAACCCTAAACCGTCACTAGAATAGGGTTAAGAGGCATTACCGAACAATCAGAACATTTCATATCCATTTCGTGACACCAAGTCAATTATAACTCAATCATATTCAAACATAATCATATAGTCCCTTAGTGCGGTCATCGAGACCTTAAACATGCTTTAGAATAGGGTCGGGACTAAACCGAACACTTACAAAAATTTTTGAAATTTAAAAATTTTTATAAGTTACAGAGGTCACACGCCCATGTGGGTAGGCACACGGCCTCGAACACGCCCATGTGTCCAAGCCATGGCAAAACAGGGCATATCTACTGACTTGACCACATGGCCTAAGACACACCCGTGTGTCCAGCCTGTGGTCGAGCCTGACTTGCACCACACGGCCAGCCACACGCCTGTGTGCTCAATCGTGTGGGCAGTTATAGGCCATTTTCAAGGCCAAACTTGCCTCCCACACCTTGAATCACCTACATGCATCAAACTATTACCAATTCATGTATCAAATGCAACCAAAACATACCATTTCAAGCATCAATTAGTCATCAACAATGCCATCTATTCTTATACTCAATTTCTACTAAATAAGTCCATTTCAAAACACAATATTCACAACTCAAATTCTATAACTATGCATCATTTAGTCATACTACAATTTCTCACTTAAAAAGCCTTTCTCATCAACCAATTCAAGCATGAAATATACCAATTCCAATCTCACTATATCAAACCAAAATCATCTTTTTCATAGCTTCAAATATAAAATAACAACATTCAATTTCCAAGCCATATCACATGGCAAGGCTATACAACTCAAAGCATGTCACATTGACTAGCCTATACATGCCATATACAAATATACACATCTTCAAAATACCAAAATAGATTGCTTCTAGTGTGATAGAGATGTTGACGATTCTCAGATCCGAGCTAGATTTACTGACACTGTAAAATAGAAAAAAATCACAGAGTAAGCTTTCAAAAGCTTAGTAAGTTCTTAATATAATACAATTAACTCATTAAACCAATCTACAAATTGAACCATCACATAGATAATTTACCAATGATATACAAACTCAACTATATTCAATACTCACAAAACTTTCCATTCATCTACTTTCAAGTTCATCAACCACATAGGTATCATACATACCTTTGCCAACACATAGTTACTCATCGATCATACTACTCAACCGATTGACTTTACATTTCGATCAATCTTTGTTATTCTTTTGATTTATTCACACACTTAGTGCTATTTTCATAGTCAAAACATAATTGTCATTGTACATTTAGTGCCAATACATTAAACCGAGCTTATATCGGTATCGCACACACAGTGCCAACTCAATCAGCCGAAGCTTTTATTGTTTCGCACACACAGTGCTAATTGTCTCTTTCTCATTTTCTAAATTCACACACTTAGTGCCTCAATACTCGAGTTCATATATAAAACATTTCTATTTCATTAATATACATTCATTCATTTCTCATCGCATAGATACCAATTCAATGACAAGTATTATATCCGAACTTACCTCGGACATCACAGTACCAAAATGGTCAATTAATCGAGCACTTTGTCTTTGCCTCGATCTCGATCCGAAATTCTCTTTTCTTGGTCTATACACATTTAAATACAACTCATTCAATCACCAATTCATTCAATTTAGTCACACACACATTTTTAGGACCTTTTGCAAAATAGCCCTCACATTTTCACATTTTGACACTTTAGTCCCTATTTCATAAAATCAAAAATACACATAATTTAACTTCACCCATGCCTAGCCGAATTCCCTCTATGTTCATACAAGTCCACACATTTCATTTAATTTACATTTTAGTCCCTCAATTTACACTTTTCTCAATTTAGCCCAATTTACTCGAATTCATAAAAAATTCAAAGATAAAATATGTTAATTAACACATATTTTTCGTAATCCATCACCAAACTTAACAAAGCTCATGAATTCATCGATGGAACATTTCAAATTGATCATCAATTCACAAAATTTAAGCATGGGTTTTGTAGAGCATAAAGCAACTATTACAAAAATGTAAAAATTATAAAAAACTGAGCTTTAGACATACCTTAATCAAAGACACAAATGGTTGGACCCTAAAACTCTTCTCCTTTCTTTTTCTTTAGCAAATTTCGGCAAGGATGAATAAAAGATGAGAAAATTTTTGGTTTTATTTTATTTAATATTAACTTAATAGGCATTTTACCATTTTACCCTTAATGAAAATTAAGAATAACACCAAAACCATGCTATCATCTTCCACTAATTTATAATGTGGGCTAATTTCACCATAAAACCTCCAAATTATAAATACAACAACAACTAGGCACTTAAACAATTAGCACACAACTTTTGCACTTTATGCGATTAAGTCCTTTTTGCAAATTAAACACACAATCAATAAAACCTTCAAACGAAACTTTCACACAAGCTAAATCACATATAATAAACACAGAAATTAATATTAAAATATTTTTCCAACCTCAAATTTATGGTCTCAAAACTACTATTTTGACTAGGGTCTAAATTGGGCTATTACATGTAACACCCCAAACTCGGCCCAGACGTTACGATCGGATCTGACGTGCCACATCAAAGTGTTGATTTGAAAATTGATATTGTCAATGAAAATTCGTGACTAAAGTTTTAAACCCTCTTTAAAACTAACTGCTATTGAAAAGGTTGGGGGTTGTAAAATCAAAACTTGTTTAATCACTTGTGGATCATATCATATATTACAAGTTTATTAATCTAGATTAAAAATCGCGAAAGCTTTTCTAATGGAAAACTTTAAAATTTGAAAATGCGTGATTCCGTTGGGAATAGTTATTATTTTGAAAACTCGTGTTTCCTAATCTAGCATATTAATGTAAAAAGTTTAAACCAAATAAAATTTAAAACATCAAACGGCCTTATTACATAATTATTTCCCCAAAATAGATATTTAAAAAAACTAGGTATAAATCAAAATACCATGTGGCCACCTCCGAGTCCCTCGTAGCTCCAAATCCTCTAAGGCTGGGGAATACCTGTACAGTTAAAAGAAAAGGGTGAGTTACGAGAACTCAGTGTGTAATCCCTAAAGACAAACGTTAAATAGTATATGTAGTGTAGATTAGGCCTGAGCCTTATTCAGTAGTAGTACAGTATGGGCCCTAGCCTATATAGTAACAGTGTGGGCCTAAGCCCAACTAATATCAAACCAGAGCAGAAATGCAACCCAACCCAATCCAGCCAATACACCACCCATACCAACCAACACACCATGTAGGGACTAAGTCGACCCACCCAGCCAGCACACTAATATCGTAGTGTAGCTACTAATAGTAACGCAACAAAGTTGATAGTAACAGTAAACGTGGCCAAGCCACTAAGACAGTAAAAATGTGGCAGAGCCACTAGTACAGTACTTCCTCCAAAATAGAATCCCAACCCTAATGAAAAATGTCGTGTCATAAATATTACGTGTATGTAGTATGTCATATTCATAGCCAGTCATATAGATATCATACACACATCAATTATACTACCACTAGAGGTATAATGGTCATTTCGCCAGTTAGGGGTAAAACAGTAATTTCACACCTTAGGGGTATTTCAGTAATTCTACTCTAAACGGTATTTTGATAGTTCTACCCTTTGAGGGTATTCGGTAATTTTACCTTTTGAGGGTATTTCGGTAATTTTACCCTTAGAGGGTATTTCAATAATTTTACCCTTTGAGAGTATTTTGGTAATTTTACACTTTGAGGGTATTTAAGTAATTTTACCCTTTGAGGGTATTTCGATAATTTTAACCTTCAACGGTATTTCGATATAGTTTACTACCTTTCCAAAGGACTACTATCGTCTCGAATGACTCGGATAACTTATATGGCCAAAATAGTGCAATTGGGCCCAAGGCCCGTTAATTGGCTCAAGTGGGCCCACACGCTCGTGTGGCCTGTTTAGCCCAAATTCAGTCACGGCTATGCAAACGGTATAGCCCAGTCCATTATTATTCGCTAACCGTGGATTGTACCCATGTAGGGCCCATGAGCCCATTAGGCCCACATGGCCTATCTCGGCCCAACGAGGCCCATTATGACCTAAGCCCACGAGACATTACCATGCTTGAACTCACTTAAAACATGTACTTACGGGCTATAAAATTTTGTTTCGAATTAAAAACTTCTCTTTCTTAGTCTAATCATATATTTCATGGGCCTACGAAAACTTAAACACGTATTTGGAAACTTTTGGAACTCAAATGAAAACTTTTCCTTAAAACAGGGGTCACACACCCATGTGACTTGGGACACGTCCGTGTACCCCTAACACATACCCGTATCTTCCACCCATGGTCGACACTGACTAATTACACATGGCCTTGACACGCCCGTGGATGTAAACTGTGTGCTATACCTTGATATACTGACTTATTCACACGGTTTGGGGCACATGCCCATGTTCTGACCGTGTATCACACACGGCCTAAACAAACAACCGTGGGATTTGCTCGTGGCCTATTCTGACTTAAAACACTAGGTGCAGTGTACGCACGGCTAGACACATTGCTGTGTGTCTAACCGTGTGGGGACTTAGAGGCTATTTATCAAGCCTATTACCACCTTGAAATCAAGACCAAACTCATGCTCAATTCAATACATTTTTCATAAACATTACTACATACTTCATTGATCTCCATAAACATACATACTTAGTTAATTTTGGCTAATCACTTTGCCATATACAAAAGAATAATAAACTTGATAATCTATATAATGACCCGTCTTTAAACATATTCTCAAAATGAAATGCTTTCTATACATGCCACACTTAGTAAAATAACTTGGCTATACCAAAATAGAGATTGATAGTGTGCTACGAGCTCCGACTCCAACAATCCCCTAGTTAGCTTGGCGGGACAACATAGAAAGAAATAATTAAAGACGTAAGCATTTTGCTTAGTAAGTTTGCATGTAAAACACATATTAATAAACTTGCTTAATATAAACCTTTTGACATAACAATGATATCATAAATTTTAGGTATAGAGTTTACTTACTCATAGTGATTCTTACATGTCTCCTGATACTTACTATTCTCATACTTGTAAGGTAAACATGGTACCTGTATCACTTGATCACATTGATCAACATACTTTAACTTAATAATCATGATCTTAATTTATCATTCATAACATAAATGATATTCAATTTCAACTTGGTAATAGCTTTGCTTACCTAGCTTTCTTGTTAACTCATTTTAACTTTACTCATTTGCCCGATGAATTTCTGCAAATAACCAAGGATACTAAATCTCATCCCACATATCTTGATGCCAAAGCCATATCCTAGATACGGTCTTACATGGAATATCTCATCTTGGTTTTAAGGCCATGTCTTGACATGGACATATATGAAGTCTTTCTTGTTCTCACCAATGCCATGCCTTGGCTTGGGCTTACATGGGATTTCTTTCTCTTGATAGCTTTTCAATGCAAAGCTTGCATGGGACTTACATGATAACTTGTTCAATGCCAAGCTTGCCTTGGACTTACATGATAACTTGTTCAATGCCAAGCTTGCCTTAGACTTACATGATAACTTGTTCAATGCCATGCTTACCTTGGACTTACATGATAACTTGTTCAATGCCGATGCCATGCCTTGACTTGGTCTTATACGGACTTTCTTATCTTATGTGGTAGATCGAGTATCCTGGGAAATTCATCTTTAATTGGGACTTGCTCATACTTAATCTCATTGATTTCTTTGTTTAACAAAACAATAAGCATTCCATGATAATAATGTACATTATACTAAGCAATTCAATGATAGAAATCATAAAGCTTAGAAATCATACAAACTTACCTCAATATACAAAATGTATGTAGATATGCAATTTAGTCCTCGACTTTATTCTTGCCTCGGTTTCGATCCGGCCTTTGTTTTTGTTGATCTATAATCATAAATAGATCATTTAATAATCACATTGACTAAATTGACTCATTACTCATACTTTGGAAAAATTATTATTTTGCCTATACTTTCCCATATTTGTAGTTTGGCCCAAAGGCTCGTAAAATAATTCTTATTAAACTTTCTTAAACTCAATGCTTAGTTGATTCATTTTCTCTACTATAAGAATCATCAATTCTCACTATTTCTAGTATGTATGACCAATTTTCATAACTATTACAAATTAGTCCATACTATAATTTTTCATGAAATTCACTTAGCAAAAGATGCTTATCTAACATCAAACTCTCATAAACTTCCATAAAACATCATTTAAAGTGCATGTCATTCATGGGAAAATTTTTGAACATAGATCCTAACTCATTTTATAGCTAAAAATAACTAATTCATAGTACAAGAACTTTAAAAATACGAAGAATATTAAAAACGGGGCTAAAATGAACTTACTAGCAAGCTTGAAAAAAATGACGAACCCTAGCTATGGAATCTTCAAATTTTCAGTTATAAGGGGAAGAAGATGAATAGATTTTTATCATCTTTTTCCCATTTTAATCATTTAAATTGATAAATGACCAAAATGCCCTTCTCTCTAAATTTTTACAATTTACTTTCTCATGTTCAAATTTGTAAAAAGATTATAATTTAGGCAAATTGCTACTTAAGGACTTCTAATTGATATTCTAAAGCTATCTCATACAAAAAGCTTCTAGAACTCATATTTTGCAACTTTTGCAATTTAGTCCTTTTGGACCATTCAACCTCAATTTAACAAAATTGCTTCATGAAACTTTCACACTAGCATGCAAACATGATATAAACCTTAAAAGCTCATAAATTCACCTTGGATTCGTGGCCTCGTACCACTATTTCGACTAGGCCCTAAATTGGGCTGTTACACTTCTCCCCTTTAGGGATTTTCATCCTCGAAAATCTTACCTGCAAATAAGTTTGGGTACTGGTTTCTCATGCTCTTTTCTAGTTCTCATGTAGCTTCCTCTATCCCATGCCTTTGGCACAATAATTTCACTTGAGCAATACTTTTATTTCTTAGCTGCTTGACTTCCCGAGCTAAAATCTTGATTGGTTCTTCATCATAAGTCATGTCGGGATGAATCTCTATCTCTGACGGAGTAATTACATAGGAAGGACCTGATCCGTAGCGTATCAACATCGACACGTGAAACACATCATGTATCTTTTCTAACTCTGATGGCAAAGCCAATCTGTAAGCTACCGACCCAACTTTCTTGGTAATCTCAAACGATCCAATAAAACGTGGACTTAACTTGCCTTTCCGGCAAAATCTAAGAACTTTTATCCAAGGTGACACTTTCAAGAAAACTTTATCCCCGACTTGATACTCTATCTCTCTTCTCTTTAGGTCTGAATAAGATTTTGTCTGTCTGATGCATCTTTTAAACATTCTCATATCACTTTCACTTTATCTTCAGCTTCTCTAACCAAATCAACCCGATGAATTTGGTATTCTTTGAGTTCAGCCCAATATAAAGGCTTTCTGCATTTACGCCCATATAGAGCCTCATAAGGCGCCATCTTTAAGCTCGACTGAAAGCTATTATTGTAGGCAAATTCTACCAATGGGAGAAACTTTTCCCAACTTCCTTTGAATTCTAGAACACAACATCGAAGCATATCCTTGAGTATCTGAATCAACCTCCCCGACTGACCGTCAGTTTGAGGATGAAAAGCTGTGCTAAAACTCAATTTTATACCCAAGGCTTCTTGAAACTTCTTCCAAAATCTGGAGGTGAATCTCGGATCTATATCCGATATGATTGACAAAGGAACTGCATGAAGTCTTACTATTTCAGAAACATATAAGTTTGCCAGTATGTCGATTGAGTAGCCAACACGTACAGGTAGGAAATGAGCTGAGTTCGTGAGTCTATCAACTACAACCCATATAGCATCTTTTTTGTTCGGTGATAATGGCAATCCCATTACAAAATCCATAGTGATATGGTCCCATTTCCACTAGGGTATCATAATTGGTTGAAGCAAACCTGAAGGTACTTGGTGTTCAGCCTTTACTTGCTGACAAATCAAACATCTTGAAACGAACTCTGAAATATCTTTCTTCATTATCGGCCACCAATACAATTACTTCAAGTCATTATACATCTTGGTACTACTCAGATGAACAGATAAACATTTGTTATGTGCCTCATACAAAATTTTATGAATAAGCTCATCTTTTCTCGGTACACAAACTCTATCTTTAAACATCAAGTATCCATCAGAATTAATTGAAAGTCGGATTCAACATCTAACTTGCACTGAGTTCTCTTGGATTACAACTCTTTATCTTCTTGTTGAGCGTCAGTGATCTCTTGAAGGAACATTAGTCTAGCTTTTAATTCAGCTAGAATAGAACCATTATCAGATAAGGTCATCCGTGAATTCATTTCCCTTAAAACAAAAAGGGACTTCCTGCTCAAAGCATCAGCAACAATATTCGCCTTTCCTAGATGGTAGTTAATGGCCAACTCATAGTCCTTTATCAACTCTAACCATCTCCGTTGCCTTAAGTTCAACTCTTTCTACGTCATCAAGTACTTCAGACTTTTGTGATCAAGCAAAATCGACATCTTTCACCATATAAATGGTGTCTCCAAATCTTCAAGGCGAAGACTATGGCAACTAGCTCTAAATCATGCGTCGGATAATTCTTCTCATAAGGCTTCAACTATCTTGAGGCGTAAGCAATAATCTTGCCTTCTTGCATAAGTACACAGCCTAATCCGTTTAAAGATGCATCAGCTGTAAATCACAAATTCTTTCCCTATCTCGGGTTGTACTAAAATCGAAGCTTCTGTCAACATTGCTTTTAATTTCTCGAAACTTTGTTGGCATCTTTCTGTCCACTCCAACTTCACATTTTCTTATAACAATTTAGTCATCGGGGTTACAATCACAGAAAACCCCTTGACAAATCATCGGTAATAGTCGGCTAGGCCTAAGAAATTCCTAATCTCAGAGATATTCTCGGTGATTTCCATACTATTATAGCAGGAATCTTGCTTGGATCCATTCGGACTCCATCTCCCGAGATAATATGTCCAAAAATCCTACTTCCTTGAGGCAAAATTCACTTTTACTGAACTTGGCATACAACTGATTTTCTCGTAGAATCTGTAAAACTGTCCGTTAGTGCTCAACATGCTTGTTCTCATCCCGGGAATAAATCAATATGCCGTCAATGAAAATGACTACAAACTTGTTGAGGTAAGGTCTAAAGATGCGGTTCATCAAGTCCATGAATACCGCAGGAGCATTCGTCAAACCAAAGGGCATGACTAAGAATTCATAATGCCCATATCTTGTTCGAAAAGCTGTCTTGGACACATCTGAACCCTTTACTATTATCTGATAATACCTTGATCTCGAGTCTATTTTGGAGAACACATTAGCTCCCTTCAATTGATTGAACAAATCATCGATCCTAGGCAATGGGTACTTGTTCTTCACTATCACTTTATTAAGTTGACGGTAATCTATGCACATTCTCATGGTGCCATCTTTCTTTTTCACAAATAAAACTAGAGCACCCCAAGGAGAACAACTCGACCTAGCAAAGCATTTTATCTATCAACTCTTGCAACTGTATCTTCAGCTCTTTCAATTCTGTTGGAGCCATTCTGTAAGGAGTAATAGATATCGGTATAGTACCGGGAGCTAGCTAAATATTCAACTCAACCTCCCTAACTGGTGGTAGTCCTGGTAATTGCTAGGGAAAAACATCCACGTACTCACATACTATCGGTACTGACTCAATCTTTAGCTCTGTTTCTTTATCATTCATCACAAAGGCCAAATATGCTTCAAACCCTTTTCTTAAGTGTCTCTATGCCATCATATGAGAAATCACTACCGGCGGTTCGCTCTGTTCATTTGATTCTATATAAAGAGTGTCCCCATTCTCACATCTCATCTCAATGCATTTCTTCCCACAATTAACTATTACATCATGGTTAGTCAACTAGTCCATACCAAGAATGATGTCAAACTCATCAAATGGTAACAACATAAGGTTTGCTTTAAAATAATGATCGCTAATCATCAATAGGCAGTCTTTACTTACTTTATCAACTAAAACACTTTTGACTAAAGGATTAGACACCTTAATCACAAATTCTGTAGACTCTATAAGCATATTCATACTGGATACTAGTTTCATACAAATATAAGAGTGTGTGGATCTGGGATCTATTAAAGCAATAACTTTGTCATCATAAAGAAAAAGGTACCCGTAATAACATTAAGAGAAGATGCCTCTTCGCGAGCGCGAATGGCATAAGTCCTAGCAGGTGCCCTACCTCGGGTCTCGTAGCCTGCTTTCTAGGGTTACCTCTTCCACTTGCCCAACTCCCCGAGTTTCTCTGCGGTCTGCCTTTGACCATACCCCTAGATATCGGGTTCTGAGTTCTCTCTTCTTTCATAATCTCAGGACAATCTTTAATAAAGTGATCATGGGAACCACATCTGAAACAAGCATTTTCATGCGCTCGACATGCCCCGAGATGGCATCTGCCACACTATAGGCATTCAGGTCTATCAGATCAAACATTCCCCACACTAGCAACTGAAGTAGTCTGTGCTTTATTCCCCAAATTCTGCTTACTCTTGTCCTTCTTTGAAAACCCAATGGAAGTAGCCGATCGGGTAGGGAAATCTCTTGACTTCTTGGATGAAGATTGGAATGACTTATTCCACTGTATCTTTCTAGAGTTACGAGACTCCATTTCAGATTTTCTCTTCTCTTTTATTAATTCTTCAGCCATACAAGCCCTTTCCACTAACACCACAAATTTTTTAATTCGATGACAGAAATAAATAACTTGATATCATCATTTAGTCCATCTTCAAACCTTTTACTCATGATGGCTTCAGTGGACACGCATTCTCAAGTGTATTTACTGAGTCGCACAAACTCTCACTCATAATCAGTCACTAACATCTTGCCTTGTTTCAGTTCTAGGAATTCCTTCTCTTCCTGGTCCACGAATCTTTGACTGATATACTTTTTCTTGAACTCTTCTTGGAAAAATTCCCATGAGACCTTTCCCTAGGTACTACTGACACAAGGGTGTTCCACCATTGATAGGCAACATCTCTTAAAAGAGAAACTACACATTTTATACATTCCTCAGGTGTGCATGACAACTCATTAAATACCCTGGTAGTATTTTCTATCCAGAACTCAGCCTTTTTCGGATCATTATCTTTTCTAGCTCAAAATTCTTCTGCCCCATGTTTCCTAATCAATTGGAGGTTTGTCTCCTCTTACCACCTCTACTACTTGAGGGACTTGGGGAGAGGTTGTGGAACAGACGGCATGGAGGGGTGGTACATTCGGCTTCGTACGAACAAATTCTGTGTACCACATATCCATCATATGGAGGAAGGCTTCTCTAGCCACTTCTCCTCCTCCTTGACTCACCGTAGTGGGTCAATTCTCATTCTCATTAGGCACCGTCCCTCAGCAGAAGTCGGTGCGTTACTTTCTACATCATCCGCCTCAGCTCTTCCAGGATCCATTTACTATATGTATAAACATAATTTAAGTCATCAGGAGTCGTCACACTATCATTATAAAAAAATTCTTACGTATGGCATGTATAGCTAGACTCGTGCTCGTGCTACATTAGTCCTAGAACTGGCTAAGCTGTAGCTTTGATACCACTAAATGTAACACCCCATACCCGAGTCCGATGCTAAGACTGGATACGAGACATTACCATGCTTGAACTCACTTAAAACATGTACTTACGAGCTATAAAATTTTGTTCTGAATTAAAAACTTCTCTTTCTTAGTCTAATCATACATTTCATGGGCCTACAAGGCCTTAAACACGTATCTGGAAACTTTTGGAACTCAAATGAAAACTTTTCCTTAAAATAGGGGTCACACGCCCATGTAACTTGCGACACGCTCGTGTACCCCTGACACATGCCCCTGTCTTCCACCCGTGGTTGACACTGACTAATTACACACGGCTTTAACACGCCCGTGGATGTAAATCGTGTGCTATACCTTGATATACTGACTTATTCACACGGTTTGGGGCATATGCCCATGTTCTGACCGTGTATCACACACGGCCTAAACAAACGACCGTGGGATTTGCTCGTGGGCTATTCTGACTCAAAACACTAAGGTATAGTGCACGCACGGCCTAGACACATGCACGTGTGTCTAACCATGTGGGAACTTAGAGGCTATTTACCTAGCCTATTGCCACCCTGAAATCAAGACCAAACTCATGCTCAATTCAAATACATTTTTCATAAACATTACCACATACTTCATTGATCTCCATAAAAATACATACTTAGTTAATTTTGGCCAATCACTTTGCCATATACAAAAAAAAAAAAAACTTGACAATCTATACAATGACCCGTCATTAAACATATTCTCAAATGAAATGCTTCCTATACATGCCATACTTAGTAAAATAACTTGTCTATACCGAAATAAAAATTGATAGCGTGTTACGAGCTCTGACTCCAACGATCCACAAGTTAGCTTGGCGAGACTACATAGAAAGAAATAATTGAAGATGTAAGCATTTTGCTTAGTAAGTTTGCATGTAAAACACATATTAATAAACTTGCTTAATATAAACCATTTGACATAACAATGGTATCATAAATTTCAGCTATAGAGTTTACTTACTCATACTGATTCTTATATGTCTCATGATACTTACTAATCTCATATTTGTAAGGTAAACATGGTAACTGTATTACTTGATCACATTGATCAACATACTTTAACTTAATAATCATGATCTCTAATTCATTATTCATAACATAAATGATACTCAATTTCAACTTGGTAATAACTTTACTTACCTAGCTTTCTTGTTAACTCATTTAAACTTTACTCATTTGCCCAATGAATTTCTGTGAATAACCGAGGATACTAAATCTCATCCCACATATCTTGATGCCAAAGCCATATCCTAGATATGGTCTTACATGGAATATCTCATCTTAGTTTCAAGGCCATTTCTTGACATGGACTTATATGAAATCTTTTTGTTCTCACCAATGCCATGCCTTAGCTTGGGCTTACATGGGACTTCTTTCTCTTGATAGCTTTTCAATGCCAAGCTTGCCTTGGACTTACATGATAACTTGTTCAATGCCAATCTTGCCTTGGACTTACATGATAACTTGTTCAATGCCAAGCTTGCCTTGGACTTACATGATAACTTGTTCAGTGCCGATGCCATGCCTTGGCTTGGTCTTATACGGACTTTCTTATCTCATGTGGTAGATCGAGTATCCTGGGAAATTCGTCTTCAATCGGGACTTGCTCATACTTAATCTCATTGCTTTCTTTGTTTGAAAAAATAATAAGCATTATAACACCCTGGTTCTGGGGGTTATGCATTTAGTGCATAACTCAGGTGTTGGCATACTTCAGTGTGTGGTTGGGTGAGTTTTAGGGTCTTGAGAACTCTAAAAGGTGGTGGAATGCCTTGGGGATTTTTTGGTTTTCGTGGTTAAAGAAGGGAGCTTGGCTTTGGAGGCCTTGAGAGATTTCTTTGGGAGGTTTTGACACAAGAACGCTTTGGAAGAGTGGCAAGGAGGTGCCACATAAGGCATGGAGAAGTGACGCCTCAAGGGTGCTATGGGGTCTCAGTTCGAATTGCAAGGCGAAGACTTTGGTTTGTTTTTTGCGTCATGAGCAAGGGGGAAGAGTTGGTTTCGATTTTGGCACCTTAAAAGAAGGATTTGACTTGTTCAAATCATTTTTAAATGGGTGGCTAGGAGGAAAGATGAGTTGGCTTAAGTTTGAAGTTGTTTGAAAGGGTAGTGTAAAGTATTTTTAGGAGGGAATCAAGGGATTTGGTGAGAGGCAAAGGTGTTGGACGGCTAGGGGGTTCTTCTGTTGACATTTTTGGCCATGAGGGGTTTGGAGTAGTGGCCGAACTCTATTTAAGGGAGTGTGCTCATCCTTTAGCCAAATTTTTGGCTTGTGCTCCTAAAACCTTCACCCTTTTTTCCTTCATTTTCTTCCTTTGCCGAATTGTGGGTTTTCTTAAGCCTTCACACTTCTCTTCTCATACTCTAACTACACTAAAAGTTTCTTCTCCTCACCTGTTCACTTTGACCGAATCTTCAAGGTCACTTAGCCGAATTTCCTACTTGTTTCTCTCCACTTCTCTTGAGCCGAAACCATTTCATCTTGTCCCCTCATACCCTTTTCTTTCTTTCTCAAACCACATTGTTAAAACTCCTTGAGTGAATCTCTCCTCAAGTTTTGCCAAAAACTTTTTTGTTGTCCTTGTGGTGGTTGGCCGAATCTTTGGCAAGGGTGGAACGTTTGGGTCTTTTCTCTAGTCGTTTTGGAAGGTAAGGATTTATGTTTATAGTCTATTCCTTGTAGTAATCGTTAAGCCGAAGGCTTGTTAGGCTAACTGTTTTGTGTTTCAAGGTGAAGCCGATTGCCAGAGGAGAACCATAGTCTTGTTTAGGATTTGATAGGAAACAAAATCAGTTGTAGGTAAGGGTTTAAGAGTTAACCCTTTGGATTGCTTGTTTTGGCCGAATGGCCTTGATGCTGATATTCTTGTCTTGGCTGAATGGCTTAGGTTTTCTCTAGAAGTTCTAAGGCCGATTGTAGGGGAGGCAGAGCCTAACGCAGGAGATCTTTTCAGGAGTCGTTTAGTCAGTGTTCGCAAAAGCATTTAGTAGCCTTCGGGATTCAAGTTTGTTGGTAAGAAATATTTTAGTAAGTTCAATGCTTGGATTTATGACTTGAGTGATTAACCTTTCGACCAGATTAAGCGTTTTGATGGAGGCATCAACCAGTCAGAGTGGGCAAGGGGAAGTCCCTATCCCGAAGTTCAAGAAGAGAGTTGTCTCGGTGGTTCGAGATTGGCCACCGTGGTGTGGGCCAGTAGCAAGAGAAAGCTATAGGCAGATAGCCGTAGTCTCGTTGAGCGATAGCGTTGGGATCGAGAGTTTAGAACTCCAAGTGATTAGGTGCGTAATCATCGCACTATTTCTTCAGTTAATTACTTGCTAACGTTTATACATATGTATGATGTGTGGTAGTCGATCATAATGGCTAAAGTGGTGAATACCATGTTTTGGGTAATCAGATAACAGGTGAGTAAGTTTGTGATATTAAGTTATTATAATGTATTTTTATATATATGATGTGGTAATGATATAAGATGTATACTCATTTTATCTGATGATTTGATAAGAGGCATTTTCATATATGCATGGGATTTGGGTTTGGTCGAGGAAGGAAGGGAGTACACATTGGTGTACGTGGTCTAGTGTTAGCTTCGGGCTACATTAGCGCTTGATGAGTTGCTGTGTGCATCATCAAGGGTGATGTTGGCTTGGTGCCCATCTCGGCGGTTGATGGCTGTGTGCATCACCGTAGACGGAATAATGTTGGGATCACTTATGTGATTGGTGGCTCACCACGGCCTCGTCTGCCAGTGCCGAGGTAAGATATGTGAGATCACTCGATTGTGATCGGTGGGTTAGCCTGACCTTGGCGAGGAGTCTACTAAGGTTGAAGTATTGGATGGACCTAGGTTGGGGTGTGGTGCATGATTGCATGAATGGTTCGTGGATTGTATGGTTGTGGGCCAAGCCCATACTGCGTGGAAGTATGTGTTATGATTATGCTTCGAGTGCGTGGACTCACCCAATTATTTTCTTAACATTTGGTGACTCTTGAGATTGGACGGGATCGGAGAGGACACATGGTGGCCCATGCGTGAAGGAAGAGTTTAAATATTTTAAAGCTTATTTATATTAAGTTTTTGGTTTAAATATTGGTTGTAATAAAGGCCTTTTATTTATTTTTGGAATCATTTTATTATCATTTTAATTATGGTTTGATTAATTTGAATTCTTGTGTGAAAATGGTTTTATTTTAGCAACCTATTTATTCAATAAATATAAGTTAATAAAGTTTTAATTTGGACATCTTATAATGTCAAGTTTACTTATACTTTTAAATAAACGCTATTTTCAAAAGTTGACAAATTTTTATGTTTAATGCTAAAGTCAAAAGATTTTCAACCGTCTTTCCGTAGTGACATAACCGGATTCGATCATAGTGAATGGGCCGGGTTTGGGGGTGTTACAAATTGGTATCAGAGCCAGGTTCAAAACTCAGCTTTGTGGTTTTGGGCCCAAAGTTTTCAAAATATGGGCTTTTATAAAAAAATTTTTTAGGTTATTACGGCATGCTTTTGTATTCTCTACCGTAGTCCACCAGGTAAGTACTTTGGACTTTTTGAAGTGATTTGTATATATGAATTGTTATGGGTTATTTGGGCTTGTAGATTAGAATATTAAGGCTATTGGACCTTAGGATTAGTCTACTCAAACATATGCATAAGACTTAAGGCTATTAAACAAACCTGTGAAGTAAGTCACCGAGTTAAGGTGTGGCAACCATGGTACCCATGTCTAGGAGTGGTATTCAGTAAGAGCTTGGTATTTAAGCAGTCCCAGTGACTCACCTCCTCTTTACTCGAATCCTACCTAGTGCGTAGCTACGGTTCATCTTAACCAAGAGGACTTGTTCATAGGCTAAACCAATTATTAAAACCCGAAAGGGATTAGCCTTGCTGTCTTAAAACCCTTAGTTTTTTTGAAATTTTCAAATTTATGCCTTTGGTTTGTAAACCCTAAACCTGATTTTGAAAGACGTTTTCTCGATATACAAAATTTCCAAAAATGCCCTTAGCGACAAAATTACAAAAATGCCCTTGGTTTCTAAATTTTCATATTGCTCTCAATTCTTACTAAGATGTTTCTACTGTACGAAATACTAGAAACTTCTGTTTTACAAATATCAAAATATCTTGATTTGGAGAATTTACAAAAATGCCCATAACTTCCGAAAATTACAAAAATAACCCTGATCTCTGAAATTTTTGCAACACATTTGGTTTGAAAAACAAATTTTCATAATGACCCCCAAGATTTTGGTAAATTCTAAAATATCTTTAATTTGAAAAATTATTTTCAAATTGACCCTGATTTATTACCGAAATACCCTATAGAAAAATGACGAAATTACCCCTGGGTTGGGAATGCTCAAGAAAGTGACATGGATGAATGTATGTGTCTCTAGTGAGGAATGTGAATGTTTGAATTAGAATAGGGAACTTTAGATGAAACTTTGATTGATCGGAAAAAACTACTTCTGGAAACTGTTATTCATAAAATTTGCTCGTGGATAAACAGTGGAACAAAAATTTCTAATGCATAAAACTTTCTAAACAGAGTGAGTCGTAACGCTAGATATGAGTTCTAGGGGGCGTGGTCGCAATGCTCGTGGATGTGGTAGAGGCAGGATGTCCGTATCGAAACCGGTTGGGTCTGGCCATGGGTCAGAGAATGATGTGCCGCCACCAGCTGTTGAGGGTGAACATCAGGATCAGATAGGAGGAGACGATGCGATCGCAGCTATGTCATGGTACTCGAGAGAGTGGCAGGAGCCAGTATGGCCAATGGAACTCGAAAGTCAGTGGCTGAAAGGCTTAGGTCGAGTGGAGCCGAGGTTTTCAAAGGAGTGTCTGGGGTAGCTCCGAATGTGGCAGAATATTGGCTTGAGGCAGTAGAAAGGATTATGGATGACTTAGACTTAACCGCTGGGGAGAAGCTTAAGGGTGCTATTTCGTTGCTACGGGATGAAGCCTACCAGTGGTGGCTCACGGTTAAGGATGGTACCCCTGCAGATCGAGTGGACTGGGGCTACTTTAAGATCAAGTTTGAAGGGAAGTATGTCAGAGCGAGTTATGTGGATGCTCAGAGGAAGGCATTCCTCAATTTGGTGCAAGGGGGCAAGTCAATAGCGGAGTACGAGGCTGAGTTTCTACGTTTGAGCCGGTATGCTCGGGGCATCGTGGCTACGGATTATGAGAGATACGTCAGATTTGAAGATGGGCTGTAGGATGAGTTACGGGTTTTGATTGCTCCACAACGAGAAAGAGATTTCGCCATCTTAGTGGAGAAAGCTCGGATAGCTAAGGAGGTCAAGAGGACTGAGAGGCAGAATAGAGATAGAGAAAGAAACCGGGATAAGAGGAGTTGTGGATCGCCAGAATCGTTGGAAAGATTTCAGAAGAGACCGAGGGTCAAGACTCCTGCTCGTATTTTTAAGCCAGTTGTTGGGAATCCAGATCATCCGTGTGCTCAGTGTGGAAGGTATCATGTTGGCGAGTGCTGGAATCAGGATCGAGAATGCTTCAGATGCAAATTTAAGTCTCACCTGATTAAGGATTGTCCACAGAACCTGAACAGGACTCGGACATTAGGCCAAGGTTATGTGCAGCCGGGCAGAGGTGGTCAGCAGGCGACAAGGGGTCGTGGTCCGAACCATAGAGGGAATGGTTCTGGCTGAGGCCGCAGTAGTGGTGGTACTGAGGCAAGATAGCCAGTTTGGTTTATGCAAGATGCGTCGGAGGAGGATGATGGTGTGCGGATGAGTCACCGGTAAGTTTTATGCTGGAATATTTCTTCATTATTTTGTTCGCTATAGTGCCGACTTGTGTTGTTGCTAGTAGAGTATCTAGAACCTTGAGTGTGGATTTAGAAATTTTTGCCTAGAGATTATGGTAGTTTCTTGAGATCAGAGTGCGCAGCTATAGCGTAGTGTGGTGAATTAAGATGTACAACGGTTAGGCAACTAAGTAATTTCGAGGACTAAATTATTTTTAAGGAGGGTAGAATTGTAACACCACAGTTGCGGGGTTATGCATTTAGTGCATAACTCGGTGTTGGCATACTTCAATTGTGTGGTTGGGTGAGTTTTAGGGTCTTGAGAACTCTAAAGGTGGTTGAATGCCTTGGGGATTTTTTGGTTTTCGTGGTTAAAGAAGGGAGCATGGCTTTAGAGGCCTTAAGAGAATTCTTTGGGAGGTTTTGACATAAGCGCTTTGGAAGAGTGGCAAGGAGGCGCCACATAAGGCATGGAGAAGTGACGCCTCAAGGGTGCTATGGGGTCTCAGGTTCGAGCTACAAGGGCAACACTTTGGTTTGTTTTTGCGTCATGAGCAAGGGGGAAGAGTTGGTTTCGGTTTTGGCACCTTAAAAGAAGGATTTGACTTGTTCAAATCATTTTTAAATGGGTGGCTAGGAGGAAAGATGAGTTGGCTTAAGTTTGAAGTTGTTTGAAAGGGTGGTGTAGAGTATTTTTAGGAGGGAATCAAGGGATTTGGTGAGAGGCAAAGGTGTTGGACGGCTAGGGGGTTCTTCTGTTGACATTTTTGGCCATGAGGGGTTTGGAGTAGTGGTGAACTCTATTTAGGGAGTGTGCTCATCCTTTAGCCAAATTTTGGCTTGTGCTCCTAAAACCTTCACCCTTTTTCCTTCATTTTCTCCCTTTTCAATTGTGGGTTTTCTTAAGCCTTCACACTTCTCTTCTCATACTCTAACCACACTAAAAGTTCCTTCTCCTCACTGTTCACTTTGGCGAATCTTCAAGGTCACTTAGCCGAATTTCCTACTTGTTTCTCTCCACTTCTCGAAAGAAACCATTTCATCTTGTCCCTCATACCCTTTTCTTTCTTTCTCAAACCACATTCTTGGAACTCCTTGAGTCGAATCTCTCCTCAAGTTTTGCCGAAAACTTCTTTGTTGTCCTTGTAGTGGTTGGCCGAATCATTGGCAAGGGTAGAGCGTTTGGGTCTTTTCTCTAGTCGTTTTGGAAGGTAAGGACTTATGTTTATAGTCTATTCCTTGTAGTAATCGTTAAGCCGAAGGCTTGTTAGGCTAACTGTTTTGCGTTTCAAGGTGAAGCCGATTGCCAGAGGAGAACCATCGTTTGGTTTAGGATTTGGTAGGAAACCAAATCGGTTGCAGGTAAGGGTTTAAGAGTTAACCCTTTGGATTGCTTGTTTTGGCCGAATGGCCTTGATGCTGATATTCTTGTCTTGGCCGAATGGCCTAGGTTTTCTCTAGAAGTTCTAAGGCCGATTGTAGGGGAGGCAGAGCCTAACGCAGGAGATCTTTTCAGGAGTCGTTTAGTCAGTGTTCGCAGAAGCATTTAGTAGCCTTCGGGATTCAAGTTTGTTGGTAAGAAATATTTTAGTAAGTTCAATGTTTGGATTTATGACTTGAGTGATTAACCTTTCGACCTGATTAAGCGTTTTGATGGAGGCATCAACCAGTCAGGGTAGGCAAGGGGAAGTCCCTATCCCGAAGTTCAAGAAGAGAGCTGTCTTGGCGGTTCGAGATTGGCCACTGGGGTGTGGACCAGCAGCAAGAGAAAGCTATAGGCAGATAGCTGTAGTCTCGTTGAGCGATAGCGTTGGGATCGAGAGTTTAGAACTCCAAGTGATTAGGTGCGTAATCATCGCACTATTTCTTCGGTTAATTGCTTGCTAACGTTTATACATATGTATGATGTGTGGTAGTCGATCATAATGGCTAAAGTGGTGAATACCATGTTTTGGGTAATCGGATAACAGGTGAGTAAGTTTGTGATATTAAGTTATTATAATGTATTTATATATATATATGATGTGGTAATGATATAAGATGTATACTCATTTTATCTGATGATTTGATAAGAGGCATTTTCATATATGCATGGGATTTGGGTTTGGTCGAGGAAGGAAGGGAGTACACATTGGTGTACGTGGTCTAGTGTTAGCTTCGGGCTACATTAGCGCTTGATGAGTTGCTGTGTGCATTATCAAGGGAGATGTTGGCTTGGTGCCCATCTCGGCGGTTGATGGCTGTGTGCATCACCGTAGACGGAATAATGTTAGGATCACTTATGTGATTGGTGGCTCACCACTGACCTCATGCAAGCAGTCCGCCGAGGTAAGATATGTGAGATCACTCGGTTGTGATCGGTGGGTTATACTGACCTTGAGCAGGAGTCTGCTAAGGTTGGTGTATTGGATGGACCTAGGTTGGGGTTTGTGGTGCATGATTGCATGAATGGTTCGTGGATTGTATGGTTGTGGGCCAAGCCCATACGCGTGGAAGTATGTGTTATGATTATGCATTGAGTCGTGGACTCACCCAATTATTTTCTTAACATTTCGGTGACTCTTGAGATTGGACCGGATCGAGAGGACACATGGTGGCCCATCTGAAGGAAGAGTTTAAATATTGTAAAGCTTATTTATATTAAGTTTTGGTTTAAATATTGGTTGTAATAAAGGCCTTTTATTTATTTTGGAATCATTTTATTATCATTTTAATTATGGTTTGATTAATTTGAATTCTTGTGTGAAAATGGTTTTATTTTAGCAACCTATTTATTCAATAAATATAAGTTAATAAAGTTTTAATTTGGACATCTTATAATGTCAAGTTTACTTATACTTTTAAATAAACGCTATTTTCAAAAGTTGACAAATTTTTATGTTTAATGCTAAAGTCAAAAGATTTTCAACTGTCTTTCCGTAGTGACATAACCGGATTCAGTCATAGTGAATGGGCCGAGTTTGGGGATGTTACAAGCATTCCATGATAATAATGTACATTATACTAAGCAATTCAATGATAGAAATCATAAAGCATAGAAATCATACAAACTTACCTCAATATACAAAATGTATGTAGATATGTAATTTAATCCTCGACTTTGTTCTTGCCTCGGTTTTGATTCGGGCTTTGTTTTTCTTGATCTATAATCATAAATAGATCATTTAATAATCACATTGACTAAATTGACTCATTACTCATACTTTGGAAAAATTATTATTTTGCCCCTATACTTTCTCATTTTACAGTTTGGCCCAAAGGCTCGAAAAATAATTCTCATTAAACTTTCTTAAACTTCATGCTTAACTAATTCATTTTCTCTACTATAACATTCATCAATTCTCACAATTTCTAGTATGTATGACCAATTTTCATAACTATTACAAATTAGTCCATACTATCATTTTTCATGAAATTCACTTAGCAAAAGATGTTTATCTAACATCAAACTCTCATAAACTTCCATAAAACATCATTTGACATGCATGTCATTCATGTGTAATTTTTTGAACATGCATCCTATCTCATTTTATAGCTAGAAATAGCTAATTCATAATACGAGAACTTCAAAAATAAGAAGAATATTAAAAATGGGGCTAAAATGAACTTACTAGCAAGCTTGAAAAAAATGAAGAACCCTAGCTATGGAGTCTTCAAATTTTCAGTAATAAGGGGAAGAAGATGAATAGATTTTTATCATCTTTTTCCCATTTTAATCATTTAAATTGATAAATAACCAAAATGCCCTTCTTTCCAAAATTTTAACAATTTACTATCTCATGTCCAATTTTGTCCAAAAATTATAATTTGGGCAAATTGCTACTTAAGGACTTCTAATTGATATTGTAAAGCTATCTCATACAAAAAACTTCTAGAAACTCATATTTTGCAACTTTTGCAATTTAGTCCTTTTGGACCATTCAACCTCAATTTAACAAAATTACTTCATGAAACTTTGACACTAGTATACAAACAAGACATAAACCTTAAAAGCTCATAAATTGACCTTGATTCGTGGCCTCGCACCACTATTCCGACTAGGCCCTATATTGGGCTGTTACAAATACCTAATACTAACGTTTAATCCCAACGAGAATGGCATTGATACTCACTTTCACCTAAAAATGTTGTTCAAACCACTTATGATACTAATCGAAAGATGTCTATACCCCTATCCTGTTGAAATGTTGCATTAATCAAAAGAATCCAACACAAGAGAAAGGTCCAAGAGTTAGCAACCTAAAGCGAATCATTCGACTTTGTCAGCACAGAGCCATAATAAAGGGACCAAGAACTGAATAGAACAAGGAATACTTACCAAAATTAGTCGATAGAAACAGTAGAATAAAGTAACAATCGACCACTTGTCAGAGGTTGGCGTCACAAAGGAAAGAGAAGAACCGGCGGAGAGAATCAAGAGAGACAAGGAATTAGGTTCAGCCAAAGGAGAAAACCAAGAGGAGAAGAAGATAAATCGATTCGGCAAAGAGAAAGATGTGGAGAAGAAAGATAGGCTTCAGTGAAGAATTCGGCAATTGGCAATTGGTATTGTTTTTGGAAAATGTGAATAACAGTTGAGAGAAAAGGAGGGTTAAGGAGATAAAGACCCGAATGGTCAAAAATGATGCACGAGACGCCATAGAGAGCAAAGCCCAAAATGGAACAAAATAAAAACCCAAATACCAAAAAAGGAAAATTGACTTCTACCCTCACCCCCAAATGCCGAAAGTGTACAAATAAAACTCCCTTAGCCGAAATCCCCCTACTCAAGCTCTCCCATTTGGCCAAGACTCCCCCTCACTCAAATTCTCTAAAAATCGCCAGTGATTGCTCTTTAATTCACTCCACACCTCCCATTCAAACTCATTCAAATTTGATGAACAAGTCTCCAACCACCTCTGCAGAGTTTGAATCAGACTCAACCTCTCACGGCACATAGTCATAAAATAAAACCTCCTACTTGCATGCCATGAGATAAAACCCCCTCCCCCATGCATGCCCAACACACCACTTGCCACCCCAACACAAGCTCTGTAATATCCCGGGTTAAGGGCTATTTTATTCTGGCATTGGTTGCATGTTAATGGCTTGTTATGTTGTTGTTTGTGTGGTTTCGGGGCTTAGTTGTAGGCTAGGAGTGAGCCTGAGTAGAAGGGAAAAATTTTAGTTTTTGGGCTTTATGTGTTAGGAGCTGAAGGAGCTGGGTCTTTTATATTTTAATTGGTGTTCTTGAGCACAAGAGATGAGCTAGCAAAGTGGCAAAGCATGCGCCACTTAGACCTTGGGTGTGACGTCAAGTGCAAGGGAGGAGGTCTTGTGTTCAAGCTGCGAAAATCCCCTATTTTTGTATCCTTTTGACGCCAAGGAGAGGAGAGTTGTAGGCAGTTCGAACTCTGCCTTGGACCAATTCAATAGGAGGAATGGATGGCAAGGAGTGAATTGTAGGATTTGACTAGTTCAAACTAGTTTGAATTAGTGGCTTGGGAGTATTTGGGGGAAGTTGGCCGATTTTTAGGAGATTTTTGGGGGAGAATGGCCGGTTTGTGGTAGGTGTGGGGAGTGCCGAAATTCTCTTAGGCTTAGTGATGTTTTGGTCAGCTTTAGTCTAGTATGTCAAGCCAATTTTCTTTTCAAAGTAAGTCTCTCATTATTCTTCCTTGAAACTGAAAGCTTCAAGCAAACATACTTAGCCAAAAATTGCCTTGCTTTCTCTTAATTTTGGCTAGTAGCCGAATGTCCTCTTGAATTCTTAAACATCTTTTTCTTCTTTTTTTTTTGTTTTGCTTCTTTCTCTTTGTTTTAGCCGAACTATTCACCCTCCCATATCTCTCTTTTCCTTTTTCTTTGTGCTAAGCCGAAACCACACCCTCCTCAGTAATTGGCCGAATATCAACATTCTTCCTTCCCTTTTCTTTCGATTTTCTTTCTTTGTGTGAAGCTGAAACTTCTTCTTCTTGTTGTTAAGGGTGTTAGCCGAATCTCCCTTTAACCTTAGCCGATTGTCACCATCTATTTCTTCCCACTTCTCTTAAGCCGAAACCCTCTCAATCTCACCTCTACTCTCCCTTTTCTTTTCACTAAAATTCGAACATAGGCGTGTTAAACACCATGGCCGAACCCTTTTCTTTTAGTTTTGCACTTTGGCCGAATCTCTTTCTTTCTTCCTATAGTTCTTCATTGCCGTAAATAAGAAAAGGAGTGAGACCTCGTTGGAGCCTTGTTCAATCGGCCTAGTAAGAGGTAGGTGTTGGCCGAATGGCCATTTCTTCCCTTTCTCGTTGCTTTACCGACTTTTAGCCTGTTTAAGGGCCGATTTTGGCATCGGTTATAAGGAGTTAATGTTTAGTTTGGTAATCATTTTTCGTATAGGGCCGTGGGAGTTCGGAAGCAAGCAAGAAGGAGCTTTTTTTCTCTGATAAGCGATCGATAAGTGGTGGTAAGTAGGGGTAAGAGGTTATTCTGTTAAGTCTATTCTTTTAGAGTTTTATAAGCCAAAGTTCAATGGATTAACTGTTCTTGTAATCGGGTCTGCCGATTGTTAAAAGAGGAACCATTGTCGATTCGGGTTTGGTAGAAAACCAAACGTTTGCAAGGTAAGGGTTAATCGATATACCCTTTAGATTAAATGGTTTTGGCCGAATGAGTTAAGTGCTAATCCTTTGTTGGCCGATTATAGGATCGGGGTTGTCGAGGTGGTCAAGGGACTTAGACCGATTCTTAGGATTAACATCTTCGATATATCAGGTGTGTAAACCAACACACTATCTTAACTAAGTAATGTGATAACCTGTTTGTGTAAATGAAACAGTGTGGTTGACTATTTTGGTACCTATTGAGGTATGGATACGGATTCGGGTAAGTCCATTTCATTATGAAATATGTGATGGTATGTGATATCATGGTTATTGGTGTATATACTTTGAGATGCCATATTAAGCATGTGAGCATGATAGCATGATTGCACGATTTTGCATTTAGTATGATATGATATTGGGTGATATGAGAGGAGGGGAGTATGATATCCGTGTCTTTGGGACCTTTGTGTCTTTGGGACACGGAGGTTTGGCACCTCCGGTGGTTTGGTACCACAATGATATTTTGTGACTTTGGGTCACGGAGGTTTGGCACCTCGGCGTCTCCAAAGGGCTTAGTACCACGGTGGGTTGGCCCTACAGATTGATTATACGGGATTGACGCCTTGATGACTTGGTATCACACGATGGGTTGGCCCCATCACCGGATTTGTATTGCGGTCACCGGTGATTTAGTATCTGCTTGTGTCTTTGGGACACGGAGGTTTGGCACCTCATTGTGACTCGTCCCGTGGTTTGACACCACCGTGGGTTGGCCCCACTTATGAGATCTGGGATCGTCGCTAGTGATTTGGTATCACACGATGGGTTAGCCCCATCATTGGATTATTGTGACTTGGTCACCAGT
Organism: Gossypium rotundifolium; assembly: GCA_025506655.1. Lineage (NCBI taxonomy): Eukaryota > Viridiplantae > Streptophyta > Magnoliopsida > Malvales > Malvaceae > Gossypium > Gossypium rotundifolium. The sequence goes on along the minus strand of CP106727.1, from coordinate 180,757,358 downwards.
GGTTTGGCACCACATTATGGATATCGTGACTTTGGGTCACGGTGGTTTAGCACCACCGGTGGTTTGGTACCACAGGGGTAGAAAAGGAGATATGGTTGGCTAGGATCGGTGCATTACTTGCATTATTTTGTTATGATGTGTGTTGGCATGATATCTGGGAGAGGATTTATACACCGAGTCTTGCGACTCACTTTCTCTCCTTTGACTTTTTCAGTGACACTTAGACGCGGACATGGAGCAGGATGGACTCGAGATGCTCATGCCATGCTTAAATAAAGATTATTTCGGACTTTTTATAAAATTTGGTACACTAGTGATTTATTTCTATTTTGTTATATTTGGGTTTGTAAATGGCCTTTTAAAATTATGTTTTGCTATGTTTATGCTTAAAGTAGATTTTTAATATGCCTTAACAAATTAATTGGGTTAAAATGTGCTAAAACTTGGAAGATAACGATTTCAAAACTACAAAGTGACATTTTAAACTATACCATCTGTATCACACTAAGTTTTGGAATAAAAGAGAAATCAAATGTTTTTCTAACTTAAAACTCGATTTTTCTACTAAGTCAAAATGTTTAGTAACAATAATAAACAACTCAAACTTCCAAATTAGACAAACTTGTTTTACCTACACATCGAGTAAGTTTTCAAAATTTTGGGTTTCAAAGTACACTATCGATTTGTTTAAAATCGCCGCTTTTTCTACAAGATCAAGATATGGCAAAGTGATTCATCAAACTTTAAACTTAAACCTAAACCTTTCAAAATTTTTTTCCTCAGTAACATACCAAATTGATTAGTGGTGTGATGACCGGATTTGGGGTGTTATTTGTAATATCGAGCCAAGTTCAAAAGCTTACTGTCAGGCCCGAGGCCCAAAATGTTTTAAAATTTCGGTTTTTTAAGTGTTATGTTTTGAGAAAAGCATGGTTGAAAGGCATGGCACCAGTCTCGCACCAATCCGCCTGTAAGTACTCATACTATTGTTTGTGATAATGATATTGATGAGATTGAATGGCTAGTAATGATAAGACTACCTTAGAGACCTAAACCGATAGGACTCGTGGACTCGCAAACGAAACTTCTTTAATAAGCAATATTCATAAGACTTTGCTTTTAAGCGATGGAATAAATCTTGATGCATAAAATTCTTTAAATCGACGAGATTTAGTCATGAGTACAGGGTGGGCGTGGTTGTGGGCGAGGTCGCAGTAGAATGACGCTTTGAGCCCGTAGGTTACAGTCGAGGGGTCGAGAACGAGATACTGCCCGCCACCATTTGGAGGTGGTGAGTTTGAGAATGACCGGGATGACGATGTCTGGCGATCTTGCGGAGTTCGGAAAGGGTAGTTGAGTAGGTGGGAGGCGGAGCTAGGAAATCGTGCTCGAGCGACTTCGGCAAATGGGTGAATTCTTCGGGTGTCTCGGGTGTTGCTCCTAGCTTCGCTTGAATCTTTGGTGGAAGCGACAGAGTGGATCATGGACGATCTAGACCTGACTGCTGAAGAAAAGTTAAAGGGGATCGTATCACTTCTCCGAGATGAGTCATACCAATGGTGGCTCACGGTTCGGAACGATCTTTGCAGCAGAAGATCGACATGGGACTATTTCCGGCCGCTTATCAAAAGAAATGCGTCAGAGCTAACTACATAAATGAGCAACGGAAAGCATTTCGAGGTTAGTTCGAGGGAGCAAATCGTCGTCAGTAACGAGGCGTAGTTTCGAGGTGAGTCGGTATGCGAGGTATGGTGGCTCTTGAACATGAGAGGTGCGTTCGTTTGAGGATGGCTGCGAGATGAATTAAGGTTGTTAATTGCGCCCAGAGGAGCGTGAATTTGCAGTTACGGTTGAAAAGGTGAAGGTGTAGAGGCATTAAAGAGTGCGGGAGGCAAGGTATGGATAGGAACCGGCACAAAAGGAGTTTTGGATCTTACGGGTCATCGACAATCGCGAGAAAAGGGCTAGACCGAGTGGGACGAATCGGTCGGGTAGGTTTGTTGTTGCTAGGCAATGACCGCCGTGATGTAACCGTTGTGGAAAGGCTCACTGGGGAGGATGTTGGGTGATGGTAGAAATTTGTTTTGAGTGTGGCTCACTGGACCATTTGTGTGAGGGATTTGTCCGCCAAGTTGGCTAGGATTGATCAGAGAGTCGGGGCCGTACTCGATTATAGGAATAATGGACCACCACCGCAGAGAGGCCGAGGTAATGGCGGAGGAGGTAATGGTTACAGTCGGGCCGTGGAGCACCAGGCGGAGGTGCAGTAGTTTTGAGGCCGAACGGTAGGGGTTGGTGTATCTGCGAGGCGCCGAGAGGAGAGGCGGACTTGCCGGACGTCATTCTGGGTATGTTTTTAATCTTTGGTTCTCCATTTCTTGCTTTGATTGATGTGGGTTCAACACATTCGTATGTTACAAGTAGCATAGTGAAGACCATGGATTTAGACTACGAGATATCTTCTAGGCGATGAGTGTAATAAGCCCTTTAGGTCACTCTGTAGTTGTAGATAAAGCTGTATAGAGGCGATACCTCTAGAACTCAAGGGTATCTTTTGAGGCCGATCGATGGAACCGCCGTTTGGGGAGTTCGACCGATTCTTGGGATGGTGGTGGTTAAGTCAAGGCGAAGTTGGATTAACTGGCTAAGCGCATGGTTACGAGCACGGTGAGGTGATGAGGTGAGTTCGATCGGTAATAGGAGGAATTATCATCCAATGTAGTATCTGCTCAAAGCCGAGAAGATGGTCGAAGAAGTACGTGAAGCATATGTGGTTCATGTGTATGCTTTGGAAGCTAAGGAGTCTCTTGGAGACAGTTCAAGCAGTTAGAGAATTTGTTGATGTGTTTCTGAGGAGCTTAGGGTTTGCCACCGGATCGGGAGGTAGAGTTCGGGATAGATCTGTTATCGGAGCTCGCTCGTATCTATATCTCGCATGAGGATGGCGCCTAAAGAGTTAGTGGAGCTTAAGGCTCAAATCTAGGAGTTGTTGGACCGAGGCTTTATCAGGCCAAGTGTTTCGCCTTGGGGAGCACAGGTACTCTTTGTTAAGAAGAAAGACGGTACTATGCGGATGTGTATAGACTACCGCTAATCGAATAAGCTGACGATCAAAAACAAGTATCCGCTGCCTCGGATAGATGACTTGTTTGATCAGCTGAAGAGAGCGTCGGTTTTCTCGAAGATCGACTTAAGGTCTGGTTATCACCAGTTAAGGGTAAAGGAGGCGGATATCTGTAAGACGACTTTTCGTACTCAGTATGGGCACTTTAAGTTCTTAGTTATGCCGTTTGGGTTGACTAACGCGCCGGCAGCTTTCATGGATCTGATGAATAGGGTGTTTTAACGGTATTTGGATCAGTTCGTAGTGGTTTTTATCGATGACATCTTAGTATATTCAAGGACTGAGGAGGAACATGATGCGCATTTGCGGGTGGTATTGCAGATTTTGAGGGAGAAATAGCTTTATGCGAAGTTCAGTAAATGCGAGTTCTGGCTTAGGGAGGTGACGTTCTTGGGTCATGTAGTATCTGCTGAGGGGATTAGAGTGGATCCTCGAAAGATTGAGGCGATTTTGGATTGGAAGCCGCCTAAGTCGATGGTCGAGATTCGGAGTTTTTTGGGCTTGGCAGGGTACTACCGAAGATTTGTAGAGGTTTCTCATTGATCGCACTCAGATGACTAAATTATTGAGAAAAGGGTTTCGTTTATTTGGTGAGAAGCGCAGGAGAGCTTCGACAAGTTGAAGAAGATTTTGGTGAAGCTCGGTTCTAATTCAACTTTGAGGTGGTAAGGAATTCACGATTATCTGCGATGCATCACATCTGAGTCTAGGTTGTGTCTTGATGTAGGAAGGAAAGGTTGTGGCTTACGATCTCGGGCGGTGAGGCCACATGAGGTAAATTATCAACGCACGATCTGGAGTTAGCGGTGTAGTATTTGCCTTGAAGATATGGAGGCATTACTTATGCGGAGAGAGATCGATTGTCTACGGATCATAAGAGCTCGAAGTACCTTCCCGACTCGTAAAGACTTGAATCTGAGGCAGTGCAGATGGATTGAATTGCTGAAAGACTACGATTGCTCCATTGAGTATCATCGGGCAAGGCTAACGTTGTGGCGGTAGCGTTGAGCCGTAAGGTTGTTTGGTTAAGAGTGTTGTTTGTCCACTTGAGTTTGTATGACGACGGAGTATCTGGCGAACTACTGAGTTAAGCCTACTTGGGTTGAGCAGATCAGAGAAAAACAGTTGTTGGAAGAGGTTTTGAGCACGCAGAGGACACAAGTGCGAGCGATGGTTTGGAGGTTCTGATGTGTCGGGTGATGGAGTCTTTGTGTTTTCGGGAAAGCTTGTATCTTAGAGAATCTTGAGTTAAAGCGTAAGATTCTTCAAGATGCACATAGCAGACCCTACGCTATGCATCCCGGAGGTAGCAAAATGTATAGGGATCTCGGAGAAGCGATTACGGTGGTAAGAAAAAAAAGTAGCAGAGTTTGTAGGGAAGTGTCGACATGTCATCGTGTCAAGGTCGAGCATCGATTCTTGTCTGGTTACTTGACGATGAAGATCCCACATGGAAGTGGGAAAGGATAACTATGGATTTAAATCGGTGGATTACCGCTTACCGAGCAAGAAGGATTGATTTGGGTAATTGTGGATCGATCGACTAAATCGACTCACTTTATTAGGTGAGGGTGGATTACTCACTGCAGAGGTTGGCAAAGTTGTATGTGTCGAGATAGTGAGGCGCACGGGGTGCGATGTCGATCATCTCGAATAGGGATCCGAGATTCACGTCAAGGTTTTGGAAAGCGTTGCATCGGGCTCTGGGTACAGTTAGATTTCAAATACGGCATTTCATCCATGACCGACGGCGATCGAAAAGGTTATCTGATCTTGGAAGACATATTACGAGGTTGTGTATTGGACTTGAGGGTAGTTGGGAGGAGTATTTACTGTTAAATGAGTTCGCCTATAACATGATTACCAAGCAAGCATCAAGATGGCACCATATGAGGCGTTATGCGGTAGGAAGTGTCGCTCACCTACTTGTTGGAGAGAGTTAAGTGAGCGTCGGTTGTTGGGACGAGTTGGTTCTTTGAGACCGAAGACAAGGTTAAGTTGATTCGAGGCCGATTGAAGGAAGCTTCCGGACCGTGAAGTCTTATCGATCTTAAGTGAAGAGATATAGAGTTTTTGTGGGAGATCGGGTTTTCTGAAGGTCTCACCGTGGAAGAAAGTATTAAGGTTAGGGAGGAAAGGCAAGCTAAGTCCGAGGTTTATTGGGCGTATAAGGTCTTGAGACGAATGGGACCCGATTGCATACATTTCGAGTTGCAGAGAGCTAAGTCGATTCACAATGTGTTCCACGTTTCGATGCTTCAGCGTTATCGCTCAGATCCATCGCACGTGGTGACGATAGAAGAGATCGAGGTAAACCAGCATTTTTCTATGGAGGAGGAGCCTATACAGATTTTAGATCGGGATGTGAAGGTTCTGCGTGGGAAGACTGTGCCTTTGGTTAAGGTTCTTTGGCGGAATCATGGCGTGGAAGAAGCTACTTGGGAACGAGGATATGATGAGACAAACAATACCGTAACTCTTGACGTGTAATTTGAGGCCAAAATTATTTTTAAGGGGGTAGAACTGTAATATCCGGGTTAAGGGCTATTTTATTCGGCATTGGTCGCATGTTAATGGCTTGTTATGTTGTTGTTTGTGTGGTTTCGGGATTAGTTGTAGGCTAGGAGTGAGCCCGAGTAGGTGGGAAAAATTTTAGTTTTGGGCTTTATGTGTTAGGAGTGAAGGATGGGTCTTTATATTTTAATTGGTGTTCTTGAGCACAAGAGATGAGCTAGCAAAGTGGCAAAGCATGCGCCACTTAGACCTTGGGTGTGACGTCAAGTGCAAGGAGGAGGTCTTGTGTTCAAGCCATGAAATCCCTGCTTTTGCATCCTTTTGACGCCAAGGAGAGGAGAGTTGTAGGCAATTCGAACTCTGCCTTGGACCAAGTCAATAGAAGGAATGGATGGCAAGGAGTGAATTGTGGGATTTGACTAGTTCAAACTAGTTTGAATTAGTGGCTTGGGAGTATTTGGGGGAAGTTGGCCGATTTTTAGGAGATTTTTGGGGGAGAATGGCCGGTTTGTGGTAGGTGTGGGGAGTGCCAAAATTCTCTTAGGCTTAGTGATGTTTTGGTCAGCTTTAGTCTAGTATGTCAAGCCGATTTTCTTTTCAAAGTAAGTCTCTCATTATTCTTCCTTGAAACCGAAAGCTTCAAGCAAACATACTTAGCCAAAATTGCCTTGTTTTCTCTTAATTTTGGCTAATAAATCAATGTCCTCTTGAATTCTTAAACATCTTTTTCTTCTTTTTTTTGTTTTGCTTCTTTCTCTTTGTTTTAGCAGAACTATTCACCCTCCCATATCTCTCTTTCCTTTTCTTTGTGCTGTCAAACCACACCCTCCTCGAGAATTGGTCAATATCAACATTCTTCCTTCCCTTTTCTTTCGGTTTTCTTTCTTTGTGTGAAGTCAAACTTCTTCTTCTTGTTGTTAAGGGTGTTAGCCGAATCTCCCTTTAACCTTAGCCGATTGTCACCATCTGTTTCTTCCCACTTCTCTTAAGCCGAAACCCTCTCAATCTCACCTCTACTCTCCCTTTTCTTTTCACTCAAAGTCGAACATAGGCGTGTTAAACACCTTGGCCGGACCCTTTTCTTTTAGTTTTGCACTTTGGCCGAATCTCTTTCTTTCTTCCTATAGTTCTTCATTACCGTAAATAAGAAAAGGAGTGAGACCTCGTTGGAGCCTTGTTTAATCGGCCTAGGAAGAGGTAGGTGTTGGCCGAATGGCCATTTCTTCCCTTTCTTGTTGCTTTACCAACTTTTAGCCTGTTTAAGGGCCGATTTTGGCATCGATTATAAGGAGTTAATGTTTAGTTTGGTAATCATTTTTCGTATAGGGCCGTGGGAGTTCGGAAGCAAGCAAGAAGGAGTTTTCTTTCTCTGATAAGCGATCGGTAAGTGGTGGTAAGAAGCGGTAAGAGGTTATTCTGTTAAGTCTACTCTTTTAGAGTTTTATAAGCCAAAGTTCAATGGATTAACTGTTCTTGTAATAGGGTCTACCGATTGTTAAAAGAGGAACCATTGTCGATTCGGGTTTGGTAGGAAACCAAACATTTGCAAGGTAAGGGTTAATCGATATACCCTTTGGATTAAATGGTTTTGGCCGAATGAGTTAAGTGCTAATCCTTTGTTGGTCGATTATAGGATTGGGGTTGTCGAGGTGGTCAAGGGACTTAGACCGATTCTTAGGATTAACATCTTCGATATATCAAGTGTGTAAACCAACATACTATCTTAACTAAGTAATGTGATAACCTGTTTGTGTAAATGAAACAGTGTGGTTGACTATTTTGGTACCTATTGAGGTATGGATACGGATTCGGGTAAGTCCGTTTCATTATGAAATATGTGATGGTATGTGATATCATGGTTATTGGTGTATATACTTTGAGATGCCATATTAAGCATGTGAGCATGATAGCATGATTGCAACGATTTTGCATTTAGTATGATATGCTATTGGGTGATATGAGAGGAGGGGAGTATGATATCAAGTGTCTTTGGGACCTTGTGTCTTTGGGACACCGGAGGTTTAGCACCTCCGGTGGTTTGGTACCACAATGATATTTTGTGACTTTGGGTCACGGAGGTTTAGCACCTCGGCGTCTCGTCAAATGGCTTAGTACCACGGTGGGTTGGCCCCACGATTGATTATCTGGGATTGGCCTTGTGATTTGGTATCACACGATGGGTTGGCCCCATCACCGCATTTGTATTGCGGTCACCGGTGATTTGGTATCACTTGTGTCTTTGGGACACCGAGGTTTAGCACCTCATTGCGACTCGTCCTCGTGGTTTGACACCACCGTGGGTTGGCCCCACTTATGAGATACGGATCGTCGCTAGTGATTTGGTATCACACGATGGGTTGGCCCCATCATTGGATTATTGTGACTTGGTCACGGAGGTTTGGCACCACATTATGGATATCGTGACTTTGGGTCACCGGTGGTTTGGCACCACCGGTGGTTTGGTACCACGGGTAGAAAAGAGATATGGTTGGCTAGGATCGGTGCATTACTTGCATTATTTTGTTATGATGTGTGTTGGCATGATATAGGGAGAGGGATTTATGCTTGAGTCTTGCGACTCACTCTCTCCTTTGACTTTTTCAGTGACACTTAGACGCGGACATGGAGCCGGATGGACTCGAGATGCTCATGCCATGCTTAAATAAAGATTATTTCGGACTTTTATAAAATTTGGTACACTAGTTGATTTATTTCTATTTTGTTATATTTGGGTTTGTAAATGGCCTTTTAAAATTATGTTTTGCTATGTTTATGCTTAAAGTAGATTTTAATATGCCTTAACAAATTAATTGGGTTAAAATGTGCTAAAACTTGGAAAGATAACGATTTCAAAACTACAAAAACGACATTTTAAACTATACCATCTGTATCACACTAAGTTTTGGAATAAAAGAGAACTCAAATGTTTTTCTAACTTAAAACTCGATTTTTCTACTAAGTCAAAATGTTTAGTAACAATAATAAACAACTCAAACTTCCAAATGAGACAAACTTGTTTTACCTACATATCGGAGTAAGTTTTCAAAATTTTCGGGTTTCCAAAGTACACTATCGATTTGTTTAAAATCCTGCTCAGTTTTTCTACAAGATCAAGATATGGCAAAGTGATTCATCAAACTTTTAAACTTAAACCTAAACCTTTCAAAATTCTTTTTCCCTGTAACATACCAAATTTGGTCGTGGTGTGATGACCGGGTTTGGGGTGTTACAAGCTCTCTTGTGTCCTAAAACAACACCATTTAATATATAAACCCTTTAAGCTAACTTCAAGGTTTCCCTAAAGAGCAAAAAATCAAAATTTTGCTAGAGGCCATACTTGAACCCAAGCTTCCTAAATACCCCAAAACACACTCAAAACATTTAGCCATTGAAGCAAACAAGCAATTTGGTCAAAACATGAAAAATTAAAGACCCTATCTTTTGGGGCGTTATAATTCTACCCCATAAAAAGAAATTTTGGCCTCAAAATTTGGTCAAAAAGGTGAGGATATTGTTGTTGCATCGCCTCCTCAGGCTCCCACGTGGCTTTCTCAGCACCATGATTACGCCAAAACACCTTGACCAAAGGAACAGATTTCTTTCTTAATACCTTAACATCACGATCCAGTATTTGCACTAGTTTTTCCTCGAAAGTCAGATTAGGTCTAACCTCTATCTCCCCCACCGGCACTATATGTGAGGGATCAGAGTGATATCGCCTCAACATGGAGACGTGGAAAACATCATGTATCTTGTTTAACTCGGGAGGTAACTCAAGTTTATAGGTGACCGGTCCCACTCGCTTTAATATTCGGTAAGGTCAGATGAATCTAGGGCACAGTTTGCCTTTCCGTCCAAATCTCAAAATCTTCTTCCAGGGTGAGACCTTCAAAAAGGCATAATCCCCCACAAAGTACTCTATCTATTTACGCTTTAAATCTGTATACGCCTTTTGCCTTTTTGATGCTTCCTTTAACTGATCTCGAATCAACTTATGCCTAAATTGTTAAATTTTAGTGTTGGTTACATTGAGTCTGTTTGACTCACCCCGTTGTGGGAGCCTTTTTTTGAGACGATCGATCAGTAATGGACTGGTGGCGGGAGCTTGAAGGTGGCCATGCACAGCAAGGAATTTATTTAATTTGGATTTCTATTTCATTAAGTACTTTGAATTTTTTTTTTGGGAACTATTTGATGTAATAAGGCCATAGTAGAACCACTTTACTTTGCTTTTATTTATTAAGTTTACAAACTTTTATTTATTAAAAGATTAAGTAACTTTATTTTAAAATAAACTCTGAGTGTTTTGTCACCTAAAATAAAGGGGTTTCCAATATAAGATAAACTTGTTTCAAACTCGAGCCCAACCCAAAAACAAACTTTATTTCAAAACACGCAGATTTCCCAAAGTAACAAAAGAATTTTGAAACGGTTTACATCGAGGAACATACCAGAATCGGTCAAGGCTCGTGGGCCGGGTTTGGGGTGTTTCAAATTGATATTAGAGCCTAGTTTTAAACTCTCAGCCTTGGGTTTAAGGCCCAAAACGTTGTCAAAGTTAAGCTCAAAAAGAATTTTTGTGAATTAAGCAGGATTTTCTAGCATGGCCCACTAAGTCTCCGACCCGAAGTCCACCAGGTAAGTACTCTGATCTCTTGTGTGATTTATATTATGACTTGTAGAACGGGTAGAAATGGAACGTAGAATAGAGATTTAGTACTTGAACCCTAGGGCTAGTTACCCCAACAATTACATAAGACTTAAATGCCTAATTGAACAACCTTGTGGTTAAGTCGCCGAGTTAGGGTGTGGCAACCATGGTGCGCATGTCTAGGATTGGTTTCGGTGGGAGCTTGGTATTTAAGCAGTCCATGTGACTCACCTCCTCTCCACTCGAATCCTACACAGTGCGTAGCCTCGATTCACCCTAAACAATAGGACTTATACAATTTAAACCTCTAACTAAAACCCGAAAGGGACTAAGCAGTAATTTTTTATGAAAACCCTAGTTTTATAATCACCAAATTACCCCTTGAATAGTAGCAAAAACTTATTTTGGAAAATTTTCAAAATATTTCCGGCTTATAAAAAAATTACAAAAATACACCTAGTGGTAAAATTACAAAAATGCCCTTGGTTTATGGAAATTTTCAAAATACCCATAGTTCTTATCAAACTTTCACTACTTTGCTTAAAGGAACCCTAAATTTACCAAAATATCAAAATACCTTAATTATGGAAAAAAATTTACGAAATTACCGCTAACCTATAAATTATCGAAATACCCCCGAGTTACAAAATTACCAGAATGGCCCCCGATCTTCAAAAATTTTGCAACAACACTGATTTGGAAAACAAATTCTCAAAAACAACCCTCAAGTTTTGTAAATTCCAAAGTGCCCTTTGTATGGACGGTTAAGCAACAGGAGAGTTTTGAAAAACTTAAGAGGGTATTGATGGAAGCTCTAGTGTTGATTCAGCCTGAGGTAGGAAAGGATTTTATGGTGTATTGTGGCGCCTCCCATACAGGTTTGGGTTGCGTATTGATGCAAGACGGGAAGGTAGTCGCATATGCATCCCGACAGTTAACGTAACACATGGTTAATTATCCGACTCATGACTTAGAATTGGCGGTAGTGGTCTTCGCCCTTAAGGTATAGAGGCACTATCTTTATGGTGAAAAGTCGACGATCTACACAGACCACAAGAGCCTTAAGTATTTGCTGACTCAGAAGGAGTTAAACTTAAGGCAGCGAAGGTGGGTTGAATTATTGAAGGACTATGATTGTTCAATAGAGTACCATCTAGGCAAGGCGAATGTTGTGGCGGATGCTCTAAGCCAGAAAGTTGTGTCGGATCTGAGGGCAATATTCTCACACTTGAGTTTGTATGATGATGGGAGCCTATTGGCAGAATTGCAAGTCAAGCCGACGTGGTTGAATGAGGTAAAAGAGGGACAGTTGGCTGATGAGGACCTAAGTGCTAAGCTACAACAAGTACAAAATGGAGAGTTGAAAGGTTATGGTGTTAATGACGAGGGAGTATTGTGCTTCAAGGGTAAGGTGTGTATGCCTAATGATAAGGAACTTAGATGAAGGATTCTTCAAGAATCGCATAGTAGCCCTTATGCTATGCATCCTGGAGGCACTAAGTTGTACAGAGACTTGAGGGAGCAGTTTTGGTGGCCTGGTCTGAAGAAAGAAGTTACTAAATTCGTGGGGAAGTGTTTAACGTGTCAGCAAGTTAAGGCTGAACACCGAGTTCGCCGGATTGCTTGACCAATCATGATTCCGCAGTGGAAGTGGGAAAGAATTACCATGGACTTCATTAGTGGGCTTCCCCTTACGCCTACTAAGAAGGACTCGGTATGGGTAATAGTGGATCGTTTGACCAAGTTCGCGCACTTTATTTGGTGAGTCGATTATTCTCGCAAAAGTTGACGAAATTGTATGTGGTGAAATTGTAAGGTTGCATGGAGTTCCACTATCGATTATCTCGAGATAGGGACCCAAGATTTACTTCCGGTTACGAAGCGTTACATCGGGCTTTAGGCACTAAATTGGATTTCACTCTGACCTTTCATCCACAATGGCGGGTAGTGTCCGAGCAGGTAATCCAAGTTTTAGAGGACATGTTGAGAGGTGTGTGATGGATTTGAGAGGAAGTTGGGAGGAGTATTTGCCCTTAGCGAGTTTGCCTACAACAATGACTATCGGGCAAGTATTGAATGGCACCTTGTGAAGCCTTGTATGGTCGAAAGTGTCAGACTCCTACATGTTGGGCGGAATTGGGAGAGCGATGAGTTTTGGGTCCGAGATTGTGGCAGAATCGAAAAGAAGGTTAGTGTAATTGGGCTCGATTGAAGGAAGCATCCGATAGACAAAAGTCGTACGCAGATCTCAAACGGAAGGAGATTGAATGTGATGTGGGAGACCAAGTATTCCTTAAAGTTTTACCTTGGAAGAAGGTGATGATATTTGGTCGAAAAGGGAAACTAAGTCCAAGGTTTATAGGACCCTATCGAGTGTTGAAGCGGGTTGGACCAGTGGCATATCAGTTGGGATTGCCACCCGAGTTGAAGCAGATGCACGACGTATTCCATGTGTCCATGCTACATCGATATCGATCGGATCCATCTCGTGTGGTACCAATCGAATAGGTGGAGCTAAGATCAGATTTGACCTATGAGGAAGAACCGATTCAAATTCTAGAACGAGATGTGAAAGTGTTACGACGGAAATCAGTTCTTTTGGTCAAGGTGTTATGGCGCAATCATGGATCGGAAGAAGCTTCATGGGAGCCAGAAGAAGCAATGCGACAACAATACCCCCAACTATTCTAGCCAGGTAATTTTGAGGATGAAATTATTTTAAGGGGGGTAGAACTGTAATATCCTGGAAATGGGCTTGTGCATTCATGCTTAATTATATGAAATATCATGTTTATAAACATTCTGAATGTGATCTATGAATATTGTGAACTTTGAAATGTAGGGAAATACCTTAGAAAATTTTTAGATTTCAAGTCTTATTAAGGGAGCTAAGTGAATAGGGCCTTAAGAGAAAATGTATGTGAAATATGACATATAATTGGGCTTGGAAAAGTGGCTTGGAGGTGCCACTTAAAGCCTTTGTAAATGGCATACAAGCTACGGTAGAGTGCGGAGTTCGAGCGACAAAGGAAGCAACATTTTGTTTTTTATTATTTTCAGCAAAAAGAGGAGCGATGGGCGGCACTAAGGAACTTAAGTAAGGAGTTTAAGCCTCTTTAAAATTCGGCAAAGCTAGGTGATAAACAATGGATTATTTTTATTAATTTTTTATAACGTGATAAAAGGAGAAAAATTTGGGAATTAATAAGGAGGAGAAGAGTTGGCCGGCTAAGGGGTTCTTAGGTGACAAATTCGGCTAGGTGTGTAACATCCTGATAATTAGGGGTTATGCATTTTACTTAATTGAATGATGTTGCATGCTTAATTATTATTAAGTGTATTTTTTGGAAGTTAATTGAGCTTCATTAATTAAGTGAATGCTTAGTAAACTTTTAATTCCTATTAATTAGAGAAAGCTAAACAAGTTAGGCCTTAAGAATTAATGATAAGAAGTTTTAGCATGAATTGAGTAATTGGCAAGGTGGTTAAGATGCATGGATGTGTGCTTGAGGAGAGGGTTGAATATCCTAGCTAGCATAAGGGAGGATTTTATTTTTTGTTTTCTTCCTTATAAGTGTCGCCAAGAATGTTCTAGAGTGGATGAGCATTCATTCATTTTGGCTATTTGACCATGTGAAAAGGAAGCTAGGAACTTATGGTATGGAGTCATAAGTTGATGATAAGATGAGGGGGACAAAAGGCATGATATGGGGCAAGGTTTTGGGAGTTTGTTCATGGTCATTTGACCATGAACCTAGACAACATGAAGGGCTAAAGGAAGTGGTTTATTGTTGATAGCAAATCAAGAGTTGATGGGGAAGAAACAAGGAGGAAAAAGGGGATAATGTTGGCATTGATTGGCGAATTTTGCTTTGCCATTAGGGGAAAGTTGGCCAAAAGTCTTGCATTTTTTTTGTTGTTTGTCCATCTTTTCTCTTTTCTCCAATAGTTTCTTTCCTAGCCGAATTTGTCATTGAGTTTAGGTAAAAAAAATTTCTTTTAGTTTTGGCTTTCTTTTCTTTGACCAATTTTCTCCAAAACTCCCACTTTGGTAGAGATGTACCTTAGGCACTTTGGTACACTTTTGCTTTTGATTTAGCCCTCAATTGTGTTTGAACCAAATACTATTTTCTTTCTCCCATCTTTCTTTTGAAACCAAACTACAAATTTCAAAGAGCCAATTTCTTTATTTCTCTCCTTGGCAGAATGTGCAAAGACTCCTAAACACATTTCTTTTCATTTGAGAAATCACCATCATCATCTTCTTCTCCTTTTTCTCTTTTCTTCCTTCTCTTTTTCCTTCTCTTTTCATTCTCTTTCTTCTTTCTTTCAAAACCGAAACCATCATATTGAAACCACCATTTCTCTTCTCTTTTTGTTAAGGCCGAATCATCATATTCTTTTCTTCTTATTCAAAGCCGAATCTTGAAGAACTCAAAGTAAGATTTTATCAATTATTTTCATCAATTCTTTTTACTTTAGCAAAATTAGAATCATAATCTTTTATTTCTCTCCTAGGCCGAATCATTTGAAAGGATTTTTCAAAGATCTTTGTTGAAGACAACCTTTAAGTGACCATTCAAAATCATCAAGGTAAGGTTATTAAGTTAGATCATATCAATTTCTTTAGATGGATCACTAATCTACATTATTTTAGGGGAGATTTAATATCAACAAGATAGGTAAGAAAAGAGCCGTACGGAGTGTTTGGAAGAGAGGAGGTATTCCTTTACCATCGAACTACAAACGAAGAGCCGTATCAGGAGTAAGAGACTTTCCACCGGGTTGTGGACCCTCTGCTAACGAGGATCGATTATTTGAAGTAGTGCGTAAAACCGAACCACTTACGTTGGTGGAATATCGTGGTTTTGATCCATCTAGTGGAAAAACCACAAATAACTGTCGTTCAAGATTAGAGGGTAAGGATTTAGATCCATCGTCAATAAGTATAGTTTTGTTAACAATAGTTTATACTAACCAAGTGTGTTAATCAATTAGGTGTTGTGAACAAGAGGGTATTGTTCTCACTTGTCACTAGGTGTGTAACCTTACATTAAAATTTCCATAGATCTATATTTTTAAAAAAAGTGATTATATGACAATATGTTTGTTTGTGTATACCAATCATTGGTAAACAAAATTCAGGTATATTTACCCCAATATTCTATTTATTTTTGCTATATGCATAAATCTGAAATGAGTATGATTATATTATGTTTTGTGGGGTAAATAGCATGGAAATCGATTTGATATGTATGTGCATGGGCATATGGGTATTGTTAATAAAGGAGGAAGTATTACGGTGGTTTTACCACATTTACGGTGACCGGTCACATATTTGACTCGGTGACTTGGTCACATATTTGACTCTGGTGACTTGGTCACATATTTGACTCGGTGACTTGATCACGTATATTTAGCTCTGGTGACTTGGTCCACGTATGTGAATCTGGTGACTTGGTCACGTATTTGAAATTGGACTTGATCGGTGACTTGGTCACATCTCATTTTGGTGGCTTTGCCACAATATTATAAGGCGATGTGCATGTTGGTGCGGCAAGCGCCGATGGTGTGTAGCGGATGGAGGGTTGATTTAGTAATCCCCACGGTGTGTTGGTTGAATGCGGGTGGTGTGTAGAGATGGAAATTTAGGTGGGCGGGCTTGCATTTCATTTCATGTACATAACCATGTAATATTGAATGATTATTATTTGATCTGCTATGAAATGGGCCTTTGGGCTAAACATGAGCTAAATGGGCCTTTGGGCTATGAAACACCCCAAACCCGGCCCAAAAAGCCCAACCGGATTTGGTATGTTCCTCAAGTAAAACTTTAGCGGAAACATTATTTTTTAAAAGGAATTAATAAAATAAAAGGAAACCAAACTTAAGAACATTTCTTTGAAAACATTTATATAAGATTATCAAACACATTTTAAATAATTTATCGAAAACCATTTAGATATTTGATAATTATTCATAGCGAATTTAAAATAAATCCAAACACAAAATTAAAGATAATTTATAATGGCCTTATTACATAATATTGGCAACCCAAATTAAAGTCTAAGTAATAAAATTTAAACTAAAGAGTTTAAGTTGGAAAATCTCCATAATACTTATTACGAGCCTTTGCCACCTCGAAATCCTTCTTTGTCCGATCCATCGCACTATGAGTTATCGAAAAGTTATCCCATAAAATGGGTGAGTCATAAACTCAATGTATAACACATACACTAAAAGCCCATTTTATGAAATGCTTTCAAACCCAAAATTTTTCACATATGGCCATAGGCCCATTTAATCAAATATTTGGCCCTAAGGCCCATTTTAGCTCAAATCTAGCCCAAAGGCCCATTTACTCAAATTTAGCCCAAAGGCCCATTTTATAGCGAGATCAAGTAATAGTCATATAATGTTACAAGGATATGTATATGAAATGAAATGCAAGCCCTACCAACCTAAATATCCATCCGCTACACACCCCGTGCACTCAACCAAAGACAAGTGGGGATTACTAAATCGACCCTCCATCCGCTACACACCATCGAAGGCGATTCTTGCGATCAACATGCACATCGCCTTATTGTGGCAAAGCCACCAAAGCAGATGTGACCAAGTCACCGACCAAGTCCAAATATGTGACCAAGCCACCAGAGTCAAATATGTGACCAAAGCCACCGAGTCAAATATGTGACCAAAGCCACAGAATCAAATATGTGACCGGCCACCACGAGTCAAATATGTGACCGAAGCCACCGAGTCAAATATGGGACCAAGTCACCAATTTCACATATGTGACCGAAGTCACCAATTGTGGTAAAACCACCGAATACTTCCTCCTTTACAAAACATACCCATATGCCCATGCACATACATATCAAATCGATTTTCATGCTATGTACCCACAAATCATAATATAGTCATGCTTATTTCATATCGATGCATATATCAAAATAAACGGAATATTGGGTAACATACGAATTTTGTATACCAATGATTGGTATCAACAAACAATCATATTATCATATAATCACTTTTTAATAATATAAATCTATGGAAATTTTAATGCATGGTTACACACCTAGTAACAAATGAGCACAATACTCTAGCTCGTCCACACCTAGATGATTAACACACTTGGTTAGTATATACTATTGTTAGCAAAAACTCTACTTATAAACGATGGATCTAAATCCTTACCCCGGATTCACGAATGATAGTTATTTGCGGTTTTCTCCACTAGATGGATCAAAACCCACGGTATTCCACCAACGTAGAGTGGTTGGTTATACGCACTACTGAATAATCGATCCTCGTTTGCGAGGGTCCACAACCGGTGGAAAATCTCTAACTCCCGACATCTCTTCGCTTGTAGTTCGATGGTAAAGGAATACCTCCTCTTCCAAACACTTGAACGGCTCTTTTCTTACCTATCTTGATGATCTTAGATTGCTCCAAAAATAACTTAGATTAGTAATCTATCTAAAGAATTTGATATTATCCAAAATAGTAGTCTTACCTTGATGATTCGAATGGTCACTTAAGGTTGTCTTCAACAAAGTTCCTTTCAAAATCTTTTTCAAGAGATTCTACCTAAGAGAGAAATAAAAGATTATGATTTCCAATCTTATTCAAGTGAAAGGAAGTGATGAAAATAAATGATAGCATCTTACTTTGATCACTTGGAAGTTCGCTTGAAAAAAAAAAAAGAAAAGAGAATGATGATTCGCCTTCACAAAATAAAAGAATAAAATGGTGGCTTCAAAATAATGGATTCGGTTTTGAAGAGAAAGAAGAAAGAGAATGAAAGAAGAAAGAAGTAAAGCGAAAGAGAAGAAGAAAATGATAATGGTGATTTCGGCAATGAGAGAAAGATAAGAAAAATAAGGTGAAAAGAAAAGAAAAACAAGAATAGGATCAAAGAGAAAGAGATGGACTATGGAACTTAGTTGCATTGGCAAGAGAAGAGAAAATGAAGAAGAATAATGGTGCTTAAACTTTGTGGTTTTGGTTTCAAAATGAAAACTAAATGAGAGAAAGAAGGTTGTATTTGGTTCAAGCAATTGAGGCTAAATCAAAAATGAAAATGTACCAAAATGACTATGGTACATTCGGCCAAAAGAAGAAGATTTGGTCAAAAGGATGAAAGCTAAAACAAAAGAGAGTTTTTACCTAAACTCTATGGCACATTCATTAGGAGAGAATTTTTGGAGAAAATGAGAAAAGATGGACAACCTAGGCTTTTGGCTAACTTTTTCCCCTAATGGCAAAGCATAAATTCTACCACATCAATGCCAACATATCCCCCTTTTTCCTCCTTGTTTCTTCCCCATCATATCCAAAGAATTTACTACACAACTAAGCCTCTCCCTTAGCCTTCATGTTGTCTAGGTTCATGGTCAAATGACCATGAACACATCCCCAAAACATAGCCCTATTTCATGCCTTTGTCCCCTCATCTTATCATGAATTTGTGATTCCATGCCTTATGTTCTTTAACTTCCTTTTCTCATGGTCAACAAGCCAAAATGGATGAAAGCTCATCCACTCTAGAATATTCTTGGCCGACACTTACAAGGAAGAAAACAAAAAATATTAAAATCTCCCTAATGTTAGCTAGGAGATTCAACCTTGTACCTCAAGAACACACCCATGTATCTTAACCACTTTGCCAATTACTTAACTTATACTAGAACTTCTCATCATCAATTCTTAAGGCCTTAATAGCTTAGTTCTCTCTCTAATTAATAGAAATTAAAAGCTTAGCAAAGCATTCACTTAATAAATGAAGCTCAAATAACTTCCAAAATTGCACTTAATAAAGATTAAGCATGCAACATCATTCAATTATGTAAAATGCATAGCCCCTAATTATCAGGATGTTACAGTTCTACCCCCTTAAAATAATTTCGTCCCCGAAATTACCTGTCTGGAATAAGTGAGGGTATTGCTGTCGCATCGCTTCCTCCGGTTCCCACGAAGCTTCTTCTGATCCATGATTTCGCCATAATACCTTAACGAGAGGAACTGATTTTCTCCGTAAAACCTTTATATCTCGCTCCGAATTTGAATTGGCTCTCTTCATATGACAAATCGATCTTAATTCCACCTCCTCAATCGGTACTATATGAGATGGATCCGATCGGTAGCGGCGTAACATTGAAACATGAAACACATCGCATTTGCTTCAATTCAAGGCAAATCTAATCGATATGCCACAGATCCGACCCGCTTCACAATCCGATAAGGTCCAATGAACACAGGACTTAGTTTCCTTTACGTCCAAATCTCATCACCTTTTTCCAAGGTGAAACCTTTAGGAAAACTTGGTCTCCCATTGCATACTCTATTTCTTTCCGTTTTAAATCTGCGTCGATTTTTGTCATCGATGCTTCCTTTAACCGAGCCGGATTACCTTAACCTTTTCTTGGGATTCGACACTATCTACGGGCCCAAAATCATCGTTCCCTAATTACATCCAACACGTAGGAGTGCGACACTTCCGTCCATATAGTGCTTCATACGGTGCCATCCAGATATCGGATTGGAAGGCTGTTGTTAATGCAAATTCGCCAATAGCGGGAAGAATTCCTCCCAACTTCCTTGAAATCTATCACACAACCCTTAACATATCTTCTAAGATCTGGATTACTCTTTCGGACCGACCGTCGACCGAGGATGAAATGCCGATCTTGAAGTCCAATTTGGTGCCCAAAGCTTGATGCAATGCTTTCCAAAATCGCGACGTAAATCTCGGATCTCGTTCAAATTATCGACAACGACACTCCATGCAATCTCACAATTTCACCACATATAATTTTGCCAATTTCGCAAAGAGTAATCAACTTGAATGGAATAAAATGTGCGATTTCATCAATCGGTCCACTATCACCCAAATGGAGTCTTTCTTAGTCGGCGTAAGAGGAAGCCCACTAACAAAGTCCATGGTGATTCTCTCCCACTTCCATCGGAATCTTTATCGGTGAAGCAATCCAGAAGGTACTTGATGTTCAGCCTTAACTTGCTGACACGTCAAGCACTTCCTACAAACTCCGTAACTTCCCGCTTAAGACCAGGCCACCAAAACTGATCTCGCAAGTCTCGATATAACTTACTTCCTCCAGGATGCATAGCATAGGGGCTACCATGCGATTCCTGAAGTATCTTTTGCCTCAACTCCTGATCCCTCGGCATCAGACTTTACCTTTAAAGCACAATACCCTTCACCGTTAATACCAAAATCTTCCAATTTCCCACTTGCACTGCCTAAGCTTTTCACCAGATCTTCATCTATTAATTGCCTCTCTTTCACTTGACTTAACCATGTCTAAGCTTAACTTTCAAGTTACGCCAACAAGCTTCCATCATCGTAGAGACTAAGATGTGCAAACATCGCCTCAAATCGACACCACTTTTCGACTTAGAGCATCCGCCACCACATTCGCCTTGCCGGATGGTACTCGATAGAACAATCGTAGTCTTTTAACAACTCTATCCACCTTCTCTGCCTCAAATTCAGTTCTTTCTGAGTCAGTAGATATTTCGGACTTTTGTGGTCCGTATATATCATTGACTTTTCCCCGTATAAGTAATGTCTCTAAACCTTAAGAGCAAAGATTACAGCTGCCAACTCCAAGTCATGTGTCGGGTAATTAACTTCATGCGGTCTCAACTGCCGAGACGCATACGCAACTACCTTTCCGCCTTGCATTAAAACACATCCTAATCCCGTGTGAGAAGCATCGCAATACACGACAAAATCTTTTCCCGCTTGGTGAATCAAAACAGAGCTTAGTCAAAACTTTCTTGAGCTTCTCAAAACTCTCTCACGCTTATCGCCCACACAAAAGGTACTTCCTTCCTCAAAGAATTTCGTTAAAGGTGCAATTTATTGATGAAAACCCTTCGACGAATCTTGGTAATATCCGCTAAACCCAAGAAACTACGAACCTCGCCACGGACTTAGGTGGTTTCCAATCTAACACCTCGATCTTGAGGATCCACCCTAATCCCTTCCGCAGATACCACATGTCCTAAAATGCAACTTCTTTCACCAAAATTCACACTTCATGAATTTGGCGATGCCTTCTTCTCCCTTAAAACTCGTAGCACAATCGGAGATGCTCATCATGTTCCACTTCGGACTTAGAATACACCAGGATGTCGCCTATGAATACCACGACGAACCGATCCAAGTAGGGCTGAAAAATCCGATTCATCATATCCATAAACGCAATTGGGCATTAAATCAATCCGAATGGCATTACCGTAAATTCATAATGGCCATATCTGGTTCGGAAAGCCGTCTTATGGATATCCGTTTTTTCACTTTAAGTCGATGATACCCGACCTTAGATCAATTTTAGAGAATACTGCAGCTCCTTTAAGTCGATCGAACAAGTCGTCGATCCGGGCAAAGGATACCGTTCTTGATAGTCGACTTATTCAAGCTGCCGTAGTCTATACACATCCTCATCGATCCGTCCTTCTTCTTCACGAATAGGACCGGTGCTCCCCATGGAGACACACTAGGTCGGATGAATCCACGATCAAGCAACTCCGAATCGAGCCTTAAGCTCAACCAATTCCTTCTTGCCATTCTATATGGAGCAATAGAAACTGGCGCCGTTCCAGGCAATAAGTCTATCCCGAATTCTACCTCACGATCCGGAGGCAACCCTGGAAGTTCTTCCGGAAAAACATCTACAAATTCCTTCACCGTCCTGACTTCATTAACAGTTGCTTCCTTAGCCTCCAAAGCATTCACCAACATCAGAAAAGCTTCGCATCCTTTCTTAACCATCCTTTCCGCCTTAAGAGCGGATACTACATTAGATAAGTAGTTCCGTCTTTCGCCCATCACTACAACTTCCTTATCATCAAGAGTTCTTAAGGACATTCTCTTAGCAGCGCAATCCACATTTGCACGGTACTTTACAAGCCAGTCCATGCCTAAAATTAGGTCAAATTCTCCGAATGGCAACTCCATTAAATCAGCTGGAAACTGTATCCCTTGAACTTCTAGAGGCACTTCCTTAAAGAGTTTGTCTACAACTCATGCATCTAGAGGACTAAGTACGATCATCTTCCTAAGGTGAGTTTGAAGTCACATGCAAAGTCCCAGATACTTCACTAGCGATATAGGAATGAGTTGACCCTATATCTATCAAAGCAATAAAGGAAACCCGAAATCGAAGCGCATCGTGATGACATCAAAAGGCGTCCGTCTTCTCTGCGATTTAACAAAGATACACCAAACTTGGTTGTCTCGCCTCGAGTTTCCACGCCTCTGCCGGAAGTTCGCGACCTCTACCGAACCATTGCCCTTCCATTGGGACCACGGCCTCTTATCGGTGTTGACCACTTCTATCGACTTGATTAACACCTCGATTCGTTGGACGGTTCTTCTCCGAGTTCATCGGACAATCCTTGATCATGTGATCCTTTGAACCGCACTTGAAACATCCGCCGGTTTTCTTCCAAAGATTCTCCGAGTGCATTTTCCCACACCGAGAACAAGTACGACTTTGCACTCCGTAGTAGTCCTGTTGACCTCGCGGTCCATCATTTCTTGACTTTTTACGAAAGTTTCGGACGACTCAAGACCCAAAACTTCTCTTATTCTTGCTCTGACCTCTGTCCCGGTTCTGTCTCTCAGTCCGTTTAGCCTCTTCAGCAATTCTTGCCCTTTCCACTAAGATTGCAAAATCCCTTTCACGATGTGGAGCAATCATCACTCTTAGCTCATCTCTAAGTCCATCTTCAAATCGTATAACGTTCATATTAGTAGCCACTATCCTTCGCATAACGGCTAAGTCGCAAAAATTCTGCTTCATATTCAGCTATCGACTTGTTTCCTTGTACCAGGTTCAGAAATGACTTCCTCTGAGAGTCGATGTAGCTAGCTCCAACATATTTTCCCTCAAATTTCACTTTAAAATACCCCCAATCCAGACGATCCACAGGGGTACTTTCCTTGATAGTAAGCCACCATTGGTAGGCTTCATCACGAAGAAGTGAAATAGCTCCTTTCAATTTCTCTTCATCGGTCAATCTATATCATCCATGATCCTCTCGATCGCTTCCAACCAATATTCACTACGTTTGGAGCTACTCCAGATACTCCTCTGAAAACCTCAGCTCCATTCGATCTAAGTCTCTCAGCTACAGACTTCCGAGATCCACTTCCAGAACTAGCTTCTGCTACTCGCTCCAAAACTCGCAAGACGACTTGTGATATGCGTCACCTCCTTCATTTTGTTCTTGAAAGTCCGCCTCAACGGTAGGTGGTGGAGCTTCATTCTCGGAACCTTGACCAGACCGAATCGGTTCAAAGCAGTCATCCTTCCTCTTCCATGTCCACGACGACCTCGTCCCCTAGAGCTCATGTCTACTACGTATCTTATCATTTTTACTGAAAAGTCTTATGTATTAGAATCTTTTCACTTCTTATTAAAAGAAAGTCTTATGAACAGATTTTCATTGGTTTCGTAGTAGCACACATACGCCTAGGGTCCATGTCTCTGATTTCCTTAGGCTTATCAAACATTCATATCATTTATCAAATGAAGGTACATACCGATGGATCTGGCCGAGAATTCGAGTGCCATGCTCTTATAAAACCATTTAACTTAAGAAAAACTTTCAAAAATCTTTTGGGCCAAATTTTGAAAACGTTGTGGGCTTCAAAACCCAAGGCCGAGGGTTTAAATCGGGCTCGATACCAAGTTGAAACACCCCAAACCCGCCCAAAAAGCCCAACCGGATTTGGTATGTTCCTCAAGTAAAACTTTAGCGAAACATTATTTTTTAAAAGGAATTAATAAAATAAAAGGAAACCAAACTTAAGAACATTTCTTTGAAAACATTTATATAAGATTATCAAACACATTTTAAATAATTTATCGAAAACCATTTAGATATTTGATAATTATTCATAGCGTAATTTAAAATAAATCCAAACACAAAATTAAAGATAATTTATAATGGCCTTATTACATAATATTGGCAACCCAAATTAAAGTCTAAGTAATAAAATTTAAACTAAAGAGTTTAAGTTGGAAAATCTCCATAATACTTATTACGAAGCACCGCCACCTCGAAATCCTTCTTGTCCCGATCCATCGCACTATGAGTTATCTGAAAAGTTATCCCATAAAATGGGTGAGTCATAAACTCAATGTATAACACATACACTAAAAGCCCATTTTATGAAATGCTTTCAAACCCAAAATTTTTCACATATGGCCATAGGCCCATTTAATCAAATATTTGGCCCTAAGGCCCATTTTAGCTCAAATCTAGCCCAAAGGCCCATTTTACTCAAATTTAGCCCAAAGGCCCATTTTATAGCGAGATCAAGTAATAGTCATATAATGTTACAAGGATATGTATATGAAATGAAATGCAAGCCTACCAACCTAAATATCCATCCGCTACACACCCCGCACCAACCAAAGACAAGTGGGATTACTAAATCGACCTCCATCCGCTACACACCATCGAAAGCGATTCTTTGCGATCAACATGCACATCGCCCTTATTGTGGCAAAGCCACCAAAACAGATGTGATGAAGTCACCGACCAAGTCCAAATATGTGACCAAAGCCACGAGTCAAATATGTGACCAAAGCCACCGAGTCAAATATGTGACCAAAAGCCACCAGAATCAAATATGTGACCGGCCACCAGAGTCAAATATGTGACCGAAGCCACCGAGTCAAATATGGGACGAAGTCACCAATTTCACATATGTGACCGAAGTCACCGTAATTGTGGTAAAACCACGAATACTTCCTCCTTTACAAAACATACCCATATGCCCATGCACATACATATCAAATCGATTTTCATGCTATGTACCCACAAATCATAATATAGTCATGCTTATTTCATATCGATGCATATATCAAAATAAGCGGAATATTGGGTAACATACACGAATTTTGTATACCAATGATTGGTATCAAGAAACAATCATATTATCATATAATCACTTTTTAATAATATAAATCTATGGAAATTTTAATGCATGGTTACACACCTAGTAACAGTGAGCACAATACTCTCTAGCTCGTCCACACCTAGATGATTAACACACTTGGTTAGTATATACTATTGTTAGCAAAACTCTACTTATAAGCGATGGATCTAAATCCTTACCCCCTGATTCACGAATAGCAGTTATTTGCGGTTTTCTCCACTAGATGGATCAAAACCGCCGGTATTCCACCAACGTAGAGTGGTTCGGTTATACGACTACTTGAATAATCGATCCTCGTTTGCGAGGGTCCACAACCGGTGGAAAATCTCTAACTCCAAATCTGCTCTTCGCTTGTAGTTCGATGGTAAAGGAATACCTCCTCTCTTCAAACACTTGAACGGCTCTTTTCTTACCTATCTTGATGATCTTAGATTGCTCCTAAAAATAACTTAGATTAGTAATCTATCTAAAGAATTTGATATTATCCAAAATAGTAGTCTTACCTTGATGATTGAATGGTCACTTAAGGTTGTCTTCAACAAAGTTCCTTTCAAAATCTTTTCAAGAGATTGACCTAAGAGAGAAATAAAAGATTATGATTTCCAATCTTATTCAAGTGAAAGGAAGTGATGAAAATAAATGATAGCATCTTACTTTGATCACTTGGAAGTTGACGAAAAAAAAAAAAGAAAGAGAATGATGATTAGGCCTTCACAAAATAAAAGAATAAAATGGTGGCTTCAAAATAATGGATTCGGTTTTGAAGAGAAAGAAGAAAGAGAATGAAAGAAGAAAGAAGTAAAGCGAAAGAGAAGAAGAAAATGATAATGGTGATTTCGCAATGAGAGAAAGATAAGAAAAATAAGGTGAAAAGAAAAGAAAAACAAGAATAGGATCAAAGAGAAAAGAGATGGACTATGGAACTTAGTTGCATTAAGCAAGAGAAGAGAAAATGAAGAAGAATAATGGTGCTTAAACTTTGTGGTTTTGGTTTCAAAATGAAAACTAAATGAGAGAAAGAAGGTTGTATTTGGTTCAAGCAATTGAGGCTAAATCAAAAATGAAAATGTACCAAAATGACTATGGTACATTCGGCCAAAAGAAGAAGATTTGGTCAAAGGATGAAAGCTAAAACAAAAGAGAGTTTTACCTAAACTCTATGGCACATTCGGCTAGGAGAGAATTTTGGAGAAAAATGAGAAAAGATGGACAACCTAGGCTTTTGGCTAACTTTTCCCCTAATGGCAAAGCATAAATTGACCACATCAATGCCAACATATCCCCCTTTTCCTCCTTGTTTCTTCCCCATCATATCCAAAGAATTTACTACACAACTAAGCCTCTCCCTTAGCCTTCATGTTGTCTAGGTTCATGGTCAAATGACCATGAACACATCCCCAAAACATAGCCCTATTTCATGCCTTTGTCCCCTCATCTTATCATGAATTTGTGATTCCATGCCTTATGTTCTTTAACTTCCTTTTCTCATGGTCAACAAGCCAAAATGGATGAAAGCTCATCCACTCTAGAATATTCTTGGCCGACACTTACAAGGAAGAAAACAAAAAATATTAAAATCTCCCTAATGTTAGCTAGGAGATTCAACCTTGTACCTCAAGAACACACCCATGTATCTTAACCACTTTGCCAATTACTTAACTTATACTAGAACTTCTCATCATCAATTCTTAAGGCCTTAATAGCTTAGTTCTCTCTAATTAATAGAAATTAAAAGCTTAGCAAAGCATTCACTTAATAAATGAAGCTCAAATAACTTCCAAAATTGCACTTAATAAAGATTAAGCATGCAACATCATTCAATTATGTAAAATGCATAGCCCCTAATTATCAGGATGTTACAGGCTAAATATGAACTAAATGGGCCTTTGGGCTAAATATGAGTTAAATGGGCCTATGGCCATATGTGAAATTTTTGGACTTTAAAGCATATGATAAAATGGGCTTTTTGATGTATGTGTTACACATTGAGTTTATAACTCACCCATTTTTTTTGGGATAACTTTTGGATAATTAAGTAGTGCGATGGATCGGGTCAGCAAGGATTTCGAAGTGGCCAGTGCTCGTATTAAGTATTATGGAGATTTCCCAACTTAAACTTATTAATTTAAATTTTATTACTTAGACTTTATTTTGGGTTTGCTATTTTTGTAATAAGGCCACTATAAACTACTTTTAGATTTTGTGTTTGGATTTATTTTAAATTCGCCATGAACAATTATCAATTAAATAACTAAATGGTTTTCGATAAATAATTTAAAAAGATTTTTGCCAGTAATATATATATATATATATATGTTTTAAGAAAATACAAATCTATTTTTCAACTAAGCCCAACTCGATCTTTAGGTTAATCCGTTTTACTTAAAATCATCAAGTTTTCTTGAACAAAATGATATTCCGCTAAAGTTTTACTCGAGGAACATACCAAATCCGGTTAGACTTTTTGGGCCGGGTTTGGGGTGTTTTAGCTTGGTATCAGAGCCTAGTTTTAAACTCTCGGCCTTGGGTTTTTGAAGCCCACAACGTTTTCAAAAGTTGGCCCAAATGATTTTTTTTAAAGTTTTCTTAAGTTAAATGATTTTATAAGAGCATGGCTTTTCGAGTTCTCGACCGGATCCATCGGTATGTACTTTATCGATATGTGATATGTATGATAGTTTAAACTTAAACTATACTTTAGAGACATGGACCTTAGGTGTATGTGTGCTACTACTGAAAAACTCTTGAATATCTGTTTCATAAAACTTTCCTTTAATAAGAAGTGAAAAGACTCTAATACATAAGACTTTTTAGTAAAAGCAGATAAGATACGTAGTAGACATGAGTTCTAGGGGCGTGGTCGTCGTGGACATGGAAGAGGAAGGATGGTGCTTTGAACCGATTCGATCTGGTCAAGGTTCGAGAATGAAGATCCGCCACCATTTGTTGGGGTGGACTTTCAAGAATAAAATGAAGGAGGTGACGTGATATCACAAGTCTTTGTGACTTTTAGAACGAGTAGCGAAGCTAGTTACGAAATGGGTCTCGAAAGTCATGAGTGAGAGACTTAGATCGAATGGAGCCGAGGTTTCGGAGGAGTATCTGGAGTAGCTCCTAATGTAGCTGAATATTGGTTGGAGGCGGTCGAGAGGATCATGGGCGATATAGGCTGAGCGATGAAGAGAAATTGAAAGGTGCTATTTCACTTCTTCGTGATGAAGCCAACCAGTGGTGGCTCACTATAAAGGAAAGTACCCCTGTGGATCGTCTGGATTGGGGGTATTTTAAGATTAAATTTGAAGGAAAATATGTTGGAGCTAGATACATCGACTCGAGAGGAAGACATTTCGAATTTGGTCCAAGGAAACAAGTCGATAGTGAATATGAAGCGAAATTCTTGCGACTTAGCCGTTATGCCGGAGGATAGTGGCTACGGAATATGAACGTGTATCAGATTTGAAGATGGACTTAGAGATGAGCTAAGAGTGATGATTGCTCCACACCGTGAAAGAGATTTTGCAATCTTAGTTGAAAGGGCAAGAATTGCTTTGAAGAGGCTAAACAGACTATGAGACGAGAATCGGGACAGAGGCGGAGCAAGAATAAGAGAAGCTTTGGGTCCTCGTGGTCGTCCGGAATTTTCGGAAGAAATCAAGAAGTGATGGTCCGAAATCAGCAGACTACTACGGTGGACAAAATCGTACTTGTTCTCAATGTGGGAAAATACACTCGGAGAATCTTTGGAAAAAGACCGGTGGATGTTTCAAGTGCGGTTCAAAGGATCATATGATCAAAGATTGTCGATGAACTCGAGAAGAACCGTCCGACAAGTCGTAGTGCTAATCAGTCGTGTAAGTGGTCACAGCAGATAAGAGGTCGTGGCCCAAATGGAAGGGCAATGGTTCTAGTAGAGGAGCGGAACTTGAGCAGAAGCGGTGGTAGCTCGAGGCGAGACAACTGAGTTTGGTGTATGCGGTTAAATCGCAGAGAAAGCGATGGCCTTTTGATGTTATCACTGTGCGTTTTCGATTTCTAGGTTGCCCTTTATTGCTTTAATAGATATAGGGTCAACTCATTCCTACATCGCTAGTGAAGTATCCGGGACTTTGCATGTGACTTCAAACTGTACTAGGAAGATGTGTACTTAGTCCTTTAGGACGACATGAGTTGTAGACAAACTTTTAAGGAAGTGCCTTTAGAAGTTCAAGGGATACAATTTTTATTGATCCAATGGAGTTGCCATTGGATAATTCGACCTAATCTTAGGCATGGGTGGCTTGTGAATCTGGTGCAAATGTGGATTGTCTTGCTAAGAGAATGTCCTTAAGAACTTTTGATGACAAGGAAGTTGTAGTGATGGGCGAGAGACGGAACTACTTATCTAATGTAGTATCCACTCTTATGGCGGAAAAGATGGTTAGAAAGGGATGTGAAGCCTTTCTGATGTTGGTGAATGCTTTGGAGGCTAAGGAAGTAACTGCTAATGAAGTCGGAGACGGTGAAGGAATTTGTAGATGTTTTTCGGAAGAACTTCGGGTTTGCCTTGGATCGTGAGGTAGAATTGAATTGATTTATTGCAGGCGGCGCCGATTTCTATTGCTCCATATAGAATGGCATCAAGGAATTGGTTGAGCTTAAGGCTTAGATTCAGAATTGCTTGATCGTGGATTCATCGACCTAATGTGTCTCCATGGGGAGCATCGGTCCTATTCGTGAAGAAGAAGGACGGATCGATGAGGATGTGTATAGATTAGCGGCGGTTAAATAAGTGACCATCAAGAACAAGTATCCTTTGCCAAGGATCGACGACTTGTTCGATCGACAAGGGAGTCGGTATTCTCAAAGATTGATCTAAGGTCGGGTATCATCGACTTAAAGTGAAAAAGCGGAATCCATAAGACGGCTTTCGAACTAGATATGGGCATTATGAATTTACGGTAATGCCATTCGGATTGACGAATGCCCAATTGCGTTCATGGATATGATGAACCGAATTTTCCAGCCCTACTTGGATCAATTCGTCGTGGTATTCATAGGCGATATCTGGTGTATTCTAAGTTCAAGTAGAACATGATGAGTATCTTGATTGTGTTACGAGTTTTAAGGAAAAAAAGCGTACGCCAAATTTAGTAAGTGTGAATTTTGGTGAAAAAGTTGCATTTTTAGGTCATGTGGTATCTGCGGAAGGATTAGGTGGATCCTCGGAAGATCGAGGTCGTATTAGATTGAAACCACCTAAGTCCGTGAATCGAGGTT
Organism: Gossypium rotundifolium; assembly: GCA_025506655.1. Taxonomy (NCBI): domain Eukaryota; kingdom Viridiplantae; phylum Streptophyta; class Magnoliopsida; order Malvales; family Malvaceae; genus Gossypium; species Gossypium rotundifolium. Next base: position 180,726,827 of record CP106727.1, on the reverse strand, counting down.
CACGATTTCTTGGGTTTAGCCGAATACTACGAAGATTTTTGAAGGATTTTCTTCGATAATTGCACCTTTAACAAAATTAATGAGAAAGGAAGTACCTTTCGTGTGGGTGATAAGCAGCAAGAGAGTTTTGAGAAGCTCAAGAAAGTTTTGACTGAAGCTCCGGTTTTGATCCAGCCTGAGGCAGGAAAGGATTTCGTCGTGTATTGTGACGCTTCTCACACGGGATTAGGATGTGTTCTGATGCAAGGCGGAAAGGTAGTTGCGTATGCGTCTCGGCAGTTGAGACCGCACGAGGTTAATTACCCGACGCATGACTTGGAGTTGGCAGCTATAGTCTTTGCTCTTAAGGTTTGGAGACATTACTTATACGGGGAAAAGTCAGTGATATACACGGACCACAAAAGTCTGAAATATCTACTGACTCAGAAAGAACTGAATCTGAGGCAACGAAGGTGGATAGAGTTGTTGAAGGACTATGACTGTTCTATCGAGTACCACCCGGGCAAGGCGAATGTGGTGGCAGACGCTCTAAGTCAGAAAGTGGTGTCAGAATTAAGGGCGATGTTTGCACATCTTAGTCTTTTCGATGATGGAAGCTTGTTGGCAGAACTTCAAGTTAAGCCGACATGGTTACGTCAAGTGAAAGAGAGGCAGTTAGTAGATGAGGATCTGAGTGAAAAACTTCGGCAGGTACAGAGTGGGAAATTGGAAGATTTTGGTATTAATGTGATGGGGTATTGTCTTTGCAAAGGTAAAGTCGTATGCCAAAGGATCGGGAGTTGAGGCAAAAGATACTTCAGAATCGCATGGTAGCCCTATGCTATGCATCTGGAGGAAGTAAATTATACCGAGATTTGCGAGATCAATTTTGGTGGCACGGACTTAAGCGGAAGTTATGGAGTTTGTAGGAAAGTGCCCGACGTGTCGACAAGTCAAGGTGAACATCAAGCACCTTGAGATTGCTTCACCAATAAAGATTCCTCGATGGATGTGGGAGAGAATCACCATGGACTTTGTTAGTGGGCTTCCTCTTACGCCTACTAAGAAAGACTCAGTATGGGTGATAGTGGATCGATTGACGAAATCGCACATTTTATCGATTCGGTGATTACTCTTTTTGAAGTTGGCGAAGTTATATGTGGCTGAGATTGTGAGATTGCATGGAGTGTCGTTGTCGATAATTTCGGACAGAGATCCGAGATTTATGTCGTGATTTTGGAAAGCATTGCATCAGGCTTTGGGCACCAGATTGGACTTTAGTACGGCATTTCATCCTCAGTCGGATGGTCAGTCTGAAAGAGTAATCCAGTTTTAGAAGATATGTTAAGGGATGTGTAATAGATTTCAAGGGAAGTTGGGAGGAATTCTTACCGTTGGCAAAATTTGCGTACAACAACGATTTCCAATCCAAAGATATCTGGATGGCACCATATGAAGCACTATATGGACGGAAGTGTCGCACTCCTACGTGTTGGGATGAATTAGGGAACGTCGATTTTGGGTCCGAAATAGTGGTGAATCGAAGAAAAGGTTAAGGTAATCCGGGCTCGGTTAAAAGAAGCATCTGACTGACAAAAATTGTACGCAGATCTTAAGCGGAAAGAAATAGAGTATGCAGTGGGAGACCAAGTTTTCCTAAAGGTTTCACCTTGGAAAAAAGGTGATGAGATTTGGACGCAAAGGGAAACTAAGTCCCAGGTTCATTGGACCTTATAGGATTGTGAAGCGGGTCGGATCTGTGGCATATCAGTTAGATTTGCCTTTGGAATTGAAGCAAATGCATGATGTGTTCCATGTTTCAATGTTACGCCGTTACCGGTCAGATACATCTCATGTAGTGTCAGTTGAGGAGGTGGAATTAAGATCAGACTTGTCATATGAAGAGGAGCCAATTCAAATTCTGGAGCGAGATGTAAAGGTTTTACGGAGAAAGTCGGTACCTCTTGTCAAGGTGTTATGGCGTAATCATGGATCGGAATAAGCTTCGTGGGAAGCGGAGGAAGCGATGCATGATAATACCTCACTTATTAGGCGGGTAATTTCGAGGATGAAATTATTTTAAGGGGTAGAAGCTGTAACATCGATAATTAGGGGTTATGCATTTTACTTAATTGAATGATGTTGCATGCTTAATTATTATTAAGTGTATTTTTTTTGGAAGTTAATTGAGCTTCATTAATTAAGTGAATGCTTAGTAAACTTTTAATTCCTATTAATTAGAGAGAGAGCTAAACAAGTTAGGCCTTAAGAATTAATGATAAGAAGTTTTAGCATGAATTGAGTAATTGGCAAGGTGGTTAAGATGCATGGATGTGTGCTTGAGGAGAGAGGTTCGAACCTCCTAGCTAGCATAAGGGAGGATTTTATTTTTTTGTTTTCTTCCTTATAAGTGTCGGCCAAGAATGTTCTAGAGTGGATGAGCATTCATTCATTTTTGGCTATTTGACCATGTGAAAAAGGAAGCTAGGAACTTATGGTATGGAGTCATAAGTTGATGATAAGATGAGGGGGGACAAAAGGCATGATATGGGGCAAGGTTTTGGGAGTTTGTTCATGGTCATTTGACCATGAACCTAGACGGCATGAAGGACTAAAAGGAGTGGTTTATTGTTGACAGCAAATCAAGAGTTGATGGGGAAGAAACAAGGAGGAAAAAGGGGATAATGTTGGCATTGATTGGCCGAATTTTTGCTTTGCCATTAGGGGGGAAAGTTGGCCAAAAGTCTTGCATTTTTTTTGTTTGTCCATCTTTTCTCTTTTCTCCAATAGTTTCTTTCCTAGCCGAATTTGTCATTGAGTTTAGGTAAAAAAAAATTTCTTTTAGTTTTGGCTTTCTTTTCTTTGACCAATTTTCTCCAAAAACTCCCACTTTGGCCGAAAGTACCTTAGGCACTTTGGTACACTTTTGCTTTTGATTTAGCCCTCAATTGTGTTTGAACCAAATACTATTTTCTTTCTCCCATCTTTCTTTTTGAAACCGAAACTACAAAGTTCAAAGAGCCAATTTCTTTATTTCTCTCCTTGGCCGAATGTGCAAAGACTCCTAAACACATTTCTTTTCATTTGAGAAATCACCATCATCATCTTCTTCTCCTTTTTCTCTTTTCTTCCTTCTCTTTTTCCTTCTCTTTTCATTCTCTTTCTTCTTTCTTTCAAAACCGAAACCATCATATTGAAACCACCATTTCTCTTCTCTTTTTGTTAAGGCCGAATTATCATATTCTTTTCTTCTTATTCAAAGCCGAATCTTGAAGAACTCAAAGTAAGATTTTATCAATTATTTTCATCAATTCTTTTTACTTTAGCAAAATTAGAATCATAATCTTTTATTTCTTTCCTAGGCCGAATCATTTGAAAGGATTTTTCAAAGATCTTTGTTGAAGACAACCTTTAAGTGACCATTCAAAATCATCAAGGTAAGGTTATTAAGTTAGATCATATCAATTTCTTTAGATGGATCACTAATCTACATTATTTTAGGGGCGATTTAAGATCAACAAGATAGGTAAGAAAAGAGCCGTACGGAGTAATTGGAAGAGAGGAGGTATTCCTTTACCATCGAACTACAAACGAAGAGCCGTATCGGGAGTAAGAGACTTTCCACCGGGTTGTGGACCCTCTGCTAACGAGGATCGATTATTTGAAGTAGTACGTACAACCGAACCACTTTACGTTGGTGGAATATCAGCGGGTTTTGATCCATCTAGTGGAGAAAAACCACAAATAACGGTCGTTCGAGATTCCGAGGGTAAGGATTTAGATCCATCGTCAATAAGTATAGTTTTGTTAACAATAGTTTATACTAACCAAGTGTGTTAATCAATTAGGTGTTGACGAACAAGAGGGTATTGTTCTCACTGTCACTAGGTGTGTAACCTTACATTAAAATTTCCATAGATCTATATTTTTTAAAAAAAAGTGATTATATGACAATATGTTTGTTTGTGGATACCAATCATTGGTAAACAAAATTCAGGTATGTTTACCCCAATATTCTGTTTATTTTTGCTATATGCATAAATACGAAATGAGTATGATTATATTATGTTTTGTGGGGTAAATAGCATGGAAATCTGATTTGATATGTATGTTCTTGGGCATATGGGTATTGTTAATAAAGGAGGAAGTATTCTGGTGGTTTTACCACATTTCTGGTGACTTCGGTCACATATTTGACTCCGGTGACTTGGTCACGTATCTTTGGCTCGGTGACTTGGTCACATATGTGAATCTGGTGACTTGGTCACGTATTTGAAATTGGACTTGATCGGTGACTTGGTCACATCTGTTTTGGTGGCTTTGCCACAATATTATAAGGCGATGTGCATGTTGACTGCAAAGAAGCGCCTTTGATGGTGTGAAGCGGATGGAGGGTTGATTTAGTATTCCCACGGTGTGTTGGTTGGTGCGGTGGTGTGTAGCGGATGGAAATTTAGGTGGGCCGGGCTTGCATTTCATTTCATGTACATAACTATGTAATATTGAATGATTATTATTTGATCTGCTATGAAATGGGCCTTTGGGCTAAACATGAGCTAAATGGGCCTTTGGGCTAAATATGAACTAAATGGGCCTTTGGGCTAAATATGAGTTAAACGGGCCTATGGCCATATGTGAAATTTTTGGACTTTAAAGCATATGATAAAATGGGCTTTTTGATGTATGTGTTACACATTGAGTTTATAACTCACCCATTTTTTTGGGGATAACTTTTCAGATGATTAAGTAGTGCGATGGATCGAATTGACAAGGATTTGAAGTGGCCGATTTCGTATTAAGTATTATGGAGATTTCCCAACTTAAACTTATTAATTTAAATTTTATTACTTAGACTTTATTTTGGGTTTGCTATTTTTGTAATAAGGCCACTATAAACTACTTTTAGATTTTGTGTTTGGATTTATTTTAAATTCGCCATGAACAATTATCAATTAAATAACTAAATGGTTCGATAAATAATTTAAAAAGATTTTTGTCAGTAATATATATATATATATATGTTTTAAGAAAATACAAATCTATTTTTCAACTAAGCCCAACTCGATCTTTAGGTTAATCCGTTTTACTTAAAATCATCAAGTTTTCTTGAACAAAACGATATTCCGCTAAAGTTTTACTCGAGGAACATACCAAATCCGGTTAGACTTTTTGGGCCGGGTTTGGGGTGTTTCAAGGTGTGTATAGGAGGGACAGCCGAATTTCATTTAGCCAATTTGCCTTTCCTTTGTTAACTCTTTTCTCTCCAAGTTAGCACTTGTCTCTTCTTTCTTTTCTAATTGTTCTAGCCGAATTCCCCTTCTTCTTAGTTCACCATTGTTGAATTCTCAAGGGACTCTTTCCCCTCTCTTTTATTTTGACAAAATTGACAACACAAGTAGACGCTAGTCGATATCTCATTAAGCCTCAAGAGCCGAAAGTGTTGATACACATCTAGGCCATAGTCGACTAGTCTTCAAGTCTTCATAGCCAAATCCTTGAGAGATTGCAAGCAAAGGTGCTGTCGATTTCTTCAAGTAAGGGTAAGTTCAAAATCGGTTTTCATTATTTTTCTCTTAGGCTTGTCGAAAACTAAGATGTAATCTCTACTATTGTTCTTTACCGAAACCACATAGGATCTTTCGGGATTTGTCTGCCATTGTCGACTACAAAGGGAGAAGGATATTTCGGGACTTATAGGATCTAAGGTAAGGAAGATATTCAGCCATAAGCCACTTTTACCTTGTTTACATGTTAGAAATTAATCTAACATGTGTCAAAGTGATTTCGACAGATACCAAGGGGGTAAATAGAAATTTTGGGATTTCAAATCACAAGGTAAAGTACACATATATGCAATCTGCCAAGGCTTATTTTAGCACTAGATCTATTTTCTTACATAATTTAAAAGCGAAAACTAATCTATGAAGGGATTTAATACCGGTGATTACAAGGAAGGAGTCTACAACATTTCGGATTTGAGAATTTCAAGGTAAGTCCATATGTACATTCGCCAAGGCCTTAATTGTTGATTAAGATCTATTTTTTCGTTTAAAAAGGCCGAAACTAATTTGTTAAAGTGATTTAAAGCTTGGCCAAATACAAGAAGAGTATAGTGAAGATTTTGGGATTTGGTACCAAGGTAAGTTTTATTGTACTAATCCTACTAGGATTTGGATTTATGGCCGAATGGCTCTTTACTAAGTATTAAATGATTGATTAAATGTAGAGATTTAAGATCTAAGGCATTAGATCAAGCTTTTCGGGATTTGGATTGGAAACCTTAAGCAAACAGGTGTATACCCCACACTATCTTTTAATAAGATTTATGGAAATATTTTAATATGAGCTTGTTTATAAGATTGTGAATATGGCTAAAGTACCATGCTATGGTACGATGTACCCAGGTACGTTTTCCTACTCCTATTATGAGTATGATATGGTTTGTTATGCCATGAATGTGAATATGATAAGAATGTGAATTTAGGCATGATAATGCATAATGTGTATGTTATATGGGGGCATATGGGATATTTTAAAAAGGGGAAGTGAATGTGGTGACCTAAGACCACGATATCTGAATGTGGTGACCTAATACCACGATATCTGAATATGTTGTCTCATGACACAAAGTATGTATCTAGTGGCTATGCCACGAACTTTATAAGAGGCGATGAGCACGTCATTGCAATGACGCCTTCGATGGTGTGTAGCGGATGGAGGGTGACTTAGTAGTCCCCACGGGTGCGAGGATGGTACGGGTGATGTGTAGCGGATGGCATATAGGTTTGGGTTGGGTTGCATCATTATTTCCTATCATTATATGGATATGCATGTAATATTTGAACATATGCCTAAATTGTTAAATTTTAGTGTTGGTTACACATTGAGTCTGTTTGACTCACCCCGTTGTGGGAACCTTTTTTGATCAACGATCGGTAATGGAATGGACCGGCGAGGAGCTTAAAAGTGGCCATGCACAGCAAGGAATTTATTTAATTTGGATTTCAATTTCATTAAGTACTTTGAATTTTTTTTTGGGGATTATTTGATGTAATAAGGCCATAGTAGAACTACTTTACTTTGCTTTTATTTATTAAGCTTACAAACTTTTATTTATTAAAAGATTAAGTAACTTTATTTTAAAATAAACTCTAAGTGTTTTGTCACCTAAAATAAAAGGGGTTTCCAATATAAGATAAACTTGTTTCCAACTCGAGCCCAACCTAAAAACAAACTTTCTTTCAAAACACGCAGATTTTCCAAAGTAACAAAAGAATTTTGAAACGGTTTACATCGAGGAACATACCAGAATCGGTCAAGCCTCGTGGGCCGGGTTTGGGGTGTTTCAAAACCATTTCTGAAGTGTGGCCTCCACTGAGCCATCCATGGCCCAAGTCCACGTCATTGAGTATTACCTACAAAGGTTAAGAGAAAAGGGGGTGAGTTACAAGAACTCAGTGTGAAATCCCTTACCGTTGTTCACTGGGCCAAAATCTCATTAAGCAATTATTTGGCCCTAATCCCACATAGAATAATAATAATGTAATGAATATAACAAGAATATGAAGTGCAATTCCCAAACCAAGCCTAGTATTCCATCCGCTACACACCACCCGTACCAACACACCTGTGGGGAGCTTTAGTCACCCACCCCGCCAACACACCAAACGTAGGCATTAAGCCATTTATAACAGATTATTGTGGACATGCCACCAGAATAACAGAATTTACATGACATAGCCACCAGACAGATTGTGACAGAGTCACCAAATATGTGGCAGAGCCACCAAAATTATGTAGCAAAGCTACGAAAACTTCTCTTCATCATTATCCCATCCCATGCAATTCATGTATATGCATCATACATATCAAATATGATATTTACAAATATAATAACAATAATAAAAAAAATTTAGAAATATATGACAAACAAATTGGCCCAATAACACTTTGCAAAATCGGCCCATTAGAGCAATATATCAAATCGACCCATTTTATCACATATCCGTTTGCCCATTTAGTCACATATCAAATTGGCCCATTTAGTCACATATCAATTTGACCTATTTAGCAAATATCAGTTCGGCCATATAACAAAATATCATATTGGTCCATTAATCAATATGTACAATCGACCCATAAGGCAATATGTCAATTCAGTCCTTTAAGCAATATCGTATTTCGACCCTTTAGGGGCATTTTGGTAATTTCGTAATCTTACCCACTAAGGGTATTTTGGTAATTCGGCCCATAGGGGCATTTTCATAAATTGGTAATATTACCCACTAAGGGTAATTTGGTAATTTCGCACTCCAGACTTAACTACTTATTTGGGCATAAAAATTTAAATTTTCCATCTGCGTCGTACTGACTAAATCGATTATAACTTGAGTTAGAAATCTCGAAATCTAAATTTGTAAATTTTACTTGAAACTAGACTCATACATCGTCTTACTAAAATTTTTCCAGAATTTTTGTCTTAACCATTTAGTCCAGTTTATTCCTTAAATTTACCCTTGTTTCATTGTCCAATGATTCTGACCTCTCCTTTCTTAATTTCAAATATCTCACTGTACAGTTTTCATATACTGTTCCCACTTGTTTCTATTGAAAATAGGCTTACTAAGGTATCCATACATATAAATTATATGGCATAATTCACTTTGTACAATTTTATATGATTTTTCAAATTCAGATTAGGGAACTATGAAATCATTCAGAACCAGTCTCACTAAAATTAACATATCTCAGAATAGAAAATTCATTTTCCCTCTCCATTTTTTCCTTATCAAAATAGATACAGTAAGATTTAATTTGATATCTCATGCACTTTCTAATTCCATTTCTCCTATTTTTCGTGATTTTTCAAAAACACATCACTAGTTTTAACTGAAACTATTTTATTACAAAATATAATTACCACTACGATCATACGCATGCCCGAGTGATTACGGATGTCGATTTTTGGTTTTCTTTGGTATTTTGACTGATTCATAGAATATTTCATACAAACTTTCAGAGAAGTGTGAGATTACACACCATTTCAGATATGTATACGGAAGGTACGGGATTACACACCTTATTACGGGATCCGTAACACGATACTCTTCGCGGCACCTAAAAGTACAATCGGTCAACTATTAGTCCAAACCCAATTTAAAATTTCATCCAAGTATTGCGATTGATTAACAATCTATATCACTTACGAACAATCCGAGTCTGTTATTACGAGGGATAGATCGAGCGATTTAGTCCCTAAAAATATAATCAATTAGTCACAACCACTATCTCGTTAAGCAAAATAACCGGTCAACGAAAGGATCTAAAAAGAACTATGATGAATCCCTTACCTTAAAGATATTGGTTCCAATTTCTAACGATTAAACGATAATTTTAAAAACTACAAGTTTCGGCCTTCCACAATATTTCTACGGAGAAGAAAAGTGATTTCGTATGAGAGAAGTTATGATGATGGCTTCGGTCAATGTGACCATCCCACACCAAGACATAGATTCGGCATTAAGAGAAAGAATAAAAATAAAATGTTGAAATGGATCGCTTACCGATTGATCAAAGTATGAGCAGCAATATGGTTGAGAAGAAAATATGTATGAGATGAAAGATTCGGCTATAAAGAAATAGTGGACTCAATATTCGGCTATGGTGAAAAAAATATTAGAGGGGAAGTGATTCTTGAAATATTTTGCAAAAAGAAAAGAAGAAGAAGAAATAGAAAAACGATGGATTCGATTCGATTTTCAAGAAGGATGAGTGAACAAAAGAAATGGTCTCAAAGTTTGGGGTACAATCGGCAAGAAGAAAGAAATGGAATTTGCACTCTCCAAGTTGTGTAGATTCGGCAAGGAGAAGAAAAGGAGTTCGGGGAGAAAAGAAAAATGATACCAAAACATCAAGCATCAAATTGGCTATCATCCTAGCCCCAAGCCGTCCACATTTATCCCCCCTAGGATAAGAGTTTGGCCACCCAAACTCTCCAAAACACCACCCACGAAATAAGTCTCTTGTCCCCCTTACTTACCTATTCCTTTTGATTCCTTTCCCTAACCTCAACCTTGCCTTATTCTTTTAGCCACCTTACCAAAAATAATGAAGTCCACCCTTGCCAAGGAAGGAAAGAAAAAAAAAATAAAAGTCATAATGCACACAAAGGGATTCGAACCTCTCCTCTCAAGGTAATACATGTGGCGCCATACCTCTTTATTAATCGTTCACTTATGCTAACCATTTACTCATTTATTTCCATAAACTTTAAGGTCACTTACTCTCTCTCCTTAATAGGCTTAAAGACAAATTTTTCCTATAGCCAAACTTTAACTCGAAGCTTCTTAGGACCCCGTAAATTTCCAAAATCACCTTCCTAATAAGTCCAACTTGAAATAATTCCATTCTCTTATTCTCAAAAATTTTTAAACACTCCTACGCCTAAGGCCCATTGGGCCCAATTCTTCTAGGCCCAATTTGGGATGCTACAATTCTACCCTCCTTAAAAAAATTTCGTTCTTGAAATTTCCAATCAACTACTAAATGCCTCGCTCTAAACACACCACTATGCTTTCACTACGCACTCTGATCTAAATAACACTAATGTACTTTTAACATAATCTTGAATCCTCTTTCACACAACCAAACATCTAACCACAGAAGCAAGCGGTTATCTACCGCTTATAACTAAAATTTTCAACATTCAATCATCATGCCCAACCATAACATACCTGACTTGATGGTGATGAAACAATCCTGAGCCTTATGCTCCTTAGACCCGCATCTCAAACATGCTGCTAACCTCTTCCAGCATTCTCCTGGATGACGCCTTCTGCAATAATCACAAGCTGGAAAGTTTGGATGTGCCTTGACATGCTTCACAGAACGAGACTACGACCCTAAAAAACCACGATCACTTTTCTTTTTATAGTCCGTGCACCCAACTCGAAGTGCCTCACTGATTCCTTTAACCTCCTCCAATACTTTCTTAACTATCTGAGTCAGCTCATCAACCTTAAATCGATCATGAGATCCCGTCTCAGCAACTGGCGATGCCAACGTCTCCCTTTTAGAAACATGCCTCGGTGCCGAAGATCTAGCCCTAGCACTTCGGCCTCTACTATGTCTACATCCACCGCGTCCACGTCTTCTAGCACTCATGTTTACTAAGTCGATATAATCTGATTAAGAGTTTTATGAATCTTTATGCTATCTCGATATTTATTAAACAATGTTTTATGAAACATAAGAAGCAAAGTTGTTTTCACAAAACGCATCCTATAGTCTCAATCTCTATAGTTTCAGCTGCTAAAGCTAAAAGTTCTATAGTATTTCTACTATCATACCACAATAATCATAATATGAAAACATAAACTTACTTGACTTGTTGCCGGATACCCGTGGTGCCATACTTCCTTTAGAACATACATGTATAAATTAAAGTTTCAAACAGCTTTGAAACGTTTTTGAACCCAAACCACAGCTGAGTTTTGAAACTAGGCTCTGATACCATAAAATGTAACACCCCAAACCTGACCCAAAAGTTAGGGCTGAATCGATGTGTTACATTGAAGAAAACGTATAAAGAATCTGTGATTCATACAAAAATAAGTTTTGTTAAAATCAAGAAAAACAAGTTTGATTTGAGACATTTGATAAAATACTACGACCTCGAAGATTGATTGATAAATCGATAAATTTGAAATAATACTCTTATAAAACCGTCTTTGCGATTGTTAAAAACTTGTTTGAGAATTACCGCCTCTTTGTTAAAACCCAAAACACTTAAGCAATTGTTATCTACCTGAAAACGTAATTATCTTTAAAAACATTTTTGGTTGGGAAAATATATTTAAAATAAATGATTTACGAAAATATGACGTTTGGAAATAGAGTAGCAGAAACATTTTGAAAACACTGCGGAAACGTAGATAAAATACAAGTATTTTTAGAGGTTAATTGATGATTCGAAAATCGAGGTAGTGAACTTTAACCGTGACTTTTGAAAATGTCGTCGATAAATTGAAAAAGAATTTCCGAGTTAAATCATTTGTAAAAGTTTGTTATGAAAATCATTTATTAATCTATTTTGGAAAACCTTTACTTAAGATTTTTAGAAGAATCCCCGTTTAAAAACAATTCAAGCATAATACTAAGTACGACAAAAACATAAGCAACATAAAATATTCCAGAGGCCTTATTACAACACAAAATAAACCCAAAATAGTAAGAATAATAAAGTGAGCGAAATCAGGAAGCTAAAGTTCAATAAAAACCATTTTTGAAATATGGCCTCCACCGAGTCATCCATGGCCAAAGTTCACGTCACTGAGCAATACCTACAAGGGTTAAGTGAAAAGGGGGGTGAGTTACAAGAACTCAGTGTGAAATCCCTTACCGTTGTTCATTGGGCCAAAATCTCACTAAGCAATTATTTGGCCTTAAGCCCACATACAATAATAATGTAATGAATATAACATGAATATGAAATGCAATTCCCAAACCAAGCCTAGTATTCCATCCGTTACACACCACCCGTACCAACCAACACACCTGTGGGGAGCTTTAGTCACCCACCCCGCCAACACACCAACCGTAGGAATTAAGCCATTTATAATAGATTATTTGTGGACAAGCCACTAGAATAACAGAATTTACATGGTATAGCAACCAGACAGACTATGACAGAGTCACCAAATATGTGGTAGAGCCACCAAAATTATGTAGCAAAGCTACCAAAACTTCTCTTCATCATTATCCCATCCCATGGAATTCATGTATATTGAAACACCCCAAACCCGGCCCAAAAGCCCGACCGGATTTGATATGTTCCTCGAGTAAAACTTTAGCAAAATTCTCATTTTTAAGAAAACTTGATGATTTTGAATGAAACAGATTAACTTAAAGATCGGGTTGAAATCAAATTGTAAAATAGATTTGTATCTTCTTAAAACATTAATTTTAAGAAAAATTAATAAATTAAAAGAAAAACCAAACTTAATGAAAAATTTATTTATTACCTTAAAACATATATATATATATATATATTAGTGTCAAAACATTTTAAATTATTTATCGAAAACCATTTAGTTATTTAATTAATAATTGTTCATGGCAGAAAAATAAATCCAAACATAAAATTAAAAAAAAAAAACAGTTCATAGTGGCCTTATTACATAAAAATAGCAAAACCCATAATAAAGTCTAAGAAATAAAATTTAATAAGTTTAAATTGGAAAATCTCCAAAATACTTGATATGAGCATTGGCCACCACGGAGTCCTTGCTGACCCGATCCATCGCACTACGAATCATCTGAAAAGTTATCCCACAAAAAGGGGTGAGTTATAAACTCAATGTGTAACACATACATTAAAAAGCCCATTAATCAAACATATAGCCATAGGCCCATTTAAGTCATATTTAGCCCATAAGCCCATTTTCATGGAAGATTAAATAATAATCATTTAAATCACATGGATATGTACATATAATGAAATGCAAACCCGGCCCACCTAAATATCCATCCGCTACACACCACCCGTACCAACCAAACACACCGTGGGGATTACTAAATTGACCCTCCATCCGCTACACACCATCGAAGGCAGTTGCTGCTGTCAACATGCACATCGCCCTTATAATTTTGTGGTAAGGCCACCAGACAAAATTGTGACCGAAGTCACCGGATTTCAAATATGTGACCGAAGTCACCAGATTCACATATGTGATTGAAGTCACCGGATTTCAAATATGTGACCGAAGTCACCGGAAATGTGGTAAAAACCACCAGAAGACTTCCCCTTTATCAATTTTACCCATATGCCCATGCACATACATATTATTCAATTTTCATGCTATTTACCCCAGAATCATAATATAGTCATACTTATTTCACATTTATGCATATAGCAAAATTAACGAAATATTGGGGTAAACATACCTGAATATTGTATACCAATGAATGGTATCCACAATCATTTTCAAACACATTGTCATGTAATCACATTTAAAAATAGATCTATGAGATTTTTATTGTAAGGTTACACACCTTATGACTGTGAGAACGATACCTTCTCGCTCATCAACACCTAGTTAATTATCACACTTGGTTAGAATATACTATTACTAATAAAATTATACTTATTGATGAGAGATCTAAATCCTTACCCTCGGATTCTCGAACGACCGATATTTGTGGTTTTTTTTCTCCGCTAGATGGATCAAAACCCGCTGATAACCCACCAACGAAAAGCGGTTCGGTTGTACGCACTACTTCAAATAATCGATCTTCGCTAGTAGAGGGTCCACAACCCGGTGGAAAATCTCTTATCGCTAATACAGCCCTTCGTTTGAAGTTCGATGGTAAAACAGTGCCTCCTCTCTTCCAAACACTCCGTACTGCTCTTTTCGTACATATCTTGTTAGTCTAAAATCACCCCTAAAAATAAAATTGATTAATAGTCTATCTAAAGAAATTGATATAACCGAAGGTGATATTCTTACCTTGGATGATCTCGAAAGGTTACTTCTTAAATGTTGGTTTCGAAAAGATCCTTAAAAATCCCTTCCAAGGATTCGACCTAGGAGAGAAAAATATGAGGATTTATGTTTCTAAATCGACTATAGTAAAAAAAAATAAAGAAAACAATTGACAAAAACCTTACTTGATCACTTTGAAGATTCGGCCTTGAACAAAAAGAAGAGAAGAAAAATATAGATTTGGTGATTTTGGTTTGCACAAAAAGAAAAGAGAAAAAGATAGTGATTTATGGCTAAAATGGTTTCGGTTTTCAATAAAAGAAAAGAAGAAAGGAAATCGAAATAGAAGATGATTCGGTTGACAAAAGAGATGAAACTAATGTTGATTTTGGTTTTAGTAGAAGGTAGTTTCGGTTGAGAGAAGGAAGAAAAAAATGAAAAATGAAAGAAGAGAGAAAGAGAAGATGAAGAAAAGATGATGATGAAGGTGATTCCAAAAGAAAAGAGATAGGTTTAGGGACCTATGTGCATTCGGCCAAGAGGGAGAAATTGAAGAAAAATAGTTCTTTGAACTTTGGTAGTTTTGGCAATGAGGGAAAAAGAAAAGAAGAAATGTTTTCCAAACTTTTGATGCTTTTGACTAAAGAGAACAAGAATTTGAGAGAATAGGAACTTTAGCCAAAATGGTCAAAACAAAAGCCAAAACAAAGTAAAATTTTTACCTAATGTCAATAGCAAAATTTGGCTAGGAGGAGAGTTTTTGGAGAAATGAAAAAAAAAATGCACAAAATGCTAGAGTTTTTGGCCAACTATCACCCTAATGGCTAAGCAAAATTTCGGCCAACCTATGCCAACATTATCCCCCTTTTTCCTCCTTGTTTCTTCCCCATCAACCCTTAAATTGCTATCACAATTAACCATCCCCTTTAGCCCCTAAAACCGACTAGGTTCATGGTCAAATGACCATGAAAAAGCTTCCAAAACATTGCCCTTTATTCAAGCCTTTTGTCCCCCTTTCTTACCATCCTTTCTTGATTCCATGCCATAAGTTTTAGCTTACCTTTTTCATATGGTCAATTAACCAAAATTAAAAAGATGCTCATCCATTCTAGAAGAGTCTTGGTTGACACTATAGGGAAGGAAACAAAAATAAAATCCTCCCATTTGCTAGCTAGGGGATTCGAACCTCTCCCCTCAAGTACTCATCCATGCGCCCTTACCACTTTGCTAATTACTTTTCTTATGCTTAAAACTCTTTGTCTTTATTTCTTAAAGCCTATCTTGCTTAGCTCCATCTTAATTATTAAAAAAAATTAAAAGTTTCACTAAGCATTCACCTACATAATGAAGTTCAAAAAAATAAACTTCCAAAACACACTCAATCATAATTAGGCATGCAATAACATTCAATTAAGTGAAGATGCATAACCCCTAATTATCAGGATGTTACATATATGCATCATCCATATCAAATCATGATATTTACAAATATAGTAACAATAATAAAAAAAATCAGAAATTTATGACAAACAAATTGGCCCAATAACACTTTGCAAAATCGGCCCATTAGAGCAATATATCAAATCGGCCCATTTTATCACATACCCGTTCTGCCCATTTAGTCACATATCAAATTGGCCCATTTAGTCACATATCAAATTGGCCCATTTAGCAAATATTAGATTGGCCCATATAACAAAATATCATATTGGCCCATTAATCAATATGTCCAATCGGCCCATAAGGCAATATGTCAATTCAGTCCTTTAAGCAATATCGTATTTTGGCCCTTTAGGGGCATTTTGGTAATTTGGTAATCTTACCAACTAAGGGTATTTCAGTAATTCAGCTCATAGGGGCATTTCCGTAAATTGGTAATATTACCCACTAAGGGTAATTTGGTAAATTCTCACTCTGACTTAACTACTAATTTGGGCATAAAAATTTAAACTGTCCATCTGCATCGTACTGACTAAATTGACTATAACTTGAGTTAGGAAACTCAAAATCTAAATCCGTAAATTTTAATTGAAATGAGACTCATACATCTTCTTACTACAATTTTTCCAAAATTTTTGGCTTAATCATTTAGTCCAGTTTATTTCTTAAAATTTCCCTTGTTTCACTATCCAATGATTCTAACCTCTCCTTCCTTAGTTTCAAATATCTCAGTGCACAGTTTTCATATACTGCTCGCACTTATTTCTATTGAAAATACGCTCACTAAGGAATCCATAAATATAAATTATACCCCATAATTCACTTTGTACAATTTTATATGATTTTTCCAAGTCAGATTAGAGAACCACGAAATCATTCAAAACCAGTCTCACTAAAATTAACATATCTCAGAATATAAAATTCTTTTTGCTTTTCTATTTCTTCCTTATCAAGATAGACACAGTGAGCTTTAATTTGATATCTCATCCACTTCCTAGTTCCTTTTCTCCTAATTTTCGTGATTTTTCAAAAACATGTCACTGTTTCTAACCGAAACAGTTTTATTACAAAATATAATTACCACTACGATCATACGCACGCCCGAGTGATTACGGATGCCGATTTTTGGTTTTCTTCGGTAATTCAACCGATTCATAGAATATTTTATACAAAATTTCAGAGATGTGTGAGATTACACACTATTTTAGATATGTATACAGAAGGTACGGGATTACACACCTTATTACGGGATTCGTAACACGATACTCTTCGCGGCACCTAAAAGTTCAATCGGTCAACAATTAGTCTAAACCCAATTCACAACTTCATCCAAGTATTGCGATTGATTCATAATCTATATCACTTACCAACAATCCGAGTCTCTTATTATGAGGGATAGATCGAGCAATTTAATCCCTAAAAATATAATCGATTAGTCACAACCACTATCTCGTTAAGCAAAATAACCGGTCAACGAAAAGATCCAAAAAGAACCATGATGAATCCCTTACCTTAACGATATTGGTTCCGATTTCTAACGATTCAACGATACTTCAGAAACTCCATGTTTCGGCCTTCCACAATATTTCTACGGAGAAGAAAAATGATTTCGTATGAGAGAAGGTATGATGATGGTTTCGGTCAATGTGACCATCCCACACCAAGACATAGATTCGACATTAAGAGAAAGAATAAAAATAAAATGTTGAAATGGATTGCTTACCGATTGATCAAAGTATGAGTAGCAATATGGTTGAGAAGAAAATATGTATGAGATGAAAGATTCGGCTATAAAGAAATAGTGGACTCAATATTCGGCTATGGTGAAAAAAATATTAGAGGGGAAGTGATTCTTGAAAGATTTTGAAAAAAGAAAAGAAGAAGAAGAAAGAGAAAAATGATGGATTAGTTTTGGTTTTCAAGAAGGATGAGCGAACAAAAGAAATGGTCTCAAAGTTTGGGGTACAATCGGCAAGAAGAAAGAAATGGAATTTGCACTATCCAAGTTGTGTAAATTCGGCAAGGAGAAGAAAAGGAGTTTGGAGAGAAAAGAAAAATGATACCAAAACATCAAGCACCAAATTGGCTATCATCCTAGCCCCAAGCCGTCCACATTTATCCCCCCTAGGATAAGAGTTTGGCCACCCAAACTCTCCAAAACACCACCCACGAAATAAGCCTCTTGTCCCCCTTACTTACCTATTCCTTTTGATTCCTGTCCCTAACCTCAACCTTGCCTTATTCTTTTAGCCACCTTACCAAAAATAATGAAGTTCACCCTTGCCATAAATACTCCTTGACCTACACATTAAGGAAGGAAAGAAAAATAAAAATAAAAGTCACAATGCACACAAAGGGATTCGGACCTCTTCCCTGAAGGTAATACATGTGGTGCCATAACCTCTTTACAAATAGTTCACTTATGCTAACCATTTACTCATTTATTTCCATAAGCTTTAAGGTCACTTACTCTTTCTCCTTAAAAGGCTTAAACACAAAATTTTTCCTATAGCCAAACTTGAACCCGAAGCTTCCTAGGACCCCGTAAATTTCCAAAATCACCTTCCTAATAAGTCCAACTTGAAATAATGCCATTCTCTTGTTCTAAAAAATTTTTAAACACTCCTACGCCCAAGGTCCATTGGGCCCAATTCTTCTAGGCCCAATTTCGGGATGTTACAAATATTTTGGGCCTAAGCCCCTTTTTACATAATAATGGATCAAACATATCTTATGAATGTAATGCAATCCCAAACCAACCTAATATTCCGTCCGCTACACACCACCCGTACCAACCAACACACCTGTGGGGATCAAGTCAACCCACCCCGCCAACACACCAATTACAGGCATTTTGCCCTTTATAACAAATTTAATTGTGGAAAAGCCACCGAATCACAGAATATACGTGGCATAGCCACCAGACAGATTGGGACAGAGTCACCAAAATATGTGGCAGAGCCACCAGATTACTTCCTCCGACCATCAATATCCCAATCCCATGCAGAATTATGTAAATGCAACATACATAGTAAATAATGATATTTACAAATATAACAGCAATGATTAATTCAGAGATCCATTTCACAAATTCGGCCCATTATAACATTGTGAAAATTAGCCCTTTAAGGCAAATTATCAAATCGACCCATTAAGCAATATATCAATTCGGCCCATTAAGCAATATATCAATTCGACCCATTAAGCAATATATCAATTTGGCCCATTAAGCATTCTATCAATTCGGCCCATTAAGCAATATATCAATTCGGCCCATTAAGAAATCTATCAATTCGTCCCATTAAGCAATCAATCAAATTGGCCCATTAGGGGCACTTTCGTAATTCGATAATTTTCGCAATCCATACTTAACTACTAATTTGGGCATAAAAGTTTAAACTGTCCAACTATATCGTACTAACTAAATTGACTATAACTTGAGTTAGAAATCTTGAAATCTAAATCCGTAAATTTTCCTTGATACTAGACTCATATATCTTCTTACTACAATTTTTTCGAATTTTGGCTTAACCATTTAGTGGTTTATTCCTTAAATTTCCCTTGTTTCACTGTCTAATTATTCTCACCTCTCTTATGTTAATTTCAAATATCTCACTGTACTGTTTTCATATATTGCTCCCACTTGTTTCTACTGAAAATAGGCTTACTAAGGAATATATACATATAAATTATAACCCATAATTCACTTTGTACAATTTTGTAAGATTTTTTCGAGACAGATCAGGGAACCACGAAGTCAATCAGAACCAGTATCACTAAAATTAGAATATCACAGAAAATAAAATTCATTTTCCTTCTCTGTTTCTTTCATATCAAAATAGACACAGTAAGATTTTATTCGATATGTTATTCACTTTCAAATTCCCTTTCTCCTATTTTTCATGATTTTTCAAAATCACATCACTGCTACTGACCAAAATTGTAACATCCTAAATTTTTGGGCCTATGCGTTTAATGGGTGAATATGTGGAATGAGTTAATTTAAGTGTTAGGGGTCCAAATTGGGCTCAGGCTTAGGCAGAGGCCTTGATTAAAATTATCTGTTTGGGCATTATAGGGTTTAAAAGGTAGTATCTATGTTTAAAATACCAAAGTGGGCTTGTGGCCCAATCTTAGGAGGTGACGCCACACACAAGGAGTAAGGGGCTGAAATTTAAGTTTCATGGAGCCCAATTCTTTTAATTTAAGTTAGCTAAATTTTGGGCATTAGGATTAGGTGGAGTGGATGGCAACAAGGCTAAAATTTAGGGGTTTTAATGTTTAAAATATGTGGATAATAAGCAGATAAAGGCTATTATTTAGGAATTTTATGTGAATAATAAGCAGATAAAGGCTAAGATCTAGGGATTTTTAATATGTGGATAATAAGCAGATAAAAGCTATTATTTAGGAATTTATTTTATGTGGTTAATAAGAAGATAAAGGCTAAGATCTAGGGATTCTTATGATTAAAATATGTGGATAATATGCTGATAAAGGAGGGAGGAGTTAGAGATAATTAAGTCTCTTTTAGATGAGCTACTAGATTAAGATAAAGGAGAAAAGTTAGGAATTTATCTACAAAGAGAGTGATGGCCAAGAACCCATCACCGAGAGGAGTAAAAAACCACTACTACATGGCAAAGGGTTGCGAATTTCCTATAAGCAGGGGCTAGCTCCTTGTTTCGACATTAAATCCTCTCCCTTTTGTGCCGAAATTCCTTAGTTTCTTTTCTCCAAATTTCTTTCTCCAATTTCTCTAAAAGTGAAAACTCCATTATTCTCTTCTTTCTTCTAAAAGCCAAAACTCCATTATTCTCTTCCTTCTCCTAAAAGCCGAAAACTCCATTATTCTCTTCTTTCTTCTAAAAGCTGAAAACTCTATTATTCTCTTCCTTCTCTAAAAAGCCGAAATCTCTATAGTTTAATGGTTTATGATGGGCGGCAAGTCGGGTTTTGAAGGAAGCCTAGTCGACTAGATCTAAAAGCCAAAATTCATAAGTCTCCAATTTCGAGATTTTTAAGGTAAGAAGATTTTCCTAGATTTCTATTAGATTTCATCATTATTGTAACACCCCAAACCAGGTCTATGCGTCAAGACGAGATTTGGTTTGTCACACAGATCGAACATTCTTTTAATGTTTCTAATGATTTAGGTGAAACGGTACTACAAAACCTTTTGAAAATAAAGTTTAATAAAACCAAGAGAAATGATTTAAATATGATGAATTTAAGAAACATTAGTTGAAATCTTAACATTTAGTATTTAATTATCAAAAACCTCAAAGTAGTTTATAAAGTGTTTAAAAGGATTTGAAAATAAGAATAGATAAAGAATCTCATATGTTTGAAATCCCAAAGTATTTTAAGAAACATTATAGGATTAACAAAAGCCCATATTAAATATCTAAAACAAAATTTAAATCCATCCACACATAAAATCCATAAAATATTAATAGAGGCTTTATTACATCATATCAAAATAGAAATTTTAAGAAACTACTTAATTAAAGTTCAAAGTTTATAAAACCCATGTTTGCGTATGGCCTCCACGAAGTCATCCTCGTCCCAACTCCACGTCAATTTCCATTACCTGAGATGGAAAATTTAAGGGAGTGAGTTACTCAGAACTCAGTGTATAACTCACTTACTATATCCACTAGGCCAGATTATCAAGTCATTATTTTGGGCTTGAGTTTATAAACAGATTTAGCAATGTAATAACTGTAATGTATGCAAAATGAAATTTCCCACCCAAACCTAATTTCCATCCGCTACAAACCACCCGTACCAACCATCACACCTGTGGGGATCAAGTCAACCCACCCCACCAGCACACCAATCATAAGCATAAAGCCATTATTATATTTGTGGCAGAGCCACCGAACTAGATTGTGACAAAGTCACCGAATTAGAGGCAATAAGCCATTTAAATAATTGTGGCAGAGCCACCAAACTAGAGGCAATAAGCCATTTAAATAATTGTGGCAGAGCCACCGAACTAGATTTTTGGCAACAGGCCTTTCTTCTCTTCATCATTAATCCCAACCCATGCAACATGTATGCATAATAGACTATATACATATAATAATTTAGCAAAAGGCCTAATTTACATGTGAGTCCATATTTCAAGTTTTTATTAAGGCCCATAATACAAAATAACATTTAGCCCATTTAACAATCTAGCAACTTTGGCCCATTTAACGATCTAGCATAGTTTTCGGCCCATTTAATGATCTAGCATAGTTTTCGGCCCATTTAACGATCTAGTAGAGTTTTCGGCCCATTTAACGATCTAGTAGAGTTTTCGGCCCATTTAACGATCTAGCAGAGTTTTCGGCCCATTTAACGACAAGCAGAGTTTTTGACCCATTTAATGATCTAGCATAGTTTTCGGCCCATTTACACATGAGACATAAAATTTACAATTTACCAACTAACTCATTGAGGGCATTTTCATAAATTTCACAACTTTAACCTTTTTCATGTATTTTCACAAAAATACTATTTATTACGTATTTTTCGATTTTGTCATCTTTACGATTTTCTCAATACTTACGATATAACATCTAACCTGAGATAAGTGTGAAGTTACACACCTTGATATTGTGAGTACTAGACTTTCCTGCTCTTCAGTACCTAAACGTAATATGATAATTAGAATACTATCATATTTTAAAACTACACTATTGATTAAACGATCTAAATCTTTACCCTTTGGATTTCAAACCACTTCTATTTTTGGTTTCTCCTCGATTGTTGGTTCGTTGCTCGATGAGAATCCACGAACGAACAAAGGTTCGGGAGTACGAATGACTTCAAACAATTGGTTTTCCTCGGATGAGGGTCCGTAACCCGGTGGAAAATCCCAGATTCTCGAAATAGCCCTTCGTCTATACTTAGGGGGATTAGCGGAACCACCCCTCTTTCGAAGACTATGCACTGCCCTTTTCTGCCCTATCTTGAATGTCTCTAATGACATAAGATCATTAATCCGATTAATAATTATTGAAATATGGCTAATGATTTTAAAAGATTTGAGATTGGCTTACCACGATTATCTTCGTTCCTCGAAGAAATGATCGAGTGATTACGTCCCTATAACGAAATCGATTAAATAACTACTATACCAATATAATGAATAAAGTGAGAATCCTTGAATAATTTCCTTACCTTAACTCTTAAGATCGATTCCAACGATCCATAGTACTCAAGAATACTTTGAGTTTCTGTCCTCCAAAAATCTCACTAATGTTCACGGTTGAAACGAATTGAGTGAGAAGAATACTTATGACTAAGGAAAATCGGTTGTGATCAAGCAAAGAAAATGAAAAAGATTCGGCACAAGTGCATATTAACATTTGGCCATGAGAGAAAATATTAAAGAGATTTTAATTGAGAAGAAAGTAAAAGAATGGGAAAATGGGAATGATATGATTCGGTTTCAAGAGAGAAAGATAGAAGAAAAGAGAAAGAAAAGAGAAAGAAAAGAGAAGAAAAAGAGAAGGAAAAGAATTGGGTTTTGGGAGAATTGTGTATTCGATTTTGTGAAGGAAAAAGAAAAAGAATAGCCTTCTTTTTGTGATGATAGTTTCGGCACTAGGAAGAATGGTTGGCAAAGAAAATGATCAAATGATCAAGAAGAAAGGATGGTAAAAATTGCTATAGTTTCCTCAAGGTTTTTGGTATAATCGGCTAGGGAGAGAGCAAACTTTTGGTAGAGAATTTGATAAGCAAGTCCCAAATGACCAAAAAGAAAATGTTCTCCCAACATCCAAACTTACCAACCAATCAACCAAAACCGGCCATCCCCCTTAGCCCCTATGCCGTCCACATACATGGTCAAAAGGCCATTAGGAAGTTTCCAAAACATCTCCCTATTTTTAAGCCTTATCATCCTCCTTTTTCCTTAAGTTGGTGAGACAATATCCCCCAATTCAAGCCATTCTATCCCCTATCTTTAGCTTTCCATAATTCTTAGTCTTCTTACCAAAAAAAAAAAAAAATAATCCAACTCATCCTAATCTTATCCATAGCCGACACATGCTAGGATAAAGCAAAAATAAAAACTCCCTAATTGCATGGTAGGTGATTCGAACCTCTCCCCTCAAGTCCAACTTATGGTGCCATCACCACTTTGCCAATTACTCATCTTATGCCATCTTTTAGTACTTAATTAACTTATGTTTCAAAGTCACCTAATTTCTTTACATTAAAGTACACTTTACTAATATTTATTCTAATTCCAAGTAAACCCGAGCTAACACTTAGCAACATAATGATACCCGAATATTTAGGATGTTACAATTCTACCCCCTTAAAGAAAATTTCGTCCTCGAAATTTACCTGATTAAAAGAGGTGAGGATATTGTTGCCGAATTAAATCCTCAGGCTCCCACGTAGCTTCCTCCGCTCCGTGATTACGCCATAAAACTTTGACCAACGACACGGTCTTCTTTCTTAACACTTTAACATCTCGGTCTAAAATTTCCACTAGTTCTTCCTCAAAAGACAAGTCTGATTTCAATTCCACTTCCTCTACTGGTACTATGTGAGATGGGTCCGATCTATAGCGTCTCAGCATGGAAACATGGAAAACGTTATGAATTTGACTCAACTCCGGAGGTAATTCAATCTGATAAGCCACTGGACCAACACGTTTCATCACACGATATGGCCCAATGAACCTAGGGCTCAACTTGCCCTTCTTTCCGAATCTGAAAATTTTCTTCCATGGTGAGGCCTTCAGGAAGACCTGCTCTCCCTCTGCAAACTCAATATCCTTACGCTTCAGGTCTACATACGATTTCTGTCTATCCGAAGCTTCCTTTAACCATGCTTGAATAACTTTTACTTTTTCTTCGGTTTCAGATATCAACTCAAGACCAAACATCTACCGTTCGCCCAATTTAGTCCAACAAGTAGGAGTACGGCACCTACGACCATACAATGCCTCGTAGGGTGCCATCTGAATACTAGACTGATAACTATTATTATATGCAAATTCTGCCAATGGTAGAAAGTCCTTCCAACTACCTCTGAAGTCGATCACACATCCCCTTAACATGTCTTCCAATATCTGAATTACTCTTTCCGACTGACCATCTATTTGGGGATGAAAAGCCGTACTAAAGTTTAGCTTCATTCCCAAAGCTTCATGTAGAGCTTTCCAAAATCGTGATGTAAATCTAGGATCCCTGTCCGATATAATAGACACTGGTACCCTATGCAACCTCACGATTTGAGATACATACAACTTAGCCAATTTACGTAATGAGTAATCATGCATTTAACTGGAAGAAAATGATCGTCAATCGATTAACTACTACCCATACGAATTCTTCTTAGTAGGTGTTAAATGTAACCCACTAACAAAATCCATTTTACTCGCTCCCATTTCCAAAGAGGAATCTTTCTTGGTTGTAACAAACTGACGACAATTGATGCTCGCCTTCACTTGTTGACAAGTCAAACATTTTCCTACAAACTCGTAAATCTCACGCTTCAACCACGCCACCAATATCATTCACGGATATCTCGATACATTTTATTTCCTCCGGTGCATAGCATAAGGGCTACTATCGCCTCCCATAGAATCATTTGCCTCAATTCTAAGTCTTTAGGTATACAATCCCTTCCACGAAAACACAGTACTCCATTCGTGTTTATACCAAAATCCTCTATTTCACCCCTTTCAACCTGCTGGAATAAGGGTCCCAACTTTTTATCTGATAACTGCTTTTCCTGAATTTGTTCTAACCACAGAGGCTTCACCTGAAGTTCTACTAACAGACTACCATCCTCATACAAACTCAAATGAGCAAACATTGCTCTCAAATCAGATACCGCATTACGACTTAACGCATCAGCTACCACATTAGCCTTCCCAGGATGATACTCGATTGAAAAATCATAATCCTTTAATAATTCCACCCATCTCCGTTGTCTCAAATTCAACTCTTTTTGGGTAAGAAGGTACTTAAGACTCTTGTGATCCGTATAAATGATAGACTTCTCACCGTAGAGATAGTGCCTCCAAATCTTTAAAGCAAATACCACTCTGACTAACTCCAAATCATGGGTAGGGTAATTTACTTGATGCGGTCTTAACTATCGAGAAGCATAAGCCACCACCTTTCCATTTTGCATCAGCACACAACCCAAACCCGTGTGAGATGCATAATAATAAATAGTAAATTCTTTTCAGCCTCAAATTTGAATCAAAGCAGTGCTTAGTCGAATCTTCTTCAATTTCTCGAAACTCTCTTGTTGTTTTTCAGTCCAAATATATGGAACTCCCTTCCGCAACAGTTTAGTTAGGGGTGCAGCAATCAACAAAAACCCCTTAACAAAGCGTCTATAATAACCAGCCAAACCCAAGAAACTCCAAATTTTAACTACCGACTTTGGTGGTTTCCAATCGATCTGACTTCAATCTCCGAGGATCCACCTTATTCCTCAAGCGATACCACATGACCCAAGAATGTCACTTTCTTTAGCCAAAATTCATATTTCTTGAATTTGGCATAAAGTCATTATTACGAAGTAATGCAATACTATACATAAATCGTGTCATGCTCCTCATCATTTCTTGAATAAACCAAAATGTCATCTATGAACACTACCACAAATCGGTCTAAATATGGTTGAAAGACTAGGTTCATCATGTCCATAAATACTGGTGGTGCATTGGTTAACCCAAAGCGGCATCACCAAAACTCATAATGTCCATAACGAGTTTGGAATGCCGTCTTATAAATATCTGCTTCTTTCACCTTAAGTTGGTGATAACCCAATCTCAAATCAATTTTGAGAAAAGCGAAGCTCCTTCAATTGATCAAACAGTCATCAATTCTCGGCAAAGAATACCTATTCTTGATCGTCAATTTATTCAATTGCCTGTAATTAATGTACACACGTATTGATCCATCCTTCTTCTTAACGAACAAAACTGGTGCTCCCCACGGAGATACACTTGGTCGAATAAATCCCCGATCTAACAATTCTTGAATTTGAGCTTTAAGCTCTGCCAACTCCTTCGGTGCCATTCTATAAGGAGCAATGGACTTTGGAGCCGTTCGGGCAAAAGCTCAATGCCAAATTCTACTTCCGATCTGGAGGTATACCAGGAAGTTCATCGGGAAATACATCTGGAAATTCCTTTACCGTTCTCACATCATCCACAGATAACTCTTTGGCATCCAAAGCACAAATAAAAGCTAGGAATGCTCCATATCCCTTCCGCACCAACTTCTCTGCCTTCAACGCAGATACCACATTTGCCAAGTAATTCCTTCGTTCACCTATCCTTATTACTTCCTTATCATCCGAGGTTCTTATTGACATCCGCTTTTCAGCACAATCCAAATGCGCTCGATGCTTAACCAACCAATCCATGCCCAGAATGAGATCGAACTCGTCGAAAGGCAATTCCATCAAATTCGCCAAAAATACTTCTTCTTGAATTTCTAAGGGCACGTCTCTAAACAGTTTATTTACAATTACCGATCGTCCTAAAGGACTAATTATCATCATCTCACTATCGGTAATTTGATTCTAGATTCAAGTTTTCGAGATATGGCGCGACAACATACGAGTGGGTAGAACCAATATCTACTAAAGCGATACATGCATTGTACATTAAAGATGAAGAACGTGACCACGTTATTACATCACGGTGCATTGCCATCCTCGCGGCATCTAATTGCATAGACCAATCCCACTGGCTATCTTGCATCCGTGTTACCTCTAGGACCATTGCCTTGACCGATGCACCTTGACCACGTGGGGCCGAGCCGCAACTCATCATTTAGCCTATCCTTAAAACGTACACAACGTTCATGATCTGCTGACACCCATTACCACCAAGACACGGTCCACGGCCTCTCGGTGGTCTGCTGAATACCTCTGGTGGTCTAGAAGTTCTAGAGTGTTGAAAACCCAAAGTATTTTAAGAAACATTATGATCATATCATTATCATAATAATCATTCAAGAATTAATACTTACTTGACTTAAAGTTCAAAGTTTATGGGATGCTTGTGGTGCCATACTATTTCCATTGCTAGCTCGATACCATTAGATGTAACACCCCAAACAATCATAGGTAAAGCCATTATTATCTGGCGAGCCATCGATATTACTAATGATTTCATGTATTTTCACAAAATACTATTTATTACGTATTTTTTGATTTTGTCAGGTGAAATGTGAACTTCCGAGTCGCATCCATACTTTAAAACTACACTATTGGTAAATGATCTAAATTTTTACCCTTTGGATTTTGAACCACTTCTATTTTTGGTTTCTCCTCGATTGTTGGTTCGTTGCCCGATGAGAATCCACGAACGAACAAAGGTTTGGGAGTACGAATGACTTCAAACAATTGGTTTTCCTCGGATGAGGGTCCGTAACTCGGTGGAAAATCCCAGATTCCCGAAACAACCATTCGTCTATACTTAGGGGGATTAGCGAAACCACCCCTCTTTTGAAGACTATGCACTACCCTTTTTTGCCCTATCTTGAATGTATCTAATGACATAAGATCATTAATCCGATTAATAATTATCGAAATATGGCTAATGATTTTAAAAGATTTGAGATTGGCTTACCACGATTATCTTTGTTCCTTGAAGAAATGATCGAGCGATTACGTCCCTATAACAAAATCGATTAAATAACTACTATACCAATATAATGAATAATGTGAGAATCCTTGAATAATTTCCTTACCTTAACTCTTAAGATCGATTCCAACGATCCACAGTACTTAAGAACACTTTGAGTTTTTGTCCTCCAAAAATCTCACTAATGTTCACGGTTGAAACGAATTGAGTGAGAAGAATACTTATGACTAAGGAAAATCGGTTCTGATCAAGCAAAGGAAATGAAAAAGATTCGGCACAAGAGCATATTAACATTTGGCCATGAGAGAAAATATTAAAGAGATTTTAATTGGGAAGAAAGTAAAAGAATGGGAAAATGGGAATGATATGATTCGGTTTCAAGAGAGAAAGAGAGAAGAAAAGAGAAAGAAAAGAGAAGAAAAAGAGAAGGAAAAGAATTGGGTTTTGGGAGAATTGTGTATTCGGTTTTGTGAAGGAAAAAGAAAAAGAATAGCCTTCTTTGTGTGATGATAGTTTCGACACTAGGAAGAATGGTTGGCAAAGAAAATGATCAAATGATCAAGAAGAAAGGATGGTAAAAATTGCTATAGTTTCCTCAAGGTTTTTGGTATAATCGGCTAGGGAGAGAGCAAACTTTTGGTAGAGAATTTGATAAGCAAGTCCCAAATGACCAAAAAGAAAATGTTCTCCCAACATCCAAACTTACCAACCAATCAACCAAAACCGGCCATCCCCCTAGCCTCTATGCCGTCCACATACATGGTCAAAAGGCCATTAGGAAGTTTCCAAAACATCTCCCTATTCTTAAGCCTTATCATCCTCCTTTTTCCTTAAGTTGGTGAGACAATATCCCCCCAATTCAAGCCATTCTATCCCCTATCTTTAGTTTTCCATAATCCTTAGTCTTCTTGCCAAAAAAAAAAAATAATAATCCAACTCATCCTAATCTTATCCATAGCCGACACATGCTAGGATAAAGAAAAAAATAAAAACTCCCTAATTGCATGCTAGGTGATTCGAACCTCTCCCCTCAAGTCCAACTTATGGTGCCATCACCACTTTGCCAATTATCATCTTATGCCATCTTTTAGTACTTAATTAACTTATGTTTCAAAGTCACCTAATTTCTTTACATTAAAGTACACTTTACTAATATTTATTCTAATTCCAAGTAAACCCGAGCTAACACTTAGCAACATAATGATACTCGAATATTTAGGATGTTACAATTATATACAAGATTTTAACTTTATAAGGAGGATTAACGATTAAATATTATTATAGTAGCTCTGATAAGGATTTATGATGGACTTAAATATGGATCAGGCAAAAGAAAGAATCCCTAAGTTTAAGAAACGAGAAGTATCTGCTATTCGAGATTGGCCAATTGGTTGTGGACCGGCTTCTGAACAACACCCTAGGCAGATAGCAGTTGTATCGACTAAGGATAGCATCGATATAGAAAGCCTCGTTTTATCAGTAATCAGGTGTGTGGATTCTCGACACATAAGCTTTGTTATATTATATGTATGTTATGGGCTAAAAGCTGGAAAAGGTGTGTAGATCACTATCACACTAGTTAATCTGAATTATATGTATGTTATGGGCTAAAAGTCAAAAAATGAGGTTTGTATGAGCATCGTATTACCCGTAAAGGGTAGGCAAGGGATGCAGTGCGTAATCATAGAAACTTCTATGTGTATCAAAGTATGTAAAAATATGTGATATGTTTAGATAGTTTAATGTTCGATTCTTGCATGTATGCATGGGATGGGATTGATTGATTTACGGAAGGGGAGTAGGTCGCGAGGCGATCGGTGGCTTTGCCACATGGTCACATAGTGATCAATCTTTATGACAGGTAGCACAGTTGTCGATATATTATTAAGGTTGCACAATGATCGGTGGCTTCGCCACATAGGTCACATAGTGATCGGTCTTTATGATAAAGACAAATTGTCGATATGGTATGTAGCGGATGGAGGGTTGATTGTAGAAATCCCACGGTGTGATGGTTGGTGCAGGGGTGTGTAGAGGATGGACTCATAGGTTTGGGATGGGCCATGTTGCATATTTTGTTACCCTTGTATATGAGCCAAGGCTCATAATTTGTTTGTGGGCCTTAAGCCTTTTATGTGTTCTCGGGATTTGCACACCTGAGTCTTGGTGACTCAACCTTTTATTTTCCCAACATTTTAGGTGAGCGGTAGATCGTGAGCATGGGAGCGAAGCGGACTCGAGGGCCATCAAGTTTTATTTCTACAAATTATTTTGGGATTTCTTTAAGTTTATTTTATTTTTATTTGGGATTTTTTAAGGCCCTAGTTTTTATTCAACTAAGAAGTTTTCAATGTTATGCAACTTATAAATTTTATGTCAAGGTTTATTTATACTTAATAACACTAATATAAGATTTTATTTTAAAATGTCACTTATTTACTCTAATAATGTCTAATTATCTTACGACTTCCAAAACCAACAAGGCAAAAGTTTTCAAAGTAGAAGCTGTAACATCCTGAATTAAGGGTTGTTTGAAAATTTAATTATTTGTTTACCCATGTGTGTGTGTGCTTGAAGAAATAAATACTATGATTTATTTAGCATGTTTTAAGGTCTAGAAATAAACCCGAACTAGGCCTGACTTAGGGTTAAAAATTTCTTTTTAAATGCTTAAAAGGAAGGAGCTAGGTGAGAAAGGGGTTAAGTAAAAATTCGGATGAAGCATGACATAAAGAACTGGTTGGCAAAGTAGCTTCCATGCGCCACTTAAGAGTTGGAGGAGAAGAGGGGCGCAGGTCATAGGTTCGAGCTGCTGGAGTGGCATTTTGGCATTTTAATTTTTGGAGTGATCGGCCTAGGAAGGCCTTATAATTAAATGTGGAGGTGTTATGACATGAAAGAAGGTTCGGTGGAGTGGCTTGGGGCGCCACTTAAGGGCCTTGGTATAAGGACTCGGGTTCGAGTCATGATGGATGCAAGAGTGTTTTATTTTTGGGCTTTTAGGCTTTAAAGGAAAGGGGGCCAGGTAAGAAGGCTTTAAAATTTAATGGAGAGGGTTCATGACATGAAAGTCAAATGGGAGAAATGGCACAGGCGTTAGAAGAGAGGGTGGGGTATGAGGTTCGTGTTCGAACCAAAGAAACAGCATATGGTTTTTATTTTTTTTTATGCTGGCGTGTATGGGAGAGTATTGGCTTAATTTTGGACTCTTAAAGTGATGAGGATGAGCTAATTTTTTTGCATATATTTGGCTGGAAGGGGGTAGTTGTTAGTAGTTTATTTGCTATTAAATTGTTGAAGGTGATTAGGAGATTAAATGTAAGATAAGTCTTGCATTATCTTTGATAATTAAAAGCTGAAATTATCACTAAATGGGGAAGTGATGGCCGGCTTTGGGACTCCTTGGAGGGCCATCTACATTCAGTTTTAGCACAAAGGGGGTGCCAAAATTTCATCAAGCTGTTTCTTTTCTTGTTGCTGGCCGAAATTCCCCTAGACAATTGCCACGACTCTTCAAAGAAAATTCTTAGTTTCTCTTCTTCCACTTAGCCGAACCTACCCCCTCTTTTTGCTAAAAGTTTGCACCTTCCATTTGTGTTGATAGCTGAACATCTCTCCCATAGGGGCTTAGGCCAAATTCCCCTTGTAAGGTGCTATTGACTCCAAAAGGGTGGTAAGTGCCTCTCTTAAGCAATCGGTTTCTTTTTCCTTCCTTTTTATGTGTCGAAAACTTGGGAGACAAACCTTGGTAAGTGGTCGAATGTGGTTATGATTGTGATAGTGTATGTTTTGTGTGTAGCTAACGGCAAGGTGCTTTGAGGGAGCCTTTTGTGGTCGAAATTTTGCAAGGTATGCCAATATGGTATTCGGCCATAGGCCACTTTCCATAGTTTTGTTATAACTGATTTTAACAAAGTGATCTATAGGGATTTCGACAGTTCAGAAGATAGGAGTGGTTTCCGGGGATTTCTATTTGGCTTTGGTAAGTGATTAGTAAATTCGGCCAAGGGCCATATTTGGATTAATGGTGCGATTAGTCCTTCGGGATTACTATTTGGCCGAATAGGTCTATGGTACTAATTTTGGTGATTGGCCGAATATAGGTCAAGGGATAAAGCACTAAAGATTGAAAACTACGGGATCTAGGAATTTCGGTAGAAACAGGTGTGCAAACTCTTTACACACTTTAATAGTAAATTTTGCTATATTGTTGACTTGTTAATCATTATTTTAGTGATTTATGATTTATGCTTGTGGGCTTAAGCATGGATTCCGGGTAAGTCCCTATCGTAATCTTTGATATATGATTTTGTATGCCATCACATGTTGTTAAATGCCATGCCTAAATACATGATATATGATAATTGATATGTGAGCATGATGATGGTGGGATTGATGAGAGGAGGGGATGATTTTTATGGATATGTCGCGATGGTTTTGACCACAAGATAGGTTGGCCCCATCGATTATTTGTGACCTATGGTCATCAGTGGTTTTGACCACATCGATTGATAAATTGCGACTAAGTCCCAGTGGTTTGGTACCACCAGTGGTTTTGACCACACTTGATATATTGTGACCTATGGTCATCAGTGGTTTTGACCACACGATGGGTTGGCCCCATCACTTAAATTTGTGACACTAGTCACCAGTGGTTTTGACCACCAGTGGTTTTGACCACACGGGGTAGTAAAGGAGTACGGATGGTTAGTTGGGTTGCATGTGCATGTTTATTAATGACTTGTGTATGAGTTACTTTACCGGGTGGGGGATTACACACTGAGTCTTGGTGACTCACCCCTTCCCTTACCATTTTGCAGATGAGTAGATCACGGAGATGGAGCCGGGGAGGACTCGAGGCGGCAATGCTTCTCGTTGGATTTGATTTTATTTTGCTATAGTTAAAATTATTAATTTTCTAAGTTTTTATTTTGGGTTGTAATAAGGCCGCTAATTATTGTTGGATGTTTATTTTATTGCTTTATTTTACTCATGTTATATTACAAATGGAATTTTATAAATATTAATTGAACCGGTTAAAAGCAACATTTTCAACTAAGTAACTACTACGAGTTTTCAAGGAAGTTACCATCGGGTAACAAAATTTACCAAGTCACCAATAACTCAGACGATTTTAAGATGTTACATGATCAAATGTTTTCAAAGGGTTTATCAACCCAACCATGTTTGTAAAAGCCCAACTGAGTTTCCAAACACCGTTTTTATACCTTAGCCCAATTTTACCAAATTTTTCACCATAAAATCTATGTCTTTCGAAACGCTTTTACTCCGTGACATACCAGATCCGATCAGGACTCATGGGTTGGGTTTGGGGTGTTACACAAGCCATGACATGCCAGATCCGATCGAAATGCATGGGCCGGGTTTGGAGTGTTACAAAAATTATTTCATTGCAAAAATATGATTACCACTATGAACCTACGCACGCCTGAGTGATCACAGATGCTGTTTTCAGTTTTTTTTTGGTATTTCGACCAAATAATAGAACATTTCATGCAAATTTTAGAGAAGTGTGAGATTACACACCATTTCAAACATGTATTCGAAAAGTACGAGATTACACACCTTGATTAGGATTATCTAAAGGACCACTCTTCGTTGCCCCCACAATTGCGATCGTTCCCTACTAGATTCTAAAATCTAGCCTTGATCCTTGGCTATTGCAATGAGTCCCAATCAACTTTCAAAAGCATGGCTAAGAGAAAGATAAGTAATAGCAAAGGATGGCTTGATGCGGCCTTAATAATAGGGATGAACCGAAATGAGGAACACGGTTTGGCACTAGTAGCAAGACAACAAAGAAGGATCGGTAGTTTCACTTTTCAAGAGAAGATGAGTGAAAAATAATTGGTCACAAAGGCTAGGTGTTTTCGACAAGACAAGAAAGAAAAGAGAAAATGTCCACTATTGTCTTGGAGTTGCGGCAATGGGAGGAGAAGTTGGAAGAATGAACACAAAGGATGCCAAAAGGAATTAGACCTAACAAGTACCAAAACTATCAAAATGCTCCCATCAAAATTCAGCTACCCTCTCCCTTTTCCAAACCATTATCATCTTTACCAAAAGATGACCATAGACCAAATAAAACCTTTCCAAAACATCCCCCATAAAAAATGCCAACATGTTCCCTATTCCTTCATTTTTCTTTTACTCCTTTCCATCCATTTTTCCTTACAATATTTCCTTAGCCACCTTGCCAAAATTAAAAAGTCCATCTTACCAAAAATACACCCATGGCCAACACTTAGGGAAGGAATACAAAAAAATTGTCAAAATTTGCACAATATGGGATTTGAACCTCCTCCCTCAAAGTCCTTCATGTGGCGCCATATCCCCTTTACCATAAGCTCCTTTGCGCTAGCAAGTTACTCATTTATTTACTTAAGTCTTAATGCCACTTACCTTTTCTCCTTAAAGTACTTCAACACAAAAATTTACCTATAGCCTAACTTGAACCCGGAGCTTCCTAAAAACTCTGTAACCTTCCGAACTCACTTAACTAATAAGTCCAATTTGCTACAATGCTATTCTCATATTCTTGAAAATTTTAAACATTCTTATGTCGTAGGCCCATTGGTCCCAATCCTACTTGGCCCAATTTTGGGATGTTACAGATACTCGTGACAAGGTATTGATACCAAATTACGTTACTGACTTCCTGCACTTTCAAAAACATGAAGGTATCGATATTAAAACCCGAGTATTGATACCTCTGCTCCAAACATAAAAGATACAACAATTACAAGCATATAATTCGTACCAACAAATGTCTAATCATCATGTATCATTCACTTTATCAAATGGTCACTAAAATGTCCGAAGTAACAGTCCAAAACATCATAATCATGACTGAGTAAGAACCCAATAATTCAAACTAAAAGTCCATAAGCCCTAAGCAAAATAACCATGTAAAAAACTTAAAAATCATAGCAAAAATCAGCATTGAGTCCACCACATTGCCTTTAGTTCCCAAACATAAATGAGCAAATAAACACCTATAAATAGATATTAGAATTTTGACTTGGATTAGCCCTTAGAAACCACAGTGCTCATACTGACACACAACTAATCTGCAATGGTTTAAGAAGGGAGTGGTTAAGCTTAACAAGCTCAGTGAACGCCTAGAACAACTACCATGCAAACAGTTCATCAAGCATTGATGAAACATATATGTAGCATAACTATAGTAGCCTTAACTTAGTTGACATAATTTACTTCACATGCATATTCGATACTTTATTTATAGAGTCAATACATACATATTCATGCAAATGTCACAATACACACAATTACATTAATAGATAATTTTGCACTTGAACTATGAAATTTAAAAGGGGCACTATCACCATTCATCAAATAAAGGGATCTCCAATACACCACATAGGCTCATAGAGTCAAACATGTCTCATAAGTGGAGTATTAAGCTAACACTCTCCAATCACATCAAACATGTCTCATTGAATGGAGCTTAGCTCACATTCCCTTATCTCTCAAAACATGTCCAGGGCCTTAATGCCCAAATCAAATATCACATATAGGTGAGTACTCACAATACTATAGCATGCCAACTATATCCAATGGTCTCAAGTATCAGAAGGCCAAAATTTTTGTATTTAAACACAATATTACTTACCGATTTTCAATTACTTTCACTACACATTTGTATCATTTGCACAATATTATCACTGCCACTTAGCATGAATGACATGGTTACACATATACTTTTTCACAATAGTAAAGATGATCATATAAAACATATATAGCATATCATTTCAATTCACAATTTCACAATAACGCAAGCACATATCTCACAAGATAAACATGGTTATAAGAAAGCTTACACTCACAATTTAGAGTAGGGGTTTAGGCTACCATTAAAATCCAAAATAACACATTGAATCGTGTCCACAAGCAGTTAATCTAAACACTCACAACTACGCTTTTGTCGAAATGCCTAAAGCTGAAACTAGCATTTCCTAGCTCATAGATGGTCCCAATAATCCGAACTTCAACACAACAATTCACACAAAAATACAATAAAAAATCAGCTAATAAATTACCACAAGTAATAAAAAAATTAAGCTTAAGCTATGTTCCCATATAACTGAAACTTTTAACATAGCAATCTTTACATTCGAATATCTCAGTCTATACTCAATCTTTTTGCCTAAAACCACTTCCGTTGAACTTTTAACTCACCTATTACTAATTCCCAACCTTTAGACTACACTAACATACTCAGTTAAGAGTATCGACTTTTTCAACAAGTTTATGGCTAATTTTTCAAAAATTTATTAAAACCCAAGAAATCCTTAACAAGAATTAAAAAGAAGTTTAGAAACCTCTTAATCATATGAAAACATATTGATTAACACTTTAAAATCACATTTTTACTAAAAATTTGAAATTGACCGTTAACAACTTTATTCTCATGAAACACCCCAAACCCGGCCCACAAGCCCTGACCGGATCTGGCATGCTATTTGAGTAAAACGTAGTTAGGTCTCGTATGACATTATGAAAATCTTGGTGGTTTTGAAGAAAATGGATTTGGATCATTCTCAAGTTTAAAAAAAAAAAAAAAAAAACCAAGTTGAAATCTAAGTTTTGTTTTAAAAGTCATCTTCCTACTCTTAGAATTTACAAGTTTAAGAAAAACCAAATTTTAGAGTTTATTATTGTTAACATGAAAACCGTAGGCGTTTGAGTTAAAAATAGTTGATGTTTTATGAAAAAAATTTAATTGTCTTGATCGATGTTGTTCATATCATAATAAAAATTTAAAACGCATAAATAAAACAGTTAAGTGATAATGGCCTTATTACATCAAAATATAACCCAAAATAAATAAAAATAAACTTAATTAGAAAACCGAAAAAAAATTGAGCTGTGCATGGCCACCACTAAGTTCCTGTCGACCTGGTCCATTTACTGAGTGCCATCTGCAAAAAGTCAGCCCACGAAGGGTGAGTCAACAGACTTAGTGTAACACCCCAAACCCGACCCATTCGCTACGACCGAATTTGAAATGCCACTACGAAAAACTTTTGAAAAAACTTTTGGCTTAGAGTTAAAAACATAAAAATTTATTGTCATAAGTAAAACATTGTTTGTTTAAAATTCTAAGTAAAACTCTATTACTACAAACTGTCCGAATTGAAAACTGTAATGCATATTTTTAAGGTATAAATTACCGAGAATAAAAACATTTTCAAATAATACTTTAATCGTCAATCCACTTTAAACATAATAATAAACCTCAAATCCCTTAAAAGGCCCTTATTACAATAAACCTTACTTAAAAATACTGAAAATATAAAATACGTAAATAATTAAAAACATCTTCTGCATGGGCCACCTCGTATCCACTCCAACCCGGTCCAAGCTTTATGCATCACCTGCGATGTTGGTAAAAATTGGGTGAGTCAAACAGACTCAGTGCATAGTTATTTCACATGTCTCCACATATGGGCTTGGCCCATATCCACACAGTCCACTTACATAAATATGCAATATGAAGCCCAACCCAACCTAGTGTCCATCCGTTACACCTACCTTGGCAGACCCGCTGCCCATGGTCATGGCTAAGCCACCGATCACATAAGTGACCCCCATGTGAAACACCCCAAACCCGGCCCACGAGCCTTGACCGGATCGGGTATGTTCCCCGGTGTAAACCATTTCAAATTCTTTTGTTACATAGGAAAAACTTGTGTGTTTTGAAAGAAAGATTGTTTTGGGTTGGGCTTGAGTTGAAAACAAGTTTATTTCATTATTAAAATCCTTTACTTTAGGTGACAAAACGTTTAGGCTTTGTTTTAAAATAAATTTACTTAATCTTTTAATAAATAAAAGTTTGTAAGCTTAATAAATAAAAGCAAAGTAAAGTAGTTCTACTATGGCCTTATTACATCAAATAATTCAAAAAAAAAATTCAAAGTACTTAATGAAATAAAATCCAAATTCAATAAATTCCTCGCTGTGCATGGCCACCATTACGCTCCGGTGACCCGGTCCATTATTGATCGTTACCTGAAAAATAATCCCACGAGGGGTGAGTCAAACAGACTCAATTTGTACACAAACACTATGTCCAAATAGATGCAGGCATATTATCACATCGCATACATAATCATATAGCGAGATATAAAATAATGATGCAACCCGAACCCAAACCTATATGCCATCCGCTACACATCACCCGTACCATCATCACACTTTGCACAGTGGGGACTACTAAGTCAACCCTCCATCCGCTACACACCATCGAAGGCGATCATTGCAGATGGCGTGTTCATCGCCCTTATAAAATTCGTGGTCTTAGGTCACCACATTCGAGATATCGTGGTCTTAGGTCACCACATTCGATTATCGTGGTCTTAGGTCACCACATTCGGATATCGTGGTCTTAGGTCACCACATTCACTTCCCCTTTTCAT
Source organism: Gossypium rotundifolium (assembly GCA_025506655.1). Classification (NCBI taxonomy): domain Eukaryota; kingdom Viridiplantae; phylum Streptophyta; class Magnoliopsida; order Malvales; family Malvaceae; genus Gossypium; species Gossypium rotundifolium. Next base: position 180,687,840 of record CP106727.1, on the reverse strand, counting down.
ATAACCCATATGCCCCATATCATACATATCATGCATTAACATACCAAATTCTTATTTCACATTCTTATAATGTCATATGTGTGTCGTAACAGATATTTAACATAATCCTAGTAGGAGTAGGAAACGTACCTAAGTACTTTGTACCATGACATGGTACCTTAGCCATATTCACATTCTTATACACATACTTATATCAAACATTTCCATAAATCTTATTAAAAGATAGTGTGGGGTACACACCTGATTCGCTTTAACAAGTTCACTCAAATCTCGAAAAGCTTGATCTAATGCCTTAGATCTTAAATCTCTACATTTGATCAATCACTTAATACTTAGTAAAGAGCCATTCGGCCATAAAACCAAATCTTAGTAGGATTAGTACACTTAAATCCTTACCTTGCTGTCGATTGATGTCTAATCAAATGTCGAAAACTTTGTATCCTTCTTCCTTGAAATCGGTAATCACTAGATTACTTGAATAGATTAGTTTCGGCTTTTAAATATTAATGAAACACATCTATTTACTCAACATGGCCTTGGCCGAATGCTATAGATACTTACCTTGTGGATTTTAAATCCCGAAACTCACCGAATAACTAGGGAACACGCGGCCTATGGTGTACCTTCGAGAAAAGAATTTCTCCTTCCTTGTAGTCGACACTTAGTAAATCCCGAAAGATCTTTTAGAGAAATCGACAGCTCCTATATCTTGTCAACACAAAGATTCAGCCTTGAGACTTGGAGAGGAGTCGGCTATGGTTACTTAGGTATTCGGCTAACAAAATAAAAGAAGAGTATTGGGGAAAGGGATATAGATTCGGCCAAGACCAAATGAGGAGAGGGATGAAACACAAATGGCTTTTGCACAAGGGAAAAATGGCACCAATGGGAAAAGAGGTACTAAATTTTGGCAATAACCAAGATGAAAAAGAAAGGTTTTGAAAGGGGGAAATTTAGCACACACTAGCACTATATTTATACCGAAAATTCAAGCTCCTAGAGTCCAACAATTGGCCACCACTTCCCCACTTATCAAATCCCAACTTAAACTCCTATTTATCTCTTAACAAATAAAATAATTAATCCAACACCTTATCTCTTATCTATCTATTAAACTATAATAAATAAAATGAAATCTCATTTAATCTAAATAAAACCATAATTATCTTATAATAAAATAAATAAATAAAACTACAATTATCCTACTCTTTAGAATATTAATAGGATAAAATAAGCTTAATCTTCATCCAAATAGAAGTCCCATTTGCCGTATAACCTTCCCTTTCCCTACCTTGATGCAAAAGCAAAATAAAATCCCACCTACTGCTGTCCTCGAGGCTCGAACCTGAGCCCTCACTGCTACAAGCTGCAATAACACCCCAAGTCACTCTGCCAAGGTGTTTTTATATGACATAAACTCGCCACAATTTCCTTTAAAGCCTCCTTCCCCTAGCTCCCCCCTTAACGCTAAAAGCAAAAATAAAACACGCCTACCTGCTGCCAACAAGACTCGAACTCCAGACCTGCACCAGGCTTATGGCATCATTTCCAGGCCCTTAAGTGGTGCCTTGCAGCCACTTTAGCAAGGCCTGTTTTATGCCAAACACGCCTAAGATTTTTCCCTTGAGACCTCCCTGGCCTTGCTCCCCTTTTAACGCCAAAAATAAAAGCTCCCAAGTGCAATCTCTGCAGCTCGAACCTCCTCCCTTGGCACTCCATGTGGCGACCTTCAAGCCCCAAGGTAGCATCCCTTGCCACCTTGCCAATTGGTTTCTTTGTGTCATGAATCCAACACAAATTTTCTTAAGGCTTCCTTAGCCTAGCTTCCCCTTTTTAACTTAAAAACCAATAATTTTCCAAAGCTTTCTCTTCCATCCTAGAATTCTAAAAACTCTTAAAACACCTCCAAACACCCTTAAAGCCTACTAACACCTGAGTTATGCTCCGAACGCATAACCCCTAATATAGGATGTTACAGTTCTACCCTCTTTAAAAATAATTTCGTCCTCAAAATTACTTACTATCGAATAATCGAACATCTTAACACATCGCGCTACGCTTATGCTACGCACTTTGATCTTAATAGAGCCATCATACTTCCTAGGCACAATTTTTTTTAAGTTCACGTTCTCGAGAACTCATTTCTAACGTCGCGATTTAATCTAATTAAAGAGTTTTATGCATTAGTACTTTGTTCCACTGTTTAACCGCAAATAGTTTTATGAAAAGGAGTTTAATAGTGGTTCTTTTGATCAAACAAAGTCTCAGTTCAAGTTCACTATTCGAATTCAGAGATTCACATTCACATTCACATTCATCCATCTCGAAAAGACACATTCATTCACGACATTCACTTCACTACTTTGGGCATTCCTGATCATCCCTCCAGGGGTAATTTCGTCATTTTTCCTATAAGGTATTTTGGTAATAAATTGGGGTCACTTCAAAAAGAATCTTTATAAATCAAAAGTATTTCAAAATTTACAAAAACTCGAGGTTATCTTGAAAATTTGTTTTCCAAATCAGCGGTGTTCGAAATTTCAGAAATCGGGGTTATTTCGTTAATTTTGGAAGTTATGGGCATTTTCGTAAATTCTCCAAATCAGGGTATCTTGATATTTGTAAAACAAAAGTTTTGGCATTTTTGTAAAGTAGAAACATTTTAGCAAAAGTCGAGGGTATTTATGAAAATCTTAAAAACTAAAGGTATTTTATTAATTTACAACACAGGGACATTTCAGTAATTTTTCCAAATCAAAGTACCTTGAATTTTTCGTAAAATAGAGTTTTTGGAAACTTTTGCAAAATAGAGAAATTTTACTAAAATCGAGGGTAATATGGTAATTTTAGAAACCAAAGGCATATTTGTAATTTTACAACCAGGGGTATTTTAGTAATTTTGGCAAACCAAAATTTTTTTTAGAGAAATTTTCAAAATAGATTTTGTTCCAAATCGAAGGGTTAATTTAAGGATTTTAAAAACTAAGGTTTTTATAAAAAATATGGCTAGTCTCTTTCGGGTTTTAATCATTGGTTTAGCCGATGACTAAGTCCTCTTGGTTAGGGTGAACGGTTACTATGAACCAGGTAGGATTCGAGTAAAGAGGAGGTGAGTCACTAGGACCGCTTAAATACCAAGCTCTCTGAATCCACTCCTAGACATGTGCTGTGAGTTACCACACCCTAGCTCAAATGACTTAATCATAGGTTTGTCTAATGGTCCTTAAGTCTTATGTACATGTGTTTTTGAGTAGACTAGTCCTAGCGTTCAATAGATCCTAGTTCACTAATCTACGTTGCCATAAAAGTCCATACATTTCACATATTCAAATCATTTGAAGTCAAGTACTTACGGTGGATCATGAATTTTGAGACTTAGGTGCCATGCCGAAAACACGAAAATTTTCAGAAAATTCTTTTTAGGCTAGATTTTGAAAATGTTTTGGGCCTTAAACCACAGGCCGAGTGTTTAAAACTGGGCTCTGATACCAAAATTGAAATACCCCAAACCCGCCCACGAGCCTTGACCGGATCGGGTATGTTCTCCGGTGTAAACCGTTTCAAATTCTTTTGTTACTTAGGAAAAACTTGTGTGTTTTGAAAGAAAGATTGTTTTGGGTTGGGCTTGAGTTGAAAACAAGTTTATTTCATTATTCAAATCCTTTACTTTAGGTGACAAAACATTTAGGCTTTATTTTAAAATAAATTTACTTAATCTTTTAATAAATAAAAGTTTGTAAGCTTAATAAATAAAAGCAAAGTAAAGTAGTTCTACTATGGCCTTATTACATCAAATAATTCCCCAAAAAAATAAATTCAAAGTACTTAATGAAATAAAATCCAAATTCAATAAATTTCTTGCTGTGCATGGCCACCTTTACGCTCCTGCTGACCCGGTCCATTACTGATCGTTACCTGAAAAATAATCCCACGAGGGGTGAGTCAAATAGACTCAATGTGTACACAAACACTATGTCCAAATAGATTCAGGCATATTATCACATCACATACATAATCATATAGCAGATATAAAATAATGATGCAACTCGAACCCAAACTTATATGCCATCCGCTACACATCACCGTACCATCCACGCACGTCGGGGACTACTAAGTCAACCTCCATCCGCTACACACCATCGAAGGCGATCATTGCGGTTGACATACTCATCGCCCTTATAAAATTTGTGGTCTTAGGTCACCACATTCAGATATCGTGGTCTTAGGTCACCACATTCAGTTATCGTGGTCTTAGGTCACCACATTCATATATCGTGGTCTTAGGTCACCACATTCACTTCCCCTTTTCATATAACCCATATGCCCCATATCATACATATCATGCATTAACATACCAAATTCTTATTTCATATTCTTATAATGTCATATGTGTGTCGTAATGATATTTAACATAATCCTGGTAGGAGTAGGAAACATACCTGAGTACTTTGTACCATGACATGGTACCTTAGCCATATTCACATTCTTATACACATACTTATATCAAACATTTCCATAAATCTTATTAAAAGATAGTGTGGGGTACACACCTGATTCGCTTTAACAAGTTCACTCAAACCTCAAAAGCTTGATCTAATGCCTTAGATCTTAAATCTCTACATTTGATCAATCACTTAATACTTAGTAAAGAGCCATTCAGCCATAAAACCAAATCTTAGTAGGATTAGTACACTTAAATCCTTACCTTCTCTGTCGATTGATGTCTAATCAAATGCGAAAACTTTGTATCCTTCTTCCTTAAAATCGGTAATCACTAGATTACTTGAATAGATTAGTTTCGCTTTTAAATATTAATGAAACACATCTATTTACTCAACATGGCCTTGGCCGAATGCTATAGATACTTACCTTGTGGATTTTAAATCCGAAACTCACCGAATAACTAGGAACACACTACTATGGTGTACCTTCGAGAAAAGAATTTCTCCTTCCTTGTAGTCGACACTTAGTAAACCCGAAAGATCTTTTAGAGAAATCGATGACTCCTATATCTTGTCAACACAAAGATTCAGCCTTGAGACTTGGAGAGGAGTCGGCTATGGTTACTTAGGTATTCGGCTAACGAAATAAAAGAAGAGTATTGGGGAAAGGGATATAGATTCGGCCAAGATCAAATAGAGAAGAGGGATGAAACACAAATGGCTTTTGCACAAGGGAAAAACGGCACCAATGGGAAAAGAGGTACTAAATTTTGGCAATAACCAAGATGAAAAAAGAAAGGTTTTGAAAGGGGGGAAATTTAGCACACACTAGCACTATATTTATATCGAAAATTCAAGCTCCTAGAGTCCAACAATTGGCCACCACTTCCCCACTTATCAAATCCCAACTTAAACTCCTATTTATCTCTTAACAAATAAAATAATTAATCCAACACCTTATCTCTTATCTATCTATTAAACTATAATAAATAAAATAAAACCTCATTTACTCTAAATAAAACCATAATTATCTTATAGTAAAATAAACAAATAAAACTACAATTATCCTACTCTTAGTAGAATATTAATTGGATAAAATAAGCTTAATCTTCATCCAAATGAAGTCCCATTTGCCGTATAACCTTCCCTTCCTCGCCTTGATGCAAAAGCAAAATAAAATCCCACCTCATCGCTGTCCACGAGGCTCGAACTCGAGCCCTCACATCGCAAGTCGCAATAACGCCCAAGCCACTCGCCAAGGCATTTTTTGTGACATAAACTCGCCATAATTTCCTTTAAAGCCTCCTTCCCTAGCTCCCCTTAACGCCAAAAGAAAAAATAAAACACGCCTCCTCACGCCAACAAGACTCGAACTCAGGACCGCACACCAGCTTATGGCGTCATTTCAGTTCTTAAGTGGCGCCTTGCGACCACTTTACCAAGGCTGCTTTTATGCCAAACACGCCTAAGATTTTTCCCTTAAGACCTCCCTGCCTTGCTCCCCTTTAACGCCAAAAATAAAAGCTCCCGAGTGCAATCTTTGTAGCTCGAACCTCCTCCCTTGGCACTCCATGTGACGACCTTCCAAGCCCCAAGGTAGCATCCTTGCCACTTTGCCAATTGGTTTCTTTGTGTCATGAATCCAACACAAATTTTCTTAAGGCTTTCTTAGCCTAGCTTCCCCTTTTTAACTTAAAAACCAATAATTTTCCAAAGCTTTCTCTTCCATTCTAGAATTCTAAAAACTCTTAAAACACCTCCAAACACCCTTAAAGCCTACTAACACACGAGTTATGCTCCAAATGCATAACCCCTAATCTAGGACGTTACAACATGTCAATATCCACGAGGTGACTCTAGGTCATCCTCAATCCACGGTGATGCACACAGCTATCATCCGCCAGGAGGTGGCACATAGCCAACACCCCTCCTTGATGAAGCACATAGCTACCATCAAGCGCCAATGTAGCACAAGGCTAACATTAGACCATGTACATAATGTACACCCTTTCCTTCGATAGTCACATCCCAAGCCCCATTCATACATGTGTATCATGACAGATTAACATTTAGAGTATGCTCATCACAAATATCACACATATACCATAGGCAAAATAATGTCATAGAAACTCGACTGATTATTCGATTACCCACTATGGGTATCCACCATCTTAGCCATTATTTTGGCTAACATACACATCATAACATATCTATATAACAACATACAAATAATAGGAGAATAGTGCGATAACTACGCACCTGATAATAGAGATAACTACACTTTCCGCAAATCGATACCTAAATGTTTATCACGCTTGATTAGAACACTAACACTTATAAAACTATACAAATGATAAGTAATCTAAATCCTTACCCTCGAAATCTCGAACAACAACTATATGCGATTTCTCTCCGATTGACGGTTCATAACACGATGAAGAACCACGAACAAACAATGGCTCGGGGGTACGTATGACTTCAAATAATTGATCTTCACTGATGGAGAGTCCACATCCGGTGGAAAGTCTCGGACTCGACACAGCCCTTCGTTTGAAATTTAAGGGTATAGCAGAACCACCCCTCTTCCAAACACTATTTACTGCTCTTTTTAAACCCATTTGTTTGCCCAAAATCTAACGTTCACCTAAAAAGTATATATATTGCATGATTTGGTGTTTAGATTTTAAAGGAAAATTTCTTACTTTTATTTTAGTGCTTATTGAAGTCCTAAAGAGGAGTATAACATAATTTGGATAAGGAATAAATTTAATAATTGAGAATTTATTGAAGAGAAGCAAATGGCATTAAGACTTAAGTTAAATTAAGTGTTAATGAGTGTCATAAGTTGAGTACATGGCATGGTGGTGTTGGCATGAGTTATAGCATGAGGAAGAGGTTTGAATCCCTTGTTTAGCATCTAGGTAAATTTTATTTTTAATTTTTCGCACATGTATAGCAAGTGTCGGCCAAGAGTATATATGGTAAGTGTTGACCATGTTATTTTTGGTTAGTGTATCAAAGGATTAAGGAAATAGTTAACTTATGGCATGGAATCAAAAACTTAAGGAAAGATAGGGGGGACATAAGGCAAATATCAAGGAAGGATTTTGGAAACAAAATCATGGCCAATTGACCATGTTTTGGACAGCAACTTGGTATAGGGAGAGAGCCAAATTTTAGTGTTAGTTTGGCTAAGAAATTAATTTTTCTCTTTGGTCATTCCTTGCACCTTGTGCAGAATTTTTGTTTTCTCTTCTCAACTTTTCATCTTGGCCGAATTGTGCATTTGGTAAAGCTCAAATTTTGTGATCAATTTGGTCATTTTTTTTATTTCTTTAGCCATTGCTTTGTGTCTTTTCTTTGAGTGCCGAAATCAACTATACCAAAAGGACCATCCTTTCTCTTTTCTTTTACCATGTCCGAATGTACTAGCTCCTAAAATCCATCTTTTTCTTCTCTTCTCATTGAAATCAAACAACATCATAACCATCTCTTCTTTCATATTTTAATTCCTCTCATGCAAAGTTTCTCCATCAAACACTCTCATGGCCGAATGCTAGAGTGCCCTTAGCCGAATCTTTATTTCTTTTTCTCTGATCATACATAACCGAAATCTTCATCCATCACAAACACCTTTCTCAATCCTTCTTTTCGATCGTGGATTATAGGTAAGGGGTTCTTCTTTTTTTGTTTTTAATTTATTAATAGTATTATGGCCGAATATTGATGGTGTTATGAAGGACTATTTGGATCGAAATAAACATTCGTTCTAATAATGTTTCATTCGTTATTATATAGTGCAATAACGGAAGATCGAACTCAAGTGATCGGAGAATCGTAGAAACGTTGGAATCGATTTATAGTGGTAAGGAAATCACATCCTTTTAAAGCCTCTAGTACTATTTCGATATTATTTTAGATTTAACTAATAGTCCTTTGGATCTTGAAGACTTTCAAAATAGGGAAGAAAAGGCGGTGGTTAGTCACGTTAAGAGGGCGATCAGTAAATCCCCATTTAAACGAAGAGTGATTTCGCGATCGGGATTTTCCACCGGGTTGCGGACCATCTTAAGGGAGTCAATTATTTGAAATGGTACGAACTTCGAGCCATTATCGTTGGTGGATTCTACGACTAACGAACCAATAAACGAGGAGAAGCCAAAATCAAGTGATTCAAAATCAAGAGGGTAAGATTTTGGATCTATTATCGATTAAGTATGTTTATCTGAAATAGTGTTCTAACGGATCGAAATATGTTTTAGGTGCCGAGGAGCGAGAAGGATTAGTACTTCCGGTATCGAGGTGTGTAACTTCACACTATTTCGGTTGGATGTCAATTTTGGTATTGAAGTAAAATCGTAAAATGACTAGATCGGTAAAAACGTAATAACCGATATTTTGGTGAAAATACGTGAAAACGACTAAAATCGTGAAAATTCAAAACGCATCTCGAAATATTTCTTGTTAATATGTAAATTGTATGTTTCGATAAATTGGGCCAAAATACTCTAGTTCGATAAATTGGGCCAAAATACACTAGTTCGATAAATTGGGCTAAAATACTCCAGTTCGATAAATTGGGCCAAATTACTCTAGTTCGATAAATTGGGCCAAAATATTCTAGATTGATAAATGGGCCAAAGCCCACTAAACCGCTAAATGGGCAAATTGCTAAATTATTTTATGGGCCAAATGAAATGTTTAATGATAAACCCACTATTATGAAGAATTTTTTTATGACTATATTTTGATATATACGCATAATTGCATGGGGTGGGGTATATGAAGAGAAGAATGGCTGGTTGCCAAAAATCTAGTTCGTGGCTCGCCACAATTATGGCTTATTGCCTCTAGTTCGGTGGCTTTCGACAAATAATTAAATGGCTTATTGCCTCTAGTTCGTGGCTTTGCCATAAATAATTAAATGGCTTATCGCTCTAGTTGGTGGCTTTGCCACAATTATAAAAAGGCTTAATGCCTACGATTGGTGTGTTGGCGGGGTGGGTTGACTTGATCCCCACGGTGTGATGGTTGGTACGGGGTGTTAATGATGGATATTAGGTTTGGTTTGGGAAAATCATTTTACATGCATTTTAAATTATTTTATTTTATGATATATTGTTGAATTCAGAATTGGGCTCAAGCCAAAGATAATATCTTGATGATCTGGCCCAATAATGGTGGTAAGTGAGTTGCTGCTCGAGTTCTAAGTAACTCACCCCTTAAATTTTCCATCTCGGGTAATGGAAATTGACGTGGACTTGTGCCGAGGATGACTTCGTGGAGGCCATCTTGCAAAACATGGGTTATTTAAACTCCGAACTTTTTAATAAGTATTTTACTATTTTGGGTTATTGTAATAAGGGCCTCTATAAATAATTTATGGATTTTATGTGTTTGGTTTTAAACTATACTTGGGACTTTTAAATATGGGCTATGATTATATGATGTTTTTATTAAAATAAATTTGGGTTTTCAAGTATATGAAATTCTTTTATAAATATTTTATTATTGTTAACTCTTTAATAAATTACCTAAAGGTTTTTGATAATGCAATGTTAATAATGTTTTTCAACTAATGTTTTCTAATATTTATCAAATTCAAATACTCTTCTAATTTTATTAAATCAGTAAATAATATTGTAGCTTTCAACTTATTGAAGATTTAAAATAGTTTCGATTCATGTAACAAACCAAATCTAGTCTCAATGCATAGACCGGGTTTGGGGTGTTACATTTAGTGGTATCGAGCCGTTTCAAAAACTCGGTTGTGGATTGGGTTCATAAATAAAATTTCAGTATGAAATCGTTCAATTATATTTTAAAGATCAAGATGGCACCACAAGCATCCGCAACAAGTCAAGTAAGTATTTATTGCTTAATGATTACTATGATGATCATAGGAACACTCTAGAACTTCTAGTTTTAGATGTGAAAATCATAGAGATTGAGACTATAGGATATGTTGCGAAAAACAACTTTATATCTCAAATCTCATAAAATATCGTTAATAAACATCAAACAAATTTTACGATACATAAAACTTGTAATCGATAAACGAACAAACTATCATGAGCACTAGAGGACGTGGTCGTGGACGCGTAGACGGGCTGTAGAGGCCGAGGTGCTACGATCAAGCACCAAATCATATGCGGAAGTGCCTTTGCGTCAATTGAAAGTGAGACGGATCACGCGATCACATGGAAGAAGATAATGCATTGACTCAAGCAATGCTGCGAGTCTTGGAAAGGGTCATTGGAACTAGAATTGGGCCAACAACTCGTGGGTCAATTTCATAGCGACTTAAGTCAAATAATGCGAAGTTTTAGAGGAGTCTCCGTGTAGCTCCGAATGTGGTGAACATCGCTCAAGTCGTGGAACGGATTATGGATGATATGAAATGCACGGTTGAGCAAAACCGAGAGGAGCAGATCCTTATTAAGAGATGAGGCGACGGTGGTGGCTCACTGTTCGAGAAGGCACCAAGTCGCACCGATTAATTGGGAATTCTTTAAAGCCGCCTTCCAAGGAAAATACGTTGGAACGAGTTATGTAGATGCTCAAGGAAGGAATTTCGAATCTTGTCCAAGGAAGTAAGACCGTGCAAGATATGAAGTGAGTTTTTACGTCGAGCCGCTATGCCCGGACGATTGTAGCAACAGATCACAAACATTGTGTGCGTTTCGAGGATGGACTTAATAATGAGCTGAGGGTTACGATTGCTCCACAAAGAAGTTAGAAATTTTTCCACTCTTGTGGAGAAGGCCAAAATAGCTGAGGAGGCTAAGAATTTAGAATGGCAGAACCGAGAAAGATTTCAAACAAGAGAGACACAAAGATCTGGTTCTTCAAAGAGATTCCAAGAAACCTCGGAATGATGAATCGTTCAGGTAGAACCCAAAGAGCAAATAATCAAGTCGAGATTGCATCGAGTGTGGGAAAAGACATTTTGGAGAATGTTGGAGGAAAACGGGCGCATGCTACAAATGCGGTTCAATGGATCATTAGTACAAAAATTTTCCTCGACGTATGGATACGACTCAAGAAGTTCGTAATAATGATGCACACCGCCAGGGTAATCAAGACCACCGAGAGGTCGTGGACCAGGTCGTGGTGGTAATGGGGCTGGTCGTGGTCAAGGTGCACCGGGTCGAGGCAATGGTCATAGAGGAAATGCGGATGCAAGATAGCCTGGATCGGTCTATGCGATTAGACGCCATGAGGACGGCAATGCACCGATGTGATAAGCTGCACGTTCTTCATTTTGATGTACCGTTATTGCCTTAATAGATATTGGCTCTACCCATTCATATGTAGCTAGTTCCATATCCGAAATCAATTTAGAATCAAATTACCAAGATGAGATGATAGTAATTAGTCCTTTAGATGATCGGTAATTATTAATAAAGTGTTTAAAGACGTGCCTTGAAAATTCAAGAGGAGATATGCTTAGCAAACTTGATGGAACTACCTTTCGGTGAGTTCGATCTCATTCAGGCATGGATTGGTGGTTAAACATCGAGCGCAAGTGGATTGTCTTTGAAAAGCGAATGTCGAAGAACCTCGGATGATAAGGAAGTCATAATGATTGGTGAGCGAAGGAACTATCTGGCAAATGTGGTATCTGCATTAAAGGCAGAGAAGTTGGTGCGAAAAGGATATGGAGCATTCCTAGCCTTTATCTATGCTTTGGATGCCAAAGAGTTATCTGTGAATGATGTGAGGACGGTGAAGGAATTTCCGATGTATTTCCCGAAGAACTTCCTGGTATACCTCCAGATCGGAAAGTAGAATTTGGCATTGAGCTTTTGTTCGGGACGACTCCAAAGTGTCTATTGCTCCTTATAGAATGTCACCGAAGGAGTTGGCTGAGCTTAAAGCTCAAATTCAAGAATTGTTGGATCGGGGATTTATTCGACCAAGTGTGTCTCCGTGGGGAGCACCAGTTTTGTTCGTCAAGAAGAAGGATGGATCGATGCGTATGTGCATTGACTACAGACATTTGAATAAATTGACGATCAAGAATCGGTATCGTCTGCACGAGAATTGACGAATTGCTTGATCAATTAAAAGGAGCTTCATTTTCTCCAAAATTGATTTAAGGTCGGGTTATCACCATTTCAAGGTGAAAGAAGCGGACATTTATAAGACGGCATTTTCGGACACGTTATTTTACACTATGAGTTTGTAGTGATGCCGTTTGGACTAACCAATGCACCAATTGCATTTATGGACATGATGAACCTAGTCTTTCAACCATATTTGGACCGGTTTGTGGTAGTGTTCATAGATGACATATTGGTTTATTAGAAATGAGGAAGAACATGACAAAGATTTATGATAGTATTACAACTACTTCGTGATAAACAATTGTATGCCAAATTTAGTAAATGCAAATTTTGGCTAAAGGAAGTGACTTTCCTTGGTCATGTAGTATCACCAAGGAATAAGGGTGGATCCTCGGAAAATTGAGGCTATTACGATTGGAAACCACCAACGCCATGAGTGAAATTCGGAGTTTCTTGGGTTTGGTGGATACTATAGACATTTTGTAGAGGGTTTTCGTTGATTGTTGCACCCCTAACTAAACATTGTAAAGGAGCTCCGTGATATTTGGACCTAAAAGCGAAGAGAGTTTGAGAAATTAAAGAAGATCCCGACGGAAGCTCAGCTTTGATTCAAATTGAGGTGAAAAAGAATTCACTGCTTATTGTGATGCGTCTCACACGGTCCAGGTTGTGTGTTGATGCAAAATGGAAAGGTGGTGGCCTATGCTTCTCATCAATTGAGACCACACGAAGTAAACTACCCTACGCATGACTTAGAGTTAGATGTTGTTGTCTTTGCTTTAAAAATTTGGAGGCACTATCTCTATGGTGAGAAATCTGTCATCTACACGGATCACAAGAGTCTTAAATACCTCCTTACACAAAAAGAGTTGAATTTAAGACAAAGAAGATGGGTATAATTATTAAAAGATTATGATTTCTCAATCGAATATCATCCTGGAAAGGCTAACGTGGTAGTTGACGTGTTAAGTCATAAGACAAGATTCGATTTGAGAGCATTATTTGCCCATTTGAGTCTCAGATGAGGATGGCGCTTGTTAGTAGAACTTTAGGTGAAGCCTCGTGGTGGAACAAATCAAGGAAAACAGGACATCGATGAGAAGTTGGGACCTTTATTTCGCAAGTTGAAAATGGTGAAATCGAGGATTTTGGAATAAAAACGGAGGGTGTGTTGTGTTTTCAAGGAAGAATATGTATGCCTAAGGACTCGGATCCGAGGCAAATGATTCTACGGAGGCGATAGTAGCCCTTATGCTATGCATCCCCGAGGAAATAAGATGTATCGAGATCTCCGTGAACAATATTGGTGGCGAAATTGAGCGTGAGATTTCGTAAATTGTGGGAAAATGTTTGACTTGTCGCAAGTGAAGGCGTAACATCAATTACCGTCAGGTTGTTACAACCGATAAAGATTCCTCTTTGGAAATGGGAGAGGATAACCATGGATTTTGTTAGTGGGTTACCGTTAACACCTACTAAGAAAAATTTCGTTTGGGTAATTGTTGATCGATTGACGAAGACCGCTCATTTCCTACCGATTAAGACGGATTATTCATTGCGAAGTTGGCTAAATATGACGTATCCGAAATTGTGAGGTTGCATGGGGTACCTGTATCTATTATATCGATAGGGACCCTAGGTTTACATCACGATTCGAAAGCTCGCATGAAGCCTTGGGGACAAAGTTGAATTTCAAAGACTGACTTTTCATCCTCGCCTAATGGTCATCGGAGAGTAATTCAGATATTGGAAGATATGTTAAGAGGATGTATAATCGACTTGTGGGTAGTTGGGAGGATTATCTACCTTCGCGTAATCGCAGATAACAAATGCCTATCGGCCTAGCATTCAGATGGCACCTTACGAGGCATTGTATGGTCGTAAGTGTCGCTCTCCTATTTGTTGGACCGAGTTGGGCTTAACGACAGATGTTTGGTCCCGAGATGATATCCGAGACAGAGGATAAGGTAAAAGTTATTCGAGCACGGTTGAAAGAAGCCTCGGATAGACGAAGTCGATGCGCACTGAAGCGAAAGGATATCGAGTATGATGTGGGAGATCAGGTTTTCTTGAAGGTCTCTCCTTGGAAAAAGATCTTCAGGTTTGGAAGAAAGGGCAAGCTAAGTCCTAGATACATTGGACCTTATCGTGTCAAGCGTGTTGGTCCAAATGGCTTATCGATTGAGTTACCTCCTAATTGGATCAAATTCATAATGTTTTCATGTTTCCATGTTGAGCGTTATAGATCGGATTCTTCTCACATTATACCCCAGAGAAGAATTGGAGTTGAATTCAGATTTGTCTTTTGAAGAAGAACCGGTGGAAATCTTAGGCCGAGATGTCAAAGTGCTAAGAAAGAAAAGCGTGCTGCTGGTCAAAGTTTTATGGCATAACCACGGAGTGGAAGAAGCTACGTGGGAACCTGAGGATGCATTTCGGCAACAATACCCTCACCTCTTTCAATCAGGTAAATTTCGAGGACGAAATTTTCTTTAAGGAGGGTAGAGTTGTAACACCCTAAAAATCCGAGTATATATATTGCATGATTTGGTGTTTAGATTTTAAAGGAAAATTTCTTACTTTTATTTTAGTGCTTATTGAAGTCCTAAAGAGGAGTATAACATAATTTGGATAAGGAATAAATTTAATAATTGAGAATTTATTGAAGAGAAGCAAATGTCATTAAGACTTAAGTTAAATTAAGTGTTAATGAGTGTCATAAGTTGAGTACATGGCATGGTGGTGTTGGCGCATGAGTTATAGCATGAGGGAAGAGGTTCGAATCCCTTGTTTAGCATCTAGGTAAATTTTATTTTTAATTTTTCTACACATGTATAGCAAGTGTCGGCCAAGAGTATATATGGTAAGTGTTGACCATGTTATTTTTGGTTGGTGTATCAAAGGATTAAGGAAATAGTTAACTTATGGCATGGAATCAAAAACTTAAGGAAAGATAGGGGGGACATAAGGCAAATATCAAGGAAGGATTTTGGAAACAAAATCATGGCCAATTGACCATGTTTTGGACGGCAACTTGGTATAGGGAGGGAGCCAAATTTTAGTGTTAGTTTGGCTAAGAAATTAATTTTTCTCTTTGGTCATTCCTTGCACCTTGTGCAGAATTTTGTTTCTCTTCTCAACTTTTCATCTTGGCGAATTGTGCATTTGGTAAAGCTCAAATTTTGTGATCAATTTGGTTATTTTTTAATTTCTTTAGCCATTGCTTTGTGTCTTTTCTTTGAGTGCGAAATCAACTATACCAAAAGGACCATCCTTTCTCTTTTCTTTTACCATGGCCGAATGTACTAGCTCCTAAAATCCATCATTTTCTTCTCTTCTCATTGAAATCAAACAACATCATCACCATCTCTTCTTTCATATTTTAATTCCTCTCATTCAAAGTTTCTCCATCAAACACTCTCATGGTCAATGCTAGAGTGCCCTTAGCGAATCTTTATTTCTTTTCTTTGATCATACATAACCGAAATCTTCATCCATCACAAACACCTTTCTCAATCCTTCTTTTCGATCGTGGATTATAGGTAAGGGTTCTTCTTTTTCGCTTTCAATTTATTAATAGTATTATGGCCGAATATTGATGGTGTTATGAAGGACTATTTGGATCGAAATAAACATTCGCTCTAATAACGTTTCATTCGTTATTATATAGTGCAATAACGAAGATCGGAACTCAAGTGATCGGAAGAATCGTAGAAACGTTGGAATCGATTTATTGTGGTAAGGAAATCACATCCTTTTTAAAGCCTCTAGTACTATTTCGATATTATTTTAGATTTAACTAATAGTCCTTTGGATCTTTAAGACTTTCAAAATAGGGAAGAAAAGGCGGTGGTTAGTCACGTTAAGAGGGCGATCAGAATCCCCATTTAAACGAAGAGCGGTTTGGCGGTCAAGGATTTTCCACAGGGTTGCGGACCATCTTCAAGGAGTCAATTATTTGAAGTGGTACGAACTTCGAGCCATTATCGTTGGTGGATTCTCGGCGACTAACGAACCAATAAACGAGGAGAAGCGAAAATCGAAGTGATTCAAAATCAAGAGGGTAAGATTTTGGATATATTATCGATTAAGTATGTTTATCTGAAATAGTGTTCTAACGGATCGAAATATGTTTTAGGTGCCGAGGAGCGAGAAGGATTAGTACTCTCGGTATCGAGGTGTGTAACTTCACACTATTTCTGCTGGATGTCAATTTCGATATTGAAGTAAAATCGTAAAATGACTAGATCGGTAAAAAACGTAACAACCGATATTTTGGTGAAAATACGTGAAAACGACTAAAATCGTGAAAATTTCGAAAACGCCCTCGAAATATTACTTGTTAATATGTAAATTGTATGTTTCGATAAATTGGGCCAAAATATTCTAGTTCGATAAATTGGGCCAAAATACTCTAGTTCGATAAATTGGGCCAAATTACTCTAGTTCGATAAATTGGGCCAAAGTACTCTAGATTGATAAATGGGCCAAAGCCCACTAAACTGCTAAATGGGCAAATTGCTAAATTATTTTTATGGGTCAAATGAAATGTTTAATGATAAACCCACCATTATGAAGAATTTTTTTTTATGACTATATTTTGATATATACGCATAATTGTATGGGGTGGGGTATATGAAGAGAAGAATGGCGGTTGCAAAAATCTAGTTCGGTGGTGGCTCGCCACAATTATGGCTTATTGCCTCTAGTTCGGTGGCTTTGCCACAAATAATTAAATGGCTTATTGCCTCTAGTTCGGTGGCTTTGCCACAAATAATTAAATGGCTTATTGCCTCTAGTTCTATGGCTTTGCCACAATTATAAAAAGGCTTAATGCCTACTATTGGTGTGTTGGCGGGGTGGGTTGACTTGATCCGCATGTGTGTGATGGTTGGTACAGGGGTGTTAGCGGATGGATATTAGGTTTGGTTTGGGAAATTCATTTTACATGCATTTTAAATTATTTTATTTTATGATATATTGTTGAATTCAGAATTGGGCTCAAGCCCAAGATAATATCATGATGATCTAGCCCAATAATGGTGGTAAGTGAGTTGCACACTGAGTTCTAAGTAACTCACCCCCTTAAATTTTCCATCTCAGGTAATGGAAATTGACGTGGACTTGTGCCGAGGATGACTTCGTGGAGGCCATATTGCAAAACATGGGTTATTTAAACTCTGAACTTTTTAATAAGTATTTTTACTATTTTGGGTTATTGTAATAAGGGCCTCTATAAATAATTTATGGATTTTATGTGTGTTTGGTTTTAAACTATACTTGGGACTTTTAAATATGGGCTATGATTATATGATGTTTTTATTAAAATAAATTTGGGTTTTCAAGTATATGAAATTCTTTTATAAATATTTTATTATTGTTAACTCTTTAATAAATTACCTAAAGGTTTTTGATAATGCAATGTTAATAATGTTTTTCAACTAATGTTTTCTAATATTTATCAAATTCAAATACTCTTCTAATTTTATTAAATCCTGTAAATAATATTGTAGCTTTCAACTTATTGAAAATTTAAAAATAGCTCGATTCATGTAACAAACCAAATCTAGTCTCAATGCATAGACCGGGTTTGGGGTGTTACACACGGAAGAAAATAAAATAAGAAATCGGCTAGATGGTGATGTATTTCGACTTTAACAACAAAACAAGAAAAAGAAAAGAGATATAGAAGGTTTATGGTGTTGCCGCAATGGTGAAAATGGAAGAGAGAAGTTTCGGTCTTAGCAAGGTAAAAGAAAAGAAAAAGAATAGGGATGAAACACAAAAAATAGAATCGTCAAAGATAAGGAGAAAGAGAGAAGAAATGAAAAGTAACAAATGACTCTTATGGTCAATGAGTGATTCGGCCAAAGTGTACAAATGAAAAATAAATGGTAAATTTTGATGTGCTTCAACTTATGAAAGAAAAGGGTGAGGTTTAAGAGAGAATGGAGCAAATTTTGTCAAAAGAAAATGGCCAAAATGACACCTTGATGGCATTAGGATTTCGGCACCACACTAGAGAAGGAAAAAGAAAACCCGAAAATAAACACCTAAACCCCTTAAGAGAATTTTGGCTACTCCCCTCTACCCACAAAACAGAAATGGTCATCCAATAAATCCCCCCTTAGCCATCCAACTCACATATTCATCACAAATCCCACAATTTCCTCTTTTTTTCCTCCTAATCTTCCTCATAATCTTCCTCCTAATTGCTTCCAAAAAAATTCGGCCAATTTCCTCCTGGTCCATGAAACCATCCATGTTCATGGAAAAAATGCCATTAAAAAGTTTCCAAACCTCATCCCTTAATCCATGCCTTTTGTCCCCTTATCATACCATATTTTCTTGATTCCATACCTTAACTAATATCTTGCCTTATTCCTTTAGTCTACTATCCATAAATGATAAAGTCCAACCTTATCTTAATTAGAGTTGACCGACACATGCCATACACATGCAAAAATTGAAAGTCACCTTATTGCCATTCATGGGATTCGAACCTCTTCCCTCATGCAATTACTCATGTGCCAACACCACTTCACTGCTAGCTCATTTATGCTAACATTAAACACTTAAATTAACTTAAGCATCATAATCACTTGATCCACTTCATTAAATTCTCCATACTAAAAATTATTCTAAACCAATTAATTCCAAGCGTTCTCAAGACTATATTAGGCATGCAATAAAATCATATCCGAGCTAACACAATCAACAAGATGATACTCAAATTTTTCCTAAAGCCCAAGGCCCAATCGGCCCAATCCTACTAGGCCCAATTTTGGGATATTACAATTCTACCCTCCTAAAAAAAAATTTCGTCCTCGAAATTTCCAATCAACAACTAACACACTAATCAAATCACACCACTATGCTTTCATCAAGACACTCGCCTTAAAAACTACAATGTACTTTTTAACATAATCTTGAATTTTTTTTTTCAAACAACCAAACATCTAACCACAACGGCAAACCGTTATCTACCACTTATACCAAAATTTTTTTCTTACAGTCCACGACCCAACTCGAAGTGCTTCACCGATTCCTTTAACCTCCTCCAATACTTCCTTAACTATCTGAGTCAGCTCATCAATCCCAACTCAATCATGAGACCCCGTCTTAGCCACTAGCGATGCTAACGCCTCCTTTTCGAAAATATGCCTCGGTGCCAAAGATCTAGCCCTAGCACCTCGGCCTTTACTACATCCACGATGACCACGTGCCCTAGAACTCATCTCTACGATAGCGATCTAATCTGCCTTAATAAGTTTTATGCATTAGTCTTTGTTCACTGACACTGCCAAGAAATTTTATGAAAAGAGGTTTAATAGTGGTTCTTTCGATCAATCAAAGTTTCAGCTCAAGTTCACTATTCTAATTCAGAGAATCACATTCACATTCATCCATAACATTCACTTCACTACTTTGGGCATTTTCGTCCATTCCCAACCCATGGGTAATTTCGTCATTTGTCCTACAAGGGTATTTTAGTAAGAAATCGAGGTCTTTTGAAAATCTTTCCAAATCAAAGGCATTCCAAAATATACAAAACTCGAGGTTATTTTGAAAATTTTCCAAATTAACAGATCGTGTAAATTTCTAAAATCGGGGTTATTTTGGTAATTTTGTAAGTCAGGGGTAATTTAGTAATTTTCAAATTTGGGTATCTTGCTATTTTGCAAAATATGTATTTTTGGTATTTTGTAAGGTAAAAAAATCTTAGTAATAGTCGAGGGTAGTATGGAAATTTTATAAACCAAGGGTATTGGAGTAATTTACAAACCAGGGGTAATTGGGTAATTTTGCAAATCAAGAATTTTTCGGATTTTTTTTTTCAAAGTCTAAAATGGTTTTTAGAAATCAAAGGGGTAATTTGGTGATTTTAAAACTAAGGTTTTTCTAAAACAGTGTAGCTAGTCCCTTTCGGGTTTTAATTATCGTGTTTAGCTTTGTGAATAGGTCCTCTTGGTTAGGGTGAACCGTCTCACGCACTGTAGGATTCGAGTAAAGAGGAGGTGAGTCACTAGGATTGCTTAAATACCAAGCTCATGAATCCACTCCTGAGACATGCGTATAATGGTTGCCACACCTTAACTCATCGACTTACTTCACTGTGTTTGTTTGATTGTCCTTAAGTCTTATGCATTCTATGTTGGAGTAGACTAGTCCTAGGGTTCAATAGATCCTAGTTCACTAATCTACGAGCCCAAATATGCCCATAACATTCACATATACAAATCACTTCAATAGTCGGGTACTTACCGTGGACATCGCCCGAGATACAAAGCCATGCCGAATAAACTGAAAAAATTCGTGAGAATCCATATTTTTGAAAAGCCCATTAAAAAAATGTTTTTGGGCCCAAAACCCTCAAAGCCGAGTTTTGAACGGGGCTCTGATACCAAACTGTAACACCCCAAACCCGGCCCATTTGCTACGACTGAATTTGAAATGCCACTGTGGAAAACGTTTGAAAAAAACTTTTGACTTAGAGTTAAAAACATAAAAATTTATTGTCATAAGCAAAACATTGTTTGTTTAAAATTCTAAGTAAAACTTTATTATTACAAACTGTCCGAATTGAAAACTATAATGCATATTTTTAAGGTATAAATTGCCGAGAATAAAAACATTTTCAAATAATACTTTAATCGTCAATCCACTTTAAACATAATAATAAGCCTCAAACCCCTTAAAAGGCCCTTATTACAATAAACCTTACTTAAAAATACTGAAAATATAAAATACGTAAATAATTAAAAACATCTTCTGCATGGCCACCTCGTATCCACTCCGACCCGATCTAAGCTTTATGCATCACCTGCGATGTTGGTAAATGTTGGGTGAGTCAAACAGACTCAGTGCATAGTTATTTCACATGTTTCCACATATGGGCTTGGCCCATATCCACACAGTCCACTTACATAAATATGCAACATGAAGCCCAACCCAACCTAGTGTCCATCCGTTACACCTACCTTGGCAGACCCGCTGCCCAAGGCCGTGGCTAAGCCACCGATCACATAAGTGACCCCACATTTCAATATCCATGAGGTGACTCGAGGTCATCCTCAATCCACAGTGATGCACACAGCTATCATCCACTAGTAGGTGGCACATAGCCAACACCCCTCCTTGTTGAAGCACATAGCTACCATCAAGGGCCAATGTAGCACAAGGCTAACATCAGACCACGTACATAATGTACACCCTTTCCTTCGATAGTCACATCCCAAGCCCCATGCATACATGTGTATCATGACAGATTAACATTTACAGTATGCTCATCCCAAATATCACACATATACCACAGGCAAAATAATGTCATAGAGCACTGACCTGATTATTCGATTACCCACTACGGGTATCCACCATCTTAGCCATTATTTTCGGCTAACATACACATCATAACATATGTATATAACAACATACAAATAACAGGAGAATAGTGCGATAACTACGCACCTGATAACAGAGATAACTACACTTTCCCGCTCGTCGATACCTAAATATTTATCACGCTTGATTAGAACACTAACGCTTATAAAACTATACAAATGATAAGTAATCTAAATCCTTACCCTCGGAATCTCGAACAACAACTATATGCGATTTCTCTCCGATTGACGGTTCATAACCCGATGAAGAACCACGAACAAACAATGGCTCAAGGGTACGTACGACTTCAAATAATTGATCTTCACTAATAGAGGGTCCACATCCCGGTAAAAAGCCTCGGACTCCCAACACAGCCCTTCATTTGAAATTTGAGGGTATAGCAGAACCACCCCTCTTCGAAACACTATTTACTGCTCTTTTCAAACCCATTTGTTTGCCCAAAATCTAACGTTCACAGAGGAAAATAAAATAAGAAATCGGCTAGATGGTGATGTGTTTCGGCTTTAACAACAAAACAAGAAAAAGAAAAGAGATATAGAAGGTTTATGGTGTTGCCACAATGGTGAAAATGGAAGAGAGAAGTTTCGATCTTAGCAAGGTAAAAGAAAAGAAAAAGAATAGCGATGAAACACAAAAAATAGTATCGGCAAAGATGAAGAGAAAGAGAGAAGAAATGATAAGTAACAAATGACTCTTATGGCCAATGAGTGATTCGGCCAAAGTGTACAAATGAAAAATAAATGGTAAATTTTGATGTGCTTCAACTTATGAAAGAAAAGGGTGAGGTTTAAGAGAGAATGGAGCAAATTTTGTCAAAAGAAAATGGCCAAAATGACACTTTGATGGCATTAGGATTTCGGCACCACACTAGAGAAGGAAAAATGAAACCCGAAAATAAACACCTAAACCCCATGAGAGAATTTCGGCTACTCCCCTCTACCCACAAAGCCGAAATGGTCATCCAAGAAATCCCCCCTTAGCCATCCAACTCACATATTCATCACAAATCCCACAATTTCCTCTTTATTTCCTCCTAATCTTCCTCCTAATTCCTTCCAAAAAAATTCGGCCAATTTCCCCCTAGTCCATGAAACCGTCCATGTTCATGGACAAAATGCCATTAAAAAGTTTCCAAACCTCATCCCTTAATCCATGCCTTTTTTCCCCTTATCATACCATATTTTCTTGATTCCATACCTTAACTAATAACTTGCATTATTCCTTTAGTCTACTATCCATAAGTGATAAAGTCCAACATTATCTTAATTAGAGTTGACCGACACATGCCATACACATGCAAAAATTAAAAGTCACCTTATTGCCATTCATGGGATTCGAACCTCTTCCCTCATGCAATTACTCATGCGCCAACACCACTTTACTACTAGCTTAGTTATGCTAACATTAAACACTTAAATTAACTTAAGCATCATAATCACTTGATCCACTTCACTAAATTCTCCATACTAAAAATTATTCTAAACCAATTAATTCCAAGCCTTCTCAAGACTATATTAGGCATACAATAAAATCATATCCGAGCTAACACAATCAACAAGATGATACTCAAATTTTTCCTAAAGCCCAAGGCCTAATCGGCCCAATCCTACTAGGCCCAATTTTAGGATATTACACTTAGTGTGTAACAACCATCACAGACTCCCAAACAGTCATAACATATCATATCACATGCGAGCCAATATAAACAATGATGCATGAAACACCCCAAACCCAACCCACGAGTCTCGACCGGATCTGGTATGTTCCTCGAGTAAAAATAGTTCAAATTCATTGGTTTGTTTGAAAGTCTTTAAGTGATTTCGGAAAAACTCAATTTGGGTTGGGCTCAAGATGGAAACCAATTTATTTTGGAAATATAAGTTTTTATAAAGTGCCATTGTTAAGTTCAAAACGTTTAAATTAAAAGATATGTCGAATTATAGGTTTTATCTTTAATTAAATTCATGTGAATTTAAGAGTCAAAACATTTAGGGTTTATTTTCAAATAAAACATTTGATCTTTAATTTGATAAATTTAGTAACGTATTGAAATAATTAAAATGCATGCTTAAGCAGGTTTATCACTATGGCCTTATTACATCAAAACAAACCCACATAAATTAAAGTACTTAAATGAAAATAAATGTCAAAATCATAAAATTCCTTCTTGAGCATGGCCACCATTAAGCTCCTGCCGACCGGGTCCATTACTGATCGTCTCCTGAAAAATGTTCCCACAACAGGGTGAGTCAACAGACTCAATGTGTAACCACAACACTAAGCCTTAACAAATTTAGACATATCAAATCATACATGTATGTATAGCATTTAAATAATATGATGCAAACCCGATCCCAAACCTAGATGCCATCCGCTACACATCACCCGTACCAACCTGCACACCATGGGGACTACTAAGTCAACCCTCCGTCTGCTACACACCATCGAAGGCAGTCGTTGCAGTTGACGTGCTCATTGCCCTTATAAATTCGTGGCATAGCCACCAGATAATATTTTGTGTCTTGAGACACCACATTCAGATAATGTGACCGAAGTCACCACATTCAGATAATGTGACAATAGTCACCACATTCACTTCCCCTTTCATATTCACCCAAATGCCCATGTCATACAAAATCATGCACTATTATGCCATATTCTCTATTCACATTCTTATAAGTTCACATATGTGTTTTAACAGATCTTATCATAATCCCAGTAGGAATAGGAAAACGTACCTGAGTACTTTGTACCATGGTATGGTACCTTAGCCATACTTTTCACATTCTTAATGACACATATATTTATATTTATTAAACATTGCCATAAATCTTATTAAGAAATAGTGTGGAATTTACACTTTGATTCGCTTAATGCTTTCAATCCAAATCCCAAAAATCGATCTAAAGCCTTAGATCCTTAGTCTCTACATTCGGCCATCACTTAGAAATTTAATGAAGACCATTCGGCCATAAAACCAAATCCCAATGGGATTATCGTAACCCAAAACTTACCTTGATGCTGATTTCTCTATTAATCAAATCCCGAATTCACACACTAAGTTCCCCTTGCAATCGGCCTTACACAAAATGAACATGGATCCCGAGACTCTTCCTTATCCTTGTCGATTTGGCCCTAAATACACATAGCCAAAATCGGTCACACTTAATACCAATAATATGGTCTTAGGCCGAATACTAACAACCACATACTTAACTTACCAAATCCTGAAAAGTCACTCCTTGCCTTTGAACTGTCGAGATCCCTATATGAACTAACTGTTAGAAACGGCTAACTTTAATAACCAATAAGACTTATGGTCGCATTGCACATATCACCTTACCTTGATCAATTGTATTCCAAAACGACCCTTAATGCTTCCTTCCTTAGGCTACACACAAAAGAACACAATATCATGGCTCCATATACATTCGGCCATGCCTAAAACCAAGGCCTGGACACTTGAATTCGGTACATTAAAATAAAAGACCAAAATCGATTTCTAAAGAAGTACTTACCACTCTACGTTGCTTGAAGAGAAACCAAAAGTAAGTAGTTGATAGCCCCCTTTTCTTAAAGATTCGGCTTTGAGCACAACAATGATGGTTTCAGCACTTAATGCTGAGGAGAAAACGCGACAATGGAGAGGGTGAAGGAGTTTCAGTTTTTAGATGAACACTTAGAGAGTTTTGGTTCAACAAAAGATGAGAAGGAAAGAGCTTGAGGGTTTCGACAATGGTGGAATGTAAATTCAGCTAGCACAGGGAGTATTTCGGCTTAACAAAATAAAATAGAAGATGAACACTTGCTTCATAATTTCAGCTAGCCTCTGCTTGTTTTTCCTCTTATCCCCTTATTTTAAAATAATTGATTAAATCATAATTATCACCTCCCTTAGCCAAAATCTAAAAAGAGTTTAAAACTAACTAAAGCTCATCCAAATGAAGTCCCTATACCGTCCACCTCTCTCCCCTTTTTGCCGAAAAAAATAAAAAAATAAAAACCTCCAAGTGCTTCCCACGCTACTCGAACCCTGGCCCATTCCCCTTGATAATGGCGTCACTTGCTAAGGCCCTAAGTGGCGCCTTGTAGCCACTTTACCAAGCCCAACTTCATGTCTTATTTCCCTTACATTTTCTCTTAAGGCCATATCAACTTAGCTTCCTCTTAAAACTTAAAACTTAACGTTTTCTAAAGTATTTTCCTTTTATTCTTAAGTTCACAAACATTCATAAATACACATTCAAACTCACAATGACATGCTATTTCACACATTTTAACAATAACGCATAAGCCATAATTCGGGATATTATAGTTCTACACCCTTAAAATAATTTCATCCTCAAAATTACTTGGCTAGAATAGGTGGGGGTATTGTTGTCGTATTGCTTCTTTTGGCTCCCACGAGGCTTCCTCTGATCCATGATTTCGCCATAACACTTTGACTAAAGGTACTGACTTCCTCCGTAACACTTTCACATCTCGTTCCAAGATTTGAATCGGCTCCTCCTCGTATGATGGTTTGGCCTTAACTCCACCTCTTCAATCGGAACTACATGGATGGATCCGATTGATAACGACGTAGCATGGAAACATGGAATATGTCGTGCATCTGCTTCAACTCCGGTGGCAACTCCAACTGATATGCCACTAGTCCAATTCGCTTCAAAACCTTATAAGGTCCTATAAACCTTGGACTTAACTTCCCTTTCCGACCAAATCTCATTACCTTTTTCCAAGGTGAAACTTTAAGAAACACTCGGTCTCCCACAACAAATTCTATTTCATTCCTTTTGAGATCTGCATACGACTTCTGTCTATTAGATGCTTCCTTTAACCGTGCCCGAATCACACTAACCTTTTCTTCAGATTCTGCCACAATCTCTGGACCCAAAACTCGACGTTCTCTCAATTCCGTCCAACACATAGGAATGCGACATTTTCGGCCATACAGTGCTTCGTACGGTGCCATCCGAATACTTGCCTGATAGTTATTATTGTAGGCAAACTCCGCTAAAGGAAAATATTCCTCCCAACTTCCTCCAAATCCATCACTGACCCTCAACATATCCTCTAAGACTTGGATCACCCGTTCAGAGTGGCCGTCATTTGTGGATGAAAAGCCGTAGTGAAATCCAATCTGGTGCCTAAAGCCTGATGTAGTGCCTTCCAAAATCGAGACGTGAACCTCGGATCCCTATCCGAGATAATTGACATCGGCACTCCATGCAACCTCACAATTTTCGCTACATACAACCTTGCCAACTTCTGTAGGGAGTAGTCAACCCGTACTGGAATGTAGTGCGCGGATTTTGTCGACCGATCCACTATTACCCATTCCGAGTCCTTTTTAGTAGGCGTAAGGGGAAGCCTACTAACAAAGTCCATGGTAATTCGCTCCCACTTCCACTGCGGAATCATTATTGGTTGAAGTAATCCGACGGAACTTGGTGTTCAAATTTTAACTTGTCGACACGCCAAACACTTGCCAACAAATTCAAGAACTTCCTTCTTCGACCGTGCCACCAAAATCTGTTCCCTTAGGTCTCTCAGACAACTTAGTGCCTCCGGGATGCATAGCACAAGGGCTACTATGCGATTCCTGAAGAATCCTCTGTCTAAGTTCTTCATTCTTCGGCATACAGACCTTACCCTTGAAACACAGTACCCCTTCATCATTAATACCATAATCCTTTAACTCTCCACTCTACCCTTGCCGTAACTTATCACTTAGACCAACATCTGCCAACTGTCCCTCTTTTACTTCATTCAACCACGTCGGCTTAACTTGCAGTTCTGCTAGTAGGCTTCCATCATCATGCAAACTCAGATGTGTGAACATCGCCCTCAGATCCGACACAACCTTCCGACTTAGGGCATCCGCCACTACATTCACCTTGCGTGGCTGATACTCTATAGAACAATCATAATCTTTCAGTAACTCCACCCATCTTCGCTGTCTCAGGTTCAGCTCTTTCTGAGTCAGCAAATACTTCAGGCTCTTGTGGTCCGTGTAGATCACTGACTTTTCTCCATATAAGCAGTGCCTCCATACTTTAAGAGCAAAGACCACCGCTACCAATTCCAAGTCATGCGTCGGGTAGTTAACCTCATGAGGCCTTAATTGCTGAGACGCATAAGTAACTACCATTCCCTGTTGCATCAAAATGCATCCCAATCCTGTATGAGAAGCATCACAATACACCACGAAGTCCTTTCACGCTTTAGTCAATCGAACCGAGCTTGGTCAAAACCCTTTTAAGCTTCTTAAAGCTCTCCTGCTGCTTATCCGACCATACGAAAGGTACTTCCTTTCTCAGCAACTTCGTCAAAGGCGCGGCTATTGATGAGAACTTTTCCATGAACCTTCTGTAATAGCCTGCCAATCCCAAGAAACTACGAATCTCTGCTACAGACCTAGGGGGTTTCCAATCCAACACCGCTTCAATCTTTCTAGGATCCACCCTTATTCCTTCTGCTGACACCACATGTCCTAAGAACGCAACCTCCTTAAGCCAAAATTCACACTTGCTGAATTTGGCGTAGAGCTTCTTCTCCCTCAACACTTGCAACACTATTCGAAGATGCTCATCGTGCTCCCTTTTAGACTTGGAATACACCAGAATATCTTCTATGAACACAATAACAAACCGATCTAGATAGGGTTGGAAAACCCGATTCATTATGTCCATAAACGCGGCTGGGGCATTTGTCAAATCGAACGGCATTAACACGAATTAAAAATGCCCATACCTTGTCCGAAAAGTCGTCTTATGGATATCTACACCTTCAACTGATGATATCCTGACCTTAAGTCGATCTTTGAGAAAACTGCGGCCCCTTAAGCTGATCGAACAAGTCATCTATCCTTGGCAACGGATACTTGTTCTTGATAGTTAGCTTATTCAACTAACGATAATCTATGCACATACGCATAGTTTCGTCCTTCTTCTTCACAAATAGAACCGGCGCTCCCCATGGAGACACACTGGGTCGAATAAACCCACGATCAAGTAACTCCTAGATCTGAGCCTTGAGCTCAACCAACTCTTTGGTGCCATTCTGTACGAGGCGATTGACACAGGAGCTGTACCCGATAGCAAGTCAATTCCAAACTCAACCTCCCTGTCTGGGGTATTCTGTAATTCCTCTAGAAAGACATCTCGCAAAATCCTTCTGACTCTTACTCCACTAACTCCCCTTCTTTTCCCTCCAACGCACTAATAAAGGTCAAAAACGCCTTGTACCCTTTTGAACCATCTTCTCCACCTTAAGTCTGTGAAACTACATTAGACAAGTAGTTTCTTCTTTATCCTATCATAATGACCACCTCATCCTCAGGGGTCTTTAACTCCATTCGCTTATTGCAGATCCACCACACTCGATGTTCCACTAGCCATCCATACCAAGTATGAGATCAATTCTCAAGGGAAGTTCCACCAAGTCGCCAGAAAATACTACGCCTTGAATTTCTAAAGGTACACTACGAAAAAGCTTATTCACTACTATTGTTTGACCTAGTGGGCTTACTACAGTCATCTCTCTATCGAGAAAGTTCAGAGGCTACAGTCATCTCTCTATCAGAAAGTTCAGAGGCTATGTCTAGAGTTTCAACTACTCTACATGCCACATAAGAATGGGTCGAGCCCACATCAATTAAAGCAACATAAGGCTTGCCATAAATAAGGAACGTACTGGTCATAACGTCCGGTGTATCTCCATCCTCCCTCCGATTGAATGCGCATAAACCAAACCCGTTGCCTTGCCTCAAGATAGCAAGCAGCTTTGGCCCGTGTTCCACGTCCTCTATCGGTACCATTTCCTCTATTATTCGGACCACGGCCCCGCTGAGGCTGCTGTCCACCTCTACCAGTCTGATTAACATTCTGAGCTACTGGTCGATTCCCATCTGGTCTCATCGGACAGTCCTTAATCATATGGTCCTTTGACCTACACTTGAAACATCCACCTGTCTTCTTCCAACATTCACCTAAGTGTTTCTTCCCACACTGCTCACAAGTACAATATTGCCCTCTAGTACCAGTTTGTTGACCTCGTGGCCCATCAACCCTAGGCCTTTTCTAAACACTCCCAGCTGATCCAGACGACCCAAAACCTCTCTTATTTCTATTTCGATCAGAGTTCTACCTTACAGAGTCTTTAATTCTTTCAGCTACCTTAGCTTTCTCTACTAATACAGAAAACTCCCGCTCCTGATGTGGAGCGATTAACAACCTCAGGTCATCCCTTAGTCCGTCCTCAAACCGGACACACCGCTCATGTTCCGTAGCCACTACTCCTCGAGCATCTTGGCTCACCTCGAAATTTAGCCAGACATCGCCACAGACTTGTTCCTTGAACCAACCCCAAAATACCTTCTCTCGCTCATCAATATATCTGGTTCCCACATACTTCTTCTGATACGCTGCCTTAACATACTCCCAAGTTAGATCCTCAGCAGTGGCACCATCCCGAACCGTGAGCCACCATTGATACGTTTCATCATGTAGCAGCGCCACCATTCCTTTCAATTTCTCCTTAGGGGTCAGATCGAGCTCATCCATAATGCGCTTGGTCACCTCCAACCAATATTCAGCTGTACTGGGTGCCACACCAGATACTCCATGAAACACTTCAGCTCCGTTGGCTTGGAGTCGCTCAGGTACAGACTTTCGAGCTCCCATATTCCCTCCAGCACTAGCCACCATTTCAAGAACTCACAAAGACAAACTGCGCATAAAGATCCTCTCCCGTCTCGATCTTCTTTGCTCAACACCGACAGCCGGTGGTGGTGGTGGCAGTGGTACCTCATTCTCAGATCCTTGACCCGATCTAACGGGTTCCAACACGATTATTCTACCTTGACCGTGCCCTCGTACATTGCGACCACATCCCCTAAAGCTCATTTCTACGATCGCGCTTTAATCTGGTTTAAGAAATTTTATGAATTAGCCTTTATTCCACTGATTATCCGCGAAGAAGTTTTATGGAATGAAGTTTAATAGGGGTTCTTTCGATCAATCAAAGTTTCAAGTCTTCTATCCTA
Organism: Gossypium rotundifolium; assembly: GCA_025506655.1. Lineage (NCBI taxonomy): Eukaryota > Viridiplantae > Streptophyta > Magnoliopsida > Malvales > Malvaceae > Gossypium > Gossypium rotundifolium. The sequence goes on along the minus strand of CP106727.1, from coordinate 180,656,881 downwards.
ATTCAAAGAAAACACACCCATTCCATAGTATCTTCCATACACATTCACTCTTCGAACATTTTTGTCCGTTTCTATCCCAGGGGTATTTTCGTAATTTGTCCTACAGGGGTATTTTGGTAATAAACCGGGGTCAATTTTAAAATCACAAAAAGTCATTTCAAAATTTTCCAAACTCATTGCCCTTATAAATTCGTGGCATAGCCACAAGATAATATTTTGTGCCTTGAGACACCACATTCAGATAATGTGACCGAAGTCACCACATTCAGATAATGTGACAATAGTCACCACATTCACTTCCCCTTTCATATTCACCCAAATGCCCATGTTATACAAAATCATGCATTATTATGCCATATTCTCTATTCACATTCTTATAGGTTCACATATGTGTTTTAATAGATCTTATCATAATCCCAGTAGGAATAGGAAAACGTACCTGAGTACTTTGTACCATGGTATGGTACCTTAGCCATACTTTTCACATTCTTAATGACACATATATTTATATTTATTAAACATTGCCATAAAACTTATTAAGAAATAGTGTGGGGTACACATCTGATTCGCTTAATGCTTTCAATCCAAATCCCAAAAATTCGATCTAAAGCCTTAGATCCTTAGTCCCTACATTCGGCCATCACATAGAAATTTAATGAAGACCATTCGGCCATAAAACCAAATCCCAATAGGATTATCGTAACCCAAAACTTACCTTGATTCCGATTTCTCTATTAATCAAATCCCAAATTCACACACTGAGTTCCCCTTGCAATAGGCCTTACACAAAACGAACGTGGATCCCGAGACTCCTCCTTATCCTTGTCGATTTGGCCCTAAATACACATAGCCAAAATCAGTCACACTTAATACCAATAATATGGCCTTAGGCCAAATACTAGCAACCACATACTTAACTTACCAAATCTCAAAAAGTCACTCCTTGCCTTTGAACTGTCGAGATCCCTATATGAACTAATTGTTAGAAACGGCTAACTTTAATAACCAATAAGACTTATGGCCGCATTGCACATATCACCTCACCTTGATCAATTGAATTCCAAAATGACCCTTAATGCTTCCTTCCTTCGGCTACACACAAAAGAACACAAGATCATGGCTCCATATACATTCGGCCATGCATTAAACCAAGGCATGGACATTTGAATTTGGCACATTAAAATAAAGGACCAAAATCGATTTCTAAAGAAGTACTTACCACTATACGTTGCTTGAAGAGAAACCAAAAGTAAGTAGTCGACAGCCCCCTTTTCCTAAAGATTGACTTTGAGCACAACAATGATGGTTTCGACACTTAATGGTGAGGAGAAAACACGACAATGGAGAGGGTGAAGGAGTTTCGATTTTTAGATGAACACTCAGAGAGTTTCGGTTCAACAAAAGATGAGAAAGAAAGAGCTTGAGGGTTTCAGCAATGGTGGAATGTAAATTCGGCTAGCGCAGGGACTATTTCAGCTTAACAAAATAAAAGAGAAGATGAACACTTGCTTCACAATTTTGGCTAGCCTCTGCTTGTTGTTTTTCCTCTTATCCCCTTATTTTAAAATAATTGATTAAATCATAATTATCACCTCCCTTAGCCGAAATCTAAAAAGAGTTTAAAACTAACTAAAGCTCATCCAAATGAAGTCCGTATGTCAGTCCACCTCTCTCCCTTTTTTTGAAAATAAATAAAAAATAAAACCTCCAAGTGCTTCCCACGCTACTCGAACCTCGCCCTTCCCTTGATAATGGCATCACTTGCTAAGGCCCTAAGTGGCGCCTTGTAGCCACTTTACCAAGCCCAACTTCATGTCTCATTTCCCTTACATTTTCTCTTAAGGCCATATCAACTTAGCTTCCTCTTAAAACTTAAAACTTAACATTTTATAAAGTATTTTCCTTTTATTCTTAAGTTCACAAACATTCATAAATACACATTCAAACTCACAATGACATGCTATTTCACACATTTTAACAATAACACATAAGCCATAATTCGGGATATTACAATGCAACCCAAACCCACCAAGATATCCATCCTCTGCACATCACCCGTACCTACCAATCACACCGTGGGATTATTAAATCGACCCTCCATCCGCTACACACCATCGAAGGCAGTCATTGTAGTCAACTGTACATCGCCCTTATAATTATGGCATAGCCACCAGATAATGTGACAGAGTCACCAGATTCATAATATGTGACATAGTCACCAGATAATGTGGTAAAAACCACCAGATCACTTCCCCTTTAATATAATCACCCATATGCCCATGCAACATACAAAACATGCTATCTATCATGCAATTTACATTACCCCAAAATCATAACAGAATTCCACATTTTTTCACATCAATGTTGTTAAACATTATTTACGAGTGTTAAGGCATAACGTACCTGTATACACAGTACCATTAAATGGTACCCTTAGCCATATTTATTTGTCACTTCCCTTATACATGATTAACATAATTATTATTAAACTATCGAGAATTTAGTGTAGGTTTACACACCTGATTTCTAACACGATTACTAAATCCAAAAATTCGATCTAATGCACTAGTTCCCTTTTTCCTACATTCGGCCAACACTAAGCATATTAGCAAGGAGGCCATTCAGTTAAACAGCAAATCCCAAAGGGTTAACGCAACCAAAATCCTTACCTTGTTGCGGATTTGGTTACCAACCAAATCCCAAAACTTCATGATGATTTCCCCCTTGCAATTGGCTAAGCACTAGTACACTCAAACGGTTAGTTCTCGCCTTTTGAACAAATAAGAAACGGATCTGAAACACTAGAACTCTTACCTAGATTACTTAGACAAATCCCGAAGATCTGTCGAAGACTCCCTAAAACACCATAATTAGAATTGGCATAGCCTTTGAACAAGTAAAAGTGGCCATTGGCCGAATAGTATTCCTTACTTACCTTGAATCTTAAATCCGAAAAGATCTCCTTCTACCGTCGGCTACAAAAGAATCCCAAAACCCAACTTCATGGTTTCAACCAAAGAAATATAAAGGATTAGAGTCCTTTATTTCGGCTAATCAAAAGGGAAAAAGGAAAGAAATTGGAATAGTAGAACCCTTACCAACTATTAGATCTGACGGAATAGAGTCTGACGGATTCGGCCAACACTCAAGGAGATAAGACAAAAGGGTTGAAGATCTATGGTGTTTCGGCTATGATCTTAGCAAATGAAGAGAAAAGTTCTTTCGGCTTTTGAGAATGGAGGAATCGATGCAAAGAAGAAGAGGAAGGGTTGATGTCTTGTATAGTTTTCAGTTTTTACAAGATTAAGAGAATATGTTTAGGCTTTCAATCAAAAATGAAAAGAAAAGAAGAGAAGAGAAGGGTGAGGGTTTCGGTCAAGAGATGAGTAGAAAAACTAAGCAATTTCGGCACTTAGCTCCCCTATACAGAACCGAATATAGCCCTCTCCAAAGTCCACTCCATTCGCCAACTCTCCTTCTCTCTACTCAATCCCCCTTTTCACTCTACCTTAGCCGAATCTCTAAGTTGTTAGACCCAATCTATACTTCCTCTATCAGAGTCCTTGTGCCATCCACCACTGCCCTTCCTTGCTGAAAAATAAAACTCCAAAACGCTTCCCTTGCTGCTCAAACCTAGGCCCTTCTCACTCCCTGTGGCGTCACCTCACAAGGCCCTAAGTGGCACCTCCTTGGCACCTTACCACTAGGTTATTCATGTTCTAAACCACACAATAATCTCCTTAAGGCCTAGCTCCCTTAGTTCCCCTTTTTGGGCTTCAAAATATAATAACCTCTAAGGCTCCTACCTACATCCCAAGGTTCTTGAAGCCCCAAATCATATTCAAATCACACAAATCACACACACAGGCATGCAATCACATATGTTCAAATAAAAATGCATAGCCCCTAAATCAAGGATATTTCATCTCGACTTTTATTTAAAACATGTTATTTAATGGTTAAAAATTCAGTTTCAAAGGCCTAATAACATTAAAAACTAATAAGAAAGTCAATGGTTACCTTTTGTAACCTCCCAAACCCGGTATAGATGTTATGGTCGAATTGGGAAGGCTACATTGGACACCTTAGTGTCAAACTTACCCTAATGATAGTTAAAAACCTTCAAGTACTTTTTTTTTTTTAAAAAAAAAACTGTGGTTTCTATTGTTAACTTTGGAAAACGTCTCTTTACTTAGTCCAACCATGATTAGGTCAAATTAGCGAATTAGGTGAGTTTTTGTAAAACCTTACATACGGCGTTGCCTTTGAAAAATCATTTTGCTATCTTCTTAGAAGCAGAAATGTACCATTACTAGTCAAATTATTAATTCAGTCATATATCATGCATAGTCCATTTCAACATATTTATAAAAATCATGTTTCTATACCAATTATGTGTGTCATGCATGCATGAAAAACTCCAAAATCTTGAATAGTCCCAAACCACAGTTTAAAGAAACTTTACCATCCAAAACTGAATAATAAAAATAAAATAACCTACAAATATAATTAAATTAAAATAATATGATAAAGTAAAGTTCGAAGTCCGTCGTACATCCGCATGCCAATTCCGATCCTAAGTTCGATCATTACCTGAGAAGTTGAGTTAATGGGGTGAGCTTAACAAGCTCAGTGTGAGACTAAACGATTATTAAGCATTCATATTATCAATTTCATAGAGGTACCAATAGCATAACCAAACATTAACAATAATAATTTTCAAATGCACATGATCGTGAAAGATGCACATGTGAGATCCTACCCATACCATCCGCTACACACCACGAGTTTCCCAAAACTTGTCTGCCAAACTCCAATGTATGTGAGCAGTGCTCGACGTGGTAAAACCACCAATAATCAATAATGCAATGAAACTACCAAATAAATAATGCAATATAATTGCCAATCCCCTCGGTACTCCAAATGTAGTGCACTGAATAAAAATATATACGGACTTCATATGTCACCGGTACTCTACGAAACTCCTCCGTCAACCACAAAATCCCATCCCAATACACATGCAATATGTCATACAAATTCATACACAATCACATTTCAATATTTTTCACATTTATTCGACATGCTCAATATGTCCTCAATAATCACATACTTTAAGAGAAAGGAAACAGTGTTCCAATTTTCAAATTACCATTAAGATGGTATCTATCAATATCATTCAATTCACATACTTTACGAATTTCATTGTGCACCAATAGCAACCTCACGTATATATATCATAGTAATTATTTCATGCATTTAAATCATGCATAAAACTAATAACTCAATATTTCATACCATTCCATCAAACATTCTCATATCACATAATATAACTATGCATAACAATCTCAATTACACTTCATACAGTCAAACTAGCAATTTTGCCAACATATCAATCTTTTAAGGCTCGAAATGTACCTGGTTTGGCCACTGGCAAAACTAATATTTTGGATACTATGCCAAAACAATCAGTAAGCTAATTATCAAATATAACATAACATTTATTATTATCAAACAATTTTTACAAGTTTAGGACCCACACCTTATTTTTCGCTTTCTCGTAGCACCCTAGTGAATCTTCCAATTTTCATTAATAAACCTTTATACAATCCTAAACCAAAATTCAGTATAAATTAAATAAATTTACCATTTAACCAACTCCCAATTACCCACTTATGGTTTCAAAAAAATTGTTGAATTAAAAACTATTTTACGAATTCAACTAGTTTGATTCCTTACCTTATATCAATTAGAATAGTACGTACGAATGTTCTTTGGCTGTATGGTTGATTCTAAGCGTTTGGGTCAGCACCTAATTCCATAATATACTGGAAAATCAGTATCTAATAATTATTCAATTCTTTCATTTAATCAATCCATAACATTTGCCTTAAAACTATGTCGAAACAATAATTAATTTTACACTTAACGCACTTACGCTTCCCGATTTGTGAGTTTTGAATGCCCAAACAGTCAAGAAAATTTTTCCCTAATTGACATGGGTTTAATATATGATTAGGAGGATTAAAGAACTAAAATTAATCCTGGAATTAATTGGGCAAGATTCAAGAAACAAAACAGCCCCCTATTATATACATATGCGCATGCACCACTGCCCATGGTGGCCGAAATTGGGGCTCAATTTTAAAATGATTTGAAACCTCAGTAAATTCTGGAAAAATACATTTAAAACATTTAAAATCCCCTAAATTCCATAAATGGAAATTTATTTTTTAATGGACAAGATTAATTAATAAATTGAAGAGAGAAGAGACTTTACACAAGCTAGTCGAGATAAACAGCAATGGCACTTTCTAGGTGATGTTTGGGATCGATCTTGTAGTTAAAAATTTTAGATTTAGGACTAATTTAATTGAGGGAAAATTTCATCAATATAGAAAAGGAGATGGTGCACAATCTTGATGCAAGAAGAAGAAGAAGAAGAAGAAGAAGATGGTAAAAGGGGAGGTGTAGGCAACAACAACAATGGAGGAAAAAGGGAAAAGAAATAAATAAAGATGAAGAGAGGGAGGGGTTAGGGATGGCTAAGGTAGAAGAAAATGGGTTAAAAGGCTGATTATTTTGATAAAAAATTGTATTTTGCAAAAAAATAATTTATTTTGTAAAAGTTGAGACTTGAGCTTGGGACCTTCAACTAACCTTCAAGCTTTCACATTTAATGACTAACCATTGGGTCAATTCCCTATTTTTGATATATTTCTAAATTTTATGGAGCTAAATTTGGGATGTTACAAAGAACCACAAAAAAAATTAGGGTGCTAAAACACCATTTTTATCATGCTTGAAGTTCGGCTATGTTCTAGGCTCGGATGTAAGTAATTTCCAACCTCTCTCTTGTAATTTTTATGTTTTTGAGATCATTGCAATTAGGTCTAGCTAGCCTGTACCTTCATTTTTGAATTTGTTAAAAATTTTAGAAGTTTCCATTAATGAATCTTGAATGTTTTTTTATGATAACTATGTTGAAGCTTTGATTGTGGTATTTGGTTGTTTCATGAAGTGATTTTTGTTAGATTTTGATTTAAGGGTAGAATTGTTAAAATGTCACAATTTCAAGGTTTGATTGTGAATTTGATGTATAATAGGAACTGTTAAAGGTCTAAAATATTTGGTTGTAATTTGGTTCCTAGAAAATGGTAAATTTGATGAATTCTGAGTAAGAGGACTAAATTGGAAAAGCTATAAAAGTTTAGGGAAAATGTGTAATTAATGAAAAATTAAGGGTCATATGCATTGAATGGAATATGAAATGTGTATGAGATTAATATATTTTATTTAATTATTACATAGATCAAAACTTGGATAAAATATACAACAACCAATGAAAAAAGGAAAATAGTGAATTAGTCCTTAAGTGTTGATCGACATTAATTAGGAGGTAAGTTCATAGTGTTTTAATAAGTAAATGAATTTCTACTTGTATTCTAATATTATAGTTTTTTAATTAACTGCTTATAGATAATTATTGAATGAATGCACATACATGCCCCTGTTTGTACTTTGATACCCCTAAATGTTCATACATGCCCCTGTTTGTACTTCAGTACCCCTAAATGCACATACGTGCCCGTTTATACTCCGATAACTCTGAATTAAATAGTATGTGAACTATATCAAATTTCATTTAGATTAAATATTATACTATGTCCTTACTATGTTTTGTAATCTTATCAGTTCTTATGGATTGTTTTATAGATAATCGTTGGTGACATTTTGGAAGGATCAATTAACCGACTCACACTATCCATCTAAGTTGCTGGTTTTTGTATCTCCTAATGTAGTGGCATGTATATATAGATAAGTATGTTGGTTTGGTACACTTTGATACTTTACCAAATTATGTCATTTGGTTATTTTAATATGCTTGTAAATAAGGTTCTTTTTAATAGTTGATGTTTTGATATAATTGGGGTATGTTTGAATGGCACATTGGTTAGTTGATTTAGGGTGTCTAAAATGGCATGTTTATGTGGTTGTGAATGATGTTTAAGTCCCTTGGATGTATGCTCAAATGGTTAGATTGTTTAGGTGTGAATTGGTTATGAAATGGTTTAATTTTAGGTAAGTTTTGGGTTAACACATCCTGAGACACAGTCTGTCACATGGCCTGGTGACATGACCGTGTGTCATATGAGAATTTCTTAGTGTTCAAGTGAATGAGTTACATGACTTGGCACACGAGCGTGTGTGGCAACTCAAAGAGTTACATGACCTAACACACAACTTGACACATGATCCTGTGTCCCTTGTTTGAAAGTTACACGGCCTGGCCACACAACCATATGACCTCTATTTCCATTCTTTGTGACTTTTTCCTAAACTTTCCATTTTGTTTCAAATGAGTCCCGAATTTCCTCAAAGCTATTTTTAGAGCCTTGAAGGCTCGATTTAGGGACAAAATGTTTATGATTGATATGTTTGGAAAGTCAAGTATTTATTTTAATGTTATAGACAAATGATTTTCTTGATTGTAAGGAAATGCTCCGTAACCTTAATCCGATAACGAAGATGGATTTAGGGTGTTACATTTAGTGGTATCATAACTATGGTTTAGTTGATTCTAGGACTAACGTGGCAAAGTAGAATTTAGTATATACACACCACATATACCCTGTGATAGTGTGATGCTTTTGATCCATTCTAACATTGTATTTTTGTGTTAAATCAAAATGTCGGTTGAGTTGAACCGGGCTGTAGTTAACAAAGCTGAAAGTTATGTTCAAGCTTCGAATCCTGAAACAAGTAATACTATGTCAATTTCATAGTATTTTGGTGATGAATCAGGTTAGGGATGTTACACTAGACATGGCCGTGTGGCTATCCACATGCCTATGTGCATAGACTGTGTGGCTCAGGGTCACACAATCGTGTCGCCAGGCTGTGTAACTCTCTGTGCCCGTGTGAACCAACCTACACCCAAAATTTTTAAGACACACGGTTGTGTCACAACCCGTGCCGTAGGTTGTGTGCTCCATAATTAGCCCCTAAAATAAGCCATTTCAACATTTTCCAACAAGCTATTGCATTTGTACATACATTCAATGGACCTAAACACACTTCAAACATTCATAAACATACCATTTCAATCAAACTAAATCTTATAATCAACATGCCATTAAAAGGCACCTCATTTCATACCATAACAAAATTAGTGAAGAATAAAACTATAATGCCACATCTCAAACACGAAACATAGGTAAAATAGCTACCTAATGATAGCAATTGTCAATCAAATTCACCATTCAAATTAAGCATATCAAAATGTCCATATTCATATAGCTTTTAACATGTATAAGCCAACTATGTCATATATGCACATAACCATTTACAAAAGTAACCAAAACACAACAAAAGTATAAATGACATTAAACCCTATACATGTCATTTATAACCATAGATCAAAATACCCAAAACTACCAAAGTGATCGTGGGTGTAACGCCCCAAAAATACCTTATATAGATTGTCAAGGGTTTGTGACGCAATTGTGTATTTTCTTTAATGGTTAAGTGTTCTAGGTGTGTCTGAGAAGTCTTGGGTTCAACCCTTAGCTTGGGCAAAATTTTATTATTTTCTTTGAATAAAACCCTATCGTTAGATAGTAGGCTTTTAATTAAATGTTGGTGGAATATAATAGAATAGTACTGCTGGTCTGGCTGTTAAGTGGAGTGAAAATGCATAGGAGGTCTGCAGTACAAGTCCTTGCTCAGGGAAAGGGACAAATTTTTGCTGCCAGTACCGTGTAGGAGTTTGAGAGGGAGTGAAACGTTGATAGGGGAAAGGTTGAGGGAGTAAAACTAGGAGCAGGGGATTTTGGAAGTTATCAAAAATATTCCCCCTTTGACGATAACTTTATTTTTTCTTTCCCTCTGTCATCTCTCTCTTCCTCCCCAGCTTGCTACCATTTTTCACTTTTCCCTTTCACATCAATCTTGTTTTATTTCCTCTTTTCCCATTGACACCACAAATCTCTATGGTTAGTATGTATTTGGTAAGTCAAAAGGTACGTTATGTTTCGTTTTGATGAAGTAGTGGAGTATTAAAGGTTTGTTTTCTAGTTAGGGGACAATTAAGGAGTGGTGGTGCAACACCCCTAACCTGTAACCGTCGCTAGATTAGGGTTAAAAGGCATTACTAATCATTTTCGAGCATTTCATAACATTTTACAACACATAGTCAATTATCATTGAAACATAACAAAATATAAACTTATAGTCCCTTAATGAGGTTTACGAGACCTTAAACACATGTTAGAAAGGGGTCGGGACTTAATCGAACACATACAAAAATTTTTAAAATTTAAACATTTTTCTAAGTTACAAAGGTCACACGCCCATGTGGGTAGGCACACGGCCTCGGACACGCCCGTGCGTCCAAGCCATGGAAAAACAAGGCATACATACTGACTTGTCCACACGGCCTGAGACACGCCCATGTGCCTCACCCGTGGTCAACACTGACTTGCACCACATGGCCAGACACGCACGTGTGTCCTGCCCGTGGTCGAGCCTGACTTGTTTCAATTGGAAAACTTAAACAAAATAGTCGAGCCACACACCTGTGTGCTCAACCGTGTGGGCAATTATAGGCCATTTACAAGGCCAAACTTGCCTCCCACACTTAGGATTACCTACAATCCCCAAATCACATGCATTTATACTTCAAATGGCAACCAAAACATACCAATACACACACCAATTAGTCACTAACTATACCATCCATATCCATACTCAATTTCCACTCAATTCAATTCATTCAAAAATACCAATTTCATATACCAAAGCATATAATTCAAGCATCATATAAACCATGCCACAAGTTCACATTTAAACCACAATATTCATCAACCATTTAAGCATGAAACATACCATTTTCATTTTCACTACCTCATGCCACACTCATCATTTCCATAGATCATACATAAAAACTAACATCATTCAACTTCCAAGCCAAATCACATGGCAAGGTTCAAACATTTCAAAACATGGCATATTAACTGGCCTATACATGCCATATTCAATATACACATCTTTCAAAAATACCAAAATAGTTAGTTGATAGTGTGATTGAGTTGCTGACATCCCCGAATCTAAGCTTGCTTTTAAAGACACTATAAAATAGAGAAACATTTCACACAGTAAGCTTAAGAGCTTAGTAAGTTTGTAATATAATACATTCAATTTAATAAATCAAATACAATATACAAAGTTAATTCTTCACATAGATCAACTCTCAAATATTCACACCATATCATCCATAGCTAATATACTCACTCTACCATTCATAATTCCATACACTATTTCATCAACCACAAAGGTTCAATACATACCTTAGCCAACACGTAGTATTTCACCATCTGATCGCTGCAAAACAGTCTAGTTTTAATATTTATAAAAGAGTGATCAAACTCAGAGATCGATCATGACAACAATAGAGGCAAGCGCACCTATCGAATAGTAGTATAGCTCAGCGAGAATATCTTTATCGAACCAAAGGAACCTAAAAGTACTATTACTCACTTTCTTTCTATTATTTAGCCTAAAATATGGAGTGATTGGTTTATTAAATCTAAAACAAATGAAATACTTAAACTTAAATGCAAAGATAAAAGAACAAAACTTTGGGAAAAGACTTTGAAGAAAACTCAATTGATAATGACGATACCCTCGGGAAGAATCCACCTATGACTTCACTTATTATCTAACTTTCAATTCATATGATTTCTTTTACTTAGATTGATCCATGAGACTCGCTAACCTATATTAAACCTTCTCTCGAAGTGAATAATGTCTAACCTTAGGTTAATTAGTGGAACTCTCGTTCTCTTATAATAACCCCCTAAGGAAGCAGTAAATCAATCAATGGACCCCCATATTAGGTTTCACCCTAATCCGACAAAATCTCGTAACCCTATCTCTAGGCATCCGATCAATTTCGCTTAATTATACTAGATATTCTCTTAGGCAGGGTATATTCCTCCTCCACCTAAGCACATCAGATTAAATTGAGCAACATAATTAAGAACAAACTAAGTATTTATCATATAAACTGAAAGAATTAAATAACAAAATCCATCATAGGTTTCATCTCCTTTAGGTATTTGAGGGGTTTAGTTCATAATAAAATAGGAAAACATCTCGAGAGAAAAGATAAAACAAAACATAAGAAATCCCTAAAACCCCCTGAAGGAATTGAATGAGAGATCCTCCATCTTGGGTAGAATTCTGGCTCTTCGAGATGGGTCAACTGGCTATCTTCTAGTAATTCCCTAAACGAGTAAAGCTCTGGCAAAAAACTCTGCTAAAACCTGATGCCCCTAATTGCTGCCTTGAATTTGTTTTTATATACCTTTGGGATGCTTCACTTGGCTCCTAAGTACTCGTAATTCAAGTGAAATTCATCCTAAGTGTTTGAGTGGACTCAGGATTGCGTTTCTTGGCTCCAAGCATCCAATTTCGAGTGAAATTGCTCTTTTTTGCGACAGGGGCACGGCTAAGGCACGCCAGTGTAAGTCGTGGTCCAGCCCGTGTCTCCATACTATTGATTTAGGCACGGCTATGACATGGCCGTGCAATATCTGGGTCTAGCCTGTGTCTCAATTCTGCCATTTTGGGAACGACCGTGTAGATCACTAGGCACGCCTATGTGTGGACTTTATCGATGGGAAAATAGTCGTGTGAATCGGGGTAAGGCAGTGGTCTAGATGACTATTGAGGCACGGCTGTGTGGCATGATGTCCAGGCCGTGCTGACTTCTTGGGTCGGCCCACTTTGGTTCGTTTTAAGCCCGTTTTGCATTTTTTTAATCCTTGGGTGCTTTCCTGAGTATAAGACACAAAAAAGAAACGATTAAGAGCACCTTTTTACATAAATTAAGGATAAATTCATCCAAAAGCATACTAAATGTGGGATTAAAATATGTTACTTTTACGGTTTATCAAATACCCCCACACTTAAGCTTTTGCTTGTCCTCAAGCAAAATTCTCAACTTACAATTAAAATGAACTTTCCATAATTCATAATTCCTATCGATATTGTCTCATCATAATTCATAGATAATTTATACATGGATAATTCAACTCAAAGAGTCCTAAAGATTCAATTACGATAAGTCATACCTTTGTAGTATGAAAACATAGGTGTTTCCTCTTATCTAAGTTATTACCTTTTATTTAAATCCGACAAGGATTGATGTCCTCACAATAGATTCACTCAAGTCACTCAAAAGTGTTCAAGGTTCAAGAATAAACACTCTAAGTCGAACCTAAAAAGTTAATCCCATAGACTTGCCTGAAAATCAAATCTCTTCCACTATATATGAGTTGATACATAGATCAAAAGGTCTTTAATCAAGGTTGTAATGGGGTTAGAGTTAAAGGTGTGGATATAGGCTGAATTAGAGGCTTAGAATCGATATTGACTTGACAAATTGCCTAACTAGAAACACTGAACTACTATGAAAATTTACTTCGAATGAAAACAAATAATATCTCTTTTGATAATTACTCCATAATAAGGTGTATTTTGATACTACTTTAATATGAGCTTTACCTTTACCAATTGGAGTTTAAACTCTCTAAGCTCTTTTATATACTACCAATATTGAATATACTTCGATTTTTTTTAAGAACAAAATAAGTAAAATAAAAGGAACTTTGATAATTGAAATATCCTAGTTTGGCAATTGATCAAGTCAATTCTCGATAGAGGGGTAGTCAAAGGAATGTTGATAACAAATACAAAGGGATTTTGGTTTAATATTAGTGGGTGAATCAATAAAAAGGTTATTAGGATTCAACTGGGTTCACTAGGGGTTAATTTGTGTAGGTAGGCTTTTTGGTGGTTTGAACGGGTTGAAACCTAGGTGCCTTTATCATCTCAGTATATCAAATTATTAATGTGGTCTCGATATGTATAAACGAGGCAAGTTCTAGAATAACAGTTCAAAGTTGACACACTCATAATCAATAAAGTGAGCAAGAAAAAGAATATATGCTCCATATGGCTCAAAATCTCACCAAAAATTATGGGTGTTTTTGACATCAATCCATGTAGATTTTAAATTTCAAAGTAATACCCAGATTTAGTTCGACAACCTATCAATTTTTATTTTTAGAAAGTAGACTTATCATGCTTGATTCTCTAGTATTCTTCAAATTTAATCATCAATGCACAATTAACTATGACTTATTCCAAGACATATCAATAAAAATCATAAATCATCATAATTTTCATCCTAATTAATAATATGAGAAAAATACTTAAAAACAAGACATAATTCAGGGATTTTCAAATAATGCTATAGTTAATCCCCCCACATTTAAGATGTACATTGCCATCAATGTACAAAGATAGATAATGAAAGTAATGGGATAAAGCAAAGAGAAGGGAAAAGTGACACTTCCGAATTTTTGATAGAGTCCAAAATACATTCCTCGGGTGACTTTTATGTGAATATGTGTTTGTGTGGCGTGTAATTGATTCTGCAAAGTCACTTAGTTAATAATTTTTGAATAGGGATTGCTTATGAGGTTAGATAGCCAATGGTAGGAAAATAAAATAATAATAATAATAAAATAATAAAAAAAATTGAAATACTAATTAAAGTTTAAATTGAAAGCAACGTTCGATGATAAAAATAATAAATTTAAAATTCAGAAAAGTGGATGTCAAATAGCAATTTATGAGGACTCAGAGGTCTTCATCGTCAATTGGATCCTGTGGAGGTGTTGGTGGTGATATATGAAAGTGATGGCAGATTTGCTGCAGGGTAGCCTCGATCCCATCAAAGCATCGAGCAGTGTCAGTAAACTGCTGGGTACAGTATTGCTCGAATTACGTGAGGCTTGTCGAGATATCAGCCAATGAAGTTGCTGAAGATGATGGTTGCTGGCTTGGAACTTGTGGGACATCATCAGTAATGTCCACGGGTATCTCCTCCTCTGTTACTAGTCTGTATTGAGGGGGGTCCGTCCCTCGATGATGCTTAATCATCTTCATGTGTAACATCATCTGGATCCCCTAAGGTGTCATATGTCCGATTAGTGTAAGTGAGGACCTTTGATGCTCGGTGTTGAGGAGTCCAAAGTGCCGTGCCAACCGCGTTATGTACGGTCCCATTGATAGGATTCCTTTCTATGCGCCCATCTCGGTGTCAGATTGCACATGCAATAAAATATGCCACATTGAAAACATGTCCTTCGGACATGCATGATAAGAAGTAGACGTCTTGTTTATTAACGACGTCGGTGCTCTCTGTGCGGCCTGTAATGGTATGAGCAAGGATAGCATGAATGTACCTGAGAGCTGGGGAAAGGGCGGTTGCCTTAGAACAACTGGGATTATAGATTTTTGTAGTGGGTTGTAGTTTTTGCCAGCACTTGAGTGGTTCATAGTGGAGCTCTCGATTTAAATAGTCTAATAGGTTTTCTTCTATGAATTCGGGTGTGTAAAGTCCGAGTGCCATTCTAAATTGAGGTACGCTTAGTTGATGAACTGAGCCTCCCAGGCGGAATTGAATGGTGTCGGCATTGTCAAAGTGCGTCATTACCGTCTGAAGTGTGAATGTAGCACATAATTCGAGGGTAACTTCCAAAAATGTGGGTTCATCGATGGCAAAGAAGTTTTCCCAAGGGTCAGTTGAGAGAAGTGCCTGAATATCAGTTTAGAGTCTGACTTGCCTCACTGCACTCTAGTCAATGCGTCTATCAGTGCCGATAGGTCTCTTCTGGATCTTTATATAGCGCTCTTCTTGTGTTGCTTGAGGGAATCTAAGGAAAGGATGTCGAAGTTTGGTAGAGGCACTTGTGGAGGATGATCTGGATGTTTTTCTCTTCTTACTTGGAACGGATCGTTTAATACGTGATGACGACATAATTCCTGAAAAGTAATCAAAAGAGAACCAATGCCACACGAAATCAATCACTATTATTATAATCTCTTCTTCAAGAAAATATCAGCAACCATAATTATTCATTCAGAATAATTCCTCACTAAAATCATACTAAATAAAATAATAAGGCTATACAAGGAATTCATTGGAACCAGTCATGTTGCATTATAATTTAAAGGCTAACTATGTTTTGCAATATAGCATCAATTCGTCAATGATGGGAGCTAATAAAAGCATCGTGTAAAAAGTGCTGCAGCAGAGATTTCATCAACAAGAGAAATAGGAGTAAGCATTTAACAAATAACCAAGAAGAAATTTAAAGCAAATGTACTGAACCAAATTGAGTAAACAAACAATGAATCAGATTCTTTTGAAATCTAAGATTAAATAAAACTTTAAATAAGGGAAGAAAAGGAAAAATATTCAAAAAAATGAATAAAAAGGAATCAGGAACGATGGTTTTTTCCAAGCACGAGCGGGGGTACGATGGTGTTGCTGGGTTTTCGCGGTGTGAGCATGGCCTGATGGGGGCGTGGTGATTGCATGCACGATGGTGTTGTAGCCGTGTGGGTGGTTTGTGGCTGCTTTTTTGAGAAAAAATAGTTGGAAGGTGGTAGGTTAGGGAAAGGGGACTGATTTGGTGGCTGGTTTGAAGAAAAAGAGTTTGAAATCTAATTTTTAGGGTTTGGGGTTGGGGAAGGGGACGGTCATTTAATATATAGGGAGGGTAACACGGCCTTCTACCACGGCCGTGTTCAATTTGAAATGCCCGTGTTTTTTGTGGTTTTTAAAAATTGAGCGTGATTCAGGGTTTTTAGTATGTCCGTGTGTCAAATTGGCATGCCCGTGCTTGGTAAGTCAGTATGTTCACACGGTCGTGGTGCACGGCCGTGTAATGCCCATGTTAGACAAGTCAGTAGCCTCACACGATTATTTCGCACGGCCGTGTTCTGGTGTTGCTATCCGTGTTTGAGTAGTCTCTTCACACGATTATGAGGCATGACCGTGCCTTTTTATCGCAGCCTGTGTTGAAGAAGAGAGGTTTTCCTTGTTTGTACACGGTCATCGGTACGCCTGTGTCACAGGCCGTGTTAATGATCCTGCATTTTTGTTAGACTTTTACAAAACAATGTTAATGCAGTTAGCGTGTTAATTCAAATAAGTCCCGAACATATTATTCACAACAACACATTTTTTTATGAAATTCAACTATTTCCCTAGTAGCCGAATCTTAAACTTCATTTCCTAGGTTCATAAAACCATTCACCTAGTCGCTAGCTTCCAACCGATTTCTTCCAAAATACCCAAGCCATAACTCATACTTATTTTCTTTAATCAACATGCTAATAAACTAACCAAGATCAAGGTTTCTTTATCAAACATAAATATGGCATATTTATTACTAATAGTCAATCTAAAGGAAGCTTTAAACTCAAAACTTATACACTAAATTGGTAGTGTACAAGCCTACTAACATAATTGTGCAGGAATTATCAAGATTGGAGCTTGTTAACTCACCTTAAGAATGCATGAAAGGTCCGGCCATGGAGGTTTGAATGTTTTTTTTTTCTTTTCTTCTTTTCTTTATTAGTAATTTCGGCAAGATGGAGAAAGAAGATGGAAGGTAATTCTTTTTCTTTTCTTTTCATCTTTTCATTATAATAATCAAAGTATAATACCTATGTCATACCACTAACTATAATAAAAGAATTAAATAGGAACCTTAAATCATCATGTCGTCCACTATTATTAAAAATGGGGTATTTGACATGCAAGCCCAATCTTTCAAGGAGCAATTCATTTAAACCCTCCTATTTGATACAACTACCTTTATTATTTCCAATTTTTTTAAAATAAACATCCACTTAGTACTATTTTATTTCACTAATCATCCATAAAACAAAGAAATCAAAATGGCTAATTTATCACTTCAATGCCTACTTCAAAGAAAACAATTCAATTTGGCTACTAATCTCACAAAAGCTATTATTTTTCCACTTATTCAATTTAATCCTTTCACTTAAGTTAAGTACTCAATCAATAAAATTTTTATACGAAACTTTCACATATAATAAATCACATATAATTAGCACCAAAAATAATATTAAAAATTTTTCAGACTCGGATTCGTGGTCCCGAAACCACCGTTTCGATTAGGGTAAATTTCAGACTGTTACACCACAGGACTTACCCAAGTGCTGTCAGAAATAGGATAGATTATCCTGCATCTAGAAGTTTAATTACCTCGGCTTTGACCACTTCATTCATGTTGGGGTTTAAACATCTCTGAAGTTGCACACATGGTTTATATTCTTCTCCCATCAAAATTTTGTGCGTGCAGAATGTGAGGCTTATTCCCTTGATATCAAAAATTTTCCAATCTATGGCTTTTTTGTGTTCTTTTAGTACTTTTATTAGTTCCTCCTTTTCTTTAGATTTTAATTCTAAGGGGATGATTACTAGTAGTGTAGAATTGTCTCAAAGGAATGCGTATTCTAGGTGATTTGGTAACTGTTTAAGTTCCAATTTGGGTGGTTCTACGATGGAGTTTTTTTGTTTTATTTCATTATCATTCTCGATGCCTTCTTTTCTCCGTTATTCATATGATGACATTTTCAGATTCAAATCATTGTCTTCATCTTCTTCTCCCTCTTCTTGAGCCAGACATAATTCCAATGTGTCACCTTGTATAATTTCCTGTAATGAATTTTTTATAATATGATCAGTAGTGTCGACGAAATAATAGGAATCATCTTGTTCTTTAGAATATCGCATGGCATCACAGAGTTGAAAGATAATTTCATCATCACCTATCCTCAGAGATAGTTTACCATTACCTACATCAATAATAGCTCTAGCAGTGGCTAAAAAGGGACGCCTAAGATTAAAGGAACATTAATATCTTCATTCATGTCTAACACAACAAAATCAACAGGAAAAATAAATTTATCAATTTTGACCAAGACATCTTCAATAATTCCCCTAGAATATTGGATAGATCTATCAGCTAATTGAATACTCATCCTAGTGGGATTTGGTTCCCCAAGATTTAGCCGTTTAAATAATTTGTAAGGCATTAAATTAATACTAGCGCCTAAATCTGCTAACGCTTTCTTGATGTTTAAACTACCAATTAAGCAAGGAATAGTGAAACTCCTTGGATCATTTAATTTTCGTGGTAGTCTATTTTAGAGAAGGGCTGAACATTCTTCGTTAAGCTCCACCATGGATACCTCCCAAGCTTCCTTTTGTTCGTAAGATGTTCCTTTAAGAATTTTGCATAGTTCAGCATCTGTGAAATAGCTTCAACGAAAGGTAAGTTGATATGTATTTGTTTAAAGAGTTTGAGGAACTTACCGTATTGAGCATCCAGTTGTTCTTTCTTCAATTTTTCTAGATATGGAATTTTTGTCTTATTCCCTGTAGGCAATGGATTATTGTTCTCACCTTCTACACTCTTTTTCTTAATAATTTCATGCGGTGTCTTTCTTTGTAGTTCAATTAACTCTTTGCCACTCCTTAGTGTAACTGCTTTTGCCTGCTGTGTGCCTTTGGAAAAAATCTCTGGCCGTATTCCACATAATATCTTAATAATTAGTCCAACCGACGTAATGATTTCTCTTACCTAAATTTTGATTCCCTCGATTGATCTTTGTTGTTCATTGAGTGTTTCTTTAGCCATTTGAAGACGAGAGTTTGTAGCTATCACCAATTTTGTCAGAATCTCTTCGAGGTTTGATTCCCTTTTCTTTGGATAAGGTTGTTGAAAATTTAGAGGAAAATCTTGTCTTTGGTCATTCCACGAGAAGTCGGGATGGTACCTCCATCCTATATAGTGGACTCGTTCATTTTCATGCCATATCCGTAGGGTGTGTACTCAGGATTCGCCATGCTCTCAGATTTGGGTTATACTGCATTATTGGGTGTACCTATGAGAGATTATTCAAACCATAAATCTTTTTATTCATTACTTCGAACTGATTAGATAACTTGGTGACTACGTCGAGGTTGAAAATACTGGTTGCTTCAGTAGGAATTGTCCCCACGCCTTGCCACTGATAATTATTCAGTGCCATTCCTTTTGAAAAACTAGAATTATCTGTAAAGATTTAAATAAAAGAAAAGTTAGCAAAGTAAAAATAATAATAATGGCTAAAGTAATAAAAATAAAGCTTTTGTAATATTTTAAAAGTCCCCGGCACCGGCGCCAAAAACTTGATCGCTGCAAAACAATATAGTTTTAATATTTATAAAAGAGTGATCGAACCTGTAGACTGACTGCGACAACGATAGAGGCAAGCGCACCTATCGAACAGTAGTATAGCTCAGGCGAGAATAACTTTATCGAACCCAATGAGCCTAAAAGTACTATTACTCACTTTCTTTCTATTATTTAGCCTAAAATATGGAGTGATTGGTTTATTAAATCTAAAACAAATGAAATACTTAAACTTAAATGCAAAGAAAAAGAACAAAACTTTGGGAAAAGACTTTGAAGAAAACTCAATTGATAAAGACGATACCCTCGAGAAGAATCCACCTATGACTTCACTTATTATCTAACTTAGCTTGATCCGTGAGACTCCCTAACCTATATTAAACCTTCTCTCGAAGCGAATAACTCTCGTTCTCTTATAATAACCCTCTAAGGAAGCAGTAAATAGATCCATGGACCCCCATATTAGGTTTTACTCTAATTTGGTAAAATCTCGTAACCCTATCTCTAGGCGCCTGATCAACTCCGCTTAATTATGCTAGATTTTCTCTTAGGCAGGGTCTACTCCTCCTCCACCTAAGCACATCAGATTAAATTGAGCAATATAATTAAGAAAAACTAAGTATTTATCATATAAACTGAAAGAATTACATAACAAAATCCATCATAGGTTTCATCCCATTCAAGTATCTGAAGGGTTTAGTTCATAATAAAATAGGAAAACATCTCGAGAGAAAGGATAAAATAAAACATAAGAAATCCCTAAAACCCCCTGAAGGAATTGAAGGAGAGATCCTCCTTCTTGAGTAGAATTCTGGCTCTTCGAGATGGATCAACTGTCTATCTTCGAGTAATTCCCTAAACGAGTAAAGCTCGCCAAAAACTCGCTAAAACCCGACGCCCCTAATTACGCTTTTGGATTTGTTTTTATATACGTTTGGGATGCTTTACTTGGCTCCTAAGTACTGTAATTCAAGTGAAATTTGTCTTAAGTGTTTGAGTGGACTTAGGATTATGTTTCTTGGCTCCAAGCATCCAATTCGAGTCAAAATTGCTTATTTCATGGTAGGGCACGGCTAAGGCACACCCTGTAAGTCGTGGTCTAGCCGGTGTCTCCATCCTGTTAATTTAGGCACGGCTATGACATACCCATGCAATAGCTGGTCTAGCCTGTGTCTCGATTCTGCCATTTTGGGAACGGCAATGTGGATAACTAGGCACGCCCATGTGTAGACTTTATCGATGGGAAAATAGTCGTGTGAATCGGGGTAAGGCCGTGGTCTAGATGTCTATCGAGGCACGGCCGTGTGGCATGAAGTCTAGGCCGTGCTGACTTCTTGGGTCGACCTATTTTGGTTCGTTTTAAGCCCATTTTGTATTCTTTTTTATCCTGGGGTGCTTTCCTGAGTATAAGACATGAAAAGAAAGGATTAAGAGCACCTTTTTACATAAATTAAGGATAAATTCATCCTAAAGCATACTAAATGTGGGATTAAAATATGTTACTTTTACGGTTTATCACCATCCATGCTAATCAATGCTCAATATTACATTTCGATCAACCTTTGTTATTCATTTGATTTAATTGCACACTTAGTGCCAATTTCATAACCGAAGCATAAACGTCATCGCACAGTTAGTGCCTTGATATAAAACTGAATTCAATTTGGTATCGCACATACAGTGCCAATCAAAAAGCCGAAGCTTCTATTATTTCGCACATACAGTGCTAATCATCTTTGTCTCAATTCTATTTATGCACATTTAGTGGCACCTGACTCGATTTCCACACATTACATTTCTAATTCAATAACATCATAACCATTCATTTCATAGCATTTAAACATAGTTAAGAACACATTATATCCGAACTTACCTCAGACGTCGAAATACCGAAACTAGTCGATTAATCTAGTGTTTTGTCTTTGGCTCGATCTCGATCCAAATCTCTCCTTTCTTGGTCTATACATATTCAAATTTAATTCATTCAATCACCAAATCATTCAATTTAGTCCAAATAACATATTTAGGGCATTTTACAAAATAGCCCTCTCATTTCCACATTTCGACACTTTAGTCCCTATTTCACAAAACCACAAAATACTCAAATTTTACTACACCGTGCTTAGGCCGAATTCTTATTAGTCTCATAAAAGTCCACACATTTCATTTATTTTATATTTTAGTCCTCTATTTTCTCATTTTCATAATTTAGCCCAAATTACTAAATTTCATCAAAAATCCAAATACAAACTATGTTAACCCAACACTAAGCTTTCATATTCCACCAAATAACAACACAAAGCTCACATATTCATCGATGACATATCTTAAAATCACCATCAATTTCTAAAATTTAAGCATGGGTTTGATAGAACATAAAGCAACGATCACAAAAACGTAGAAATTATTAAAAACCGAGTCAAAAACATACCTCAATCAAGCTAATCCCTAGATGAATATCAAAAAGCTTCAATGGCTATTTCTCTTTTCTCTTTTCGGTGGAAGAAAGATGATAAAATTGCCATCTAATTTGTTTTGTTTTAATTATATTAACTTAATTATCAAATTCCAAATTTAGCCTTTTTATTATCATTCATTTTTCGCTATCATAAGACATTTATGTCCATCTAATAATTCAATTGCATAATATCAACTTAAGGACTCTCACATTAATAAGCCATGTCAAATTAACACTTTAACAATCAGCACACAACTTTTGCATTTTATGCAATTAGGTCATTTTCTCAAATTAAACACACAAACAATCAAATTCTCACACATGCTCAATCACATATTATAAACACTAAAAATAATATTAAAATATTTTTTTGACCTCAAATTTATGGTCTCAAAACCACTATTTTGACTAAGGTCTAAACCGAGTTATTATAAGTGGACTACTTTTTGGGGTTTTAGCATCGAGAAATCATCGTTGCTCGTTAAAGGTTTCGAAGTGCTCTGTGGTAGCCCGTGTGTGAGACTGTAAGTCACCACACGGCCATTTGACACAGCTATGTGACGGTTGAGCGAGGCCTTGTGCGAGACACAAGTTCGACCAATTGGGTTGTGTGGGCCACATGAGCGTTTAAGATTCTGGGCCAGGCTATGTGATCCACACGACCAATGCCAACTTGGGTCGTGTGGGCCCACACAGGTAAACAACATGGGAGTGTGAGCCCATCTTTACTAATTTATTGCCAATGTTGCACGGGTCACCCGAGATGACTGTGAACCTACTATAGGGTCAGTAAGATTACTTACACTCCTAACTGAATGCCTGTATATTGAGCATGCTGTTTTTACTATACTATATAATGTGAGATACTATGATTGGGCATAACATAACTATATGAATCATTGTATTGGGCTGGGATTGATATTGATTGGAGGAAGTGTACTAAAAGGCTTCTAGCCTAATTTACTGGCAGCTCAACCGCAAAATACTGTTTAGTGCCACAACCGGTACTACTTGGAGTGTAGGGATAGGTGGATTGATTATATCCCCACATAAAGTGTAGGGTTGGACGGAGATGGAGTGTAAAGGCTGGTTGGGTAGGATTTTTTGATTGCATATCTGCTATTGTTACTGTACTGTGATGGGCTAAAGCCCTAATGCATATCACATCTTGAAATGGGCTAAGGCCCAAATCGGATCGACATCGACATTGAAAAAGGGCTTAGGCGCACACTAAGATTATTTGATCTTGCCTGATTGTTTATATGGGGATTACACACTGATTTTACGTAAACTCACCCCTTTTGTTTAACTGTATAGGTAATCCCCAAACATAGGTAGATCAGTGCGGCGGAGGACTCAGCGGCAGCCACACGGCCTACTTTTTTTATTTAAGTACTCAGATTTTTATTTGGGTTTTTGTTTTGGGTATTTTACTGTAACATGGCCTCTCTGGTTTTACCTTTTAAATTTGGGATTTTTATTGTTTTGAATTATAACTGTTAGAAATAAAGATAATCGCATTTTCAAAAAGAATCAAACGCTTGAACAAAATAAGCAAACTGATTTTAAAAGCTTCCGTGAGAAGCAATGTTTGAAAATTAACAACGTTTTGAACACGATCGACATGCCCTAAAATTTACATAAGGTAATATAAAAGAGGTTTTAACGACAACTCATTTTTTCAAAAAAAAAACACTACTATGTGACATAGCCATATTCAGCCATAATGTCTAGGCCGGGTTTGGGGTGTTACATTTAGTGGTATCAGAGCCAGATTACAAAACTCGATTGTGGATTTGGGTTTTAAGATATGATTATCTAAGAAATATTTTCTAATGATTTGAAATGTTTTTATCGAACGTGTGCACATCGAGTCTTCGACGTCGATCGAGTAAGATCTCTAAAATTGTTATGTATTTAAACTGAAACTGATATGAAACTCGAACTACTTTAGGTAGTATACTGCACTGGAAACACTTTAAGTTAGTGTATACTGAGAAATTATCGAGAAATTGAAAACTGTATTGAGACTGCGATATACAAAAACGAACTTCAAAATTACTGATATTATTCTGCATAAAACATTTGTTAATAAAACACTGAAACTATAAATTGATACATGAAACTTTTAATACCGATAAATGAACATAGACAATGAGCATGAGAGGTGCTCGCGGACGGGGTACGAGAGGCCGTGGTAGAGGCCGTAGAGGAACCCGAGCTGGGTCCTTATCTTTTGGCAACTTGCCTAACTTGGATACAAGTGACACGCCTACTTCGCCTATGACCGAGAATAGCTCTCATGATCGAGCGGTTGGGGATGATGCACTGTCCCAGGCCATGTTAAGGATCTTAGAGAAGGTCGTTGGGCCCAATACTGGAATTGGAGGCTAAGGGTCGATTACGAAATGACTCCGGTCTAACGTAGCAGAGATTTTTAGTGGTATTGTCAGAGTTGCCCCTAATGTGGTCGAGTATTGGATCGAGGCCATGAAAAGGATTACGCACGACTTGGACTGCACTCGCCAGAAACTAAAGGGGCTAGTGTCACTGATGAAAGATGAGGCTTACCAGTGGTGGCTCACTGTTAAAGAGGGCACTCAGCCCGATCGATTGACCTAGGAATTCTTCAAAATTGCCTTTCAAGGAAAATACGTGGGTGCCAACTATGTGGATGCTTAAAGGAGAGAGTTTCTAAATCTAACTCAAGTGGATAGATCAGTGGCGAAATATAAGGCCGAGCCGCTATGCAAGAGGTATGGTGACGACCGAGTACGAGCGATGTGTTCACTTCGAGGATGGTCTTAGAGATAATTTAAGATTTTGATAGCTCCACAGAGGGAGCGAGACTTTACTGTACTAGTGGATAAGGCGAAGAGTACCGAAGAGGTTAAGCGTACTGAGTGTCAGAACCGTGGAAAAGAAAGAGGTAGGAGCAAGAGGGAGTCGGAGCCCTCAAGTTCCATTTAGAGTGGATGGGTTAGTCAGAGTTGGGACTCCTATTACTGCTACTGGACAGCCGTCGTGCACTGATTGTGGTAGACGCCATATGGGCAAATGTTGGAAAAAGATTTGGGCTTGTTTGAGGTGCAATTCTCTGGAGCACCGTATTAGGGATTGTCCAAGGAGAGCTGATCAGATGCAAGCTCCAACTATTGCTATGGCACCACCACAGAGGGTAGCTCAGTGGACACCGATAGGTCGTGGTCAAGCCAAGGGTGGTAATGGTTTGGGTCGGGGTTAGAGAGCACCGAGCAGAGGTGCTGGTCATACTGAGGTGGGGCAACTAACCCTAGTTTATGCTGCACGCTACCGAGAAGAGGGTGATGCTCCAGACGTCATTACGGGTACGTTCTTTAATTATAATGTACCCTATACTCCACTGATAGATATAGGATCAACTTACTCGTATATAGACTGTACTCTATCTGGGAACATTGGTATCTTGGTTGAGAGCACTATGAGTGAAGTGGTTATACTAGGTCCACTAGGGCAATCGGTAAGGGTGAATAAACTGTTTAGAAATGTTCCATTAGAGGTCCAAGGGGCTATCTTTTGGATGATCTAATGGAACTCCCTTTAGGAGAACTTGATCTGATACTGGGAATGGACTGGTTAGTCAAACACTGAGTGAGCTTAGATTGTGCCATAAAAAAGGTTGTACTAGAAAAGGACAGTGATGTAGTCTTAATTGGGGAACGTCGAAACTACTTGAGTAGTGTGATTTTTGCACTAAGGGCCAAAAAGTTGGTTCGTACAGGTTGTGAAGCGTATCTGGCCTACATTAGTTTTTTAGATTTCGAGGATTCTTCGGTTAAGAATATAAGGACGGTTAAGGACTTCCCGGATGTATTTCCCGAAGAGCTACCTAGGTTACCTCCAGATTGTGAAGTAGAATTTGGAATTGAGCTCCTTTTTGGTACAGCTTCGGTGTCCATCGCCTTATATAGAAATGCACAAAAAGAGCTTGTAGAGCTTAAGGCTCAAATTCAAAAGTTACTGGATCGTGGGTTTATCCGCCCTAGTGTGTTTCCATGGGGAGCACCTATGCTGTTTATGAAAAAGAAGAATGGATCCATGCGTATGTGCATTTATTACCGATAACTAAACAAGTTGACTATCAAGAATAAGTACCCCCTTCCGAGGATTAATGATCTGTTTGACCAGTTTTGGGGAGCTTTGATTTTCTCTAAAATTGATCTCTGATCTGGGTACCATCAGTTGAGGGTTAAGGAGGCTAATGTACACAAGATAGCATTCAGGACTCGCTATGGGCACTACGAGTTCTTAGTAATGTCGTTTGGACTGACAAATGCACCAGCAGCCTTTATGGATCTGATGAACCGAGTGTTCTAGCCCTATCTGGATCAGTTTGTGGTAGTGTTTATTGATGACATTTGGTGTATTCGAGGACCGAGGATGAAGATGATGAATATCTCTGAATAGTTCTGTAGATTCTGAGGGAGAAACAACTTTATGCCAAGTTCAGTAAGTGTGAGTTCTGGTTAAGAGAAGTAACATTTCTGGGCCATGTAGTATCTACTGAGGGGATTAGAGTCAATTCTCGAGAAATTGAGGCTGTCTTGGATTGGAAGTAGCCTAAGACGGTATCAGAGATCCATAGTTTTCTGGGTTTGGCAGGGTATTATCGATGATTTGTAGAGGGGTTTTCACTGATCGTCGCACCCTTGACTAAGCTGCTACGTAAGGGTGTGCCATTTAACTGGACTGATTCACATCAAAAGAGGTTTGAGAAGCTCAAGATTGTATTGATTGAGGCCCCTGTCTTAATACAGCCAAAGTCTAGAAAAGAATTTACTGTCTACAATGATGCATCACAAGTCTGTTTAGGATGTGTGTTGATGCAAGAGGGTAAGGTGGTAGCATATGCATCTCGTCAGCTTAAGACTCATGAGGCGAATTATTTGACGCATGACTTGGAGTTAGCCGCAGTGGTGTTTGCTTTGAAAATCTGGAGGCATTATTTGTACGGTGAGAAGTATATCATTTACACTGATCACAAGAGCCTCAAGTATCTCCTCACTCAGAAGGAGCTGAATCTTATGTAGCGAAGGTGGATTGAGTTGCTTAAGGATTACAACTGCACTATTGAATACCACCCTCGCAAGGCCAATATGGTAGGCGACACACTAAGCCAAAGGGCTATGATTGATCTGCAGGTGATGTTTGCGTCTTAGCTTATTTGATGATGGCAGTCTATTGGCGAAACACCAGGTTAAATCGATATGGATAGAATAGATTAAGAGTAAACAGATGGAGGATAAGTCATTGGGTCATCGTTTCCGGCAGGTTGAAAGTGGGAATATCGAGGATTTTAGACTGAATAGCGAAGGGGTACTCTGCTTCGTGGGAGAGTTTGTGTATTGAATGATACTGGGTTTAAATAGTCCATATTGCAAGAGGCGCATTGTAGCCCTTATACTATGCATCTTGGCGAGAATAAGATGAACCGAGATCTTCGTGAGTTATATTGGTGGCCAAGTCTTAAGCGTGAGATTATAGACTTTGTGGGTAAATTTTGACATGCCAGTAGGTTAAGACTGAACATCAGTTACCTTACGGGTTTACTCCAGCCAGTCAAGTTTCCACTTTAGAAGTGGGAACACATAACCATGGACTTCGTGAGTGGGTTACCCTTTACACCCACTAAGAAGGATTTTGTATGGGTCATCGTAGATTGATTGACCAAATCCACCCACTTCATACCGGTTCGTACCGATTACTCTCTGCAAAAGTTGGCTAAACTGTATGTGTCTGAGATAGTAACACCGCATGGGGTACCGATTTCGATAATATCTGATAGGGATCCTCGCTTCATGTCTTGGTTCTGGAAGAAGCTGGATGAAGCATTGGGTACAAGGTTGGACTTTAGTACTGTGTTCCATTCTCAGACAGATGGTCAATCTGAGAGGGTGATTTAGATACTGGAGGACATGTTAAGGGGTTGTGTAATTGATTTTCGAGGCAGCTAGAAGGATTACCTGCTGCTAGTAGAGTTTGCTTATAATAACAACTATCAGTCTAGCATTCAGATGGCACCGTACGAGGCACTGTATGGTCGTAGGTGTCGCACACCTTCATGCTAGACTGAGTCGGGTGAGTGGCGTGTTCTGGGCCCTAAACTAGTTTCTAATATGGAGGATAAGATCAGGTTGATTCGGGATCGACTTAAGGATGCACCGGATAGACAAAAGTCGTATACAAGTCTGAAGGATCAGGAGATAGAGTATTCTGTGGGGGACTTCGTGTTACTCATGGTCTCACCATGGAAAAAGATATTGAGATTTGGTCATAAGGGAAAATTGAGCCCCAGATTCATTGGACTTTATCGCATACTGAGGAGTGTGGAACCAGTTGCCTAACAGTTGGAGCTACCTTCGGAGTTAGAACGAATTAACGATCTTTTCCATGTCTAGATGTTGAGACACTACCACTCTGATCCACACACACATTGTTCCAGTTGAGGAGATCGAGGTTAAGCTAGATTTGACCTTCAAGGAGGAGCCCGTACAAATATTGGACCACGATGTTAAAGTTCTGAAAAGAAAGACCATCCCACTGGTTAAAGTTTTTGGAGTAATCATAGTTCAGAAGAGGCCATGTGGGAGCCGGAGGATGCGATGAGTCAGTAGTATCCTTTTTTTTTGATTAGGTAAAATTTTGTGGTCAAAATTTTCTCTAAAGGGGTAGAATTGTAACGCCCTAAAAGTACCTTATATAGAATGTCGGGGGTTTGTGACACAATTGTGTATTTGCTTTAGTGGTTAAGTGTTCTAGGTGTGTCTGAGAAGTCTTGGGTTTAAGCCTTAGCTTGGGTAAAATTTTTTATTTTCTTTGAATAAAACCCTATCATTAGGCAATGGGCTTTTAATTAAATATTGGTGGAATATAATACATAGGCCTACTGGTCTGGTGGTTATGTGGAGTACAAATGCACAAGAGGTCTAGAGTACGAGTCCTTGCGTAGGCAAGGGACATATTTTTACTGCCAGTGCCGTGTAATAGTTTGAGAGGGAGTGAAATGCTGATAGTGGAGAGGTTGAGGGAGTAAAACTAGGAGAAGGGGATTTTGGAAGTTATCAGAAAATATTCTGCCCCTGACGTTAACGTTGTTTTTTTCCTTCTCTCTACTACCTTTCTCTTCCTCCCCAGCTTGGTGCCATTTTTCACTTTTCCCATCGACACTGCACATCTCTACGGTTAGTGTGTATTTTGCAAATCAAGAGGTACGTTATGTTTCATTTTGATGAAGTAGTGGAGTATTAAAGGTTTATTTTCTGGTTAGGGACAATTAAGGGCGTGGACTGCTTTTTAGGGTTTTAGCAACGGGAAATCATCATTACTCGTTAAAGGTTTTGAACTACTCAGGAGTGATTACACATCAAAATCAAACTAGGTGTGTAACCGATTGCATAGAAAATGGGATTCGTCGAAAGCTGAAAAAGTATTATGTCGACGCCACACGGGCGTGTGATAGCCCGTGGGGTAGCCTATGTGTGAGACTGTAAGTCACCACAAGGTCAGATGATTGATTTGAGCCAAGTCGTGCGCAAGTGACACAAAGAAGTGATGGATGGTGGCGAGGTATGTGCAAGTCATGAGCTTGACCAATTAGGCCATGTGGGCCACACGAATGTGTAGGCCCACACGGGCATGTGTAATTCTGGGATAGGTCGTGTGATCCACACGGCCAAGGGCAACTTCGATCTTATGGGTGACACTGGTGTGTGGGCCAACATGGGTAAACGACATGGGCATGTGAGCTCATCTTTATTGATTTATTGTCGAGGTTGCACGGGTCATCTGAGACAACTGTGAACCTACTGTAGGGTCGATAAGATTACCTAGACTCCTAACTGAATGGCTGTATATTGAGCATGTTGTTTGTACTGTACTGTATAATGTGAGATACTATGATTGGGCATGACATAATTGTATGATACATTGCATTGGGATGGGATTGATATTGATTGGAGGAAGTGTACTGAAAGGCTTTGAGCCTAATTTACTGGTGGCTCAGTTGTAAACTGCTATTTAGTGCCGCAACCGGTACTACTTGGAGTGTAGGGATAGATGGGTTGATTATATCCCCACATGAAGTGTAGGGTTGGATAGAGATGGAGTGTAGAGGATGGCTGGGTAGGATTTTTTGATTGCATATTGCTACTGTTATTGTACTGTGATGGGCTAAGGCCCTAATGCATACTGTTACTGAAATGGGCCAAGGCCCAAACTGGACTGATACTGATACTATAAAAGGACTTAGGCCCACACTAAGATTATTTGATCTTGTCTAATTGTTTGCATGGAGATTACACACTGAGTTTACGTAAACTCACCCATTTTGTTTAACTATAAGGTAATCCCCAGACATAGGCGAATCAGTGCAGCGAAGGACTTAGCAGCGGCCACACGACCTACTTCTTTTTAAGTAAGTACTCGAATTTTTATTTTGGTTTTCCTGTTGGGCATTTTACAGTATCCTGGCCTCTCTGGTTTTATCTTTTTAAATTTAGGATTTTTATTGTTTTGAATTATAACTGCTAGAAATAGGGATAATCGAGTTTTCAAAAAGAATCAAACGCTTGAACAAAATACGCAAACTGATTTTAAAAGCTTCCACGATAAGTAACATTTTGAAAATTAATAACTGATAAACCGTAAAAGTAACATATTTTAATCCCACATTTAGTATGCTTTTGGATGATTTAGCCATCAATTTATGTAAAAAGGTGCTCTTAATCCTTTCTTTTCATGTCTTATACCCAAGAAAGCACCCGAGGATGAAAAGAACGAGAAATAGCCTTAAAACTAGCCAATTTTGGCCAAAGAAGAAATCGACACGGCCTGGACTTCAAGCCACACGGCCGTGCCTCATCAAATTACTTCAGACGGCCATGCCATAATTTACACAGCTATGGCCCAATCGACAGAATCGAGACATGGCCTGAAGATGATTTGCATAGGCGTGTACCATGGCCGTGCCCCTGCCGTGGGAAAGAGCAATTTCACTCGGATTTGGATGCTTGGAGGCAAAGAAACACATTCCTAAGTCTACTTAAACATCCTAGGAGGAATTCTACTTGAATTAGGATACTTAAGAGCCAAGTAAAGCATCTCAAAGCCTATATAAACACCCAAGGTAGCAACTAAAAAAGGGGAGTTCGGCATAAGCCGAAACAGATGGAGGCTTTTTGGTAGAGGCTTTTGTCAAAGCTTTCATCTTTTAGGGAATCACTTGAAGATAGCCAGTTGATCCATCTCAAGAAGCCGGAACCCTATTCAAGACGGAGGATTTCTCCTTCAATTCCTTTAGGGGGTTTTATGGATTTCTTATGTTTTGTTTTTTCTTTTCTCTTGAGATATTTTCTTATTTAGTTATGAACTAAACCCCTCAGATACCTAAAGGGGATGAAACCTATGATGGATTTTGTTATTTGATTTTTAAATTATATGATAAGTACTTGGTTTGTTCTTAATTATGTTGCTTAATTTAATCTGATGTGCTTAGGTGGAGGAGGAATAGACCCTACCTAAGAGTAGATCTAGCATAATTAAACAGAGTTGATCGGGCGCCTAGAGATAGGGTTACGAGACTATGCCGGATTAGGGTGAAACCTAATATGGGAATCCATTAATCTATTTACTGCTTCCTTAGGGGGTTATTATAAGAGAACAAGAGTTCCACTAATTAACCTAAGGTTAGACGTTATTCACCTTGAGAGAGGGTTTAATATAGGTTAGGGAGTCTCACAGATCAAGCTAAGGAAAGAAATCATATGGTTTGGGGGTTAAATAATAAGTGAAGTCATAAGTGGATTCTTCTTGAGGGTATCTTCTTTATCAACTGAGTTTTCCTAAAGTCTTTCTCCGATTCATTCTTTTATCTTTGCATTTAGTTTACGTATTTCATTAGTTTAATAATCCAATCACTCCATATTTTAGGCTAAATAATAGAAAGAAAGTGAGTAGTAGTACTTTTAGGTTCCTTTGGGTTCGATAAGAAATTCTTGCCTAAACTATACTATTGTTCAATAGGTGCACTTGCCTCTATCGTTGTCACAGTTAGTCTACAGGTTTGATCATTCTTTTTATAAATGTAAAAACTCAACTGTTTGACACGATCAAGTTTTTGGCGCTATTGCCGGGGAACTAAAATATTATGAAACCTCTATTTTTGTTACTTTAGCCATTTTTTTTACAATTTGTTATTATTATTTTTATTTTTATTTTTTCTTTGCTAATTTTTTACTCTATTTTGCTTTTGGTAGAAAATTTTAGTCTATGGAAAAGATGGCACTGAATAATTATTAGTGGCAAGTCATGAGGACAATTCCTACTAAAATAGCCAGTGTTTTCAACCTCGACGTGGTCACCAGGTTATCTAATCAGTTAGAGATGATGAATAAAAAAGATTGATGATTGGTATAGTCCCTCATAGGTACATCCAGAAATACAATATGATTTGAATCTAGGAGGCATTGCGAATCCTGAGTACCCACCCTGCGAATATGGCATGGAAAACGAGCAAGCTCACTATACAGGTAACTATTCTAAATATCAAAATAATTTTTATAATGACACTTGTAATGCAGGATGAAAGTTTCATCCCAATTTCTCATGGGATGATCAACATAGCCAAAGATCGGAACTTCTTCCAGATTTTCAACAACCACCTCACCAACAAGAAGAGGAGCCGAATCTTGAAGAGATGCTGACAAAATTCATGGCAGCCACCGATTCTCGTTTCCAAAAGACTGAAGCAGCACTTGATGAATAACAAAAATCAATAAAAGGGATCAAGAATCAAGTTGGAGAACTTACTAGATCAGTAGGACATCTCACAAAGCTGATTTCTGAACGTCAACAAGGATGTCTACCAAGCAACACAGAAATAAACCCAAAAGAACAGATCCAAGCCATCACAGCTCAAAAGGGTACAAAGGTAGACGAGCCCACCACGGCACAAGAAACCATGGAAGAAGAAGGTAAGGTAGAGGCAATACAGGAAAAGTTAAAATCGATAATCAAGGAGTACCAACCTCGCATACCTTATCCTGAAGCAATGAAAAGAGACGATTCAGAGGAACAGTTTGGTAAGTTTCTTAAACTCTTAAAGAAATTACATATTAACTTACCTTTTCTTGAAGCTCTTTTTCAGATACCAGACTCGAGAAAATTTTTAAGACAGCTCTTGACCAACAAACGTAAATTAGATGAAGAGCACCACGTAGAGCTAAACGTAATGTGCTCAGCAATTCTACAAAATAAACTGCCACGAAAATTAAAAGATCCAGGGAGTTTTACAATTCCATGTTTAATTGGTAGTTTATCTATTGATAATGCGTTAGCGGATTTAGGGGCAAGCATCAATGTTATGCCTTGCAAAATGTTTAAACAACTAGGTCTAGGGAAACCCAGACAAACTAGGATGAGCATTCAATTAACTGATAAAACTATAAGATTCCTAGGGGCATAATAGAAAATGTTCTAATCAAAATTGATAAATTCGTATTCCCAGTAGACGTTGTCATTTTAGACATGGATGAGGACAACACGATCCCCTTAATTTTAGGAAGACCCTTTTAGCAACCACCGAGCTAAAATTGATATCTATCCAGAGAACTCATACTCGTGTAGGCGATTTAGATAGTCACTCTTCAAGCTCTTGACTCGGCCGTAACATCAAGTGATAAAGGTGAGAAAGTAAATTCAGTTGATAACCAACTTGTTCAACCTTCATTGCAGGAAACACCACAAAGTTACAAACCTGAGCCGAATCATGGACCTCGTGCTAATAAAGAAGAATTACATGACGAACCAGAACCACATGAAGTGAAACCAAAAGAAACCCCAGACGAGCTAATAGGAACAAAAATCACATCAAAATAGAGGATCAGGTATTGTTGAATAAGGAAGACCCTCGAATCACCAATTTAGAACTCAAGGTAAATGAATAAATCACTTTTGAGGTACTTAATGTCTTCCTATACGGCACAGTCGAAGTAAGCAATCCTAAATTCAACACTTTTGAGGTAAACATTACTCGACTTAAACTTTATATACATAACCGAGGTGATCGGATGAGAAAGGATTTCCACCTCCTCAAACCACCATGATTGTGCGTACAACAGGTAAGTCTAGCTCAAGACTTTAAACGAGCGCTTCTTGGGAGGCAACCCGAGTACTAACCATACTAATTAGTTTGGTTTTATTTCCTCTCGTATTTAGGCATAGGTTTCCATACCCACTCGGCCATGCACACGACCGTGGTCGTGGCCGTGTGGACACCACGACTAGGCACATAAGGGTGGACCTTATCTCTATTTAATTATTTACTTTTATTCATTTTATTTTTTTTTTTATTTTTAATCCTTTATTATTTTCTCTTTTTCTCAAATGGCATTTAGATTTAGCTTATGATACAATAAAACCAAGCCGGCTACTTCGAAGATTCAATTTCAAACGATTTGAGATGCTTTCCCATGTTCACCTCTAATCTTATCTGGTTTCTTTTCATAGACTTCATCCAAAAATTCAGGAAGTGTTACTTCTCCCTTTCTCTTTTGATTTAATTATTACATAATTGTTTATCTATCTTTGTACATTGAGGGCAATGTACATCTTAAGTGTGGGGGGTAAAAGTACTTGACTTTTTGCATTATTCTCAAATCCTAAATTTAGACTTGTTTTCAAGTATTTTTCTCATATTACTAATTAGGATGAAATTTCTATTGATTTATGATTTCTATTGATATGTTTTTGAGTAAGTCATAGTTAATTTTGCATTGGTGATTAAATTTGAAGAATACTAGAGAGTCGAGCATGATAAGTCTACTTTCTAAAAATTAAAAATTAATAGGTCGTTGAACTGAATTTGAGTACTACCTTGAAATTTGGAATTTATAAGGATTGATGTCAAAAACACCCATAATTTTTGTGAGATTTTGAGCCTTATAGAGCATATACCTTTTTTCATGCTCACTTTATTGATTATGAGTGTGTCTACTTTGAATTGTTATTCTAGATCTTGCCTCGTTTATGCATGTCGAGACCACATTAATGATTTAATATACTGAAATGATAAAGGCACCTAGGTTTTAACCCATTCACTCTACTAAAAAGCCTACCTACATAAATAACCCCTAGTAAACCCATTTGATTCTAACAACCCTTTTTATTGAATTATCCATTTGATATTAACCCAAAACCCTTTGTATTTGTTATCAACATTCTTTTGACTACCCTCAGACGAGAATTGATTTGATCGCCTTTTAATTAGGTTATTTCAATTATCAAAGTTCCTTCTATTATGTTTTTTAGTTTGTTCTTAAAAAATATAAAAAATCCAAGTTTATTCAATATTAGCAGTATACAAAAGAGCTTAGAGCATTTAAACTCCAATTGTTGAAGAAAAAATTCGTATTAAAGTATTATCAAATTTTAAGTGATGAAAATACTCTTTATTGTAGAGGAATTATCAATAGTGGTATTATTACTTTTCATTTGATATAAATATTCATATTTTCTAGTTAGGTAAGTTGTCAAGTTAGTCTTGATTCTAACCCTGTAATTCAGCCTGTATCCACACCCTTAACCTTAGCCCCGTTACAACCCTTATAAAGACCTTTCGATTTGTGTATCATCTCATATACAGTGGTGGAGATTTGATTTTTAGGCAAGCCTATGGGATTAACTTTTCAGGTTCGACTTATGAGTGCTTATTCTTGAACCTTAAACACTTCGAGTGATTTGAGTGAATCTTTTGTGAGGATGTCAATCATTGTTGGTTTTGAATTAAAGGTAATTATTCAGATAAGGGGAGACATCTATGTTTTCGTACTACAAAGGTATGACTTATCATGATTGGATCTTTAGGGTTCTTTGAGTTAAATTATCCATGTATAAATTATCTATGAATTATAATGAGACATTGTCGATAGGAATATGAATTATGGAAAGTTCATTTTAATTGTAAGTTGCGAATTTTGCTTAAGGACAAGAAAAAGCTTAAGTTTAGGGGTATTTGATAAACCGTAAAAGTAACATATTTTAATCTCACATTTAGTATGCTTTTGGATGATTTAGCCCTCAATTCATGTAAAAAGGTGCCCTTAATCCTTTCTTTTCATGTCTTATACTCAGGAAAGCACCCGAGGATGAAAAGAACGAGAAACGGCCTTAAAACGGGCCAATTCGGGCCAAAGAGGAAATCGACATGGCCTACACTTCAAGCCACACGGCTGTGCCTCGTTAAATTACTTCACACAGCCATGCCACTATTTACACAGACGTGCCCCAATCGACAGAATCGAGACACGGCCTGAAGATGATTTGCACGGGCGTACCATGGTCGTGCCCCTGCCACGGGAAAGAGCAATTTCACTCGGATTTGGATGCTTGGAGGCAAAGAAACACATTCCTAAGTCTACTTAAACATCCTAGGAGGAATTCTACTTGAATTAGGATACTTAGGAGCCAAGTAAAGCATCTCAAAGCCTATATAAACACCCAAGGTAGTAATTAAAAAAGGGGAGTTTGGCATAAGCTGAAACAGAAGGAGGCTTTTTGGCAGAGGCTTTTGCCGAAGCTTTCATCTTTTAAGGAATCACTTGAAGATAGCCAGTTGATCCATCTCAAGAAGCCAAAACTCTATTCAAGACGGAGAATTTATCCTTCAATTCCTTCAGGGGGTTTTAGAGATTTCTTATGTTTTGTTCTATCTTTTCTCTTGAGATGTTTTCTTATTTAGTTGTGAACTAAACCCCTCAGATACCTAAAGGGGATGAAACCTATGATGGATTTTGTTATTTGATTTCTAAATTATATGATAAGTACTTGGTTTGTTCTTAATTATGTTGCTTAATTTAATCTGATGTGCTTAGGTGGAGGAGGAATAGACCCTACCTAAGACTACATCTAGCATAATTGAGCAGAGTTGATCAGACGCCTAGAGGTAGGGTTACGAGATTTTGTCGGATTAGGGTGAAACCTAATATGGGAATCCAGTGATCGATTTACTGCTTCCTTAGGGGGTTATTATAAGAGAACAAGAGTTCCACTAATTAATCTAAGGTTACACATTATTCGCCTCGAGAGAGGGTTTAATATAGGTTAGGGAGTCTCACGGATCAAGCTAAGTAAAGAAATCATATGGTTTGGGGGTTAAATAGTAAGTGAAGTCATAGGTGGATTCTTCCTGAGGGTATTGTCTTTATCAACTGAGTTTTCCTAAAGTTTTTCTCCCTTTCATTCTTTTGTCTTTAAATTTAGTTTACGTATTTGATTAGTTTAATAATCCAATCACTCCATATTTTAGGATAAATAATAGAAAGAAAGTGAGTAGTAGTACTTTTAGGTTACCTTGGGTTCGATAAGAAATTCTTGCCAAAACTATACAACTATTCGATAGGTGCACTTGCCTCTATCGTTGTCACAGTTAGTATACAAGTTCGATCATTCTTTTTATAAATATTAAAACTCGATTGTTTGACACGATCAATAACGTTTTGAACGAGATCGACATGCCCTAGAGTTTACATGAGGTAATATAAAATAGGTTTTGACGACAACTCCCTTTTTGAAAAAACATTACCATGTGACATTGCCAGATTCGGCCATAACGTCTAGGCTAGGTTTGGGATGTTACAATGGGATAGGACTCCAAAAAAGTTCCAACCGGTTAAGCTTCCGAGGATCTACTAAACAATGGAAAAACAACCACATAAGCATTTAATACTTAGTGAGTTTGTAAAAGATAAACTTCAACTTATCAGACATCAATTAACAATCCATACAACCAAGCTCATTTCATCATTTAACATTAAACTTTCCTATGCACCATAATTCACATGGTTAGTAGAAATCATGAAACCATAACATGTTATATACTAGAAAATAAATTTTATACCATTCTTTTTCATTAAATAACAACTTCTCATTCATTACATTTCATAAATACATACCTATTTTAGCTTTTGAAATGAACATTAGCATTAATAGGTTCTTATACATGCTTTTCCTTCATCCTCTTCTTACCCATTGAACTATTTAGAATTACATCAAATACTTGAGAATGCTCACACATAGTATGTCTTTTCATGTAATTGTAACCTTTCCTTTTCAATAGTGCTCACACAAGCCGTAGGTCAGAATGTTAGCTACACGATGTTGCTCACACGAACTGTGGAGAATCCATAACAAATGCAGGACCTCAGCCATTGGTAGGACATTCAAGATCAGCACCCAAAACCATATAACCCTAATGACATGTCATTTGTATCCTAAGAATTCTTCAGGTTCAAACGGGATTACTTAACCATCAATTGTTCAAAACATCGTGATATGTTTGAGTCTAATTTATGTTCAACATATTATAACGAATAATCAAATCAAAGTATAATTAATAAGATTATAATTCATACGAACTTACCTCGATACCACGATCGTTTTAATAGAGTCAAAAACTAATCCAACAGCTTAGCTTTGCCTCGATTTAAGTGTAGTTGTTGCGTATCTTGATCTAAATAATAATTTCATTCAGTTAAGTACCTCAAATAACCTCAATTATTCAATTCAATCTATAATTCATATTATCATGAAATTACAAAATTATCCCACATATTTTAACTTTTTCACAACTTAGTCCTTAAGCTCAAAAGTTGAAATTTAACCAATTTTAACCTAAACCCATCATAACCAATTCTTCCCTAAGCTGAAATAATCTACAATTTTCCATTATTTCATACAATATACATGAAAATTTTCAATTAAGAAAATTAAATCCCTAAACCTTACATTCGTAAAAATCCATTTAACAATTTATGGTCATTTAAAAATCAAATTTAATTATTTTACACCTACCATCACAAACACATCAATTTCATTCATGGAAAATCCTCCAGCCTTTAACAGTTTTGCAAATTAATCCCCGAGTTAACTAGATTAAGCTAAAACGAGATCAAAAATATAAAAATCATAAAAAACGAAGCTCAAACACATACCATGCATTGAAACAAGTCTAGCCGA
The DNA here is from genome assembly GCA_025506655.1 of Gossypium rotundifolium. Lineage (NCBI taxonomy): Eukaryota > Viridiplantae > Streptophyta > Magnoliopsida > Malvales > Malvaceae > Gossypium > Gossypium rotundifolium. The sequence continues at coordinate 180,617,248 of CP106727.1, read as the reverse complement.
AACTTCAAACCCTTTATTCAATGGTATTTTCAATTGAAACAAGAAAAAATGAAGAAGATGATATCATTTTAGTGATTTATTTTAGGTTTATTTAATTAATTACAATTTTACCATTAGCTAATAAACTTATAAAATAACTAAATCATGTCCATCATTGTCCACCAGATTTATAAATGGTATAATTACCATCAAAACCCATTAATAAATACTCCTAAAGCCATTTAATCTATGTAATTAATAGAAACCATCCTTTGCATCTTTTTAAGTTTAGTCCTTTTTAACTAATTAACCAATTAAACTTCAAAAATTATTAACGAAATTTTAATACGACTCCAATTTTACCCCATAGACCTTAAATAAATATTAAAATATTTACTCACATGTTAGAATCATGGTCGAAACCACAATTTTTGACACCACCAAAAATGGGCTACTACAACTCTCCCTCTAACGAAATTTTTGTCAATGAAAATCTTACCAGAAAATAGGTTCGGGTATTGCTCTTTCATAGCTTCTTTTGATTCCCAGGTAACTTCCTTAACCCCGTGGCGGTGCCAAAAGACCTTAACCAAAGCTATGCATTTATTTTTAATTTTTTACTTCTCGAGCTAAAATTATGATCGCTTTCTCACTATACGACATGTCCCGCTAAATTTCTACATCACATATAAAGGGTCGGATCAATACTGGCATAACATTGATACATGAAATACGTTGTGAATTTTCTCAAATTCAAACAGTAAGGGTAAAAGGTAAGCTACTGGTCCAGTTCTCTCAATGATCTCATACGACCCGATGAATTGTGGATTAAGCTTCCCTTTTTTACCAAAACGTAGAACTTTCTTCCAAGCGATACCTTTAAAAACACTCTATCACCGACCTCAAATTCAATGTCTTTTATTTTCAAATCAGCGTATGATTTTTGATGATCAAAAGTAGCTTCAAACTATCTCGTATTACTTTAACCTTTTCCTTAGTTTCTCGGATCAAATTAGTATCGAAATGTTTTGTCTCACTCAATTATGTCCAATATAATAGAGTCCTACATTTTCGACCATACAAGGCTTCATACGACGCCATTTTAATACTTGATTGATAATTGTTGTTAGATGCAAATTCAACTAACAGGAGAAAATTTTCCCAACTGCCTTCTAACTCCAAAATGCAACAATGGAACATATCCTCAAGTACTTGTATCACTCATTCAGATTGAGCATTAATCTGGGGATTGAATACGGTACTAAAATGTAATCGGGTACCTAAAGCTTCGTGCAGTTTAGCCAAAAATCTAGAAGTAAATCATGGATCTCGATCGAAGATAATAGATAATGGCAGTTCGTGAAGTCTGACAATTTCAACAACATACAACTCTGCTAGCTTTTTGAGTGAATAATCTTTACATACAAGTATGGAATATGCGAACCTAGTCAAGTGATCGACAATGACCCAAATGGCATTTTTCTTTCTCAGAGATAACGAAAGTATTGAGATGAAATCCATAGTAATATGTTCTCGTTTTCATTCTGGAATCATTGTAACACCCCAAACTAGGTCATCCATCAAGATGAGATTTGGTTTGTCACACAGATCGAACATTCTTTTAATCTTTCTAATGATTTAGGTGAAACGGTACTACAAAACCTTTTGAAAATAAAGTTTAATAAAACCAAGAGAAATGATTTAAATACGATGAATTTAAGAAACATTAGTTGAAATCTTAACATTTAGTATTTAATTATCAAAACCTCAAAGTAGTTTTTAAAGAGTTTAAAAGGATTTGAAAATAAGAATAGATAAAGAATCTCATATGTTTGAAAACCCAAACTATTTTAAGAAACATTATAAGATTAACAAAAGCCCATATTAAATCTCTAAAACAAAATTTAAATCCATCCACACATAAAATCCATAAAATATTAATAGAGGCCTTATTACATCATATCAAAAATAGAAATTTTAAGAAATTACTTAATTAAAGTCCAAAGTTTATAAGACCCATGTTTGCAGTATGGCCTCCACAAAGTCATCCTTGGCCCAAGTCCACGTCAAATTTCATTACCTGAGATGGAAAATTTAAGGGAGTGAGTTACTTAGAACTCAGTGTATAACTCACTTACTATATCCACTGGGCCAGATTATCAAGTCATTATTTTGGGCTTGAGTCCATAAACAGATTTAGCAATGTAATAACTGTAATGTATGCAAAATGAAATTTCTCACCCAAACCTAATTTCCATCCGCTACACACCACCCGTACCAACCATCACACCTATGGGAATCAATTCAACCCACCCCACCAACACACCGATCATAGGCATAAAACCATTATTATATTTGTGGCAGAGCCACCGAACTAGATTGTGACAAAGTCACCGAACTAGAGGCAATAAGCCATTTAAATAATTGTGGTAGAGCCATCGAACTTGAGGTAATAAGCCATTTAAATAATTGTGGCAGAGCCACTGAACTAGAGGCAATAAGCCATTTAAATAATTTGTAACATCCTAAATAGGGCCTATGCATTTTCAGTTTAATTGTATGAAATGACAAGTTTAAGCACTAAGAATAAATTTTTGATATTTTTGGAAACCTGGAAATGCATGAAAATGGAAACCTGAACATTTTGGAAACCTGAACATTTTGGAAACCTAAACATTTGGAAACCTGAACATTTTGGAAACTTGAACATTTTGGAAACTTGAACATTTTGGAAACTTGAACATTTTGGAAACCTGAACATTTTGGAAACTTGAAGATGTAAGAAAAATGGCAAGTTACAGAGCCGATCGAAAATTTTAGGAAACTTAGAAATGATGCCGAAATGTCAAATTTTAAAGTCCAAAATAGGAAATAAGGGCAAGAGGGCCTTAAAAGTAAAAGTTGGTGAAATTCGACACACAATCGGGCTTGGAAAAGTGGCCTGAAGGTGTCACTTAAGGCTTATGGAAATGGCACCATGTGTAAGAGGAATGGGCCTGAGTTCGAGTCACTTAGAAAGCAAATATTGAAGGTTTTATTTTGCTTCCAAGGTTAAGGGGTGGACGGTACCTATTTTCTAGAAAGGGAGGAGTTTTATTTCGGTTAAAACTTGATAAATTAAGTGTTAAGTAAAGGATTTTCTCTTAGTAAGATAATTGAGGAGATATAGGATGGATTAAATACTTTTAATTTAATAAGGTGATAATTAAAAGATAATATTATCACTTGTGGGGGAGTAGTGGCCAAGTCAAGGACTCTTGGCATAGCAATTTCAGTTAAAGGAGGAGAATTTAGGCTATTCTCTCATCTTTTCTAAGCCTTGCCGAAATTTTCCTAAGCTCTCTCCCCCTCTGTAACAGACCAAATTTGACCCAAATCGGAACGGTGGTTTCAGGACCACGAATCCGAGCCCGAGAAATGTTCTAATACTTTATTTCATGTCTATTATATGTGAATGAAAATGTGTGAAAGTTTCGTAGAAAAATTTTATCGTTTAAGTGCTTAATTTGATAAAAAGGATTTAATCGAGAAAAGCGTAAAAGTTGTATGCTAGAGAGTAAGGTACTAATTTGATTGTGGCTTTTTAAGTGGGTGTACTAAAAGGGCAATTAGCCCATGTACAACTAGGGAAACAGCAATGGGCCTTTCTAATTTCAAATTATATGTTATTTTAGCCTATTATATGTTATGTTAATATATTAGTAAATAAGGTAAATTATATGTGTTAATATAACATTAAATAATGAAAATAAGTGGGAAGAAAGAGAACATACCTTGTTCTTCTTCCTTGGCTGAATGTAGGAGCTAGAAACTCCATGGTTGAAGCTTGATTTTCGGCTAGATAAGAAGCTTGATTAAGGTATGGTCGGTTTTAGCTTTTGATAATTTTACGTTTTGAGATCGTTGTTGCGTGTATTACCCGACCCATGTCTAAATTTTTGAAAATACTATGTATATAGAATTGATCATTAACATGCTTGAATAGTTTTGATGATTTATGGTCTTAGATTAAATGTATGATAGAGATTTACAAGTTTTGTATTGGAGTTTTGGTGATTTAGAGTATATAGGGCTAAATTGAAAAGAATAAAATTGTGAAGGATTAAAATGTCAAATAGATGAAATGCATGGACACCCATGGCTATGTGGAAGGTTCGCCTAACTATAGTGTTAGGAAATTTTGCATATTTTGAGTTTTGTGTAAATTGGACCAAATTGTAAAATGGAAAACATTAGAGGCAAAATTGTAGATTGCCCATTTGTGTGTTTTGGGACTAAATTGAGATGAAATGCAATTAAATGAGATAAATTTTAATGTGTTTTAGATCAAGAGCAAAGAAAAACGAATTAGACCGGGAAAGACGAAGGTTCTCGAATAGCCGATTCAAGACGGACTATCGACAACCGAGGTAAGTCCTAAGTTAATAAATGTCAAGGACTAATTTGAATCTATTAAAAGTTGAAATTTTACATTTTAGGATAGAAATGTGGAAATTGCCGAATGTGAATTATGGTAGTGAATTTGAAATTGTTTTGTTATATGTGAAGTGATCGGTATGTTTGATTAGATATTGAAAGGAATATGAAATAAAATTGATAAATTTTAGTATCCCTTTTACCTTATGGCGAATGTATATTGACATATTTGGTTGATGAATTATGTTGAGTAAGTAATTGGAATTGTTGAGAATGTTTAACTATATTGACACGACTCGGGCTTTTACGCCTAGCGAGCCTTGTCTTGAAGTGTTACTTATCGGGCTTTTACGCCTAGCGTGCCTTGTCTTGGGTGTTACTTATCGGCTTTTACGCCTAGCGGTGCCTTGTGCGGTGTTACTTATCGAGCTTTTATGCTCAGCGTGCTTGATGCCGATGATGTATTTTACAAAATAGAAACCAAAATTTATGTTCAAGGTAATTAAAGCAAACTTATCGAGTTAACGGCTCAGGTGAGTATGTGAAGTAGGAATGAATTTCTTACTTATATGAGACAAGGAAAATCAGTAATTTATTACAAATGGCATGTGTTACGAGTGTGGAATATATATATGGTTATAATATGTGTTCTCGGCTTTACTAATGAATGATATGATTGTTGTATCTTGATCTTCTAATATGAGGATACATGACTAGGCATATTCGGCCACATGAGTAGTTGTGTAATTGATGCCATGTTTTAGTAATTGACATTTAAGTATATAAATGCATGTACCTATGATTATACGATGACATTTTGGGTTTCGAAAGGTTGGTTTATAAACAAGTATTTTGATCATAAGCATGTGGGTAGAGAGATATCGTTTCTACGAATTCATACTTGTTAATATGGGTATGAAAATTAAAGTTTGAAAATAAGTATGAGCACAAGTCCACAAGTTGAATTATAGTAATTTAATTGTTAAAATTCAAATGTTATTTTTATGAAATTAGGACTTACTAAGCTAGCAAGCTTATCATGTGAAATGTTTCCTCTGTTTTATAGTTTAGGTGCAAGCTACAAGCTCTTGGGATCGCTCGGAAAGTCACTCACACTATCAATCTACATTTTGGGTACTCTTTCATTTTGATTTTTAAACGAAGGCATGTATAGGAAAGACTTGGTCTTTGTTTGATGAAATCTTAAGGTTCATGTATATAATAGCCATGCGAATATGGCTAAATTTTTAGTTAAATACTGTTGTGTCTTGATATGTATGTTGGTTTATGATGGCAATGTTTATGCATTCTTAATCAAAGTTTAATCGCTTTTGTTAAGGAAATGTTTGTATCTGAAATGAATCCTTGAATTAGGGATGTAGGTAGGTTCGGTTAGAAGCTAGTCTTTCATAAAATGCAACAAAACAGCTTGTAGTAGCAGCAGTGATGTGAGTTAGAAAATCACCAAAAATAGCATATATTGAATTAGAAGGTGAATGAGATATGAAATTAAACCTTATTGTTTCTATTTTTACATAAAAGAAACAGAGTAGGCAAAATATTTATATATTATGAGATAATTAAGTTTTAGTGAGACCTGCTCTGAATGAATTCATGAGTCACTGTTCTGTTTTGGAAAAATTGTCAAAAGTTGTAAAAAAATCATTAAGAAGCATGGTTTATATGTGTAGAACCCTTGATGAGTCTATTTTTCATTGGTATAAACAAGAACATTATAGGAAATTTGTGCAATGAGATAACTGTATTTTTTAGAGACAGGTCAGAATTTTCAAGCAGTGTAATAAGGGTAACTTTGATGAATAAACTGTACTAATTGGCCACATGAAAAATTCTGAAAACATTATGGTGAAAATTATATGAGTCTAGTTTCAAGGAAAATTTACGGATCTAAATTTTGAGTTTTTAACTCGAGTTATGGTTGATTTGGTCAGCATGACGCAGTTGGACAGCTTTAAAATCTTACACCGAAGTTAATAGTCAAGTCTAGTAATGCCATGTACTCGATTCGGCAAGGGTTTGGGTAAGGTGTTACATTTGATTGGTATCGAGCTTACGGTTTATTCGATTCTAGGACTATCGAGCGCATGTGAGTCTAGCTATACATGCCTTTATTATATGTTGATAGTGTGGTGACTTCCGATACCGAACTTTGTTTTATATAGTAAATGGACACCGATCTTGAAAGAGCCGTAGCTGATGATGGGGAGCGTGGCGCTGACCGTGCCCACGGATCAGCGCCGATAGACTCTCGACTGTTTCGGTAGCCACGAAGGAGAGACTAAACAAGCCTTTTATCGATGATGAATGAGTGGTTTGCCCAATTTATTCAAAATAACCGGTTGTACCCCAACCTCCACCCCGAATAATCCAACTCCGATCCCTTCACTCCCGATGATAGATCCGATGAGATCTAGTAGGCCCCGCTTGATAAAATCCGAAAATTTGGGGCCGAAGAATTTAAAGCTAATGACGATGATGACGCTGAGAGAGCCGAAATGTGGCTTGATAACACTATTCGGGTACTTGATGAGCTGTCTTGTACTCCGGATGAATGCTTGAAGTGTGCTATATCTTTACTGCGGGACACTGCATATCACTGGTGGAATACACTAGTATCAATGGTTCCGAAAGAAAAAGTGACATGGGATTTCTTCCAAACCGAATTTCGCAAGAAGTATATTAGCCAAAGATTCATTGATCAAAAGGAAAGGAGTTCCTTGAAATGAAACAGGGCGAATGACCGAATTAATATGAAAGAAAATTTGTCGAGCTCACCGATATGCTAGAGTGTGTTTCTACCAAAGCTATTATGTGTAAAAGATTTGAAGACGGCCTAAATGAAGATATAAAGATGTTTGTTGGAATTCTTGAAATTCAAGAGTTTGTAACTTTAGTTGAGAGAGCTTGCAAAGTCAAGAGCTCGGGAAAGAGAAAAGAAAGGTCGTGATGAAGCTAGAGACATCCGAAAAAGGTCTTGGGTAAAGTCTTTCATTCCACACCAAGAAGCCCAGAGATGACTACAACCGAAAAGCTAATACAGATCCACCTAGACGGATCAACCTCCTATGAGCTCCCGAGCTACCTCGATAGCTGATGTTGGTAACGTTCCACAAAATAGAGTTGAATGCAAGCCTTGTGGGAAATGGCACTCGTGGAGTTGTAGATTTCATGATCGTTCTTGCTATAAATGTGGATCGTCAGATCATTTTATTAGATAAAGGTCCGGGTTAGTGAAGCGTAATACGCTTCGAACACTAAGCCGAGCAACGTGTCAATGCGAGGTAGACCACCCACACATTCAGGCAATGTAGGTGGTAGTCAGGAAGGAACGAAGAACACTACAGATCGATCTGAGGCTAGAGCTCCGGCTAGAGCATATGCTGCACGAGCTAGAGAGGATGCTTCCTCCCCCGATGTCATTACCGATATTTTCACTCTTTATGATACTACTGTAATTGCACTAATCGATCCTGGTTCGACTCATTCTTATATGCGTGAAACTTTAAAATTTGGCAAGACTCTGCTAGTTGAGTCTACCGAGTTTGTGATTCGTGTGTCCAACCCTTTGGGTAGATGTGTGCTTGTTAATAAAGTGTGTAGAGGTTGCCCGTTGATGATTCGAGATTATTGCTTCCCAGCTGATTTAATGTTGTTGCCCTTTGACGAATTTGATATAATCTTGGGTATGGATTGGTTAACTTTGCACGAGGCAGTAGTGGATTGTAAAAGAAAGCTTATCGATTTGAAATATCGAAACGGTGAGACCATCAGAATTAAATCCTGTGACATAAATGGGTTGCCTACAGCAATATCTTCAATGTTAACCCAAAAGTATGTGAGAAAAGGGTGTGAAGCTTATTTGGCCTATGTACTGGATAATAAAATTTCCGAGAAACAAATTGAATCTGTATCAGTTGTATGTGAATACCCTGATGTGTTTCCTGAAGAACTACCGGGTTTACCCCCAGTACGAGAGATTGAGTTCGGCATTGAGTTAAATGCAGGTGCGGCTCCAATTTCGATAGTCCGTCATGAATGGCACCTATTGAATTAAAAGAATTGAAAGCGCAGATTGCAAGAGTTGATGATAAGGGCTTCGCTGATCGAGTTTCTCTTCGTGGGTGCACCGATTTTATTTGTGAAAAGAAAGATGGAACTATGCGAATGTGTATCGACTACGCACAACTAAATAAGGTAACCATAAAGAATAAGTACCGTTACCTCGGATTGATGATTTATTTGATCAATTGAAGGGCTTCATGTTTTCGAAAATAGATTTGAGATCGGGCTATTATCGCTTCTTGAGTCGAGATTCAGATGTGCCAAAGATCGCATTCAACGAGGTACGGACACTATGAGTTTTTGGTTATGCCTTTTGACTCACTAATGCACTGCTATTTTTATGGATCTAATGAACCGGGTCTTCCGGCGCTTTTGGATCGATTGGTAGTAGTGTTTATTGATGATATAACGATCTACTCCAAAAATGAAACGGAACATGCTGAGCATTTGAGATTAGTACTACAAACTTTGAGGATCAACGATTGTATGCAAAGTTTAGTAAGTGCAAGTTCGGATGAATGAAGTTAATTTCTTGGGTCATGTTGTTTGGTGTCGTATTCGGGTGGATCCAAACAAAATAGCACCATACTCGATTGGAACCCACCAAAGAATGTTTCGAGATTCAAGTTTCCTAGGCTCAAGCGGGTATTACAGACGGTTTGTAAAAGGTTTTTCGTTATAGCTACACCATTAACGAGACTACTACTGAAAGATGTCAAATTTGAGTGGTCGGAAGGTGTCGTAAAAGTTTCGAGCGGTTGAAAGCCTTTTTGATGAAGCCCAAAGTGTTAACTCAAATTTGAATCGGGTAAAGAATTTACTATTTTAGTGATGCTTCCTTGAATGGGTTGGGTTGTGTTTTAATGCAAGAAGGCAAGGTGATAGCCTACGCCGAGACAATTGAAGCCGCATGAGAAAAATTATCCAACTCACGATCCGGAGTTAGCAACCATTGTGTTCGTGATTAAAATTTGGCGCCACTACTTATTTGGCGAAAATGTCATATTTATTCAGATCACAAAAGTTTGAAGTATTTGATGACTCGAAAGACTTAAACTTGAGACAACGCAGATGGTTAGAATTCTTGAAAGACTATGAATTAGTGATTGACTACCATCCGGGAAAGCTAATGTTGTTGCGGATGCGTTATGTCGAAAATCATTATTTACTCTTCGCATTGAACGACGGGTGACTATGTCCGATGATGGTTCGATCTTAGCCGAGTTACAAGCAAGACCGATGGTCATTCAGCAGATTTGTGATGTACAGAAAGTTGACAAAAGTTGATTGCTATTTGAGTCGATGTGGAAGTGGTACGTAATCGATTTTCGATTGATGCAAATGATTGTTTGAATTATAAAGGCCGATTGTGTGTTCCAAAGAACTCGATTTGATATGAGATGATCCTGTGAGGCCCATAGTGGTCGACTATCGATACACCCGGGTAGTATAACGATTTGAAGCAATTCTATTGGTGGCTCGGCATGAAACGGATATATCCGAATTTGTTTCTAAGTGCTTAATATGTCAACAAGTAAAAGCTGAGCATCAGATACCGTCCGGACTACTTCAACCAATCATGATACCCGAATGGAAATGGGATAGAATTACAATGGATTTTGTATCTGGTCTTCCTATGACACCGAGTAAGAAGGATGCAGATGGGTTATCGTTGATAGATCGACTAAATCATTTCATTTTATACCTAAGACGCATCGACTATTCATCGGATAAACTTGCCGAATCGTATGTGTCACAGATTGTAAGGTTGCACGGTGTACCAAGTTCCATTGTTTCAGATAGAGAACCGAGATTCACATCGCGATTTTGGAAGAGATTGCAAGATGCTCTAGGTACTAAACTCCATTTTAGTTGACTTTTCCATCCGCAATCGACGGCCACCGAGCGGACTATTTTGATACTTGAGGACATGCCGAGGTGTTGCGTTCTCGAGTTTGAAGGTGCGTGGAACGATTTCTACCTTTGGTTGAATTTGCTTATAATAATAGTTTCCAATCTAGCATAAAAATGGCACCTTACGAAGCCTTATATGGGTAAAAATATCGCACACCGTTGTCTCGGATCGAGCTCGGTGAAAATAAGATACATGGGGTTGATTGGATTAAAGAAATGTAATGAAGGTGGTACTTATCGAAATAATTTGAAAGTCGCCGGATCGTCAAGTCTTATGCCGATTTGAAGCGTAAGGATATTGAATTTCGTGTCAAGATCGGTGTTCTTAAAAGTTTCTCCGTGGAAGAAAATACTCGATTTGGTAGGAAAGGCAAGTTGAGTCCGAGATTTATCGATCGTATGAAATCATCGAGCGATAGGCCTCGTTGCTTATCGATTGAAACGCCTTGACTTAGAAAAGATACACAATGTATTTCACATTTCGATGCCAGATACAGACGGATCCGTCCCATGTGATCACCCGTCGAGATTGAAATTGATCCGATTTGACCTATGATGAGGAACCGATCCGTATCTTAGCTCTGGAAACCAAAGAGTTAAGAAATAAAAGAGTTCCATTAGCAAAGATTCTATGGAATCGCCACGAGTTGAAGAGGCTACGGGAGACCAAGAGTCAATGAGGCAACAATATCCGAACTTATTTAACGGTAAAATTTTGAGGACGAAAATTCTTAAGGGGAGAGTTGTAATGCACCAAATTTGACCCAAATCGAACGGTGGTTTGGGACCATGAATCTGAGCCCAGAAATGTTCTAATACTTTATTTCATGTCTATTATATGTGAATGAAAATGTGTGAAAGTTTCAGAGAAAAATTTTATCGCTTAAGTGCTTAATTTGATAAAAAGGATTTAATCGAGAAAAGCGTAAAAGTTGTATGCTAGAGAGTAAGGTACTAATTTGATTGTGGCTTTTTAAGTGGGTGTACTAAAGGGCAATTAGCCCATGTACAACTAAGGAAACGACAATGGGCCTTTCTAATTTCAAATTATATGTTATTTTAGCCTATTATATGTTATGTTAATATATTAGTAAATAAGGTAAATTATATGTGTTAATATAACATTAAATAATGAAAATAAGTGGGAAGAAAGAGAACATACCTTGTTCTTCTTCCTTGGCCGAATGTAGGAGCTAGAAACTCCATGGTTGAAGCTTGATTTTCGGCTAGATAAGAAGCTTGATTAAGGTATGGCCTGGTTTTGCTTTTGATAATTTTTACGTTTTTGAGATCGTTGTTTCGTGTAATACCCGACCCATGTCTAAATTTTTGAAAATACTATGTATATAGAATTCGATCATTAACATGCTTGAATAGTTTTGATGATTTATGGTCTTAGATTAAATGTATGATAGAGATTTACAAGTTTTGTATTGGAGTTTTGGTGATTTAGAGTATATAGGGCTAAATTGAAAAGAATAAAATTGTGAAGGATTAAAATGTCAAATAGATGAAATGCATGGACACCCATGGCTATGGGAAGGTTCGCCTAACTATAGTGTTAGGAAATTTTGCATATTTTGAGTTTTGTGTAAATTGGACCAAATTGTAAAATGGAAAACATTAGAGGCAAAATTGTAAATTGCCCATTTGTGTGTTTTGGGACTAAATTGAGATGAAATGCAATTAAATGAGCTAAATTTTAATGTGTTTTAGATCAAGAGCAAAGAAAACGGAATTAGACCGGGAAAGACGAAGGTTCTCGAATAGCCGATTCAAGACGGACTATCGACAACCGAGGTAAGTCCTGTTAATACATGTCAAGGGACTAATTTGAATCTATTAAAAGTTGAAATTTTACATTTTAGGATAGAAATGTGGAAATTGCGAATGTGAATTATGGTAGTGAATTTGAAATTGTTTTGTTATATGTGAAGTGATCAAGTATGTTTGATTAGATATTCGAAAGGAATATGAAATAAAAATTGATAAATTTTAGTATCCCTTTTACTTTATGGCGAATGTATATTGACATATTTGGTTGATGAATTATGTTGAGTAAGTAATTGGAATTGTTGAGAATGTTTAACTATATTGACACGACTCGGGCTTTTACGCCTAGCGTGCCTTGTGCAGTGTTACTAATCGGGCTTTTACGCCTAGCGTGCCTTGTGCTTTGTTACTTATCGGGCTTTTACGCCTAGCGTGCCTTGTGCCGGTGTTACTTATCGGGCTTTTACGCCTAGCAAGCCTTGTGCCGGTGTTACTTATCGGCTTTTATGCCTAGCGTGCTTGATGCTTGGTGATGTATTTTACAAAATAGAAACCGAAATTTATGTTCAAGGCAAATTAATGCAAACTTATCGAGTTAACGGCTCAAGTGAGTATGTGAAGTAGGAATGAATTTCTTACTTATATGAGACAAGGAAAATCAGTAATTTATTACAAATGGCATGTGTTACGAGTGTGGAATATATATATATGGTTATAATATGTGTTCTCGGCTTTACTAATGAATGATATGATTGTTGTATCTTGGTCTTCTAATATGAGGATACATGACTAGGCATATTCTACCACATGAGTGGTTGTGTAATTGATGCCATGTTTTATTAATTGACATTTAAGTATATAAATGCATGTACCTATGATTATACGATGACATTTTGGGTTTCAAAGGTTGGTTTATAAACAAGTATTTTGATCATAAGCATGTGGGTAGAGAGATATCGCTTTCACAGATTCATACTTGTTAATATGGGTATGAAAATTAAAGTTTGAAAATAAGTATGAGCACAAGTCCACAAGTTGAATTATAGTAATTTAATTGTTAAAATTCAAATGTTATTTTATGAAATTAGGACTTACTAAGCTAGCAAGCTTATCATGTGAAATGTTTCCTCTGTTTTATAGTTTAGGTGCAAGCTACAAGCTCTTCGGGATCGTTCGGAAAGTCACTCACACTATCAATCTACATTTTGGGTACTCTTTCATTTTGATTTTTAAACGAAGGCATGTATAGGAAAGACTTGGTCTTTGTTTGATGAAATCTTAAGGTTCATGTATATAATAGCCATGCGAATATGGCTAAATTTTTAGTTAAGCACGCTTGTTGTGTCTTGATATGTATGTTGGTTTATGATGGCGATGTTTATGCATTCTTAATCAAAGTTTAATCGTTTTGTTAAGGAAATGTTTGTATACGAAATGAATCCTTGAATTAGGGATGTAGGTAGGTTCGGTTAGAAGCTAGTCTTTCATAAAATGCAACAAAACAGCTTGTAGTAGCAGCAGTGATGTGAGTTAGAAAAATCACCAAAAATAGCCTATATTGAATTAGAAGGTGAATGAGATATGAAATTAAACCTTATTGTGTCTATTTTTACATAAAAGAAACATAGTAGGCAAAAGATTTATATATTATGAGATAATTAAGTTTTAGTGAGACCTGCTCTGAATGAATTCATGAGTCACTGTTCTGTTTTGGAAAAATTGTAAAAATTGTAAAAAATCATTAAAAATCATAGTTTATATGTGTAGAACCCTTAATGAGTCTATTTTTCATTGGTATAAACAATAACATTATAGGAAATTTTTGCAATTAGATAACTGTATTTTTGTAGAGACAGGTCAGAATTGTCAAGCAGTGTAATAAGGGTAACTTTTATGAATAAACTGAACTAATTGGCCATATGAAAAATTCTGAAAAAATTATAGTGAAAATTTATATGAGTCTAGTTTTAAGGAAAATTTACGGATCTAAATTTTGAGTTTTGTAACTCGAGTTATGGTTGATTTGGTCAGCATGACGCAGTTGGACAGCTTTAAAATCTTACACCCGAGTTAATAGTCAAGTCTAGTAATGCCATGTACTCGATTCCGGCAAGGGTTTCGGGTAAGGGGTGTTACACCCTCTCTGTCAAATTTTCTTTAAGAAAAACCATCCTCTTTTCTTCTACTTTTTCTTCTCTGTTTCTGCTGTCAAAGCCGAATCTTTGTTGATTCTAAGCAAAGGAGCAATCAACTACAACATCAAAAAGAGATCTCTCGGGTTTTTACAATTACCAAATATAAGGATCAAGGATCTAAGGTAAGAACAATTAATTTTTGTTCTTCTAAATTCTTTTAATCAAGATCTAAGGAAATAACCTCTTTTATGTCTCTTGGCCGAATATCAAAGGAAGAGTTTCGGGATTTCAGATTCAAGGAATTTAAGGGATTTCGACAGGCATATTAAGGAATCCTCTTCAGATTTGGAAATTGTGTGGTAAGTGACATTCGGCCAAGGTTTGATCTTGATATTCGGAATTATTTTCCACTTATTCAAAAGTTAGAAACTGACATAATTACCTGATTTAGTGACTAGCCGATTTAAGGAAGTAATACTATCAATTTCCGGCATTTGATTTACAGTCTTTCAATTCGGCAACAAGGTAAGTAATACAAATCCTACCTGGATTTGGTTTTTAAGCCAAATAGGTTGTTAATATATTTTAATGGTTGGCCGAATATAGGATCTAAAGTTAGATCGAGATTTTCGAGATCTCAAGGAACCTATTAAGCAAATCAGGTGTGTACGCACACTAACCTTCGATTTATCATATGGAAAATATTTTATATATGAATATGCATAAGAATATGAATGTGGCTAAATGCCACAAATGTGGTACAAAAGTACTTAGGTATGTTTCCTACTTTTGATAGGATTATGAAATATGTTATTTTATAACATGTGAATATATGTATATGAATATGAAATTAAGTATGTTATGCATGATATATATTTTTGGGGCATTCGGGATTTATGTGAAAGGGGAAGAAGGTGTTGACTTCGGTCTCACCAACGTTATATGGTGACTACGGTCACAACATTTTGAATATGGTAACTCTGATTACATTATCGAATTTGGTAACTTCGGTTACATTATTTGAATATGGTGTCTAATGACACAAATTATATGGGCGATGAGCACGCCGATCGCAATGATCGCCTTCGATGGTGTGTAGCGGATGGAGGTTGACTTAGTAGTCCCACTGTGTGGTGGCGAGTGCACGGTGGTGTGTAGCGGATGGACCATTAGGTTTGGGTTGGGTTGCATCATCATTTTATATGAATATGAAATTGATATGAACGTGTATGCCCGATTTGTTGAATGTTAGTTCGTGTGCACATTGAGTCATTGACTCACCCGCTGTGGGAAATATTTTCGGTGATGGACGGATTTTGACGAGACTAGAGACCTCGAGGTGGCCATGTTTCATTTGAAGATTTTTATTCAATTTGGACTTAGTTATTTTATTTCTTTTGGGTTTTACTTGATGTAATAAGGTCGTAAGGCCAAAGTGATTTTTCTTATTCATTTTACTTTAAATTGTTATGGTACGAACTATTATGACTAAAGTTAAGTGTTTTTTAAAAAATCTTAAAAATTATTTTGTCACCTTAAAGATATTGGATTTAAAAGATTACTTAAATGGGTTTCCAATCTAAGCCCAATTGACAACAACATTTTTCTAAATATTTACAAATTTTCTAAGTAATGAAAATCTTTGAAACCGGTTTACTTTAGGAACATACCAGATCTGGTTCGGGCTCGTGGGTGGGTGGGTGTTTCAATTTGTATCGAGCCCGCTTTTAAACTCTCTACTGTGGGCTAAGGCCCAAAACATTTTCAAAGCGAGCCAAATGATTATCTTTGAAAAATAAGCAAAGCTTCGGCATGGCCCTAAGTCTCCAATTCAGCATCCACCTGTAAGTACCCTAACTCTATCTGTGATTCGTGATTTATGAATTGTATAAGGGTAGAAAAGGCATGGAACGTAGAATAGAATGATAGGAACTTGAACCCTAGGATTAGACTACTCAAACACAAACCACATAAGACTTAATGTACTGAACAAACCTATGGCTAAGTCACTGAGCTAGTGGTGTGGTAACCCTTGTACGCATGTCTAGGATTGGATCCGGAAGAGCTTGGTATTTAAGCAGTCCTAGTTACTCACCTCCTCTTCGCAAGAATCCTACAGTGCGTAGCTTCGGCTCACCCTAACCTGAGGGCTCGGTGGTGTGGCAACCTCTGCATGCATGTCTAGGAATGGTTTGGTGGGAGCTTGGTATTTAAGCATCCGCATGACTCACCTCCTCTCCACATGAATCCCGCCTGGTGCGTAGCTTTGTTCACCTCGACCAAGAGGGCTCGGTCATAGGCTAAACATAATGACTAAAACCCGAAAGGAACTAGCCTTTTTTAAAAAAAAGAAAAGAAGAGAGAACAAAACAACAAACCCTAGTTTTTCCAAACTTTTAAAACTTTCTTTTAAATCAGAAAATTATTTTACAACATTTTCAAAAACTCTTGATTTGAAAATTACAAAAATGCCCTTGGGGTGAAATTACCAAAACGCCTTGGATTATAAAATATTCAACTACTCAACAAGCTTTACCAAAATTCCATTATTTTATAAACATTCAAAAACCCTAATTTGTAAAATATCAAAATACTTTGATTTTGGAAAAATTACAAAATTGCCCCCAACTTACAAAATTACCAAAATGACCCTGATTCCCAAAATTTTTGCAACATCCCCATCTTTGAAGGAACAATTTTCGAAAAGAACCCTCAAAGTTTTACAACTTTTGAAATACCCTGATTTATAAAATTTTACAAATTTACCCTGATTTGTGAAAAATTACCAAAATACCCCTAAGGTCAGAAATTATCGAAATACCCCGGATTTCAAAATTTTTCCAAATTACCCCGAGACTTGAAATTTTCAAAATACTTTTGACAAAAACACCAAGGAACGTTTTCTTCTAAAATTACTTAAAATGCCCTTGTAGGACAAAATTTCAAAATACCACGGTAGTGGAAAACAATAACAACAAAAACTACAACGTTTCTCTGAATGAACGAAAGTTCATACTTGTTTGATGGATGAATGAATGAATGGAAAAGACTGTGTGTATACGAAAGAACCACTCTAAAATCCCTTTTCATAAAACTCCTTCGCTGGTAAATAAGTGGAACAATGACTAAACCATAAAACTTCTCAATCGATCTCGACGCTAGAAAATGAGCTCAGAGGGCGTGGTCGTCGTGGTCGAGGTAGAGGAAGGATGACCATGTTGGAACCCGTTAGATCGGGTCAAGGGTCCGACAATGAAATGCCATCGCCACCACCACCCCACCGTTAATGTTGAGCAAAGCAGGCTCGACGGGGAAGATGTCGTGTCACAGTCAGGTCATGCGAGTTTTGGAATTGGTGGTGGTGCCGGAGGAAATTCAGAAATCGAAATTTCAGACCGAAAGGCTCCGAGCTAATGGAGCGGAAATATTCCGAGGAGTATCTAATGTGGCACCCAAGATAAATTGAAATCTTGGTTGGAAGCAACGAGCGTATCATGGATGAGCTCGATCGACTCCAGAGGAAAAGTTGAAAGGGATGGTGGCATTGTTACGCGATGAAGCGTATCAGTGGTGGTTAACTGTTCGGGATGGTACCACGGCTGAAAATTTGACCTAGGAGTATGTTAGAGAGGCATTTCAGAAGAAGTATGTGGGAACCAGGTATACAGATGAACAAAGGAAGGCTTTTCTAGGGTTGGTGTAAGGGAGTAAGTCTGTCGCAGAATATGAGGCAGAATTTCTGAGGTTGAGCTGCTATGCTCGAGGGGTAGTGGCAACTGAGCATGAACGCTGTGTCCATTTTGAGGACAGACTGAGAGACGACCTGAGACTATTGATAGCACCGCATTAGGAACGGAAATTCTCGGCTTTGGGGGAAAAGGCCAAGGTGGCCAAGGGAATTAAGGATTCTATCAAGCAGAACACTGATCGAAATAGACCGGAAAGAGGTTTTGGATTGTCTGGACCATCGGGGAATAAGAGGCCTAGAACTGATGGGCCGAAGGATCAGGAAGTTGGTACCAGAGGGCAGTATCGTCCTTGTGAGCATTGTGGGAAGAAGCATTTAGGTGAGTGTTGGAGAAAGACAGGAGCATGTCTTAAGTGTGGGTCCAAGGACCATATGCTCAAGGACTATCCAAAAATATCAGATGACAAACAGCCAGCAACTCAGAATGTTAATCAGGCTGGTAGGGGAGGACAGTAGCCTCAATGAGGTCGAGGTTCGAATAACAGAGGTAATGGTTCCGGCCAAGGTCGTGGAGCACCAAGCGGAGGTGTTGAAGGTTCAGAAGCAAGGCAGCCAAGGTTAGTGAAACACCCCAAACCCGGCCCACGAGAATGGACTGGGTCTGGTATGTTCCTCGAAGTAACCCGATTCAAATTCATACAAACTGTTTTGAAAACTATGAGTTTTGGAAGATAGCCCGTTGTGGGTTGGGCTTGAGTTGAAAACAAATTTATAATAAAACCCATTTGCTTCAAGTGATAAAATATTTAAACTTATTTCATACTAAGTGGGCTTACTCTTTATAAAGCCCTAAATCCATAACATAGTAATTATCGTAGAAATAGAAATTCATCACGGTGGCCTTATTACATAAAATGAAACCCAAAATAATAAAGCATGACAAGATTTAAAATTAAATAAAATTCAAATTAAAGTGAACTTCAAGTCGATCATGGCCACCACAAGTTCTCAGTCGGTCCATTCTCGCTCATCACCAAACATATTCCCACAACGGGTGAGTCGATAGACTCAAGTGTGTAACCAACACTAAACATAATAGAAATAGGCACACCATAAAAATCATATGCATATAACAATTTCAAGATCATGATGCAAACCCGAACCCAAACCTATATGCCATCCGCTACACTCCACCGCACCAACCTTGCACACCGTGGGGACTACTAAGTCAACCTCCTTCCGCTACACTCCATCGAAGGCGATCATTGCGCAATGACATGCTCATCGCCCATCGATAATATTGTGGCATAGCCACCACTTTAATGTAACCGGTTACCACTTGATGTGACCAAGTCACCACTTTCACTTAGTGAGACCGAAGTCATCACATTCACTTAGTGAGACCAAGTCATCACTTTCACTTAGTGAGACCAAGTCATCACATTCACTTAGTGAGACCAAGTCATCACATTCACTTCCCTTCTTCAATTGACCAATGCCCCAAATTATACATATCATGCATATCATATTTTATTACACTTTCACATCACTTTTCACATGTTAAATATAACATATTTCAAATCCTAGTAGGAGTAGGAAAACGCGTGCACAGTACTTTGTACCATAATATGGTACTTTAGCCATATTCTTTCACTTTCACATTAATCATATATATCATATTTAAGCCATAAATCTATTAAGATTAGTGGGGTACACACGGTACCTTATCCATATTCTTACACTTTCATATTAACACATATAATGAATTAAAGCAGAATCTATCAAGATTTAGTGTAGGTACACACCGATTTGTTTAACGATTCCTTGAGATTCAAAAGCTAGATCTAAAGTTTAGATCCTTAGTCCCTACATTTGATTCATCATTTATTACTTAGCATAAATTCTATTTGGTTATGATATCCAAATCCTAGTAGGATTTGTAAAAGACTTACCTTTGATGCCGATTTGGTGTTTATTCAAATGTCAAAACTTGGTTTTCCTTCACTTGATATTCGCCAACCTTGAATCTCAATATGGGTTAGTTTTCGCTTTTTAATAATGAAAGAACTGATCTAGATAATCACACAAGCCTTGGCGAATACTTTTAGGTGCTTACCTTGTGGATTTTAAATCCAAATTCACCGAATAACTAGGGAACACGTGGCCTATGGTGTACCTTGGAAAAGAACTTCTCCTTCCATGATTCGCCAAGATTAATAATCAAATTAGTCCCTAAATTTTGATAAGTCTAAAATATAAAAGAATGGAAACCAAACTTGGATCTTACCCTTATTTGAAGGAATCGATTACAACTTCACTTCAACCTTGAGATTCTGGCTTAGAGACTTGATGAACAATGGCTATGATTCCCTTATGTATTTGGTTTCAAAGATGAAAGAAGAGAGGAATAATAGGCTTAGAAGGAAAATCGGCTAGGAGGCTAAAAGAAAAGAAGAAAAGAATGGATGCTCAAGAAGAATATTCGGCAGAGAAAAGAGAGGAGAATGAATAATGAATGGCCCTAGTCCCCTCCTTTTATAGCCGAATTTACTAGGCCAAGAATCCTTTGCTTGGCCACCACTCTTCCTCATTCTCCTAATTAAATAATAATTCTTCATTTATCCACCTATTTAGTAGAAATTTAAAGGGAATAAAACTCTTCTCCTAAGAGTCCTTATTGCAGTCCATTGCTTCCTCTCTAAGTAATTAAATAAAAATCACTTAAATATTTAGCTAGGTGTCAGTCAACTCTCTTCTCATGGAGACAAAATTTTATTTCTTTTATTTGTTTCTAGATGACTCAAACTCAGGCCCAAAACCTCTTGCATTTGGGCCATTTCCTAGGGCCTTAGGTGGCATCTTCAGGCCACATTTCCAAGCCCGTTATTGGGTCAAATTTTATGTACTTTATATCTTTAGGGTCACTTGGCCCTAAGCTCCCTTTGGGCTCTTAAATTGACATTCCGGTCATTTTAAGTTTCCAAAATTTTCATGACTCAGTATTTTTCCAAGTTTCCAAAATGTTTAGTTTCCTATTTTGGCTTGGTTTCCAAAATGTTTACTTTCCTAATTTAGTTTAGTTTCCAAAACTTAATATTTCTAAAGCATTTCCTTACATTTCCATACATCTCTTACATTTCCACACATTTCCATACATTTCCATACATTTCCTTACATTTCCATATATTTCCATACATTTCCATACATTTCCATTCATTTCCTTACATTTCCTTTCATTTCCTTTCATTTCCTTTCATTTCCTTACATTTCCTTACTTTTCCTTATATTTCCTTTCTTTTCCTTACATTTCCTTTCATTTTCTTTCATCTTAGGGTTCTTGAAACTCTTTAAAACACATCCAACACACCCATCGATCCCACTATCTCATGAATTATGCACGAACGCATAACCCTAATCTAGGATGTTACGTTAGTTTATGCAATGCACCGTCATGAGGATAGTGACGCCTTGACGAGACAATGAGTAAGTTTCTTATTTATGGATTATACTTCATTACTTTACTCGCTATAAGATTAGTTCGATCTTATGTAGCTAATGAAGTGTATGGAACCTTGATTGTGAACTTAGAGAATGTACCTAGAAAGTATGATAGTTCTTTAAGATCGAGTCTTGTGAGCAATAGCGTAGTATGGTGAGTTAGACTGTACGGATGAACGATAGTAAGTAATTTCGAGGATGAAATTTTGTTTAAGGGGTAGAAGCGTAACATCCTGAATAGGGCCTATGCATTTTCGGTTTAATTGTATGAAATGACAAGTTTAAGCACTAAGAATAAATTTTGATATTTTTGGAAACACGGAAATGCATGAAAATGGAAACCTGAACATTTTGGAAACCTGAACATTTTGGAAACCTAAACATTTTGGAAACCTGAACATTTTGGAAACTTGAACATTTTGGAAACTTGAACATTTTGGAAACCTGAACATTTTGGAAACTTGAAGATGTAAGAAAAATGGCAAGTTACAGAGCCGATCGAAAATTTTAGGAAACTTAGAAATGATGCTGAAATGTCAAATTTTAAAGTCCAAAATAGGAAATAAGGGCAAGAGGGCCTTAAAAGTAAAAGTTGGTGAAATTCGACACACAATCGGGCTTGGAAAAGTGGCCTGAAGGTGTCACTTAAGGCTTATGGAAATGGCGCCATGTGTAAGAGGAATGGGCCTGAGTTCGAGTCACTTGGAAAGCAAATATTGAAGGTTTTATTTTGCTTCCAAGGTTAAGGGGTGGACGGCACCTATTTTCTAGAAAGGGAGGAGTTTTATTTCGATTAAAACTTGATAAATTAAGTGTTAAGTAAAGGATTTTCTCTTAGTAAGATATTTGAGGAGATATAGGATGGATTAAATACTTTTAATTTAATAAGGTGATAATTAAAAGATAATATTATCACTTGTGGGGGAGTAGTGGCCAAGTCAAGGACTCTTGGCATAGCAATTTCAGTTAAAGGAGGATAATTTAGGCTATTCTCTCATCTTTTCTAAGCCTTGCGAAATTTTCCTAAGCTCTCTCCCCTCTCTCGCCGAATTTTCTTTAAGTAAAACCATCCTCTTTTCTTCTATTTTTTTTCTTCTCTGCTTCTCTTTGTCAAAGTTTAATCTTTGTTGATTCTAAGCAAAGGAGCAATCAACTACAACATCAAAAAGAGATCTCTCGGGTTTTTACAATTACCAAATATAAGGATCAAGGATCTAAGGTAAGAACAATTAATTTTTGTTCTTCTAAATTCTTTTAATCAAGATCTAAGGAAATAACCTCTTTTATGTCTCTTGGCCAAATATCAAAGGAAGAGTTTTGATTTTGATTCAAGGAATTTAAGGGATTTCGACACGCATATTAAGGAATCCTCTTCAGATTTGGAAATTGTATGGTAAGTGACATTCGGCCAAGGTTTGATCTTGATATTCAGAATTATTTTCCACTTATTCAAAAGTTAGAAACTGACATAATTACCTGATTTAGTGACTAGCCGATTTAAGGAAGGAATACTATCAATTTTCGGCATTTGATTTACAGTCTTTCAATTCGGCAACAAGGTAAGTAATACAAATCCTACTTGGATTTGGTTTTTAAGCCAAATAGGTTGTTAATATATTTTAATGGTTGGCCGAATATAGGATCTAAAGTTAGATCGAGATTTTCGAGATCTCAAGGAACCTATTAAGCAAATCAGGTGTGTACGCACACTAACCTTCGATTTATCATATGGCAAAAATTTTATATATGAATATGCATAAGAATATGAATGTGGCTAAATACCACAAATGTGGTACAAAAGTACTCAGGTACGTTTCCTACTTTTGATAGGATTATGAAATATGTTATTTTATAACATGTGAATATATGTATATGAATATGAAATTAAGTATGTTATGCATGATATATTTTTTGGGGCATTCGGGATTTATGTGAAAGGGGAAGAAGGTGTTGACTTGGTCTCACTAACGTTATATGGTGACTACGGTCACAACATTTTGAATATGGTAACTCCGGTTACATTATCGAATTTGGTAACCCGGTTACATTATTTGAATATGGTGTCTAATGACACAAATTATATAGGCGATGAGCACGTCATCGCATGACGCCTTCAATGGTGTGTAGCGGATGGAGGGTTGACTTAGTAGTCCCACGGTGTGGACCGAGTGTACGGTGGTGTAGCGGATGGACCATTAGGTTTGGGTTGGGTTGCATCATCATTTTATATGAATATGAAATTGATATGAACGTGTATGCCCGATTTGTTGAATGTTAGTTCGTGTGCACATTGAGTCTGTTGACTCACCCGTTAGGGAAATATTTTCGGTGATGGGCGGTTTTGATCAAAGCAGTGAACCTCGGCGTGGCCATGTTTCATTTGAAGATTTTATTCAATTTGGACTTTGTTATTTTATTTCTTTTGGGTTTTACTTGATGTAATAAGGCCATAAGGCCCAAAGTGGATTTTTCTTATTCATTTTACCTTAAATTGTTATGGTACGAACTATTATGACTAAAGTTAAGTGTTTTTTAAAAAATCTTAAAATTATTTTGTCACCTTAAAGATATTGGATTTACAAGATTACTTAAATGGGTTTCCAATCTAAGCCCAATTCACAACAACATTTTTTTCTAAATATTTACAAATTTTCTCTAAGTAACGAAAATCTTTGAAATCGGTTTACTTTAGGAACATACCAGATCCGGTTCAGGCTCGTGGGCCAGGTGTGGGGTGTTTCATAATTGTGGCAGAGCCACTGAACTAAAGGCAATAAGCCATTTAAATAATTGTGGCAGAGCCACCGAACTAGAGGCAATAAGCCATTTAAATAATTGTGGCAGAGCCACCAAACTAGAGGCAATAAGCCATTTAAATAATTGTGGCAGAGCCACCGAACTAGATTTTTGGCAATAGGCCTTTCTTCTCTTCATCATTAATCCCAACCCATGCAATATGTATGCATAATAGACTATATACATATAATAATTTAGCAAAAGGCCTAATTTACGTGTGAGTCCATATTTCAAGTTTTTATTAAGGCCCATAATACAAAATAACATTTAGCCCATTTAACAATCTAGCAACTTTGGCCTATTTAATGATCTAGCATAGTTTTCGGCCCATTTAACGGTCTAGTATAGTTTTCGGCCCATTTAACGATCTAGTAGAGTTTTGGCCCATTTAACGATCTAACATACTTTTCGGCCCATTTAATGATCTAGCAGAGTTTTTGGCCCATTTAACGATCTAGCATAGTTTTCGGCCCATTTACACATGAGACATAAAATTTACAATTTACCAACTAACTCATTGAGGGCGTTTTCATAAATTTCACAACTTTAACCGTTTTCATGTATTTTCACAAAAATACTATTTATTACGTATTTTTCCGATGTTGTCATCTTTACAATTTTCTCAATACTTACGATATAACATTTAACCCGAGATAAGTGTGAAGTTACACGCCTTGATATTGTGAGTACTAGACTATCCCGCTCTTCAGTACCTAAATGTAATACAATAATTAGAATACTATCATATTTTAAAACTACACTATTGGTAAACGATCTAAATCTTTACCCTTTGGATTTCGAACCACTTCTATTTTTGGTTTCTCCTCGATTGTTGGTTTGTTGCTCGATGAGAATCCACGAATGAACAAAGGTTCAGAGTACGAATGACTTCAAACAATTGGTTTTCCTCGGATGAGGGTTCGCAACCTGGTGGAAAATCCGGATTCTCAAAACGATTTCTTCGTCTATACTTAGGAGATTAGCGGAACCACCCTCTTTCGAAGACTATGCCTTCGCCATGTTACGCCCTATCTTGAATGTCTCTAATGACATAAGATCATTAATCCGATTAATAATTATCGAAATATGGCTAATGATTTTAAAAGATTTGAGATTGGCTTACCACGATTATCTTCGTTCCTCGAAGAAATGATCGGCGATTACGTCCTATATGAAATCGATTAAATAACTACTATACCAATATAATGAATAAAGTGAGAATCCTTGAATAATTTCCTTACCTTACCTCTTAAGATCGATTCCAACGATCCACGATTTAAGAACACTTTGAGTTTACATCCTCCAAAAATCTCACTAATGTTCACGGTTGAAGCGAATTGAGTGAGAAGAATACTTATGACTAAGGAAAATCGGTTGTGATCAAGCAAAGAAAATGAAAAAGATTAAGCACAAGAGCATATTAACATTCGGCCATGAGAGAAGATATTAAAGAGATTTTAATTGAGAAGAAAGTAAAAGAATGCGAAAATGGGAATGATATGATTCGGTTTCAAGAGAGAAAGAGAGAAGAAAAGAGAAAGAAAAGAGAAAGAAAAGAGAAGGAAAAGAGAAGGAAAAGAATTGGGTTTTGGGAGAATTGTGTATTCGATTTTGTGAAGGAAAAAAAAGAATAGCCTTCTTTGTGTGATGATAGTTTCGCACTAGGAAGAATGGTTGGCAAAGAAAATGATCAAATGATCAAGAAGAAAGGATGGTAAAATTGCTATAGTTTCCTCAAGGTTTTTGGTATGATCTACTAGGGAGAGAGCAAACTTTTGGTAGAGAATTTGATAAGCAAGTCCCAAATGACCAAAAAGAAAATGTTCTTCCAACATCCAAGCTTACCAACCAATCAACCAAAATCGCCATCCCCTAACCCCTATATCAGTCAACATACATGGTCAAAAGGCCATTAGGAAGTTTCAAAACATCTCCCTATTCTTAAGCCATATCATCCTCCTTTTCCTTAAGTTGGTGAGACAATATCCCCAATTCAAGCCATTTTATCCCCTATCTTTAGCTTTCCATAATCCTTAGTCTTCTTACCAAAAAAAAAAAAAAAAAACAATCCAACTCATTCTAATCTTATCCATAACCGACACATGCTAGGATAAAGCAAAAATAAAAAACTCCCTAATTGCATGCTAGGTGATTCGAACCTCTCCCCTCAAGTCCAACTTATGGTGCCATCACCACTTTGCCAATTACTCATCTTATGCCATCTTTTAGTACTTAATTAACTTATGTTTCAAAGTCACCTAATTTCTTTACATTAAAGTACACTTTACTAATATTTATTCTAATTCCAAGTAAACCCGAGCTAACACTTAGCAACATAATGATACCGAATATTTAAGATGTTACAATTCTACCCCTTAAAGAAAATTTCGTCCTCGAAATTTACGATTAAAGAGGTGAGGATATTGTTCTTGAATTGCATCCTCAGCTCCCACGTAGCTTCCTCCGCTCCGTGATTACGCCATAAAACTTTGACCAGCAGCACGGTCTTCTTTCTTAACACTTTAACATCTCGGTCTAAAATTTCCTTGGTTCTTCCTCAAAAGACAAGTCGATTTCAATTCCACTTCTCTCTACGGTACTATGTGAGATGGGTCCGATCTATAGCGTCTCGGCATGGAAACATGGAAAACGTTATGAATTTAACTCAACTCAGGAGGTAATTCAATCTGATAAGCCACTGGACAAACACGTTTCATCACACGATATGGCCCAATGAACCTAGGGCTCAACTTACCCTTCTTTCCAAATCTGAAAATTTTCTTCCAAAGTGAGACCTTCAGGAAGACCTGCTCTCCCTCTGCAAACTCGATATCCTTACGCCAGTGTCCGCATCGACTTACATCTATCCAAGCTTTCTTTAACCGTGCTTGAATAACTTTTACTTTTCTTTGGTTTCAGATATCAACTCGGGACCCAACATCCGCCGTTTGCCCAATTCAGGTCCAACAAGTAGAATGCGGCACCTACGACCATACAATGCCTCGTAGGTGCCATCCGAATACTAGACCGATAACTATTGTTATATGCAAATTCGCCAATGGTAGAAAGTCCTCCCAACTACCTCTCAAGTCGATCACACATCCCTTAACATGTCTTCCAATATCTGAATTACTCTTTCCGATGACCATACATGCGAGGATGAAAAGCCGTACTAAAGTTTAACTTCATTCCCAAAGCTTCATGCGAGCTTTCCAAAATCGTGATGTAAATCTAGGATCACATGCGATATAATGAGACTTTGGTACCCCATGCAACCTCACGATTTGAGATACATACAACTTAGCCAATTTTTGAAAGAACATGGCGATCTTCGTCAATCGATCAACTACTACCCATACGGAATTCTTCTTAGTAGGTGTTAAAGGTAACCTACTAACAAAATCCATTGTTATTCACTCCCATTTCCAAAGAGGAATCTTTACTGGTTGTAACAAACTTGACGGCAATTGATGCTCCGCCTTCACTTGTTGACAAGTCAAACATTTTCCAACAAACTCAGAAATCTCACGCTTCAACCCTGGCCACCAATACTGTTCACAGAGATCTCGATACATTTTATTTCCTCCGGGGTGCATAGCATAAGTGCTACTATGTGCCTCCCGTAGAATCATTTGCCTCAATTCTGAGTCTTTAGGCATACAAACCCTTCCATGAAAACACAGCACTCCATTCGTGTTTATACCAAAATCCTTTATTTTACCCCTTTCAACCTGCTGGAATAAGGGTCCCAACTTTTTATCTGATAACTGCTTTTCCTGAATTTGTTCTAACCACAGAGGATTCACCTGAAGTTCTACTAACAGACTACCATCCTCATACAAACTCAAATGAGCAAACATTGCTCCCAAATCAGATACCGTCTTACGACTTAACACGTCAGCTACCATATTAGCCTTCCCAAGATGATACTCGATTGAAAAAATCATAATCCTTTAATAATTCCACCCATCTCCATTGTCCCAAATTCAACTCCTTTTGGGTAAGAAGGTACTTAAGAATCTTGTGATCCGTATAAATGATAGACTTCTCACCGTAGATATAGTGCCTCCAAATCTTTAAAGCAAATACCACTGCAGCTAACTCCAAATCATGAGTAGGGTAATTTACTTTATGCGGTCTTAACTGTCGAGAAGCATAAGCCACCACCTTTCCATTTTGCATCAGCACACAACCCAAACCCATGTGAGATGCATCACAATAAACAGTAAATTCTTTTCGACCTCAATTGAATCAGGCCAGTGCTTCCGTCAGAATCTTCTTCAATTTCTCGAAACTCTCTTGTTGTTTTTCAGTCCAAATATGTAACATCCAGAATATGGGGGCTATGTATTTTTTTAACTTAATTGTATGCTGTTGCATGCCTATGTGTAGTTGAGTGTGCCTTAGAAGTTTTAGGAACTTCAGTGTGTAAGAGAATGCCTTAGAGAAATATTAAATTTTTAAGACTTAAGATAGAGCTAAGCAAGATAGGCTTTAAGAAAATTTGGCATGAGGTTTTAAGCATAATAAGTCATTTGGAAAGGTGGTAATGGCGCATGGGTGAATGCATGAGGGGAGAGGTTCGAATCCCCTAGCTAGCAAGTGGAAGAATTTTAATTTTTTGCTTTCTTTCCTATAGTGTCGGCCAAGCCTTATCTAGAATGGATGGACATTCTTTTAATTTTGGATAGTAGGCCATAAGAAAAAGGCAAGTTAGCAGTTATGGTATGGAATCATGAGGTTGTGGAAGGATAAGGGGACATAGGGCATGAAGAGGGGATGATATTTTGGAAGCTTTTTCATGGTCTTTTGACCATGAACCTAGACGGCATAAGGGGTTAAGGGGGATTGGTTTATTTGTGATAGAAATTAAGGGATTGATGGGGAAGAAATGAGGATGAAAAAGGGGATCATGTTGGCAAGGTGTTGGCCGAATTTTGCATTAGCATTAGGAGTAAAAGTTGGCCAAAACTTTAACCAATTTGTGCATCTTTTCTTTTCTCCAAACTTTGTTTCTTAGCCAAATACATATTACACAAAAAAGATAAACCTTTCTCTTCTCTTTTAGTCATTTGAAATTTTACCATTTCAGATTTTGAGTAGTCTTTTTAGTTTCTTTTCTCCAAAACATATCATCTTTCTCTCCTCTTTGTAATTGAAAATACCAAAGTTTCAAAGACCTTTTTCTTCACTTTTTCCCTCATGGCCGAATGCACATAAGCTTCTAAACCCACCTCTTTTCTTTTGAAAATCATCATCATCATCTTCTTCTTTCAATCTTTTATTTTCTCTCTTTCTCTTTCTTCTTCTTTCTCTCAATCGAAACCATCATCTACCATAACCAAAGCCACCATTCTTTTCTTCTCTTTTGTTAAAATCGAACCATCTTCCATTTTCATCTTATTCTTTCTTTTCTTTTATTAAAAATCGAAACCACCATAGCCAAAATACTATCTTTTCTTTTCTCTTTTTGTCCAAGCCGAAATCATCATTTTTCTTCTTCTAAATCAATAAGGCCGAATCTCCAAATAGTCAAGTAAGGGTGAATCAATCTTCATATTTCGAGTAAGGATTTTCTATCAATCGTTCTCTTTATTTTCTTTTAGCATAGCCGGTTTTAGAAATCTAATTCTCTCATTTTCTCCTTGGCCGAATCTTTGAAGGGGATTTTAAGGATTCTTTTTGGTAGCCAATATTTTAGGACAGATTATTCGGGATCATCCAAGGTAAGGATTATCATATTTGATTATATAATTTTTTTTAGATAGATTACTAATCAATTTCATTATAGGGGACTCAATCGATCGGTTATTTTTCGTAAACACAAGATTTTGGGGCTAACAAAATAGGTTGAAAAGAGCGGTAAGGAGTGTTTGGAAGAGGGAGGCTCATATACCCTCAAACTTCAAGCGAAGAAATTTCAGATCGGGGATCCGAGATTTTCCATCGGGTTGTGGACCCTCGCTAACGAAGATCGTTTATTTGAAGTCGTCGTATAATCGAACCACTTTTCATTCGTGGGTTGTCAACGGGTTTTGATCCATCTATTGGAGAGAAACCACATATAATGGTTGTCCGAGATTCCGAGGGTAAGGAATTAGATCTTTCATCAATAGTGTAGATTTATAAGTAATAGTGTATTCTAATCAAGTGTGATAATTAATTAGGTGTCGACGAGCGGGAAGGTATCGTTCTCACTGTTATAAGGTGTGTAACATTATACTAAATTCTCATAGATCTAAAATAAATGTGATTTGTATGAAAATATGTTTGATAATGGTTGCGGGTACCATTCAGTGGTATACGATATTCAGGTATGTTTACCCCAATATTTCGTTATTATTGCTATATGCATAAATATGAAATAAGTATGACTCTGTTATGATTTTGGGGTATATTGCATAAAATCGGAATATTATGTATGTGCATGGGCATATGGGTGTTATTGATAAAGGGGAAGTGTTCCGGTGGTTTTTACCACATTATCTAGTGACTTCGGTCACATATTTTGAATCCGGTGACTTCGATCACATATGTGAATCTGGTGACTTCGGTCAAATATTTTGAATCCGGTGACTTCGGTCACTATTATCTGAGTGGCCATGCCACAAAATTATAAGGCGATGTGCATGTTGACTAAAGAATCGCCTTCGATGGTGTGTAGCGAATGGAGGGTCGATTTAGTAATCCCACGGTGTGATTGGTTGAATACGGTGGTGTTTAGTGGATGGATATTTAGGTGGGCTCGGGTTTGCATTTCATTATATATATATCCATGTGATTTCTAAATGATTTTATTTGATTTGCTATAAAAATGGGCTTATGGCTAAATATGACTTAAATGGGCTTATGGCTATATGTGTTATTAAATGGGCTTAAAGGCCATGATCAATTGGGCTTTTAGTGTTTTGTTACACATTGAGTCTATGACTCACCCTTTTATGGGATATCTTTCGGTGACTCATAGCACGATGGATCGGGTTAGCGAGGACTACGTGGTGGCCAAAGCTCAACAAAGTATTTTGGAGTTTCTTGCAATAATACCTATTAAGTTTATTTTTATTACTTAGGATTTATTATGGGTTTGGTTATTTTGTAATAAGGCCGCTATGAACTGTTTCAATTTTGCATTTTGGATTTTTAATCTGCCACGAACAATATTTACTAAATAATTTAAATGATTTTTTGAAAAATAACTTAAACTATTTTTGACATCTAAACTTCTATGGTTTTACAATACTAATAAGTTTTTCATTAAATTTGGTTTTCTTTTAATTTATAATTTTCTCTTAAAAATAACGTTTTAAGAAGATACAAATTTATTTAACAATACGATTTCAACGCGATCATTAAATTAATCTGTTTTATACAAAACCATCATATTTTCTGAATAAACAATACGAGATTTAATCAAAGTTTTACTTGAGGAACATATCAAATCCGGTTAGGCTTTTGGGCCGGGTTTGGGGTGTTTCAAAATATATGGAACTCCCTTCCGCAACAGTTTAGTTAGGGGTGCAGCAATCAACGAAAATCCCTCAACGAAGCGTCTATAATAACTAGCCAAACCCAAGAAACTCTGAATTTTAGCTACCGACTTTGGTGGTTTCCAATCCAGTACAGCTTCAATCTTCCGAGGATCCACCCTTATTCCCTCAGTTGATACCACATGACCCAAGAATGTCACTTCCTTTAGCCAAAATTCACATTTACTGAATTTGGCATAAAGTTGTTTATCACGAAGTAACTGCAATACTATATGCAAATGCGTGTCATGCTCCTCATCATTTCTTGAATAAACCAAAATGTCATCTATGAACAGTACCACAAACTGATCTAAATATGGTTGAAAGACTCGGTTCATCATGCTCATAAATGCGGCTGGTGCATTGGTTAACCCAAACGGCATCACCAAAAACTCATAATGTCCATGATGAGTTCGGAATGCCGTCTTATAAATATCCGCTTCCTTCACCTTAAGTTGGTGATAACCCGATCTCAAATCAATTTTGAGAAAATCAAGCTCCTTCAATTGATCAAACAGTCATCAATCCTCGACAAAGGATACCTATTCTTGATTGTCAATTTATTCAATTGCACGTAATCAATGCACATACGCATCGATCCATCCTTCTTCTTAACAAACAAAACTGGTGCTCCCACGAAGATACACTTGGTCGAATAAATCCCGATCCAACAATTCTTGAATTTGAGCTTTAAGCTCGCCAACTCCTTGGTGCCATTCTATAAGGAGCAATGGACACTAGAGCCGTTAAGGAAAAAGCTCAATGCCAAATTCTACTTCCGATCCGAGGTATACCGGAAAGTTCATCGGGAAATACATCTGGAAATTCCTTCACCGTTCTCACATCATCCATAGATAACTCTTTGGCATCCAAAGCACAAATAAAAGCTAGGAATGCTCCATATCCGTTCCGCACCAACTTCTCTGCCTTCAACGCAGATACCACATTTGCCAAGTAATTCCTTCGTTCACCTGTCATTATTACTTCCTTATCATCTGAGGTTCTTATTGACATCCGTTTTTCAGCACAATCCAAATGCGCCCGATGCTTAACCAACCAATCCATGCCCAAAATGAGATTGAACTCACCGAAAGGCAATTCCATTAAATTTGCCAAAAATACTTCTTCTTGAATTTCTAAGGGCACATCTCTAAACAGTTTATTTATAATTCTTGATCGTCCTAAAGGACTAATCATCGTCATCTCACTATCGGTAATTTGATTCTAGATTCAAGTTTCCGGATATGGCGCTAGCAACATACGAGTGGGTAGAACCAATATCTATTAAAGCAATAATAGGTACATCAAAGATGAAGAACGTATCGCTTATTACATCGGTGCATTTCCATCCTTGCGCGTCTAATGCATAGACCAATCTCGGCCATCTTGCATCCGTGTTACCTCTAGGACCATTGCCTCGACCGGTGCACCTTGACCACGCCGAGCCCCATTACCACCACGACCGGTCCATGACCTCTCGGTGGTCTTTGAATACCTCTGGCTGGCTGTGCATCAATATTACGAACTTTCTGAGTCGTATCCATACGTCGAGGGCAATTTCTATATTGGTGATCCATTGAACCACATTTATAACAAGCACCCGTTTTCCTCCAGCACTCTCCAGAATGCCTTTTCCCACATTCAACACAATCTCGACTCTGATTATTAGCTATAGGTGCTCCACCTTGAGCTGGTTCATCATTTTGAGGACTCTTCAGAAACCTTTTTGAAGAACCCGAATGCTTTATATCCCTCTTACCTCTAAATCTTTCCCGATTCTGACGTTCTGAGTTCTTAGCCTCTTCGGCTATCTTGGCTTTCTCCACAAGTGTCGCAAAAATTTTAACTTGTTGTGGGGCAATCAGAACCCGCAACTCATCATTCAGCCCATCCTCAAAACGTACACAACGTTCATGATCCGTTGACACTATTGTTCGAGCATAGCGACTCAAGCGTAAAAACTCGACCTCATATGTCGCCTTTATCTTATTTCCTTGAATTAGATTCAAAAATTCCTTCCTTCGGGCATCCACATAACTTGTTCCTACATATTTTCCTTGAAAGGCAGCTTTGAAGAACTTCCAAGTAATCAATGCAGCCTCAGTGCCCTCTCGAACAGTAAGCCACCATTGATACGCCTCGTCTCTTAACAAGGACCTGCTCCTTTCGGTTTACGCTTGCGGTGCATTCCGGATCATCCATAATCCGCCCACGACTTGAGCCAATATTACGCCACATTTGAGCTACACCAGAAACTCCTCTAAAAACTTCTGCACCATTGGACTTGAGTCGTTCCGAAATCGACCCACGAGTTGTTGGCCCAACTCTAGTTCCAGCGACCCTTGCAAGGACTCGCAGCCTTGCTTACGTCAAAGCATTATCTTCTTCCATATGATTATGTGTTCCCGTCTCACTTTCAAGTGATGCAGGTGCATCCATTTTGACATATGATTTGGTGCTTCAGACGCAGCACCTCATCCTCTACCACGGCCACGTCTACCGCGTCCACGACCACGTCCTCTAGAGCTCATAATGACTAACTCGATTTAATCTGATTACAAGTTTTATGAATCAGCAAATTGTTTCAGTGTTTATTAACGATGTTTTATGAGATTTGAGAGATAAACTTGTTTTTTGCAAACACATCCTATAGTCTCAATCTCTACGGTTTTCAACATCTAAAACTATAAGTTCTAGAGTGTTCCTATGATCATATCATCATCATAATAATCATTCAGTAACGAATACTTACTTGACTTGGTGACGGATGCTTGTGGTGCCATACTAATCTTTAAAACATAATTGAAATAACTTCATACAGAAGTTATTTGTTGAACCCAATCACAATCGAGTTTTGAAACTAGCTCTGATACCATTAAATGTAACACCCCAAACCAGGTCTATGCGTCAAGACGAGATTTGGTTTGTCAGACAGATCGAACATTCTTTTAATCTTTCTAATGATTTAGGTGAAATGGTACTACAAAACCTTTTGAAAATAAAGTTTAATAAAACCAAGAGAAATGATTTAAATACGATGAATTTAAGAAACATTAGTTGAAATCTTAACATTTAGTATTTAATTATCAAAAACCTCAAAGTAGTTTTAAAGAGTTTAAAAAAGATTTGAAATTAAGAATAGATAAAGAATCTCATATGTTTGAAAACCCAAAGTATTTTAAGAAACATTATAGGATTAACAAAAGCCCATATTAAATATCTAAAACAAAATTTAAATCCATCCACACATAAAATCCATAAAATATTAATAGAGGCCTTATTACATCATATCAAAAATAGAAATTTTAAGAAACTACTTAATTAAAGTTCAAAGTTTATAAAACCCATGTTTGCAGTATGGCCTCCACGAAGTCATCCTCGGCCCAAGTCCACGTCAATTTCCATTACCTGAGATGGAAAATTTAAGTGAGTGAGTTCTCAGAACACAGTGTATAACTCACATACTATATCCACTGGGCCAGATTATCAAGTCATTATTTTGGGCTTAAGTCCATAAACAGATTTAGCAATGTAAGAACTGTAATGTATGCAAAATGAAATTTCCCACCCAAACCTAATTTCCATCCGCTACATACCACCCGTACCAACCATCACACCTGTGGGAATCAAGTCAACCCACTCTGCCAACACACCGATCATAGGCATAAAGC
Source organism: Gossypium rotundifolium (assembly GCA_025506655.1). Lineage (NCBI taxonomy): Eukaryota > Viridiplantae > Streptophyta > Magnoliopsida > Malvales > Malvaceae > Gossypium > Gossypium rotundifolium. The sequence goes on along the minus strand of CP106727.1, from coordinate 180,581,769 downwards.
CATTATTATATTTGTGGCAGAGCCACCGAACTAGATTGTTACAAAGTCACCGAACTAGAGGCAATAAGCCATTTAAATAATTGTGGCGAGCCCACTTGAACTAGAGGCAATAAGCCATTTAAATAATTGTGGCAGAGCCACCGAACTAGAGGCAATAAGCCATTTAAATAATTGTGGCGAGAGCCCACAGAACTAGAGGCAATAAGCCATTTAAATAATTGTGGCTAGAGAGCTAAATAATTGTGGCGAGAACTGGATTTTTGCAGCAGGCCTTTCTTCTCTTCATCATTAATCCCAACCCATGCAACATGTATGCATAATAGACTATATACATATAATAATTTAGCAAAAGGCCTAATTTACATGTGAGTCCATATTTCAAGTTTTTATTAAGGCCCATAATGCAAAATAACATTTAGCCCATTTAACAATCTAGCAACTTTGGCCCATTTAACGATCTAGCATAGTTTTCGGCCCATTTAACGATCTAGCATGGTTTTCGGCCCATTTAATGATCTAGCAGAGTTTTGGCCCATTTAACGATCTAGCATACTTTTTGGCCCATTTAATGATCTAGCAAAGTTTTTGGCCCATTTAACGATCTAGCATAGTTTTCGGCCCATTTACACATGAGAAATAAAATTTACAATTTACCAACTAACTCATTGAGGGGTTTTCATAAATTTCGTAACTTTAACCGTTTTCATGTACTTTCACAAAAATACTATTTATTACGTATTTTTCTGATTTTGTCATCTTTACGATTTTCTCAATACTTACGATATAACATCTAACCCGAGATAAGTGTGAAGTTACACACCTTGATATTGTGAGTACTAGACTTTCCCGCTCTTCAGTACCTAAATGTGTCGATAATTAGAATACTATCATATTTTAAAACTACACTATTGGTAAACGATCTAAATCTTTACCCTTTGGATTTCGAACCACTTTTATTTTTGGTTTCTCCTCGATTGTTGGTTCGTTGCCCGATGAGAATCCACGAACGAACAAAGGTTTGGGAGTACGAATGACTTCAAACAATTGGTTTTCCTTGGATGAGGGTCCGCAACCCGATGAAAAATCCGGATTGTCAAATAAATTCTTCGTCTATACTTAGGGGGATTAGCGGAACCACCCCTCTTTGAAGACTATGCACTTCCATTTTCTGCCCTATCTTGAATGTCTCTAATGACATAAGATCATTAATCCGATTAATAATTATCAAAATATGGCTAATGATTTTAAAAGATTTGAGATTGGCTTACCACGTTTATCTTCGTTCCTCGAAGAAATGATCGAGTGATTACGTCTCTATAACGAAATCGATTAAATAACTACTATACCAATATAATGAATAAAGTGAGAATCCTTGAATAATTTCCTTACCTTAACTTTTAAGATCGATTCCAACGATCCACAGTACTCACGAACACTTTAAGTTTCTGTCCTCCAAAAATCTCACTAATGTTCACGATTGAAACGAATTGAGTGAGAAGAATACTTATGACTAAGGAAAATCGGTTGTGATCAAGAAAAGAAAATGAAAAAGATTTGGCACAAGAGCATATTAACATTCGGCCATGAGAGAAAATATTAAAGAGATTTTAATTGAGAAGAAAGTAAAAGAATGGGAAAATGGGAATCATATGATTCGGTTTCAAGAGAGAAAGAGAGAAGAAAAGAGAAAGAAAATAGAAAGAAAAGAGAAAGAAAAGAGAAGAAAAAGAGAAGGAAAAGAATTGGGTTTTGGGAGAATTGTGTATTCGGTTTTGTGAAGGAAAAAGAAAAAGAATAGCATTCTTTGTGTGATGATAGTTTCGGCACTAGGAAGAATGGTTGGCAAAGAAAATGATCAAATGATCAAGAAGAAAGGATGGTAAAAATTGCTATAGTTTCCTCAAGGTTTTTGGCATAATCGGCTAGGGAGAGAGCAAACTTTTGGTAGAGAATTTGATAAGCAAGTCCCAAATGACCAAAAAGAAAATGTTCTCCCAACATCCAAGCTTACCAACCAATCAACCAAAACCGGCCATCCCCCCTAGCCCCTATGCCGTCCACATACATGGTCAAAAGGCCATTAGGAAGTTTCTAAAACATCTCCCTATTCTTAATCCTTATCGTCCTCCTTTTGCCTTAAGTTGGTGAGACAATATCCCCCAATTCAAGCCATTCTATCCCCTATCTTTAGCTTTCCATAATCCTTAGTCTTCTTACCAAAAAAAAAAAAAAAAACAATCCAACTCATCCTAATCTTATCCATAATGACACATGCTAGGATAAAGCAAAATAAAAACTCCCTAATTGCATGCTAGGTGATTCGAACCTCTCCCAGCAAGTCCAACTTATGGTGCCATAACCACTTTGCCAATTACTCATCTTATGCCATCTTTTAGTACTTAATTAACTTATGTTTCAAAGTCACCTAATTTCTTTACATTAAAGTATACTTTACAAATATTTATTCTAATTCCAAGTAAACCTGAGCTAACACTTAGCAACATAATGATACCCAAATATTTAGGATGTTACAATCATTAAGGATGTAGCAATCCCGAAGGTACATGATGTTTAGCTTTAACTTGTTGACAAATGAAATATTTCGATAAGAATTCTAAAATTTCACGTTTCATACTTGGGCACTAATACATTAGTTTCAAATCACCGTACATTTTGTTACAACCAGGATGAACTGAGTAACTACTACCGTGACCTTCCTAAAGAATCTACTAGAATTTCATTAAACACAAATTCTATTTCGGAAATATAAATTACCACCAAAACTAATATGAATTTTGAATCAGATGCCTTTTCAATCTACTCTTGTTTAGCAATAAACTCGGGGTCATTTTTTTGAGATTCATAAATCTGTTGCAAAAATATCAATTTAGCTTTCAATTCAGCTAAAATAGAACCATCATCAATCAATGTCAATTGGGTATTCAAAACTCACAAAGCAAATAAGGATTTTCGACTTAAAGCATCAACAACAACATTAGATTTTCCGGATGATAATTGATGATCAAATCATAATCTTTAAGCAGTTGCAACCATCTACATTGTTACGAATTTAATTATTTTTGAGACGTCAAATATTTTAGGCTTTGGTGATCTATGAAAATGTAACAATTTTCCCTGTATAAATAATTTTATCAAATCTTTCAAACGAACACAATAGCTGCTAATCCTAAATAGTGGGTCAGATAATTTTTCTCGCGTGGTTTCAAATGATGGGAAGCATAGGATACAACTTTGCCTTTTTGCATCAAAACCCAACCTAAACCATTAAGTGAAGCGTCATTGTAAATTATAAACTCTTTACCAGATTCTAGTTGTATCAACACAGGACCTTCGGTTAACAATGCTTTCAATTGATAAAACTTGCTCACATTTATTTGACCAACAAAACTTCACATCTTTCTAAAGAAAATTTGTTAATGGTGAAGTGCCACATGTAAAATGGTATGCGATTTTGTTCAAGTATGCACATCAGTTCAAGTAATAAAGTGATGAGTGAGTATCATTCCAATGAGGATCAGATTTAGGCACAAAAGTGGTTAAGTTATTATAATATGGTTAATGTTATGGTAAGACTGACGAATAAGATGCTATGGTAAACTAAGGTAAGTATGAAGTGATAATTCAAAGAAATTATGATGTATGTGATAGATGGGATCGATGAATAATTGGAAATGCTAAGGCAACAATAAGATCAGAAATGTAATGGAAATAAAGAGTGATTATCCGAATAGAATGTAAACAAAGAAATGAATAACTAAATATGTTGTGGCAAAATTACTACGACAGAGAATAAAGATAGAGTGATGTTGATTTGGAAGGTCGAGATTACCTAGAATCAACCCTTACTGTCAATAATGCCTTGGCAAAATCATATCTACTTTACTACATAGAAGAGTTCTAAAATGGCTTGCTTCTCGCGAGAAAAACCTCAAGTTTCCTTGCCCGTGTCTATAAGCTTTTTAGATATCTTGCATGGGTTCCTTTCGGAATACTTGCTCATTTCATTTATAAGTATGTGAATAGTCTTCTATGTCTAGAGATTGTTTACATTTTAATGAGGAAATAAGAACAATCAAATGAAAGACTAAATTAAATTAGAGATATACTTCATCGATAAAAAAAAGTTTAATGTTTCATCAAAAGTAATCCCAACCCTATGGGATTTAGCTCATAGGCTAGGAAATAAAATTCCAAACGAAAATAGTTCAACTACTTCAATTAAATCTTTCCAAGGAACACCAATGGAAATAACGGAAGAAATTTGGGAAAAAACTTTCGCTTACACAGTCCACACTTCAGTAGCACATCATCCTATGATGGCTAAGAAGGACTACCTTCAACTTCCTTTCCTTTGTGCAGCTGAACCCTTATTCATGCCTAAAGATCTCTCCCACTTTTTTTTTTTTTTTTGTTCCCCTCTTATTCGCTATTTAGAGTTTCTTCCTTTGGCTATTTATAAGCTTTTTCCCTAGGATAAATCAAACAACCCAAGGTTATCCTCTCCTCTTTTTTAGATTTTCTTTTTGGTTTAAAATCCCTTCCTTTAATATAAATGGTTATCATCTCATTATCTCATGATCTTTTTCCTCTTTTTAAATTCATTTTCTATGATAAAAACCAATAGCTCATGATTTATTGTCTCCTTTTTTCTAGGCAGACTTTTCTGGTACAAATATAGTTAGGCCGAAACTGGTATGCATTGAGTGTTGACTCGGTCATCCTCCTAGAATTGCAAATTGTTGTAACATACAAGTCAGCAAACTGTCCACCCTTTCGCCCTGGTAAACCTTTACTCTTTTATTTCTTGTTCCTTATCTTGCACCTGCAAATCCACCAAACACAGCCCTTCCACAAGCAATTAAAAGTAACAAAAAAAATTTAAACACAGTCCAAGCTCCTAATGAAATGTCCTAAAGTGCAACTAAATGCACTTAAGTACATGCAATTAGCTAGATCTAAAGGAATGAAATATAACTCTTTTCAAGAGTTATCATAAACTAATCATCAAAAACCCTTTTACAAATCGTCGGTAATATCCGACCAAACCCAGAAAATCTTTGATCTCAGTGACATTTTTCGGAGGCCTTGAATCCAAAATAGCATATATTTTACTCGGATCCACTCTAATACCGTCAATTGATACTACAAGTCCCAGAAATTCTACTTCTCTTAACCGGAATTCACATTTACTAAATTTCGCAAATAATAGCTTCTCGTGCAAAGTCCATAATACTATCCTCAAATGTTGAGCATGTTTATTCTAATCATTTGAATAAATCAAAATATCATCAATGAAAACAACCACAAATTTGTCTTTTGTTAAACCAAATGACATAACTAATATTCATAATGTCCGTACCTAGTCCTAAAAGAATTCTTCAGCACATCATAATCTTTAACACGTAGCTGATAGTATCCAAAATGGGGATCAGTCTTTGAAAACACAGTTGCACCTTCCAGTTGATCAAATAATTCATTGATAAGAAGCAATGGATATTTTTTTACCATGACTTTATTAAGTTGTATATAATCAATACATAACCGCATAGATCCATCATCTTTCTAAACAAACAGTACAGGTGCACCCCATGGAGAAAAACTAGGCTGAATAAGCCCTCTGTCTATCGATTCCTGCAACTGTGGTTTCAACTCTTTCAATTCTACCGGTGCCATTCTATACAGAGTTATCAATATCAGAAAAGTTCCCGATACTAACTCAATAGCAAAATCAACCTCTCTGACTGGCGATAACCCTAGTAAATCTTTAGAAACACATCTGTAAATTCACAAACCGTTGGAACTAATTCCAAATTCAATACTGAAGCCTTGGTATCATGTATATAAGCTAGATACGCCTCGCAACCTTTTCTGACATATTTATGGGTTGAAAAAGCTGAAATGATATTAGCTGCACTGTAACATCTATCTGATTCAACCCGAAATATATCATCATTCTGATATTTCAATAAAATTTTATTTCATCTACAATTCAGAACAACATCATGCAGAGTTAACCAATCCATACCGAGAATCATATCAAATTCATCAAACAATAATAGCATTAAGTTAGTTGGAAAGTTGCAATACCAAATTTTAAGGGGGACAATTCTTACAAACTTTATTGATTAACACAAACTAGCCTACCAAATTAGTTACTTTGTTAACAAATTTTGTTGACTCAAAATTTTATACAAATTAGGTATTTTCTTATCTGACACTAATGTTGCACATATATATGAGTGCATTGACACCGGGTCAATCAAAGCATTAACATTAACATCAAAGATAGAAAATGTACAGGCAATCACATCAGGTGTCGAAGCTTATTCAAGAGTTTAAATTGTATAGGCCCTAGCTGGTGCCTGAGCCTCAAATCTAACTATAAAATCATTTGTTCGACTTTGACTATTTCCCGTATTACCACTATTTTTGGATGGCCTCCCTCTCGAAACCGTGTTAATTGATCCTGTGTTCTGAGCCTTTTCTCTACCATATGAACCGTATTTAAAGCACGATCCATCTCTCAATCTGAACTCTTCGAAATGTCTTCTATTGCATTATTGACACCCAGGCTTACTATTGTAAACACTCCCCACACTCGCTACAAGGGTAGCTTGGGGTCCCAAACTTGATTGTTGTTTCCCTTTCTCTCTTCCTAAAAATCTTGATGGAGTTGATGTATGATTATGAAATTCTTTCAATCTCTTTCATGGAGATGAAAATGATTTTTCCTATCGTCCCTTTACCTGTGTCACGAGCCTCAGAATCTACCTTTCTTTTAGCTTTACTAAGCTCTTCATCCTTATGCGCTTGATCCACCAATACAACAAATTGTTTCAATTCTAGTATCCCTACCAACAATTTGATGTCTTCATTTAAACCATCTTCAAACTGAGTACACATAACAGCTTTCGTTGGTATACATTCCCAAGCATACCTTGCTTGCTAATAACTCTTTCCTTTTTCTTATTAAGATATCTCTGACTGATGTATTTTTTTTTAAATTTAGTTTGAAACAAACCCCAAATCACACGATCTTTTGGCACCACCGCTATTAAAGTATTCCACCACTAATACGCTGAGTCTTTTAGAAGAGATATCGCACATTTTAAACTATTATAGAAGAATAGGACAGTTCATCAAAAATTCTAATAATATTCTCTAATCAGAACTTAGCTTTTCTTGGATCATCATTTGCATACCACGAAACTCTTCTGCCTTTTATTTACAAATTTTTTCAATTGGAGGTTTATTTACACGTAGCTGTTTGAAACCTTGAGGAATAAAGGGGACTGGTTGGGGTATAAGAAGTAGTGGAGGTCGTTAAGACATTGGGTCCATTCTAACAAGCTCAGAAAACCATTCAGACATCATATAGAAGAAGGCTTCTATTGCCTCACTTCCTCGGCCCTCAAATATAGGCCCACTACTAGCTGATCCTTGAATGGAGGCTTGCACATTACTTTCGATCTCGTCAGAATCAGTGGATGACATATTTTATCTATATAAAAACATAATTCAATTCAAGTCAAGAGATATCACACTATCACAGGTTATGAAATGGCAGGTATTCTATACTCTATATCAACTACGTTCAGTCGAGAACTGACTAAACTATAGCTCTGATATCACTAAATGTAACACCCCTAACATGTCCCTATTGTCAGATTAGGGTTACAGAGAATTATCGTACAAAATAGAACTTTTAAATTTAATATATAATAATAATTAAACTTACAAAGTAAATAATAATTATACAATTTAATCATGGCAATAATACTCATTTGGGCTTTAAACTGAGCATTCGAGGCCCTAAAAATAAGTTTGAAGTAATTGGGGATAAATTTGAATAAAGCAGAAAAATTTGAGAAAAACTTGAAAAATTGTGAAAACAGAGGTCAAACGGTCGTGTGGTTAGGCTATGTGACATAGCACAAACCATGTGACTCTAGACACAACTGTATAGCTATCCACACACCCATGTGCGCAGACCGTCTAACTCTCTATGACCGTGTGGCTCAAGGTCACACGGCTATGTCGTCGGGCCGTGTAACTCTCTATTCCCGTGTAAGCCAACCTGCATCCAAAATATTTAAGACACATGGTTGTGTGACAGTCTGTGTCCCAGGCCGTGTGCTCCATAATTAGTCCCTAAAACAAGCCATTTCAAAACAAAACCTTGTCCAAAAAGCTACTACATTTGTACATACATTCAATAGACCTAAACACACTTCAAACATTCATAAACATACCAATTCAATCAACCTAAATCTTATAACCAATATTTCATCGAAAGGAACCTTATTTCATATCATAACAAAATCATTTAAGAACAAAACTATAATGCCACATCTCAAACACAAAACATAGGGGAAATAGATACCTAATGACAACAGTTGTTAATCCATTTCACCATTCAAATTAAATATATCAGAATGACCATATTCATATAGCTTTTAACATGTACAAGCCAACTATACCATATATGTGCATAACCATTTACAAAAGTAACCAAAACACAACAAACATATAAATGAGATTAAATCCTATAATGCTATTTATAACCATAGATCAAAATAACCCAAAACTACCAAAGTGGTCGTGGGATAGTGTGATAGGACTCCGAAAAAGTTCCAATCGATGGAGCTTCTAATGATCTACAAAGTAAAGGAAAACAACCACATAAGCATTTAATACTTAGTAAGTTCATGAAAGATAAACTTCAACTTACCGAACATCAGTTAACAATCTATACAACCATGCTTATTTAATCATTTAACATTAAACTTTCCTATGCACCAAAATTCACATGGTTAGCAGAAATTATGGAAACATAAAATCTCATATACTAGGAAATAAATTTTATACCTTTCCTTTTCATTACATAACAACTTCTCATTCATTACATTTCCTAAATTCATATCCACTTTACCTTTTCAAATGAACAATAGCATTAATAGGTTCTTCTATATACTTTTCCTTCATCCTCTTCTTACCCATTTAACCATCTAGAGTTACATCAGATACTCGAGAATGCTTATACATAGTGTCCCTTTTCATGTAATCGTAACATTTCCTTTTCAATAGTGCTCACACGAGTTGTAAAATGGGCCTGCTCACATGAGCTATAGGTAGAAATTGTGACACCCCAAACCCAGTCAATACACCACGACCGAATCTGGTATGTTACGGGGAAAACGCATTTGAGAGGTTAGGTTTCTGGATAAAGGTTTGATGAAAACTCTTTGCTGTATTTGTACTTTGTAAAAATCTTGGGCATAATTGTTTTAAAATCGATAGTGCATTTTGCTAACCCGAAAGTTTTGAAAACTTAGTTGAATCTAATAGTAAAACCAATTTATATCATTTGGAAATTCGAGTTATTCCTTTTTAGTTGCTTAAAAACATTTTTAACTTAGTTTAAGTTTGGAAAACATTTGAGTTGCATTCATTTTAAATTACAACGTGATACCCGATGGTAAAGTTTAAAACATATCGCTTTGTAGTTTTGAAAACCTTATCTTTCCAAGTTTTATCCAATATTAACCCAATAATTTGTTAAGGCATATTTGAAATCAAATTTAAGCATATAAATAACCAAAGTATAATTTTAAAAAGGCCTTTTACAATCCCAACAAAATCAAATGAAATTAAATAAGGTAAAGTACCAAGTTTGTAAATCAGTGCAAGTCCCAATTGATTCATGGCATGGTCACCTCGAGTCCACCCGGCTCCATGTCCGCGATCTAAGTGTCACCTGAAATGATAAGGGAGAAGGTGAGTCGCAAGACTCAGTGCATAAATCCCCCTCCCGATGAATGCAACATACTAACACACATCATAACAAAGCAATACAAGTAATGCACCCGATCCTAACCATCCATAACACCTTTTCTACCCCGTGTGGTACCAAACCACTGGTGGTGCCAAACCACTGGTGACCCAAAGTCACGATATCCATCAATGTGGTGCCAAACCACTGGTGACCCAAAGTCACGAATAATCCATCTGTGGGGCCAACCCACGTGTGATACCAAATCACTGGCGACGATCCCGTATCTCAATAGTGGGGCCAACCCACGGTGGCGTTAAACCACAGGGACAAGTCGCTATGAGGTGCCAAACCTCTGGTGTCCCAAAGACACAAATGTGATACCAAATCACTGGTGGCCAAAGTCACGAATAGTCAAGTTGTGGGGCCAACCCACGTGTGATACCAAATCACTGGCGACGATCCCGTAATATCAATTGTGGGGCCAACCCACTGTGGTACTAAGCCACTGGGACAAGTCGCTATGAGGTGCCAAACCTCTGGTGTCCCAAAGACACAATAAATCGATCTGTGGTACCAAACCTTTGGAGGTGCTAAACCTCCGTGTCCCAAAGACACGGATATCATATTCCTCCTCTCATATCACCCATCATCATACCGACTCATGTGAAGTATGCAAATCATGCAAATCATGCTAACATGTTTAGTGTTGCATCTCATAGCACATACATCATAAATCATGATATCATGTATATCAACAACAGAACTCATAACGAAACGAACTTACCTGAATCCGTGCACATACCCTTAGGGTATCACATCAATCAACTAACTGTTTCAACCTTATTAAGCAATCAGGTTATTAAGCATATTACTAAGCAAAGAGTGTGTTAGTTTACACACCTGTTAAAGCGCAAGCCTTAATCCCAATGAACCGATCTAAGACTCTCAATTACCCTGCTCCTATAATCGGCCAAACATGAGATTAGCAACCTAGACCAATCGACCAAACCAAATAACTCAAGAGGGTTAACGCTCAAACCCTTACCTTATGAATGATTTGGTTTCCTACCAAATCCCGAACCAACTGATGGTTCCTCTGACAATCGGCCACACCCTATTAAGAAGAACAGTTAATCCTTTGAAGACTTTGGCTTAACGAAACTAAGAGAATAGACTAATAAAACCAACCCTTACCACCACTTACCAACTGCTCACTCACAAGTGGAGGCTTCGCTTGACTGCTTCGAAATCCCGGATAACCTATAATGAAATCGATTCCAACACAAGAGATTAACTCCTTTCAACACATGCCTAAATCGGCTCTTAACCAAATCAAAATTGACAGAGAACAAGGGAGAAGAGAAATAGACATTCGGCCAAGCACTTACCTTCCTCTAATCCTGATTGGAACCAAACTAGAAGAGATCCACACCACACCAATATTCAGCCAATATGAAAACTACTAGGAGAGGGGAAGTTTCGGCTATGGGTGCTTAACACCACTTATGGTACAACTTGAGTGGTAAGAGAGAAAGAGAAGAAGTGAGATGAAGATAAGGTTTCGGCAAAAGGGTTTCAAGAAGATCCGAGAAAATGAAAGTAGAATAAGAAGGAAAAAGAGTACTTTCGACTTTAAGCACAAAATGGAAAAAGAAATGAGAGAGAAGAGAGGGTAAGTGTTTCGGCCAAGAATCAAAAGAAGGCAAGAAAGCGAAATGACAAACAAAGTTTTCTTTGCACTCAAGAGAGCATTCGGCCACAACAACATCAAAAGAATAAGTGCAAATTTTGGCAAAGTGAAGGTTACTTGGGGTTTTCGATTTTCAATGGAAAAACAAATGAGAGACTCCTTTGAAAATTCGGCTAGGCACTAGACTAAGGCTGGCCGAAAGTCACTCAAAATGCCAAAAGAATTTCAGCACTCCCCACTTACACACCTACCAAATCGGCCACTCCCTCCATGAAGACTCCAACATTCGGCCACTACCAACAAACACTCCAAGCCACTAATTCAAACAGCTTTGAACTAGTCAACCTCCTAGATTAACTCTCCACCCACCATTTAAATTATTTGACTTGGTCCACCCTCAACCACTTTGGCGTCAAAATGGAAGCAAAAAGATGAGACTTCTGCAGCTCGAACACAGGACCTCCTCCCATTGCAAGTGGCGTCACACACAAGCTCTAAGTGGCGCCTTCCTTGCCACTCTACTAGCTCAATTCTTGTGCTAAAATTCACCTAAAAAACCTATAACCCTTAGCTCCTTGACTCCATTCACTTAAAGCTTAAAACTAAAATTTTCCCTACCACTCGAAGCTTACACCAAAGCTTACAACTAAGCCCCAAGACATCAAAACAACCACACCGCAGATCAAACACATGCAAACAATGCAATAACAAAATAGCCCCTATTCCAAGATATTACAGCTTCTACCCCTTAAAATAATTTCGACCTCGAAATTACCTGATCAAAAGAGTTGAGGGTATTGCTGCCTCATCGCATCCTCTGGTTCCCACGTAGCTTCTTCCACACCATGATTCCTCCATAGCACTTTTACCAAAGGAACTGACTTCCACGCAGGACTTTCACATCTCGATCTAGAATCAGACCGGTTCCTCCTCCATGGTCAAATCCGAATTCACCTCGATATCTTCCACTGCTACGACATGCGATGGATCTGAACGATATCGCCTAAGCATCGAAACGTGGAATACGTCGTGAATCTGACTTAGCTCTGCTGGCAACTCAAGCTGATAAGCTACCGGTCCCACTCGTCTCAGTACCTTATATGGCCCAATAAACCTCGGACTTAACTTGCCTTTCCTCCGAACCTCAACACTTTCTTCCATGGCGAGACCTTCAGAAAGACCTTATCACCCATGGCAAACTCTATATCTCTACGCTTGAGATCAGCATAAGACTTCTGTCTGTCCGAAGCTTCCTTCAATCGAGCCTGAATCAACTTAACCTTGTCTTCAGTCTCTGCAACCAACTCTGGTCCCAACATCTGACGTTTACCCAACTCCGTCCAACATGTAGGTGAGCGACACTTCCTACCATACAATGCCTCATATGGTGCCATCTTGATGCTAGTTTGGTAACTATTGTTGTAGGCGAACTCAGCTAATGGTAGAAACTCTTCCCAACTACCTCTGAAGTCCAGAACACAACCTCGTAGCATATCCTCTAAGATCTGTATAACCCTTTTCGACCGTCGCCGATCACGGGTGAAATGACGTCTTTGAAATCCAAACACGCACCGAGCACGATGCAACGCTTTCCAGAACCTTGACATAAATCTGGGGTCCCTATCCGAGATGATCGATACTAGCACACCGTGCAGCCTCACTATCTCTGACACATACAGCTTCGCTAACCTCTGAAGTGAGTAATCCACCCTCACCGGAATGAAGTGAGCTGATTTAGTCAAACGATCCACAATTACCCAAACTGAGTCCTTCTTGCTAGGCGTAAGAGGTAATCCACTAACGAAATCCATAGTTATCCTTTCCCACTTCCACTGTGGAATCTTCACTGGCTGAAGCAACCCTGACGGCAACTGATGTTCAGCCTTGACCTGCTGACATGTCAGACACTTCCCTACAAACTTTGTCACTTCCCTCTTCGCATCTTACCACCAAAATCGTTCTTTAAGATCCCGATACATCTTACTACCTCCGGGATGCATAGCGTAGGGTCTGCTATAAAGCGTCCCAAGAATCTTTCGCCTTAACTCGATATCCCTCGGCATACAAGCTCTCCTTGAAACACAAAGACTCCATCACTAGCCAAATCAGAACCTCCAAACCACCATTACGCACTTGCGACCTCTGCGCATTCGTAACCTCATCCTCTAACTGTTTCTCCTTAATCGCTCAACCCACGAGGCTTAACTCGCACTCGCGAGAATACCTCCGTCGTCATACAAACTCAAATGGGCAAACATCGCTCTTAGGTCCGCTACAACCTTACGGCTCAACGCGTCGCCACCACATTAGCCTTGCCGGATGATACTCAATCGAAGCGATCGTAATCCTTTAGCAACTCAATCCATCTGCCACGCCTCAAATTCAAATCCTTCTGAGTCAAAAGGTACTTCAGACTCTTGTGATCTGTGTAGACTATCGATCTCTCTCCGTACAAGTAGTGCCTCCAAATTTTTAAGGTGAAAACTACTGCCGCTAACTCTAAGTCGTGCATCGGATAATTGACTTCATGTGGCCTCAGCTGCCGAGATGCGTAAGCCACAACCTTTCCTTCCTATATCAGCACACAACCCAAATCTGTATGTGATGCATCACAATATACTGTGAATTTCTCTCCTGCCTCAGGTTGAATTAGAACCGGAGCTTCAGTCAAAATCTTCTTCAACTTGTCGAAACTCTCCTGCTGCTTCTCAGTCCAAACGAACGGAACTCCTTTTCTTAACAACTTGGTCATCGGCACTGCGATCAACGAAAATCCTTCTACAAATCTTCGGTAGTATCCTGCCAAGCCCAGAAAACTCTGAATCTCAGCCACTGACTTAGGCGGCTTCCAATCCAAAACTGCCTCAATCTTTCGAGGATCCACTCTAATCCCCTCAGCTGACACCACATGACCCAAGAAGGTTACCTCCCTCAGCCAGAACTCACACTTACTAAACTTAGCATAAAGCTGCTTCTCCCTCAGAATCTGCAACACAACTCGCAAATGTGCATCATGCTCCTCTTCAGTCCTTGAATACACCAAGATGTCATCTATGAATACCACGACAAACTGATCCAAATACTGCTGAAACACCCTATTCATCATATCCATGAATGCTACCGGCGTGTTAGTCAACCCAAACGGCATTACCAGAAACTCATAGTGCCCATACCGAGTATGAAATGCCGTCTTGTAGATATCGCCTCCTTCACCTTTAACTGGTGATACCCAGACCTTAAATCGATCTTTGAGAATACCGATGCACCCTTCAGCTGATCAAACAAGTCATCTATCCGTGGCAACGGATACTTGTTTTTGATCGTCAGCTTATTCAACTGGCGGTAGTCTATACACATCCGCATAGTACCGTCTTTCTTCTTGACAAAGAGTACCGGCGCTCCCAAGGTGAAACACTTGGCCTGATAAAGCCTCGGTCCAACAACTCCTAGATCTGAGCCTTAAGCTCTACTAACTCTTTTGGCGCCATCCTATACGGAGCAATAGACACTGGCGCAGTTCCGGGTAACAAATCTATCCCGAACTCCACCTCACGATCCGGTGGCAATCCCGGAAGCTCCTCTGGAAACACATCAACAAATTCTTTAACTGTTCGGACCTTCCCTACAGCAGACTCCTTAGCCTCTAAGGCATACACATGAACCACATATGCTTCACAGCCCTTCCTGACCATCTTCTCAGCTTTCAAAGCGGACACCACGTTGGATAAGTAATCTCTTCTATTACCTATCATGACCACCTCATCACCCTTAGCCGTCCTTAGAACCATGCACTTAGTCGCACAATCCAACCTACTTTGGTACTTAACCAACCGGTCCATCCCAAGAATCGATTGAACTCTCCAAACGTTAGTTCCATCGATCGACCTCAAACACTACCCCTTGGAGTTCTAGGGTACATCTCTATACTGACTTATCTACAACTACAGAGTGACCTAGAGGGCTAATTATACCATCCGCCTAGAAGATATCTCGAGTCTAAATCCATGGTCTTCACTATGCTACTTGCAACGTATGAATGCGTTGAACCCACATCAATCAAAGCAAGTAAATGGAGAACCAAAGATCAAGAACGTCTGGGTTATGACGTCCGTGCGTCGCCCCTCCTCTCGGTGCCTCACGCATACACTAACCCAGCTTTCTTGCCTCGAATTACCGCACCTCGCTGGTGCTCCTGCCCCACCGTAACCATTACCTCCTCTACCATTACCACAACCCTCTGCGGTGGCGGTCAATTATTCAAACCGAGTACGGCCTCGAACCTCGATCAATCCTAGCCAACTTATGCGACGGTCCCTCACATGGTGGTCCAAATAACCACACTCAAAACATCCTCTTCCACCAGCCCAACATCCTCCCCAATGAGCTTTCCCACAACGGTTACACTATGGCGGTCCTCGATTAGCAAAGAATGAACCTACCAGATCGATTGGTCCCACTGTCTAGCCCTTTTCTGAGGATTACCTGATGACCCAGAAGATCCAAAACTCTTCTTATGCCTGTTCCTATCCAAGTTCTGCCTCACAGACTCTTTAACCCTTTCGACTACCTTAGCCTTTTCTACCAAGATAGCAAACTCACGCTCCTGCTGTGGAGCAATCAGGAACCTTAATTCATCTCTCAGACCATCCTCGAATCGAACACACCTCTCGTGTTCAAGAGCCACGATGCCCCTAGCATACCGACTCACCTCAAGAACTCGCCTCACTCCGACATAGACTTACTCCCTGCACCAAATTTCGTAAATGCCTTCCTTTGATCATTAATGTAGCTAGATCCAATGTACTTTTTCTGATATGCACCTTAAAATAATCCCAAGTAAGATCTTCCTGCAAAGCATTGTCCCGAACCGTGAGCCACCACTGGTATGACTCATCTCGAAGAAGCGATACTATCCCCTTTAGCTTCTCTTGCAGATCAGGTCCAAATCGTCCATGATCCGCTCCGTCGCCTCCAGCCAATACTCAGCCGTGCTGGGAGCCACACCAGACACACCTCGGAATACCTCAACCTCGTTCGCTCGGAGTCGTTCAGGCACAGATTTTCGAGCTCTTGCGCCACCACCTACTCCAGCTACCCTTTCCAGAACTCGAAGATCGCTCGTGACACGCTGCGTCATCCCGCCCATTCCTAAAACTCACCACCTCCAGGTGGTGGTGGTACCAGATATCTCATTCTCGAACCCCGACTAGACCCTCTACCGGTTCGTAAACGTCATCCTATCCCGACCACGCCCACGACCACGCCCACTTCGAGCGCCATGACTAAGATCTCGCCTTGTCTCGATTAGAAGTTTATGCATTAGTAAATATTCCACTATCTTTAAAGGCAAGAGTCTTATGAATATCTCTTATTAAAGAAGTTTTATTTTCGCGAGTCCACAGAATCCTATCGATTTCAATTTCTAAAGTAATCTACTACCGCTAGTCATTCACCACATCACATCAAAATCTCAAGCAATAGTAAGGGTACTTACAGGCGGATTGGTGTTTGAGTCTCGGTGCCATGCCTTTCAAACCATTTATTTTAAAACAACATCACTTAAACCAATCTTTAAAACATTTTGGGCCTCGGGCCCACAGCCGAGCCTTTGAACTTAGCTCTGATACCACAATTGTAACACCCCAAACCCGATCAATACACCACGACCGAATCTGGTATGTTACGGGGAAAACGCATTTGAGAGGTTAGGTTTCAGGATAAAGGTTTGATGAAAACTCTTTCTTTGATTTGTACTTTGTAAAAATCTTGGGCATAATTGTTTTAAAATCGATAGTGCATTTTGCTAACCCGAAAGTTTTGAAAACTTAGTTGAATCTAATAGTAAAACCAATTTATATCATTTGGAAATTCGAGTTATTCCTTTTTAGTTGCTTCAAAACATTTTTAACTTAGTTTAAGTTTGGAAAACATTTGAGTTGCATTCATTTTAAATTACAACGTGATACGCGATGGTAAAGTTTAAAACATATCGCTTTGTAGTTTTGAAAACCTTATCTTTCCAAGTTTTATCCAATATTAACCCAATAATTTGTTAAGGCATATTTGAAATCAAATTTAAGCATATAAATAACCAAAGTATAATTTTAAAAGGCCTTTACAATCCCAACAAAATCAAATGAAATTAAATAAGGTAAAGTACCAAGTTTGTAAATCGATTGCAAGTCCCAATTGATTCATGGCATGGTCACCTCGAGTCCACCCGGCCCATGTCCGCGATCTAAGTGTCACCGAAATGATAAGGAGAAGGTGAGTCGCAAGACTCAAAGGCATAAATCCCCTCCGATGAATGCAACATACTAACACACATCATAACAAAGCAATACAAGTAATGCACCGATCCTAACCATCCATAACACCTTTTCTACCCCATGTGGTACCAAACCACTAGTGGTGCCAAACCACCGTGACCCAAAGTCACGATATCCATCAATGTGGTGCCAAACCACTTTGGTGACCCAAAGTCACGAATAATCCATCGTGGGGCCAACCCACGTGTGATACCAAATCACCGGCGGCGATCCCGTATCTCAATAGTGGGGCCAACCCACGGTGGCATTAAACCACAGGGACAAGTCGCTATGAGGTGCCAAACCTCTGGTGTCCCAAAGACACAAATGTGATACCAAATCACCGTGACCAAGTCACGAATAGTCAAGTTATGGGGCCAACCCACGTGTGATACCAAATCACTGGCGATGATCCCGTAATATCAACTGTGGGGCCAACCCACTGTGGTACTAAGCCATTGGGACAAGTCACTATGAGGTGCCAAACCTCTAGTGTCCCAAAGACACAATAAATCGATCTGTGGTACCAAACCATTGGAGGTGCCAAACCTTTGGTGTCCCAAAGACATGGATATCATATTCCCCCTCCTCTCATATCACCCATCATCATACCGACTCATGTGAAGTATGCAAATCATGCAAATCATGCTAACATGTTTAGTGTTGCATCTCATAGCACATACATCATAAATCATGATATCATGTATATCAACAACAGAACTCGTAACGAAATAGACTTACCCGAATCCGTGCACATACCCTTAGGGTATCACATCAATCAACCAACTGTTTTGGCCTTATTAAGCAATCAGGTTATTAAGCATATTACTAAGCAAAGAGTGTGTTAGTTTACACACCTGTTAAAGCGCAAGCCTTAATCCCAACGAACCGATCTAAGACTCTCAATTACCCTGCTCCTATAATCGGCCAAACATGAGATTAGCAACCTAGGCCAATCGACCAAACCAAATAACTCAAGAGGGTTAACGCTCAAACCCTTACCTTATGAATGATTTGGTTTCCTACCAAATCCCAAACCAACTGATGGTTCCTCTGACAATCGGCCACACCCTATTAAGAAGAACAGTTAATCCTTTGAGGACTTTGGGTTAATGAAACTAAGAGAATAGACTAATAAAACCAACCCTTACCACCACTTACCAATCGTTCACTCACAAGTGGAGGCTTCGCTTGACTGCTTCAAAATCCTGGATACCCTATAATGAAATCGGTTCCAACACAAGAGATTAACTCCTTTCAACACATGTCAAAATCGACTCTTAACCAAATCAGAATTGACAGAGAACAAGGGAGAAGAGAAATAGACATTCGGCCAAGCACTTACCTTCCTCTAAACCCGATTGGAACCAAACTAGAAGAGATCCACACCACACCAATATTCGGCCAATATGAAAACTACTAGGAGAGGGGAAGTTTCGGCTATGGGTGCTTAACACCACTTATGGTACGGCTTGAGTGGTAAGAGAGGAAGAGAAGAAGTGAGATGAAGATAAGGTTTCGACAAAAGGGTTTCAAGAAGATCCGAGAAAATGAAAGTAGAAGAAGAAGGAAAAAGAGTACTTTCGGCTTTAAGCACAAAATGGAAAAAGAAATGAGAGAGAAGAGAGGGTAAGTGTTTCGGCCAAGAATCAAAAGAAGGCAAGAAAGTGAAATGAAAAACAAAGTTTTCTTTGCACTCAATAGAGCATTCGGCCACAACAACATCAAAAGAATAAGTGCAAATTTTGGCAAAGTGAAGGTTACTTGGGGTTTTCAATTTTCAATGGAAAAACAAATGAGAGACTCCTTTGAAAATTTGGCTAGGCACTAGACTAAGGCTGGCCGAAAGTCACTCAAAATGCCAAAAGAATTTTGGCACTCCCCACTTACACACCTACCAAACCGGCCACTCCCCCCATGAAGAGTCAACATTCGGCCACTACCAACAAACACTCCAAGCCACTAATTCAAACAGCTTTGAACTAGTCAACCTCCTATATTAACTCTCCACCCACCATTTAAATTATTTGACTTGGTCCACCCTCAACCACCTTGGTGTCAAAATGGAAGCAAAAAGATGAGACTTTTGCAGCTCAAACACAGGACCTCCTCCCCTTGCAAGTGGCGTCACACACAAGCTCTAAGTGGCGCCTTCCTTGCCACTCTACTAGCTCAATTCTTGTGCTAAAATTCACCTAAAAAAAACCTATAACCATTTAGCTCCTTCAGCTCCATTCACTTAAAGCTTAAAAACTAAAATTTTCCCTACCACTCAGGCTTACACTAGTCTTACAACTAAGCCCCAAGACATCAAAACAACCACACCGCAGATCAAACACATGCAAACAATGCAATAACAAAATAGCCCCTATTCCAGGATATTATAGAAATGTTAGTTACATGATGCTGCTCACACGACCGATGGAGAATCCACAACAAATGCAGGACGGTAGCACTGTAACACCCCCAACCTGTATCCCTCACCTGAATTGGGTTCACGGAGCATTATCAGAGTTTACAAATCAAACAGACAGAAATTTCATCATTTCATATAACATAATATTCATGCCAGAAACCAATCAAACTCATACATACTGTCCCTTATTTGAGCCCTCGAGGCCCAAAATAAGCATTAGAAATAAGTCGGGACTAAGTCAAAAACTCAAGAAATTTTTGAAATACATTAAAAATTTTCAAAGCTGTAGGGGTTACGTGGTAAAACCACATGCCCGCGTGCTAAGCCGTGTGAACATACTGATTTGCAAACCTTTACAAGCCACAGAGGACACACGGCCGTGTCACCGACCGTGTGTCACACATGACTGAGACACATGCCCGTGTCTCAGACCGCGTGGACGAAAATAGGCTATTTTATAAGCCATTTTTCACACCCAATTTGGTGTCAACCTACAATCAACATTATTTATATAAACAAGTCATATTATAACATCTAAAATCAATCCCTAAACATGTAGTATATTCACCTAAATCAATATACCATTAGGCATTGTAAATAACCAATACAATTATGTTTAACCATATATACCAAGTAACCAAGAAATCAACTAACTTTTATGTCTAATCGTATTAATACACAACATGTAAATCATTTACTAAAACTTGTCATTTGGTACAAGTTGTACTAATTATTCAACAGCATAAAATGCATATACACTTACTATAACATATTACCAAATCACACCAAGTGATAAAACATACCTCATATGCATTTTCAACTACTATTTTGTCTTTCATTATTCCACACATCAACATTATAAGGCAAATTAAGCACATACTAAAACACCAATCAACAACTCAAATATATGACTAATCTTAACAAAACACATATAGACCAACATTTAACCAAAATAACCTATACATGCCATTATAACTAAAATCAAAACATTCAAAAGTACCGATAGAACCGATGGTTAGTTTGATATAGCTCTAACAAGCTTCCAACCGTATCGAGCTTCATATAATCTGTGAAATAAAGGATAAACAACTACGTAAGCAATGAATGCTTAATAAGCTCGTACAAAATTTAAACTTAATATTCCAATTCAATAATAAACTTTATATATTAAATATAAAGCTATACCAAAGCCTTAAGATTTATCAACTACATAACCACCAACTCATAAATGAGTAAGTCTATCAACATTACGTATATATATTTATTTCTAACTTAATAGGATTTTATAAACATTATACACCATCATTAACCTTTTCATAAAACTACGAATAACTTCCTTTACTTATTTTCAATTTTATTTATTAAACATAAACTTAAATAACAATATCAATTAACTATTAATATATTTATTCATAATATTGGTAAGTTCAACCATAACATACGTAATTTCTCAAACAAAAGTGCATTAATCAACTCATCAATCCCATTTTCATCATATCACATTTCAATTATGAACTTACCCTTTCATTTGTATAATACTAGACATAAGCATATACATCAATCATAATCTCAAGCTTGACATAAGCCTAATCACCATCATCAATATAACTCATTTTCATGTTTAAAATCACTATCTGATTTTTAATTCTTATACAATATCATCAAATATTAAACATAGTACCGTTTTACTTAATTACCCCTATTAACATGAATTGAACTCGTACGGATACACGGATCCAACCAAAACACACCAGTTTGGCACCCTAGTGCCTCATCAGATAATTCAAAGTAATAATTTGACACCCAATGTCTCATCGACTAAACCGAAGTAAATAGGCACCTAGTGCCTCATCAAATTAATCTGAAGTAGTAAATTGACACCGAGTGTCTCATCGACTCAAGGTTGAAGTAGTCTCTGAACTCTTGATATAGATGGCATGCTATCTATATCCGACTCAGCCCGAAACAGTTAATAGGGTTTAATTTCACATCCAAATACAACTAATATCCAATTAGCATATTTACACATTATCACATTTAAACACACACATATATATATTCTTTTCAATTCAAATAATCAACGATTCATAATTTATGTACCAATTTAAACCATTTCAATTAACTATCAAATGTCAACCTTTTTAATTCATACATATTAGCACATCATTTCAACATCATTTCATACTAACCTCAAAATGCACATACTGACATCTTTTATTTAATTAACAATGACCCAATTCACACAATTACTACTAAATAGCTATTCACATATCAAATCACAATTATTTATACATTGACATTAGCCATTCAATATTTAATTCATGAGTACATAACTCATGTATCTCATTTAGTCACAACATATCTCATTTTCATTTATGCTAGGGTCAATATTCAATAATTAACAAATCTTTCAAATTCATTAAAAAATTTAACTTATCAAGATTTTCCATACGAAGAATGACTTATGGACAAGAGTACATCATCAACAAAAGCTCATAGAGATAGTCCAACAGAAACTCACCAACAGAAACTCAAAAGAGTTGAATAGAATCTCATGAAAGCTGATCCACCCAAATCACTCTAAAAAGAAAGTAAAACATGAGAGTTTGCAATAGATGCTGAACCCCAGTTTACTTGGGTAATATGACGATGTCTCCTTCCAATACCACCATACACCAATTTACAAATGTACTCAAATCTTGCGTTCAATCCAAACTGAGTATTAAATTTGATAATATATTTCCAAAAATAATTTAATTCCAACAATAGAACACATATATATATATTACCAATCATCAATTAACATTCACTTTAATCAAAATTATATAGAATACAGTTCATACAAACTTACCTGGTTAAATTACAGAAATACCGAGATTTAGGGGCATTTCGTAATTTTCTATTTTCCTGGATTTTCCACTCGATCTTGATCTAAATTAATAATTTCATTCAATATATTAATTTAGACAATAAAACAATTCATTTTATGTAATTTTTCATTTTTGACTTTTTACAAAATTGCCCCTAAAGTTTTACTTTTATTCAATTTAGTCCCTTAGCCTAAAACATGCAAATCAACTATTTTTTATACAAATCCAAGCTAGCCAAATATCCATGGCATTATATATAGCCCATTTTTGCAATAATTTAACAAAAAATCCTTGTATTTATATTATTTCAACAATTTAGTCCCTAATCAAAAAATTCATTAAAATCACTTAACAAAATACTTTTAAATAAAAAAATAATATCTTAAATTCATCATTTAGCATAAAAAGTCATATTGATTCATCAATGGAAACATCCAAAATATTTAACAGTTTCAAAATCGAAGGTGTGGATTAGTTGGACCCAATTGTAACGATCTCAAAAACATAAAAATTAAAAGAAACAGGTGAATGATGGCTTACTATTCATGAATTGAAGAATGGAAGAACCTTAGTTCTTCTTGCCATGGTGTTATGGTGGTTTGGAGAAGATGATAAGTACCAACAAATATCTTTCTTCCTTTTTCTTTTACTATTTTAATTTAATTCATTAAATTACCATATTACCTTTGGTTAATAATTAATTTAAAACACAAAATCTATGCCCATATTTGTCCATTACATAAATATATGGTACAATTACCATCAAAGGAAGGTTTAATTCCACAATTGGTCCTTCGATTTAATTAAATTCTAAGTAAATAAACTTATTTATAATTTAATCACAAACTTATTAGGACTAAAAGAATAGTTAATCCAAACGCTAGTGGAATCAATCATAACACCACCACTTGGAAGCTTTGACCATGGTTTAATTACCATTTAAGTCCCTTTTCCTTTATTAATTACCATTTAATAAACTAGTGATTAGATTTTACATCTTTTACAATTTACTCCTTTTTAATTAATATACCATCGAAACGTTAAAAATTTTCAACGAAACTTTAATACCACCTTAATGCCACTCTATAAATATTTATAAAAATATTTACGGATCGGTTTATAGGAACGAGATCCTGATACCACACTTTCTAAAACCAGTTGGCCTAGGATTTTACCACTCGAACCTAATAATTCATTATAAAACATAAATTACTCTTTCAAAAATCTTTTTTAAAACCATATTTGACTTGAAAATATTAAATAATAAAATTTACGAGCTTACTTGCTGGATTTGGTGGCCTCGAATCACTATTTCTGACATCACTGAAAATCAGGCTGTTACAACGCTCCCCCCTTAGGAAATTTTGTCCTCACAATTTTTCATCTGATAAAAGTCATCAAATTGAGTCTTTCTATCATCTTCTTACTAATAAACCACATATAAGTTCATCATAACTTATTTTGATTCAGAACTCGTATCAAAAATCACATCAGAACTTGATATTATACCAAATTTAACTGAACGACAATAATATTCTCATGTCACAACTTTATCATTAGTAGTACAATTATCAAGAAATTCAAAGTGATCATCTAACGAATCATAACCGAGAAACCCAAATTATCAAACTTTGACTGATGCTTCTGACATATTTGTATCTGTAACTTTCAACTGATATCCGTTTCCCTTTTCTTGGAAAGTGTCCACCAATATCATTTTACACTGGTGTGATAACTTCAACAATCAGAATGATTTTAACCTCTAATAACATTTCCCGATTAAAACTAACCTGATAAATATATTTCTATATCATGTCTACTAGAATATGGATCCCTCATTCTGACGATTCATCAATTTACCCATGAATGTATAAAATTTATTCTTGAACCTAAGGAGTGAAAACCAATATATAATTTTGAGCTCAATCTTTCTCCATCTACACTTTTGCTGATGCCAACCTTGTCACGAGAACTGACTGCTATCTTTACAAGTTACAAAACTCAGTTATCTCATTGCACAAAATTTCAATAATGTCCTTGTTTAGTACAATTCATAAAAGTTAAATAGACTTATTAAGTATTCTAAACATATAAACTATATTCCATAATTAAGGATTCTAAACATAAAAACTATGATCCATAATTATTTTTTACAATTTTAACAATTTTTCCAAGACAGAACAGGGACTCACGAATTCATTCAGAACAAGTCTCACTAAAACTTAAATATCTCATAATATATAATTCCTTTGCCTACTCTGTTTCTTTCATGTAAAAATAGACACAATAAGATTTAATTCTATATCTAATTCACTTTCTAATTCAATTTATCCTATTTTGGTGATTTTTCAAAATCACATCACTGCTGCTAACTAAAAACTATTTCATTTCAAAATATGATTAACTAGTTTATGACCGAACATACCCACATACAACTCATACTGCCCATGCATTTTAATCATTTATACAAATTAACCTGTACCTAAAACATTCACATAATATCCTAACATCATCGATTTATTAACAAAACACAACTACGGTTCCATATAATCGAGTGTACCATAAGTACTCTTATCAAATATAAAAGTTTTACTCTAATATTTACCACAAAGCCATACATCTTTAAGCATTATCAATTGACATTTTAATGCAAGCAACCACATCATATATGAAACCTAAACTTAACCAAAAATCAAAAGCAACAGCCTTATTCGCAAGGCCATATTTATATTTACAAACCGACATCATTCTTATTTATCAAAATAAAGCCTATACATGCCTTTGATTCAAAAGTTTACAAAACTATACCAAAGAGAGTGATAGTGTGGTCGACTGTCTTGGTGATCCCCTGAGCCCGTAGTTGAAATATTGATCTATAAAATAGAACACAACATAAACAGAGTAAGCTCACTAGCTTAGTAAGTCCTAAGCACATATACTTACAATGAACATACAATTAAACACTTAACTTTTCAAACTAATAATATTGCTCATAAATTTATATATATATATATATATATCAAATACACTAGCCGAATACTAAGGTCACATTTGTATCTATTTTCATCACTATATCACTCTGATCATAAGCTTTATCAACTTCACATATATGCTATGTATATTCACATCAAATTGATTCATAACAAAAAAGAACTTAACTCACTTTCTTCCTTACTAATATAGTAGGCAAATTCTTACCCGAATATTTAGTACATAACCACATATATATCTCACCTTGTTTGATCCTCAAAATCTCCACTTATGCAATATCACCGGCACGAAGCCTGCTAGGCGTTTAAGCCCGAATTAAATCACCGGCACAAAGCCTACTAGGCATTATAGCCCGAAATGAATCACCGGCACGAAGCCTGCTAGGCATTATAGCCCGAAATAAATCAAGACGAAGCACATAGCACTAAGCCGAATATATCACCAAGACGAAGCTCATTAGGCACTAAGCCGAATATATCAATGTGATCAATCATTCACACACATTTCATATCTATATTACATATCCAATTCAACTAAACTTATTCACCTTAAACAAATAAATCATTACTTCATCGTACAATCCCACAATTCGCATTGATACACTTATTCATATCACATTATCAATTTATGAAATCAATCCAATACACATATATACATTCGGCTATAACATGATTATTTACTAAAATTTATCAAACATTATCATTTAATAAGTTCATGAATAATTCTTTAACAAATTTCGACAGGACTTACCTCGGTTGTCGATAGGTCGTGCGATGAATCGGCTATTCGAGAACCTTCGTCTTTCCCGATCTAACTCCGCTTTTCTTTGCTCTTAATCTAAAACACATTAAATTTAGCTTATTCAAGCACAATTCATCTCAATTTAGTCCCTAAGCACATAAATGGGAAATTACTATTTTACCCCTAGTATTTCACAACTTTGTAATTTAGTCCTATTTGCATAAAACTCAAAATACATCAAATTTCCCCATACTCCTTAAGGGCGAATATATATGAGGACTATACAAGTCCATATCTTTCATTTATTTTGCAATTAAGCCCTCTAAATTTTTATTTTTACAATTTGGCCCTAAAACACAAATTCACCAAAACTTCCAACACATAATATACTAATTTTAACCTATCTATCATCTAACATCATCAAGCATCATAAACCTCAAGAATTCATCAATGGCCGATTCATACATACACAATAATCTTAGAAATTCTAGCATGGGTCTGCACGTTTCAAGCAACGATCTCAAAAACGTAAAAATAATCAAAACCGAACTCAATTACATACCTAATCAAGCTTGCAAAGACCGAATGTTTGAGAGCTTTGGTTTCTCTCTTCTTTTCTTTTGTTTCGGCAATAACAATGAAAATAAAGATGAACACTCCACTTTCTTTTATTTTATGTTTTGTTTATAATATGTTTATAATATAATAATATATTATAATATAACATATAATATAAACATATTTTACTTTATAAAATTTGCATGTTGCCGTCCACTATCTCTAAAAAATGGGTTATTTACCCTTTTAATGCTTCATATTAAAGCCATGCTCAAATAGGCACTTTACACTCTAGTATGCCACTTTTACCTTTTACGCGATTAAGTCCTTTTTGTCAAATTCGATGCTCAAACGATAAAATTTTTCTCTGAAACTTCCACACACATAATTTCACATATAATAAACTCAAAATATAAATATTAAATATTTATCGGACTCAATTCGTGGTCCCGAAACGACCTTTCCGATTAGGGTCAGATTCGGTCTGTTACATTTTGTATAATAAAGCTACTTCAATTATTAACACCAAGCTTTGAAATATACTAAAACCACAACCTTCAGACATATTAAGAACCATAATGCTATAATAGGACTGACATTTCAACCGTATAGATAGAACAATAGCTGAACATTAATAGTGCACCCATAATAAAAGAGGAAAATCGAAAGTAGTTCCAATAATAACCAGTGCAGTAATACAACTTCTATAATTTGAGATCCATATCACCGAGCTTGCATGATTGAACAGAATTTATAACAGTAATAAATGTAATTACCTCCAGCTAATGAATACCTTTTATAGATGAACCATGTTTGATAGATAAGATTAGACCATAAGAATAATAAGAAAACCAAGATAATGAAATCCAAGATGTGAAGCCATACTGAATTTCCAAGAATAAAAACCACATTGAATGATAAATAGATCAATGATATCCCAGAGAAAGTCCAGAAGAAGAATATCGCTCATACATACTAGAAACAATTGTGATGGAGACAATATAAATTACATTTATGTAATTCAAAGCTTCAACCAGTAGAAGTAGAAAATAGTATCATATTAGTCTTATCATCAAATCTTCTATCAAACATAATGGATTAGAAAACCAAAGAAAGATAAAGCAATGCCAATCATGAATCAACCAGACTAACAATAGTTCCATCTAATATTATGATTAGCCAACCTTTCTATATGATAAGTATTTCATTTGAAAATGAGCAGTTACATATATCTCTGAGAATAACAGAACATATAGAATACCTAGAAGAGATCACTATAAAATACTCGACTATAATAGTTGCATTCAGTTATCTTTTCAATTTCAACACTATCCCACTAACTACTACAGTCATCAATGATATCACATTATCCCAATCACTAAAGAAATCAGTATAGAAGAAATTTCGATTAACCCGTTCTTTAAATGCCATACCCGAATAAGTTGATTACTCATGAATAACTTCTTCCTTAATAATGACATTGCGTATGGCGAATAATCTTCAGAAAAATCTGATATCTTTTCTAAAACTGTCTTTAATTACTACCCATTCTCAGCTGTGACCGCATTATTAATCATTCAATAGTAAACTCTTCGATTTTACACTTATGAACTTAATTAATATAAATCATGTAACACCCCAAACCCGGCCCATGCGTTATGACCGGATCTGACATGTCACATGAGGAAAACGTATAAAGTCTTTGTGATTTGTACTAAAATAAGTGTAATTTTGGCTATGGTTAAGAAAACAAGTTTGGATGTAAATATTTGATAAAATACAACTATTTTTGAGAGGTTGTTTGATAAATCACAAATCAAGGTAGTTAACTTTTAAAACCGTGATTTGAAAATGTCGTTGATAATTTAAAAGAAAGTCTAAGTTAAAACATTTGTAAAAGTTTGTTATAAAATGCATTAATTAATTTTGGAAAACCATTGGTTATGCTTTTAGAAAATCCCAATTTAAAGATAATTCAAGCAAAATAATAAAATACATCAAACATAATGCAAAAGAAAAATATTCCAGAGGCCTTATTACAACTTAAAAAAAAACCCAAAATAGTAAAAATAATGAAGTAACCATAAATAGAAATCTAAAGTTCAAAAACACCATTTCTGAAGTATGGCCTCCACCGAGTCATCCATGGCCCAAGTCCACATCACTGAGCATTACCTGCAAGGGTTAAGGAAAAGAGGTGAGTTGCTAAAACTTAGTGTATAATCCTTTTACCATCATCCACTGTACTTGAACCCGTTTTACAACATCTTGGGCCTAAGCCCATTTACAAAGTAATAAATAAATGAGATGAATGCAACCCAACCCATCCAGCCAATCTCTCCCCCGGCCAGCCAATCTCTCATGTGGGGATCAAGTCGACCCACCCCGCCAGTCTCTCCAATTTACAGTCAAGCTGCCATTTCTTAAATATAATTATTGTGGCCATGCCACTAATTCAATATGGCACAAAGCCATATTCACGATAGCATAAAGCCATATTTAGTTTGGCACATAACCATTAACAGAATTTACGGTAGAACCACCGGACTACACTTCTCTTCATACAATTTTCCCATCCCATGCAAAATGTAACATGCAACATACATAATAAAACATAATAACCATATATATGAATAACCATCAATAATCTAGTAATTTATTACGGTGAATCGGCTCATTAAAGAACTTTGTAATTTGGCCCACTAAAGCATTCTAGCAATTCAGCCCATAGGGGCATTTTAGTAAATCTGCCCATAGGGGCATTTCGGTAAATCGGCCCATAAGAAAAATATTAGTGATAGGAGTAGGCTTACTATTATTTTCGAAGAATTAGCTAAAATAGAATACCAAGTGATTTTGTCTCTAAAAACATAATCGATTAGTTGAAACTTCGATCCGATTGTAACATAGTCAAGTAGAGATATAATTAGAAATCCAAGCAGGAATCCCTTACCTTAATGATTATAAAACCGTTTCCCACCAATTGTATTTTATGGCTACGGATGAGTCAAAGGTAATAGATTCGGCTTTCCCACTATTACACTACAAAAAATAACGATTAAGATATGACGGAGTATGGAAAACTCAAATTCAGTTTAGAAACAATATGAAACAACCAAATAATGAGGGACACTCATTCGGCTAAGGAGAAAAATAATAAAAAGATTTGAATAAAAACACTTACCCGGTTTAATCAAGAACGAAAAGTCCAACTTGTAAGATAGAGAAGAGAAGATGATCAATATTCGGCTATTGAAGAGAAAATAATAAAGAAGGTTCGGCCAAACTAAGTTGTGTCGATTAGAGAGAAAAGAAATAAGTTGAAGAAATGGTAAAAAGAAAAGAGGAAATAGAGGATAGTAGTAGATGGTTTCGGCTATCAAAGAGAAATGATGAAAAATGCATTGAAAATTTCGGCCAAAACAAAGGAGAAAAAAGAAATGAATAAATGGACTAAGAGGTTTCGGCCAAGGCAAAAGGGAAAAAATTTGGAAAAGAGACACAAAATGGTCAAAGAGAAAAAATACCTGTCATGCACCAAAACTAGCAAAACGATCCTAGCAAAACTTGGCTCCAAACCCCCTCCCAAAATCGTGTGTTACTTTTGCCTAAAGGGTGAATGTTGACCAAAATAATCTTTCAAAACATCAACCACATAATAGGCCAAATTGTTCCTTTCTCTTGCCTTTTTCTTTTGATTCTTTCCTTCTTTTTCCCTTATCTTCCTCCTTACCATAGTCCTTAGCCTCCTTTCCAAAATTAAAAAGTATTCATTACCTTAATTACCACCATGGACGACACTTGGAAGAGAAGCACAAAAATAAATCCCAAAATTTGCACTAGGTGGGATTTGAACTCCACCCCTCAAGCCCATACATGCAATGCCACACCACTCCTCTACTAGCTTCTCTTATGCTAGCAAAATGCACACTTATTTCCTTAAGTCTTAATGTCACTTACCTATCTCTCCTTAAAGTGGTTAAACATAAAAATTTTACTTAAGGCAATTTCAACCCCGAGCGTCCTTAGGACCCCTAAACATACACAACTAACATTTTTAACTAGCCTATCGTATGATATTCTTCAAAACATAAAATTCTAAAATTCAGGGTGTTACAATTCTACCCCTTTAAAAAATTTCAGCCTCAAAATTTACCTGATTAAAAGAGATGAGGATATTGTTGTCGAATCATGTCCACTGGCTCCCATGTAGCTTCCTCTGACCTGTGATTACGCCATAATACTTTGACTAATGGAACTTACTTCCTTCTCAGCACCTTAACGACACCTCCGACCATACAATGCTTCATAGGGTGCTATCTGTATGTTGGATTGATAGCTATTGTTGTACGCAAACTCCGCCAAAGGTAGAAAATCTTTCCAACTACCCTTGAAGTTGATCACACAGCCCCTTAACATGTCCTCAAGGATCTGGATTACTCTCTCCGATTGACAATCAGTCTTTGGATGAAATGCCATGCTGAAATTTAACCGTGTACCCAAAGCTTCATGTATAGCCTTCCAAAACCGTGATGTAAACCTAGGATCCCTGTCTGATATGATAGACACTGGTAGCCCATGCAACCTCACAATCTCTACTACACACAATTTGGCCAACTTCTGCAATGAATAATCCGTACGAACATGTAGGAAATGAGCAGTCTTTGTTAACCGATCTACTCTCACCCATACTGAATCTTTCTTAATAGGCGTTAAGGGTAACCCACTAACAAAGTCCATCGTTATCCTTTCCATTTTCATAATGGAATTTTCACCAGTTGAAGCAACCTTGAAGGCAGTTGATGCTCCCCTTCACTTGTTGAGAAGTCAAGCACTTACTCATGAATTTAGTAACCTCCCGTTTCAACCCTAGCCACCAATACTGGTCTTATAGGTCTCGGTACATTTTGTTTCCCCTGGGGTGCATAGCATATGGGCTACTATGCGCATCATGTAAAATCATTTGTCTCAATTTTGAATCCTTGGGCATATAAACTCTTCCGTGGAAACACAATACTCCATCATTATTCAATCCAAAATCTCCTACCTCACCACCTTTCACTTTCTGAAGTCGAGAACCCAACGCTTCATCTATCAACTATTTTTCATTAACCTAGCTTACTCATGCAGGCTTCACTTGAAGTTCTGCTAGCAGGCTACCATCTTCATAAAAGCTGAGATGAGCAAACATTGCTCTTAAATTCGATATCGCTTTATGACTCAACGCATCTACCACTACGTTAGCTTTTCCTAGATGATACTCGATTGAGAAGTCATAATCTTTCAATAGTTCTATCCACCTCCGCTGTCTTAAGTTCAACTCCTTCTAGGTAAGGAGGTACTTCAGACTCCTATGATCCGTATAAATAATCGACTTCTCTCCGTACAGATAATGTCTCCAAATATTCAGAGCAAACACCACTGCAGCTAACTCCAGATCAGCGTGGGATAGTTCATCTTATGCGACCTTAATTGATGAGATACATAAGCTACCACTTTTCCCCCTTGCATCAACACACATCCCAAGCTCGTGTGTGACGCATCACAATAAACAATAAACTCCTTACCAGCCTCAGGTTGAATCAATACTGGCACTTCAGTTAGAATCTTCTTCAAATTTTCAAAGCTCTCTTACTGCTTATCTGACCACACAAACGGTACCCCCTTATGCAACTACTTAGTTAGGGGTGCAGCAATCAACGAAAACCTCTCAACGAAATGCCTGTAATACCTAGCCAAGCCTAGAAAACTCTGAAAATCTACCACTAATTTTGGTGGTTTCCAGTCCAATACAGCCTTTACCATTCGAGGATCAACTCTAATTCCTTCTGCAGACACAACATGCCCCAAAAAGATCACTTCCCTAAGCCAAAATTTACACTTACTGAATTTGGCATATAGTTGCTTCTCCCTTAATATCTACGATACAACCCTTAGATGCGAATCGTGCTCATTTTCAATCTTTGAGTACACCAAGATGTCATCTATGAACACCACCACAAATCGATCGAGATAGGGTTGGAAGACCTAGTTCATCATGTCCATAAATGCAGCTGGTGCATTAGTCAACCCAAACAGCATCACTAAAAACTTGTAATGCCCATAACGAGTTTGAAACGCAGTCTTATGAATATTCGCCTCCTGAACCTTTGACTAGTAATAACATGATCTCATGTCTATCCTCGAGAAAATCAAAGCCCCTCACAGTTGATCGAATAGATTGTCGATCCTCGATAATGGATATTTGTTCTTGATCATTAACTTATTCAATTGTCTATAACCGATGCACATACGCATCAACCCGCCTTTTTTCTTAACGAACAAAAATGGCGCTCCCCACGGTGATGCACTTGGTCAAATAAATTCTCGATCCAATAACTCTTGAATTTGAGCTTTAAGCTCTGCTAGCTCCTTCGATGCCATTCTATAAGGAGTAAAAGGCAGCGAGCCGTTCCTAGCAATAGCTCAATGCCAAACTCTACCTCCCGGTCTAGAGGCAATCTTGGAAGCTCCTTGGGAAAAATGTCTGAAAGCTCCTTCACCATTCTAACACTCTCCACTAATAACTCTTTGGCATCCAAAGCACTGATAAAGGCTATGAATGCTCCACACCCCTTTCGCACCAACCTATCTACCTTTAAAGAAGTTATCACATTAGACAGATAATTTCTTCCTTCACCTATCATCATCACTTCTTTATCCTCTGAAGTTTTTAGTACCATCTGCTTTGCAGTGCAATCCAAGTTTGCACAGTGTTTAACCAGCTAGTCCATGCCCAAAATAAGATCGAACTCGCCAAATGGTAGTTCCATCAAATCCGCCAGAAATATTTCCCCTTGAATTTCTAGGGGCACATCTCTAAACAACTTATTTACTAACACTGACTTTCCTAAAGGGCTAATCACTGTGGTTTTTCTAGCAGAAGTTTCAGATCTAATATTTAGAGTTCCAGACACAGCACACGCAACATATGAATGGGTGGATCCAATATCTATCAAAGCGATAATAGGTACATCTGATATGAAAAACGTATCAGTTATGACATCAGGTGCATCGCCATCCTCTCGACATCTGACCGCGTAAACCAAACCTGGCTGCCTCGCCTCCATGTTACCCTTATTATCGATACCTCTACCCGGTGCACCCTGACCTCGTTCAACACAATTACCACCTCGACTAGGCCCACAACCCCTTTGTGGTGTTGGAGCCTCTATCGGTCAAAGTAATCGCATTAACCACCGAGTCTGGGCAAGATTTCGAGGGCAATCCCTAAATCGATGTTCCTTGGAACCACATCTGAAACAACCACCAGTTCTCTTCCAACATTCACTTGAGTGAAGTCTTCCACAATCCGCAAAAGGTCAGAATCGATTGGTAGCTTGGAGCACCGTCAGATCTTGGTCCCTCATTCTTGGGCCCTTTTGAAAACCTCTGGCAGGTCTTGAGTACCTAGAGTTTCTCTTATTCTTGCCCCTATCCTTGTCTCGATTTTGCCTCTTTGAGTTTTTAAGCTCCTCAGCTATCTTATCTTTTTCTACCAAAGTAGCAAAATTTCTCTCCTTCTATTGGGCTATCAGTACCCGTAATTCATCACACAACCCATCTTCAAAATGCACACAGCATTCATAATCAGTCGACACTATTCTCCGGGCATACCGACTCAGATGCAGAAATTCTACCTCGTATGCTGCCACATATTTACTTCCTTGGACCAGATTCAGAAATTCCTTCCATCGAGCATCCACACAACTAGCCCCGACGTATTTTCCTTGAAATGTTGTCTTGAAAAATTCCCAAGTAATACGATCAGCCTGAGTGCCTTCCCCAATAGTGAGCCACCACTGATTCACCTCGTCTCTCAGCAAAGACACCACTCCTTTTAGTTTCTGCTCGGCGGTGCGATCCAAACCATCCATGATCCACTCCACAGCTTAAAGCTCGTACTCTGACATTAGGGGCTACACCCGAAATACCTCTAAAAACTTCAGCTCCATTCGATCTAAGTCACTCTGATATCAATCCACGAGCTGTCGACCCAGTTCTTGCACCAGCAACCCTTTCTAGAACTCCCAACATTGATTGGGATAGAGTGTCATCCTCTCTTATACGATCATGTACCCCAGCTTCAGTCACTGGTGATGTAGGGGCGTCCATTTTTGGCATATGTCCCAATGCCTCGGATACAATTCTAGCACCTCAGCCTCTACCACGGCCACGTCTACCGCGTCTACGTCCTCTAACGCTCATATTTTGCTAATTCAATTTAATCTGATTAAGAGTCTTATGAATCAGTATGCTATTTCAGTGTTTATTAAACAATATTTTATGTAGGAAGTAAAGTTGTTTTCTCATCCTAAAGTCTCAATCTCTATATTTTTAGCTCTTAAAGCTAAAAGTTCTAGAGTGTTTCTATTTTGGGGAATTTTCTTACCACTGTAAGACACAATAATCATAAAATAAAAACAAGTACTTACTTGACTTGGTGCAAGATACTCGTGGTGTCATACTTCCTTTAGAACATGCATTTATAATTTAAAATTAAAACAGTTTTAAAAAATGCTTTTGAACCCAAACCACAGTCAAGTTTTGCAAACCTGACTCTGATATCATAAAATGTAACACCCCAAACTCGACCCATACGTTATGACCGGATCTGACATGTCACATGAGGAAAATGTATAAAGTCTTTGTGATTTGTACTAAAATAAGTGTAATTTTGGTTATGGTTAAGAAAACAAGTTTGGATGTAAATATTTGATAAAATACAACTATTTTTGAGAGGTTGTTTGATAAATCACAAATCAAGGCAGTGAACTTTTAAAACCGTGATTTGAAAATGTCATTGATAATTTGAAAGAAAGTCTGAGTTAAAATATTTGTAAAAGTTTGTTACAAAATTCATTAATTAATTTTGGAAAATTGTTGGTTATGCTTTTAGAAACTCCCCATTTAAAGATAATTCAAGCAAAATAATAAAATACGTCAAACATAATGCAAAAGAAAAATATTCCAGAGGCTTTATTACAACTTAAAAAGAACCCAAAATAGTAAAAACAATTAAGTAACCATAAATAGAAATATAAAGTTCAAAAGCCATTTCTAAAGTATGGCCTCCACCGAGTCATACATGGCCCAAGTCCACATCACTGAGCATTACCTGCAAGGGTTAAGGAAAAGAGGTGAGTTGCTAAAACTCAGTGTATAATCCTCTTACCATCATCCACTGTGCTTGAACCCATTTGACAACATCTTGGCCTAAGCCCATTTACAAAGTAATAAATAAATGAGATGAATGCAACCCAACCCATCCAGCCAATCTCTCCCTCGACTAGCTAATCTCTCCTATGGGGATCAAGTCAACCCACCCCGCTAGTCTCTCCAATTTGCAGTCAAGCTACCATTTATTAAATATAATTATTGTGGCCATGCCACTGATTCACGATGACACAAAGCCATATTCACAATAGCATAAAGCCATATTTAGGTTGGCACATAGCCATTAATAGAATTTGTGGCAGAACCACCGGGCTACACTTCTCTTCATGTAATTTTCCTATCCCATGCAATATGTAACATGCAACATACATAATAAAGCATAATAACCACATATATGAGCAACCATCAATAATCCGGTAATTTATTACGGTGAATCAGCCCATTAAAGAACTTTGTCATTCAGCCCACTAAAGCATTCTAGCAATTCGCCCATAGGGGCATTTTAGTAAATCGACCCATAATGGCATTTCGGTAAATTGGCCCATAAGACATTTTGATAATTTGGCCCATAGGGGCATTTCAGTAATTCGGCCTATAGGGGGCATTTTGATAATTTTGCAATTAAATACTGATTTGGTCAAATCTTTAGAAATAATGCAATTTACACAAGTGCATGGATCAAATTATAATATAGTTTAGTACAACAAAATACTTGGAAGTATTCTGAGGATCATACCCAAAGGAGGATGGAATAAACTATGGAAACGTTTTTTACAATATGAAGTCTAAATATTAATAATTAATTCCTATATTACAGTAAACAATAAAATAAATTAAAGAAATAAAAATAAATAAATAACAAAAATAAACAAATAATTGAAATAAATAAACCATTCTGGAAGATTAACTCACTACATGGTTTGTAACTAGCTTCAAATTAGGGTTTTGTGGTGGATTGGCAATCGATTAACCAATAAATCCTCCTAGTCTCCAATTAATTAATTGACTGGTTGATACTTGCTTATCTCCCAACCTCACTTTCTCAACTAGGAGAAATTATGATTTACTCAGTTTGACTTATCTTTGGACCTCATCCAGGCTATGATAACTTCCTAGGGTTGTTAAGCCTAGTGGTTTAAGCACATATAATTCATAGCAACTTGTCCTTTTCAAGAAACCCTAAATCCTCTATTAATCACATCCTCATCCACTCATTAATCACCCCTAAGGGATTTGAACGACATGATGAGATAATAAATTGAAGTTTAAAGGTAAAATAGTGATGATGGTTCAGCTAAATGAGGTATTAGTATTTGGCATTAATAGACCAAATGAGTATTAAGCTTTAGATTTTTATGATATTATGTATGTTATTGAAATGATTGAATGATTACTTGATTTAATACACTTGCTTAAGACTTACTAAGCTAGTAAGCTTACTCTGTGTGTTCATTGTTCTGCTTTATAGATTTTTTTATCAAGCTACGAGCTTAGGGGATCGTCAGCGAAGTCGCCCACACTATCAATCTATTTTGGTACTTTTGAGTTCGGATTCTGAACTAAAGGCATTATAGGATAGACTATGTTTTGAACAAATAACTTTTGTCCTTGTATATGTATATAGCCATGCGAATATGGCTAAATATGAAGCTTAAATCTAAGTATAATCAGTCATGGCATACAAATGAGATGTGTTTGTCATGTTTTGTTATGGTTTGGGTTTAATTATGTTTGATGGTGTTTGAAACTCATTTTAGAAAAAGGTTAAATGGCATATGCGAATGGTAAGTGTGAAGTGTTTGTTTTATATAAAATATTTGGCATGAAGTAGTTGTTTGTGGCTTAAGGTTATTATATTAAGTAAGTTTGATATAGGTGATTGTGGATATCATAATCGGTTATGAAGTGAAATAAGAATGATGGTTGTGTACTACTTTTAATTTGATACTTATACTATGAACATGATTAATTGGTTTGAAATGATAGGTATGTTTAATAGGTATTTGGATGTTTGATAATGTGATTTAGTAGAAATAATAAAATATGCATAAGTTGAAATGATCTTTATAAGTTATATTAAACGTCAGATATGAAATAAATTTGTTAATTTGATTGTGTGAAATTGAATATATATATATATATATATATATGGTTTTAGGATAGATGATGAAATCTTATGTTATGTATTTAGATTGACATATATGCATGTGGTTCAACTATGTGTATATACATCCAGTTTAAGTTTAGGTGTTTTGAACAAGAAAGGACATATATTATGTTCTAGTTGGATGTGAGTATGTTATTATAAATGTTTTGATTTTAGAATTGTTGAAAAATGCAAATGTATGAATTTGGCTTATATGGATTAGGATAAGTTGTTAATGTTTAAGTTTTCTATGGAAGTACAAACTCGTAATGCATTTGTCCATGTCTTTAATAATAGTAAATAATTAATATGACATGTGCTATGCATGGTAATGCTCTGTAACCTTATTCCAAAATGGATACGGGTTAAGGGTGTTACACGAACGATTATGTGATCTGTATATCCGTTTCAGGTACGTTTGATATGTACACTAAGTGTGTATGAAAGGTAAGTATCTATATGAACTTACTATGATGAATATGTGAAGTGAAATGATGAAATGATATGTGAAGATATGTTTGAATAAGTCATGTGAATATGTGATATTTGAGTTGATAAATGTGGTATGATATGGTTAAGCATATGAGCCAAAGAATATGGGATGAATTTGTTATGAAAACTATAAATGTCAATGTATCAAGATAGTTATGTGTATTATATGCAAAGTTTATTTGTACATGGCTTACTAAGCTTTTGAAAGCTTACTCTGTGTGTGTGTTTGCTCCGTTTTATAGATCATCAAAGCTACTGAAGGCTCAGAACCGTCGAGGATTGTCATCACACTACCTAAGCTCATTTTGGTACTTTAAAAATGTGTATATAGTTAAATATGGCATGTATAGGTTAGATATTTTGGTATATATTTGGCAGTGTAAATAGCCATGTGATGTAGCTAAGTAAATGTTTGAAAATGTGCATGAATGAATATGGCATATGATGCATGTTTTGTATGGCTTGATGGTAAGTGAAATGGTCAAAACTATGGAAAGTATATGAATGCAATATAAGTGCACATGCTTGATCAATGAAATGGTTGTATGTAGGGTAAAATGTGGATGTATCATGCTTGAATATATATATATATATGTTTTAGTTGTGAAAATGGATATGCAAATTAACATGTTTAGAAATGAGATTGAATGTGAAGATTTATTGATTATTGAACATGTCTTTGGTTGTCAATTGTGTATGAGATGAATTGGTACATTGCTCGTAGGTATGACCCAAGTAATGGTGTTACTTTGGCCTTGCAAATGGCCTGTTTTGCCTACACAAGCGTGCCTGGTGACTGTGGGATTAAGTCAGTAGCTAACCTAAGTGCGCACAGCCTTGGAACACAGACGTGCCTGGTAGCCATGTGATTTAGTCAGTATATAGCTTATGAGCACCCGGCCATAGTGCACAGGCATGTCTAGTGGCCTTGTGGGTTAGTCAGAATGCATGCTCTATTTTGACATGGCCTAGACACATAACTATGTTTGGTGGATGTGTGAGGCACACAGCCTACCCACATGGGTGTGTTGCCTCAACAGTGTTGATGAAAGCTTAAACTTTTGAAAAATTTCTAAGTGTTTGGTTCAATCCTGACCCTATTCTAAAGTAGTATGAGATCTCATTGACTAATGTAAAGGGACACTTTGATTGTGATTGGTGAATTGTATTGTGAAATCTCTAAATAAGTTTTTGATTTGATCAGTAATGCCTTTAACCCTAATCCGATGACGGTTATGGGTTAGGGGTGTTATATTTGGTTAGTATCAGAGCTATGGTTTAGTCGATTCTCAGACTAACGTAGCGTGTCAAAGTCTAGCTATGCATGCCATATATCTAAATTGTGATAGTGTGATGAATCCTAACGTGAAAATGTGATTTTTATATAGTAATGGATCCCGAAAGAGCCATAGCTAATGACATAGACAGTAATGCGCGGCTGCTCCCACGTAAGGGACAACGCCTTTTGATCCGAGATCAACTACGAGTGGTCAAGAGGGAGAAGCTAAACAAGCTTTCTTCCAGATGATGAATGAGTGGTTCACTCAATTTGTAAGAAATAACCCGACTATTTGGAACCTTCGCCCCCAATTAATCCCCTTCAGACATTTGTTATGCCTCCGACTACAAATTTGAATTTGTGGAACAAGCCTCTAGTCGATAAAATCTGTAAGTATAGAGCTAAAGAGTTTAGGGCTACCAGTGATGGCGATGTTAAGAAAGCTGAGTTCTGGTTAGAAAACACTATCCGAGTATTTGATCAGATGTCCTTGACTAAGGAAGAAAGTATTAAATGTGTCGTTTCACTACTACAAGATGCCACTTATCAGTGGTGGAAAACTCTGATTCTGTTGTTATGAAAGAATGAGTTACATGTGACTTCTTTCAGATTGAGTTGCGGAAGAAATACATCAGTGAGAGATTCATTGATTAGAAATGGAAAGAATTTCTAGAATTGAAATAGGGTCATATGACTGTTACGGAATATGAACGAGAGTTCGTGAGACTGGGTCAGTATGCCCAAGAATGCATATCATCTAAAGCAATAATGTGCAAAAGATTAGAAGACAGCCTTAACGAAGATATTTGCTTGTTAGTCAGGATTTTAGAGATAAAAGAGTTGTTGTACTTGTTGACCAAGCATGTAAAGATGAGGGACTCGGGAAAGATAAAAGAAAAGT
This sequence comes from Gossypium rotundifolium, assembly GCA_025506655.1. NCBI lineage: Eukaryota > Viridiplantae > Streptophyta > Magnoliopsida > Malvales > Malvaceae > Gossypium > Gossypium rotundifolium. Next base: position 180,540,365 of record CP106727.1, on the reverse strand, counting down.
TGAGTCTAAAGCCTGAAATGTGAGAAAGAGATTTCTGAGCAAATCATTTCAGTCTGTTTCAAAGAAATTCAGAGATGAACAAAGTCGATAAAGAGATAATGTGGGACATTCAAATAGAAATTGAGCTAGATCACAAATGAGCTCCAAAACTCCAATGACTTCAGTAGCAAGTGCTAGAAATGTTCAATCTGAGAAACCTAAATGTAAGCATTGTGGAAAAAGGCATCCGGGAAGTTGTAGATTAAATGACAGAGCTTGTTTCAGATGTAGATCATTTGATCATTTTATTTGTGATTGCTCAGAGTTTGTTGGACCAGAGACTGTTCAGAATCTGAAATATGATAATTCACCTGTAAGAGATAGACCTTCTCAAAATGTAAGAAATGTCAGTGGTAGTCAGAGAACTACAAGAGATACTGTTGTGAGATCCGAAGCTAGAGTGCTTGCCAGAGCGTATGCTATCCGAGCTCTTGAGGAAGCTTCATCTCCAGACATTATAACGGGTACATTTACACTTTAAGAAACTTTTGTGATTGCATTGATAGACCCTGGTTCTACTCATTTGTATATATGCATGAATTTAGTATCCAGTAAGACTTTTCTGTAGAGTCTAAAGAATTTGTTATAAAAGTATCGAACCCCTTAGGTAAAAGTGTTTTGGTTGACAAAGTATGCAAGAACTGTCCGTTAATGTTTTGAGATATCTGTGTCCCTGCTGATTTGATGGTCTTGCCATTTGATGAGTTTGATATTATTCTGGGTATGGACTAGTTGACATTTCATGATGCTATTGTGAATTGTAAAAGAAAGACTATTGATTTGAGATGTTCGAATGATGAAATAGTTCAAATTGAGTCTAATGATTTGAATGGATTGCCTGCTGTAATATCTATATTGAAAGCTCAGAGTTATGTGAAAAAGGGTTACGAAGCTTATTTTGCTTATATGATTGATTCAAAAGTATCTGAAAGGAAAGTTGAATCAGTGCAAGTTATTTGTGAGTTTTCTGATGTATTCCCTGAAGAATTACCGGATTGTCTCCGATGCGTGAATTTGAATTTGGTATTGAGTTGTTGCCTGGTACTACACCTATTTTGATAGCTCCATGTAGAATGGCACCAACAGAGTTGAAACAGTTAAAGTCACAGCTACAAAAATTGACTGACAGAGGGTTTGCTAGACCAAGTTTCTCACCTTGGGGTGCTCCCATTCTATTTCTGAAAAAGAAAGATGGCATGATGAGAATGTGCATTGATTATCGTCAGTTGAATAAAGTAACTATAAAGAATAAATATCAGTTGCCTAGGATTGACGATTTGTTTGATCAGCTAAAATGAGCTACTGTGTTTTCTAAAATCAATCTGAGATCGAGATACTACCAGTTGAGAAAGAAAGATTCAGACGTTTCGAAAATTGCATTCAGACCGAGGTACGGGCATTATGAGTTTTTAGTTATGCCTTTTGGACTAACGAATTCTCCTGCTATTTTTATGGATCTGATGAACAGAATTTTCAGACAGTACCTAGATCGATTTGTTGTAGTTTCATTGATGACATTTTGATTTATTCACGTAATGAGACTGAGCATGCTGAACATCTGAGGATTGTGTTGCAAACTTTAAGAGAAAAATAATTATATGCAAAATTTAACAAATGAGAATTCTAGTTGCATGAAGTCGGTTTTTGGGACATATAGTATCAGCTTCTAGAATACGAGTTGATCCAAGAAAGATTTTTGCTATTCTGGATTGGAAACATCTGAAGAATGTGTCTGAAGTTCGTAGCTTTCTAGGACTAGCTGGTTATTGTCGTCGATTTGTAAAAGGTTTTTCGATGATTGCAACCCCGTTGACAAGATTACTTCAGAAAAATGTGAGTTTTGAATGGTCCGATAAATGTCAGAAAAGCTTTGATCAGTTGAAAGTTTTATTGACTGAAGCTCTGGTTTTAGTATAGCCAGAATCGGGTAAAGAATTTGTGATATATAGTGATGCTTCGTTAAATGGTCTGGGATGTGTTTTGATGCAGGAAGGCAAAGTTATAGCTTATGCCTCGAGATAATTAAAGTCACATGAAATGAATTATCCGACTCACGACCTTGAGCTTGTTGCGATTGTGTTCGCATTAAAAATTTGGTGTCATTATCTATTCGGTGAGAAATGCATGTGTTTTCTGATCATAAAAGTTTGAAATATCTGATGACCCAGAAATATTTAAATTCATGACATAAGAGATGGTTAGAGCTATTGAAAGATTATGAACTTGTAATTTATTATCATCTAGGTAAAGCAAATGTCGTTGCTAATGCACTGAGTAGGAAATCATTGTTTGCACTATGTGCTTCTGTAACATCCTAAAATTTGGGATTCTGTATTTTGCACTATTCTATGCGTTAGGCTAACTATGTATGTTAGTTGTGTATGTTTGGGGGCCCTAAGAAGGCTTGGGGTCGAGTTGGGCCCTGGTAAAATTTTAGTGTTTGGGCACTTAAGGGGGAGAAGGTAGGTGGCGTCAAGGCATATGGGAAAAGGTTGGTAAAATGTTAGCACAAGAGGAGCTTGTGGCAAGGTGGTTGTGGTGTGAAAAGGGCAGAGAGGATAGCTTCGGTTCGAATCCCACCTGTTCCATCTTATTTCAATTATTTTGTGCTAAGCAGCTGAAGGTAGTAGAGTTCAGCATGGACTCTGCAAGAGGAGTTGAAGGCTCAGTCAAATGAATTTGAATGAGTGATAGAAAGGGATTTGAGGAGGAAATCAAGGAGCAAATTGTGGGATTGAGGTGAGAGGGAGTAGTGGCCAATTTTGGGGAAGTATATGGGGGGAAGAGATTCAGTCAAAGGGGTTTTTTGGGGTTAGTAGTGCATTCAATTTTGGTAGGGGAAGTTTGTGTTAAAAATTTTGAAACATTTTTGTTGAACCTTTATGTGTTATGAGGTTCTTTTCTCTTTGGCTAGTTTGTGCATCTTCTCTTGTCAAAAACCGTGACCATTAAGGGACTCCTCCTCTCCACTTTTTTTTTCATCTTTTCTTTGGTGTTAGCCAAAACTTCCTTGTACCCTTTCTCTTCTACTTTCTTTCATCTTCCTACACCATTCGTTTACCTTTGCATTACCATAAGCTGAATCTCTTTTCTCTTCTCTACGTGATTGATCACCTTTCTTTTGACTGAATCTGGTAAGTTTAAGTTCTTCCCTTTCCTCCCATTTTCTCTTTTCTTTGGCCGAATATGCATTCCCGCCATTTTTGGTTTCGTTGCATCACTAACCGAAACTCCATCTCCCTTATTCTTTCTCCTTGTGACTTCCTCTTGTAGTGGTTAAAAGGAGTTGGCTGAATATCTTCTTCTCAGTCGACTTGTCTATAATTAAGGTAAGGTGATTCGTTCTCGTTTTTCTTTTCATTTTGCCCTTATGTCTTCCATAGCCGGAGTGGCTATCTCACTTTCTCTTTGTTCACAACTAATCCCTCTTATGTTTTCTCTTCATACAATAGCCAAATCTGTCTGTGCTCGATTCTCTTTTAATCAAGGCCAATTGTGCTTTGGCACAAGCATTTCCCTTCTTTGTTTTCTAACCATTTGGATTTCAGGAAGCAGTGGTAAGAGCCGAAACCTCTTGTGCTATTTGCACTGTATTATTTTACTTATCGGGTTTTCCTCATGGATGCAAATGTTAATCAATCGAAGGGGGCATCGTTAGGGGAACCCTAGGGAGTGGTCACGTAACCCCTGCTCCCAAGTTTAAATGTAGGGCGGTTCGAGATTTTTCGTCGGGTTGTGGAAGGGAACCAACATCCGGTGCGTATAGGCAACTCGTGGTTGTTCGCGATAGTGAGGGTAAGCGTCGTGGATCATTTGATTTAGATATGGATTGAGATTTGCCTTTTGTTAGTTAATTGTGTGATATGTTGGTATAGGTGACGACGATCAGGAGGGTATAGTTCTGTACATAATCAGGTGTGTAATCTTACACCGTAATTTTATAGTTTCGTAATACACTACAATGTTGGTAAACCGAACCGTCATTACATGTAAGTTTCATAAATCAGACATTGCATGGAATTGTATAACTCGCTTAAACAACTTTAGCTCTGTGATTTGCTAAAATTGGGGTCTACCAGTCGATTTACCAAAATGCCCTCGATGGGATGAATTACTAAAATGCCCTTATTGGGCCGATTTACCAAAATGCCCTCGGTGGGTTGAATTACCAAAATGCCCTTATTAAGCTGATTTACCAAAATACCATTATTAGGCCGAATTACCAAAATGCCCTTTTTAGGCCGAATTACCAAAATGCCCTTATTGGGCCAAATTACCAAAATGCCCTCGGTGGGTCAATTTACCAAAATGCCCTTATTAGACCGAATTACAAAAATGCCCTTATTGGGCCAAATTACAAAATGCCCTCGGTGGGCCAGATTACCAAACACTCTTATTGGGTCTATTGTGTGTTACATTATACCTTATATATATATATATATATATCGATATGTATGTTGCATTTTACCATGTTGCATGGGGTGGGAATGTAACAGAAGAACAGTGTAGCCTAGAGGCATAGCCACAATTTTTATAAATATATATGTGTTCGTAATCATGACTCGGGTGGCTTAGCCACAGATATGTTGTGTTTAGCAGCTTGACTGCATTATTGGTGTGAGCGGCAGGGTGGGTTAACTTGATCCCCACAGGTGTGATTGGCTAGTCGGAGGTGTGTTGGTTGGATTAGGTTGGGCTGCATTAATTCATCCACACTACTATGTTTTTAGGGCTTAAGCCCAATTTGATGTCATTTGGGCTCGGGCCCAGTTGGTGATGGTAAGGGAATTACATAATGAGTTCTTGCAACTCACCCCTCTTTCCTTACCCTCGCAGGTAATACTCAGCAGTAGGGACTTGGAGCTTTGGATGACTCGGTGGAGGCCATACTTTAGGAGCATCGCTTGAGGAACCTAGTAAATTTCTTTCTAATTTTATTTTATAAGATTAATTTTTACTATCTTGTGGGTTTAATATTTTGTAATAAGGCCTCTGGATTTAAATTTCTTTTAAATTCTTATTTCTGTTATGACTATTATTATCACTTGTTTAATTTGGTGGTTTTTCTAAAGCTTTTTCAACTGGTTTCCAAAATGTTATGTTTTTATCGAATCTTCAAATTCAATTTTCATAAAAAAGGTAACTTTTCAAGCTAATTATAACTGTTATAAAATGAGCATTGAGTAAAATGGACTTTTATAAACAACAAGCACAGAGTTTTTAAAAGTGATGCAAACATTTTCAACAATCGCGTAGTTTTAACAACCCTTTTTTTTTGTGACACGTCGGATTCGAGTCGTAACATCTAGGTCAGGTTTAGGGTGTTAAATTTTATGGTATTAGAGCCCGGTTGCAAAACTTGACTGTGGAATGGGTTCAAAATGTTTTTTTTCAAAGTTGTTTGAAACTTGATTTCTAAATGCATGTTTTTAGTGGAAGTATGGAACCATGAGTATCCGGCACCAAATCCATAAGTCTCTTTATTTTATTATTGTTATTGTGATAATGTTGTGACTGTAGTAAGAAATTGTACGAGACAGTAGTACATAGGAACTTCTAGCTCTAGGAGCTAAAACTATAGAGATTGAGACTTTAGGAATATGAATGCGGTTTATAAAAATAACTTTTAAACTTACATTCCATAAAACATTGATTAATAAACATTGAATGACATACTGATTCATAAGATTTGTAATCAGATTAAATTGATTTGGTAAACATTAGCGCTAGAGGACATGGACGTGGTAGACGTGGCCGTGGTAAAGGCCGAGGTGCTGGAGTTGGATCCGAAGCATCATGGCACATGCCTAGAATGGATGCACCTACATCGTCCGTGACTGAAATTGGGTCACATGACTGAATGGGAGGGGACGATGCTTTGTCCTAAGCTATGTTGTGGGTACTGTAAAGGTTGTTGGGGCATGTATTGGGTCGACAACTCGTGGGTCCATATCTGAGTGACTTAGATAGAATGGAGATGAAGTTTTTAGGGGTATTTCGGGTGTAGCCCCAAATGTAGCGAAATATTGGCTTGAGGCTATGGATCGGATTATGGATGACCCAGATTGCACAGCTGAACAGAAACTAAAAGGGGTGGTGTCTTTGCTGAGAGACTAGATGTACCAGTTGTGGCTCACCGTTAGAGAAGGCGCGCAAGCTGATCGCATCACCTGGGATTTCTTTAAGACAGCATTCTAGGAAAAATATGTCAGGGCTAACTATGTGGATGCCCGAAGGAAAGAATTTTTAAATCTAGTTCAGGGAGGTAAATCTGTGGCAGGGTATGAGGTAGAGTTTTTGCGTCTAAGCCGATATGCTCGGGGAATAGTGTCGACTGAATATGAGCGTTGTGTGCGTTTTGAGGACGGGCTGCGTGATAAGTTGTGGGTATTGATAGCCCCGCAAAGAGAGAGAAATTTTACTACATTAGTGGAAAAAGCTAAAATTGCTAAGGAGGTAAAATACTCAGAGCTGTGAAGTTAAGATAAGGACAGGGGCAAGAATAAAAGAGATTCTAGGTACTCAGGTTCTGCGAGAAGGTTTCAGAAAAGGCCCAGGTTCGAAGGGCTAGCTCGAGGGGGTATTCCAGTTGTTACCAATCAGTTACAGCCTTGTTCGGACTGTGGGAAACTTCATTCAAATGAGTACTAGAAGCAAACCGACGGGTGTTTCAGATGCGGATCCAAGGACCATCAGTTTAGGGATTGTCCTCAAGAGCCTGTTCAGACATAAGTAGTTTGTCACAGATTTGCGCAGCCAGTGGGAGGCGCTCAGCAGTCGTCGAGAGGTCGTGGGCGATTCGAGGTGGAAATGGTATAGGGCGTGGTCAGGGAGCACCGGGTAGGGGTACTGGTAACAGGTGTAACACAGATGCAAGACAGCCAGGATTGGTTTATGCGGCTAGGCGTCATGAGGATGGTGACGCACGGACGTCATAATCGGTTCATTTTTCATATTTGATGTACCCATTACAGCTTTGATAGATATTGGATCTACCCATTCGTATATTGCTTGTGCTGTGTCTGGAATTTTGGATATTAAATCTAATATTGCTGCTAGAGAAATGTCTATGATTAGCCCTTTGGAACAATCGGTGGTAGTGAATAAGTTATTTAGGGGACATGCCCCTAGTAGTTTAGGGAGTGGCATTCCTGGCAGATTTGATGGAACTGTCGTTCGGCGAGTTTGATCTTATACTAGGCATGGACTAGCTAGTTACGCACCGTGCGAACTTAGACTGTGATGCAAAGTGTATGGTACTAAGAACTCCAGAGGATAAGGAAGTGATGATGATAGGTGAGAGAATGAATTACCTGTCTAATATGGTGTCAGCACTAAAGGATGAAAGGATGGTGCGAAAAGGGTATGAGGCATTCTTAGCTTTCGTTTGTGCTTTAGAGGCCAGTGAACTATCTGTAAGAGATGTTAAAACGGTGAAAGAATTCTCAGACGTCTTTTTAGAAGAGCTTTCAGGGTTACATCCGGATCGCGAGGTTGTTTGGCATTGAGCTATTGTCTGGAACGGCTCTGGTGTCCATCGCCCCTTATAGGATGGTACCAAAGGAATTGGTAGAACTTAAAGCTCAGATTCAGAAGCTGTTGGACCGTGGTTTTATCCTACCAAGTGTGTCAGCGTGGGGAGCGCTGATTTTGTTCGTTAAGAAAAAAGATGGGTCGATGCGCATGTGCATTGATTATAGGCAATTGAATAAGTTGACGGTAAAGAACAAGTACCCGTTACCAAGATTGATGACCTGTTTGATCAGTTGAAATGAGCTTCCATTTTTTCGAAGATAGATTTGAAATCTGGTTACCATCAGCTAAAGGTCAGGGAGGCGGATATTCACAAGACTACATTTCAAGCTCGGTATGTGCATTACGAGTTTTTGGTGATGCCGTTCGGATTAACGAATGCACCAGCTGCATTTATGGATATGATGAATCGGGTTTTCTAACACTACCTAGATCGGTTCATGGTGGTATTTATAGATGATATTCTGGCGTACTCAAAGACGGAGGGGGAGCATGATTCCCATCTTCGGGTTGTACTACAGATATTAAGAGTAAAGCAACTGTATGCCAAATTTAGTAAGTGTGAATTCTAGCTGAGGGAAGTGACCTTTTTGAGGCATGTTGTGTTTGTTGAGGGGGTTAGGGTTGATCCTCAAAAAATCAAAGTTGTTTTGGACTGGAAGCCACCAAGGTCGTGTCAAAATTTAAAGTTTCCTTGGTTTGGCTGGGTACTACAGAAGGTTCATTGAGGGGTTTTTGTTGATTGCTACACCATTAACCAAGTTGTTACCAAAATGAGTACCGTTTGTTTGGGCTGATAGGCAATAGGAAAGCTTTGAGAAGCTAAAGAAAATCCTGACTTAAGCGCTAGTGTTGATTCAACCTGAGGCAGGAAAAGAGTTTGTTGTTTATTGTGATGCATTACACACAGGCTTTGGATGTGTGTTGATGCAAGAAGGGAAAGTGGTGGCTTATGCATCTCGTCAACTAAGGCCGCATGAAGTGAACTACCACACGCATGATTTAGAGCTAGCCGCAGTGGTGTTCACCCTGAAGATATGGAGACATTATCTGTATGGAAAAATCGATCATCTATACTGACCATCTTGGGTTAGTCAAATTAAGGAGAAGCAAGGGTCAAATGAGTCGTTGGGTTTTCAGTTTCAACAGGTAAAAAGTGGGGAGACAATGGATTTTGGGATGAATAGTGAGGGGATACTATGTTCCCGCGAAAGAGTTTGTATGCCGAAGGATTTTGAGTTGAGACAGATGATTCTGCGGGAGGCGCATAGTAGCCCATACGCTATGCATCCGGTGGGAGTAAAATGTATCGAGATTTACGTGAGCAGTATTGGTGGCCAGGGTTGAAACGGAGGTTACCGATTTTGTGAGCAAGTTTTGACGTGTCAACAAGTGAAAATAGAACACCAGTTGCCTTCAAGGTTGTTGCAGCCGGTGAAGATTCCTCTTTGGAAGTGGGAAAAGATAACGATGGACTTTGTTAGTGGACTACCTTTAATGCCTACTAAGAAAGATTCAGTATGGATAATCGTTGACCGGTTGACTAAGTCTGCACACTTCATACCAGTCCATATCGACTATTCGTTATAGAAGTTAGCCAAGCTATATGTGGCAGAAATTGTGAGATTACATGGGGTACCTTTGTCTATCATATCAGACAGAGATCCTAGGTTTACATCACGGTTCTGGAAGGCTTTACATGGAGCTTTGGGTACAAGGCTAGATTTTAGCACAGCGTTCAATTCATGATTGATGGTTAGTTGAAAAGGGTAATTCAGATTCTAGAAGACATGTTAAAGGGCTGTGTGGTCGACTTCAGAGGTAGTTGGAAAGATTTTCTACCATTGGCGGAATTTGCGTACAATAATAGCTATCAATCCTGCATTCAGATGGCACCCTACGAGGCATTGTATGGTCATAGGTGTTGTACCCCTGCCTGCTGGACAGGGCTGGGTGTACGATAGTTGTTGGGTCCGAAATTGATCTCTAAGACTGAGGAAAAATTTAAAGTAATTTAGGCTTAGTTGAAGGAAGCTTCCGATAGATAGAATCATATGTAGATCTGAAGCGTAGAGAAATAGAATTTTCAATAGAGGTCGCGTCTTCTTAAAATTTTCACCCTGGATAAGGTTTTAAGATTTGGACGGAAGGGCAAGTTGAGCCCCAGATTTATCGGGCCTTACCGAGTGTTGAAACATGTGGGACCAGTGGCTTATCAGCTTGAGTTACCTTTGGAGTTAAGTCAGATCCATAATGTATTCCATGTTTTGATGTTGAGGTGCTATCGTTCGGATCCATCTCATGTAGTGCTGGTGGAAGAAATCGAGGTAAGACCTGATATGTCTTTTGAAGAAGAGCCAGTACAGATTTTAGATCGGGATGTTAAGGTGCTAAGAAGGAAATATGTTATGTTGGTCAAAGTGCTATGGCATAATCACGGGTCAGAGGAAGCCACGTGGGAGCCAGAAGACACGATTCGGTGGCAATACCTTCATCGCTTTTAATCAAGTAAATTTTGAGGCTGAAATTTCTATAAGGGGGTGGAACTGTAACATCCTAAAATTTGGGATTCAGTATTTTCCACTATTCCATGCTTTAGGATAACTATGTATGTTAGTTGTGTATGTTTGGGGGCCCTAAGAAGGCCGGGGTCGAGTTGGGCCCTGGTAAAATTTTAGTGTTTGGGCACTTAACGGGGAGAAGGTAGGTGGCGTCAAGGAATATGGGAAAAGGTTGGTAAAATGTTAGCACAAGAGGAGCTTGTGGCAAGGTGGCTATGGTGTGAAAAGAGTAGAGAGGGGAGCTTGGGTTCAAATCCCACCTGTTGTATCTTATTTAAGTTATTTTGTGCTAAGCAGGTGAAGGTAGTAGAGTTCAGCATGGACTCTACAAAAGAGTTGAAGACTCAGTCAAATGAATTTGAATGAGTGATGGAAAGGAATTTGAGGAGGAAATCAAGGAGAAAATTGTGGGATTGAGGTGAGAGGGAGTAATGGCCGATTTTGGGGAAGTACATGGGGGAAGAGATTCGATCAAAGGGGTTTTTGGGGTTAGTAGTGCATTCGATTTTGGTAGGGGAAGTTAGTGTCGAAAATTTTGAAACATTTTTGTTGAACTTTTATACGTTATGAGGTTCTTTTCTCTTTGGCTAGTTTGTGCATCTTCTCTTGTCAAAAACCGTGACCATTAAGGGACTCCTCCTCTCCACTTTTTTTCATCTTTTCTTTAGTGTTAGCCAAAACTTCCTTGCATCTCTCTTCTCTTCTACTTTCTTTCATCTTCCTATACCATTCGTTTACCTTTGCATTACCATAAGCCGAATCTCTTTTCTCTTCTTTGCGTGATTGATCACCCTTCTTTTGACCGAATCTTGTAAGTTTATGTTCTTTCCTTTCCTCTCATTTTCTCTTTCCTTTAGTCGAATGTGTATCCCCACCATTTCTCGGTTTCATTGCATCACTAACTGAAACTGCATCTCCCTTATTCTTTCTCCTTATGACTTCCTCTTGAAGTGGTTAAAGGGAGTTGGCTGATTATTTTCTTCTTAGTCAACTTGTCTATAATTAAGGTAAGGTGATTCTTTCTTATTTTTCTTTTCTTTTCGTCCTTATGTCTTCCATAGCCGGAGTGGCTATCTCACTTTCTCTTCGTTCACAACTAATCCCTCCTCTATTTTCTCTTCACGCCATAGTTGAATCTGTCTATGCTCGATTCTCTTTTAATCAAGGCCAATTATGCTTTGGAGCAAGCATTTTCCTTCTCTATTTTCTAACCTTTGGATTTCAAGAAGTAGTGGTAAGAGCCAAAACCTCTTGTGCTGTTTGCATTGTAGTATTTTACTTATCGGGTTTTCCTCATGGATGCAAGTGATAATTAATCGAAGGGGGTATCGTTAGGGGAACCTAAGGGGAGTGGTCACGTAACCCCTGCTCCCAAGTTTAAACGTAGGGCGGTGTCAGCAGTTCGAGATTTTTTGCGGGGTTGTGGAAGGGAACCAACATCCGGTGCAAATAGGCAACTCGTGGTTGTTCGCGATAGTGAGGGTAAGTGTCGTGGATCATTTGATTTAGATATGGATTGAGATCTCCCTTTTCTTAGTTAATTGTGTGATATGTTGGTATAGGTGACGACGATTAGGAGGGTATAGTTCTCTACGTAATCAGGTCTGTAATCTTACACCATAATTTTGCAGTTTCGTAATACACTACAATGTTGGTAAATCGAACCGTCGTTACATGTAAGTTTAATAAATCGGACGTTGCATGGAATCGTGTAATTCACTTAAACAACTTTAGCTCTGTGATTCGTTAAAATTGTGGTCTACCGATCAATTTACCAAAATGCCCTCGATGGGCCAACTTACCAAAATACCCTTATTGGGCCAATTTACCAAATGCCCTCGGTGGGTCGAATTACCAAAATACCCTTATTGGGCCGATTTACCAAAATGCCCTTATTGTACTGAATTATAAAAATGCCCTTATTGGGCCGAATTACCAAAATGCCCTTATTGGGTCGAATTACCAAAATGCCCTCGGTGGGTGAATTACCAAAATGCCCTTATTGGGTCGAATTACCAAAATGCCCTCATTAGGCCAAATTACCAAAATGCCCTCGGTGGGCCAAATTACCAAACGCTCTTATTGGGCCGATTGTGTGGTACATTATACCTTGATATATATATATTGATATGTATGTTGCATTTTACCATGTTGCATGGGGTGGGAATGTGACATAAGAGTAGTGTAGCCTGGTGGCATAGCCATAATTTTTATAAATACATATGTGTTCGTAATCATGACTCGGGTGGCTCAACCACAAATATGCTTTGTTTAGCAGCTTGACTGCATTGCTGGTGTGAGCGGCGGGGTGGGTTGAATTGATCCCCACTGGTGTGATTGGCTGGTCGGGGGTGTGTTGGTTGGATTAGGTTGGGCTGCATTAACTCATCCGCACTGCTATATTTTTAGGTCTTCGGCCCAATTTGATGTCATTTGGGCTCGAGCCCAGTTGGTGACGGTAACGGAATTACATACTGAGTTCTTGCAACTCACCCCTCTTTCCTTACCTTGCAGGTAATACTCAACAATAGGGACTTGGAGTTTTAGATGACTCAGTGGAGGCCATACTTTAGGAGCATTGCTTGAGGAACCTATTAAATTTCTTTTTAATTTTATTTCATAAGATTAATTTTTACTATTATGTGGGTTTAATATTTTGTATTAAGGCCTCTGGATTTAAATTTCTTTTAAATTCTTATTTCTGCTATAATTATTATTATCACTTATTTAATTTGGTGGTTTTTTTGTAGCTTATTCAACTGGATTCCAAAATATCATGTTTTTATTGAATCTTCAAATTTGATTTTCATAACAAAGGTAGTTTTCAAGCTAATTATAACTGTTATAAAATGAGCATTGAGTAAAATGGACTTTTATAAACAACAAGCACGGAGTTTTCAAAAGTGATGCAAGCATTTTAAAAACAATCGCATAGTTTTAACAATCCTTTTTTTTGTGACACGCCGAATCTGGTTGTAACATCTAGGTCGGGTATGGGGTGTTACAGCTTTGAATGCTCAATTATATTTATATAGTTTAGTGATAGCTAAATTGAAAGCAAAATCATTGTTTTTACAGCAGATATGTGATGCTCAGAAAGTTGATAATGAAATAATTGTGAAACGAGCTCAGTGTGATTCAAATTCTAATTATGAATTTCAAGTGGATGATAACGATTGTTTGAGATTACGAGATCAAATCTGTGTTTCAAGAAATCCAAAATCAATTTAGTTGATTTTGAATGAAGCACATAACAGTCGTTTATCTATTCATCTGGGAAGTACACAGATATACTACGATTTGAAACAACACTATTGGTGGTCTTGTATGAAACGAGACATTTTTTATTTTGTTTTGAAATGTTTAGTATGTCAGCAAGTTAAAGCTGAACATCAAGTTACATCTGATTTGCTACAACCGATTTTAATTCCCGAGTGGAAATAGGATAGAGTAACAACGGACTTTGTTTCAGGATTGCCTCTGACTTCGAGAAAGAAAAATGCGATTTGGGACGTAGTTGATCAATTGATGAAATCTGCCCATTTTATTCCGATACGATCTGATTATTGACTTGATAGATTAGCTGAGCTTTATATTTCTAAGATTGTGAAATTGCACGGTGCCATTATCCATTGTATTAGATAGAGATCTAAGATTTACATCAAGATTATAGAAGAAATTGCAATAAGCTTTAAGCATGAAACTGCATTTCAGTATAGCTTTTCATCCGCAAACGGATGGTCAATCTGAGCGTATCATTTAGATTCTTGAGGATATGTTGAGATGCTGCATTTTTAGTTTGATGGTATGTGGGAATAGTACCTCCCATTGGTTGAATTTGCTTATAATAATAGTTCTCAATCGAGCATTAAAATGGCACCATATGAAGCTTTGTACGACGTAAATGTCGTACACCTCTGTATTGGATCGAGCTCAGTGAAAATAAGCTACACGGGGTCGATTTGATAAAAGACACTGAACAGAAAGTGAAAGTGATCCGTGACAGCCTAAAAGTAGCGTCTGATCATCAGAAATCCTATGCGGATTTGAAAAGAAAAGAGATTGAATTTGAAATCGGTGACAAAGTGTTTCTGAAAGTGTCTCCGTGGAAAAAAGTACTCCAATTTGGATGAAAAGGCAAGTTGAGTCCGAGGTTCATAGGGCCATATGAGGTTATTGAGCACGTTTGACCAGTTGCATATATATTGTTGTTACCCTCCGAGCTTGAAAAGATACACAATGTATTCTATGTTTCGATGCTCCGAAGATACCGTTATAATCCGTCACATGTGATTGCTCCGCCTAAAATTGAAATTTGATCTGAATGACTTATGAGGAAGAACCGTTCCGTATCTTAGCTCGTGAAGAGAAAAAATTGAGACATAAGAAAATTTCATTAGTGAAAGTATTGTGGCATCGACACGGAGTGGAAGAGGCTACGTGGGAGCCTGAAGATTCAATGAGACAGCAATATCTGAATTTGTTTAACGGTAAGATTTTCGAGGATAAAAATCCATGAGGGGGAGGATTGTAACAGTCCGGCTTAGACCCTAGTCAGAATAGTGGTTTCAGCACCACAAATCTGAGTCAGTAAAATATTTTAATATTATTTTCTGTGTCTATGATATGTGAGTTAGCATGTGTGAAATTTCTGTGAAATAATTTGTCTGTTTGTGTGCTTAATTTGAGCAAAGGATTAAATCGCATAAAGCGTAATAGTGGCATTCTATTTGATTAAAGGCCAAATTGTTGCGACTTTTAAATATGGATCCTTTAAAAGGCAAATAGTCCATTATTAGAGTAAGTGGGCATCAATGGTCACAAATGACCTTGTGTGTATATGTTTTATACATTAATATTAAAGGTTGATTTTGTAAATTGACAATTATATTTAATAATTTAAAACATAAACATCAAATGTAGCCATTTTTACTCATTCATCAATCGAAAATAGCAAAGAAAAAAAGGAAGAAGAACATCTAGGTTTCGGTTAAGATTAAGCTTGATTCAATGCATGTTTGACTTCTGTTTTTGATAATTTTACGTTTTTGCAATCGTTGCTTTGTATATTACAAAACCCATGGCTCAATTTTGAGAATTTATGATGATTTTGAAATGTTTTTTGATGAAAATATGAGCTTTGGAACATTTGATGATGAAATATTGAATATATGTGTTTGATTAGCATATTTTGTCTTTGAAGTTTTGTTGATTTTGAGTAATTTGGTTGTAATCAAGAAAATGGTTATTTGAGGGACTAAATTATGAAATTGATGAAAAATATGAACTTGTATGGTCCCTAGGGAGTTTCGGCTATGCATGTGTGTGAACAAATGGTATATATTTGATGTTTTGAGAAAAATGGACTAAATTGATAAAATGTGCAAATATGAGGGCTAAATTGCAAATTACCCTAAATGTGTGTACTTGGATTGAATTGAATGAATTAGTGAATAAGTGGATTAGATTTGAATATGTATAGATCAAGAGCCGAAGAAACTAGACTTAGATCAGGGAAAGCAAAAGTAGTCTAATAATCGAGTCCGAAAGAATATCTGAATCCGAGGTAAGTCTATTGTAGGGCCCAAAATTTGCCCGGGCCCATTAACCGAAATAAATCAAATACAAAATCCAAATTAAAAGTCTTTAAATGTTCATTACAACAACCCAATTTACAAAACAACAGGCCCAACTAAACTGCTAGCCCAAACCTAGCCCAAATGACCCAATCTGAAGAGCCCAATTAGCCCAATAGCATTAACATTCTCAGAAAACCCTAGGGGTTTCTAGAAGCAATCAGCGCCACAGTAGCCAACAGCCTCCCTCACGCGTGCCTCCATGCGCACCGCTTGGACTGCCTCCCTGTCCACACGCGTGCCACGTCTGCCATCGTACGACCTCCGTACTGCCAGCAAGCCTCCACGTCCACCTTGTACCTGCAACCAAGGACAAACGACGACAGAGAACAGCAAAGAAAACAAAAAAAAAAGAGAGAACAATTGTATTGGAGGATTTTTTTTTGGATTTTCGGCTATAATAAACCGAAAAAAACCATTGTAAAGGAGGCCCCCATTTTTTGTACACACAGAGAAACAGATATACAAGAAATACAAAAATTAGAAAAAAAAAAAAGAAAAGGTGATTGAGATGTCTCAATAGTTTTCCGTCTTCTTTTTTCCATTTTCGAATCTGTTCAGATATTCGTGTGAAAAGAGAAAGAAAAGAGGGGTGCGTACATTTTTGAACCTCATCGTTTTCTCCGTTGCCATCGGAGTTAGGCGAAGAGGAGAGATATACCACCGTTCGTTTCTCTATTGCAATCGGAGATAAGCGAAAAAGGTCGGTCAGATATTAGGGCTTTAGGATCACGGTTAAGGAAAAAAATCAAACCTAGTTGTGCTGCTAGGCGCCGTTCACAGTGGTGTTTGGGTGGCTTGATTAGGGGGTTCTGGTTTGCGGCTAAAAATAGAAGAGGGCCTAGGGTTTCCATTTCAAAAAAATTAGCAGATTAGGTTAGTTCTGCTCTTTTAAGTGATTAACACCAATTAGGAAAACGTCACCGTATAAGCTTACTTCAATAGCTTAAAACGGTGCCGTGTAAAGCGCTTGACCCGATCCAAAACCTCTTAAAATCTGCGTGTTCTCATTTTAAAAGGGAAATTTTCACATTAGATCCCTTTTGTTTCTGTACTGTTCTAAATTAAATATGTTGTGCATGGTATTTATTGCTCAATTAGTCCCGATAGTTTATGTGTTATTTTAATCCAGTCCTGCTCATGTGCTATGCTTGAATATTGTAATATTTGTTAATTTTATCCCTTATTTTTCATGCGACAATTCAATATGATCCTCAATGCGGTTCAAATAATTTTGGTTTATTTATATAATGACTGTTTAATTTTATTTTTTTTATTATCACTTTGATCAAGTGTTAAAATTTTTTACAATCCATGTATGTTAGCCTTATTTTGTTATTATTCAAAATATTTTTAAATCTAGATTACTTTTAAATCTATTTATTAGCATTTAAATTTTTATTTTATATTAATTTGCTATTATCAATTTTGTAGAATCATTAAATTTCATAGTTTATTGTTAATATTTAATTTGGGAGCGAAAGGTTTCGACTCATGTTTGTACATCTTGTACCATAACATGATTCAAATTCCAATGTATGTATGCCTTTATCAAATATTTTGTATATATTAAGTCCATTTTAAAAATTTTGTACATAAATTATTTTTTTTAAGCTGAGGCAATGTTTGTATGTTTGGGAGTGTAGGAAAATGATGCCCTAACGTACTGAGTGTTAATTTCCTATTCAACCAAATAGCCAAATACCCTTTTTAATTAAATATCTTGAAGATCAAAGATGATCTCGATGTCGGGGTATAAAAGTGCTATGTCCTAATGTACTGGATGTGACATTTTTATTTCCTTCGAAACGAGTTAATCTTGAGATTCAAATTCAATATTGATTAATTTTCCTTAGAAAATTTATAACTTTTCCAAATTTACAACACAAGGACACTAGTCAACCGACTTGGTACTCGTTCAGGGGCGCATTGGGGTGCTAACCCTTCCTCGTGTGTAACCGACTCCCGAACCTATTTTCTTGAATTTCACAGACCAAAACATTTTTATAGGTGACCTGATCACACCTAAACAAAAAGGATTGGTGGCGACTCCTATTTTTAAAGTCGATCCCCATTTTTTCAAACCCTAAGATAAAAAATGGTTTCGACATCTATATACAAATAAATGTATTTTTATTTTAAATGATTAAAATGGGAAAAATATGATAAAAATTTATTCATCTTCTTCCCCTTATTTCCGAAAATTTGAAGACTCCATAGCTAGGGTTCTTCATTTTTTTCAAGCTTGCTAGTAAGTTCATTTTAGCCCCGTTTTTAATATTCTTCGCATTTTTTAAGTTCTCATATTATGAATTAGCTATTTTTAGCTATAAAATGAGCTAGGATGCATGTTCAAAAATTTACCCATGAATGACATGCATGTTAAATGATGTTTTATCGAAGTTTATGAGAGTTTGATGTTAGATAAACATATTTTGCTAAGTGAATTTCATGAAAAATGATAGTATGGACTAATTTGTAATAGTTATGCAAATTGGTCATACATATTATAAATAGTGAGAATTGATGATTGTTATAGTAGAGAAAATGAATCAGCTAAGCATGAAGTTTAAGAAAGTTAATGAGAATTATTTTACGAGCCTTTGGGCCAAAGTGCAAATATGAGAAAGTATAGGGGAAAAATAATAATTTTGCCAAAGTATGAGTAATGAGTCAATTTAGCCAATGTGATTATTAAATGATCTATTTATGACTATAGATCAAGAAAAACGAAGCCTGGATTGAAACCGAGGCAAGAACAAATTCGAGGACTAAATTGCATATCTACATACATTTAGTATATTGAGGTAAGTTTGTATGATTTCTAAGCTTTATGATTTCTATCATTGAATTGCTTAGTATAATGTACATTATTATCATGGAATGCTTATTATTTTGTTAAACAAAGAAATAAATGAGATTAAGTATGAGCAAGTCTCGATTAAAGATGAATTTCCCAGGATACTCGATCTACCACATGAGATGAGAAAGTATGTATAAGACCAAGCCAAGGCATGGCATCGGCATTGAACACGTTATCATGTAAGTCCAAGGCAAGCTTGGCATTGAACAAGTTATCATGTAAGTTTAGGCAAGCTTGGCATTGAAAAGCTTTCAAGAGAAAGAAATCCCATGTAAGCCCAAGCCAAGGCATGACATTGGTGAGAACAAGAAAGACATCATATAAGTCCATGTTAAGACATGGCCTTGAAACCAATATGAGATATTCCATGTAAGACCGTATCTAGGATATGGTTTTGGCATCAAGATATGTGGGATGAGATTTAGTATCCTCGGTAAGCAAAGCTATTACCAAGTTGAAATTGAGTACCATTTATGTTATGAATGATGACTTATGGAGATCAATGAAATATGTAGTAATGTTTATGAAAAATGTATTGAATTGAGCATGAGTTTGGTTTTGATTTCAAGGTGGCAATAGGCTTGGTAAATAGCCTCTAAGTGCCCACACGGTTAGACACACGCCCGTGTGTCTAGGCCGTGTGTACCCTGCACCTTAGTGTTTTAAGTCAGGATAGGCCACATGCAAATCCCACGGTCGTTTGTTTAGGCCGTGTGTGATACACAGTCAGAACGTGGGTGTGTGCCCCAAACCATGTGAATAAGTCAGTATATCAAGGTATAACATACAATTTACATCCACGGGCGTGTCAAGGCCGTGTGTAATTAGTCAGTGTCGACTACAGGTGGAAGACACCGGCATGTTAGGGGTACACGGGCGTGTCCCAAGTCACATGGGTGTGTGACCCATGTTTTAAGGAAAAGTTTTCATTTGAGTTCCGAAAGTTTTCATTTACATGTTTAAGGCCTTGTAGGCCCATGAAATGTATGTTTACACTAATAAAGAGAAGTTTTTAATTCGAAAAAAAATCTTATAGCCTATAAGTACATGTTTTAAGTGAGTTCAAGCATGGTAATGTCTTGTATCCAGTCTTAGCATCAGACTTGGGTATGGGGTGTTACATTTAGTGGTATCAGAGCTATGATTTAGTCGATTCTAGGACTAATATAGCACAAGCACGAGTCTAACTATACATGTCATACGTAAGAATATTTTTTTTATAATGATAGTGTGACGACTCTTCATGACTTAAATTATATTTAT
The DNA here is from genome assembly GCA_025506655.1 of Gossypium rotundifolium. Taxonomy (NCBI): domain Eukaryota; kingdom Viridiplantae; phylum Streptophyta; class Magnoliopsida; order Malvales; family Malvaceae; genus Gossypium; species Gossypium rotundifolium. The sequence continues at coordinate 180,520,470 of CP106727.1, read as the reverse complement.
ACATATAGTAAATGGATCTCAAAAGAGCTGAGGCGGATGATGTAGAAAGTAACGCGCCGGCTCCTACTGAAAGGATGGTGCCTAATGAGAATGAGAATAGACCCACTACAATGAGTCAAGGAGGAGGAGAAGAGGCTAGAGAAGCCTTCCTCCATATGATGAATACATGGCACACGAAATTAGTTCGTACAAACTCGAATGTACCATCCCTTCCACCCCCACCTGTTCCACAACCTATCCCCGTAGTCCCTCAAGTAGTAGAGGTGGTAAGAGGAGATAAACCTCCAATTATTAGGATTAGAAAACATGGGGCAGAAGAATTCTGGGCTAGAAAAGATGATGATCCGAAAAAGGCTGAGTTCTGGATAGAAAATACTACCAGGGTATTTAATAAGTTGTCATGTACACCTGAGGAATGTATAAAGTGTGTAGTCTCTCTTTTAAGAGATGCTGCCTATCAATGGTGTAACACCCTTATGTCGGAGTACCGAGGGAAAAGGTCACATGGGAATTTTTCCAAGAAGAGTTCAATAAAAAATATATCAGTCAAAGATTCGTGGACTAGAAAAGGAAGGAATTCTTAGAACTAAAACAAGGCAAGATGTCAATGACTGATTATGAGCGAGAGTTTGTGCGACTCTGGAAATACGCTCGAGAATGTGTGTCCACTGAAGCCATCATGAGTAAGAGGTTTGAAGATGGACTAGATGATGATATCAAGTTATTTGTTGCTGTCCTCGAATTAAAAGAATTGGTGGTTATAGTGGAAAGGGCTTGTAAGGCCGAAGAATTAATAAAAGAGTAGAAAATCTAAAATGAAGTCTCGTGACTCTAGAAAGAGGCGGTGGAATAAGTCATTCCAATCTTCATCCAAGAAGTCAAGAGATTTCCCTACCCGATCGGCTACTTCCACTGGGTTTTCAAAGAAGGACAAGCGTAAGCAGAATTCGGGGAATAAAGCACAAACTACTTCAGTTGCTAGTGTGGGGAACGTTCGATCTGATAGACCTGAATGCCCACAGTGTGGCAGATGCCATCTCGGTGAATGTCGAGTGCATGAAAATGCTTGTTTTAGATGTGGTTCCCATGATCACTTTATAAAGGATTGTCCTGAGATGACGAATGAAGAGAGAACTCAGAACCCGAGATCTGGGGGTATGGTCAAATGCAGACCGCAAAAAAACCCGGAGAGTGGGGCAAGTGGAAGAGGTAACCCTAGAGAGTAGGCTGCGAGACCTGAGCATAAGGCACCTGCTAGGACTTATGCCATTCACGCTCACAAAAAGACATCTTCTCCTGATGTTATTACGAGTACCTTTTCTCTTTATGATATTAAAGTTATTGCTTTAATAGATCCCGGATCCACACACTCTTATATTTGTATGAAACTGGTATCCAGTATGAATATGCCTATAGAGTCTACAGAATTTGTGATTAAGGTGTCTAATCCTTTAGGAAAAAGTGTTTTAGTTGATAAAGTATGTAAAGACTACCTATTGATGATTAGCGGTCATTATTTTAAAGCAAACCCTATGTTGTTACCATTTGATGAGTTTGACATCATTCTTGGTATGGACTGGTTCACTACCCATGCTATAATAGTTAATTGTGGGAAGAAATACATTGAGATGAATGTGAGAATGGGGACACTTTTCAAATAGAATCAAATGAACAGAGCAAATCACCGGTAGTGATTTCTCATATGATGGCACAGAGATACTTAAGAAAACGGTATGAAGCATATTTGGCCTTTGTGATGAATGATAAAGAAACAGAGTTAAATATTGACTCAATACTGATAGTATGTGAGTACATGGATGTTTTTCCTGAGCAATTACCAGGACTACCTCCAGTTAGGGAGGTTGAGTTTAATATTGAGCTAGCTCCCGGTACTGTACTTATATCTATTACTCCTTATATAATGGCTCCAACAGAGTTGAAAGAGCTGATGATAGAGTTGCAAGAGTTGACAGATAAAGGCTTTACTAGGTCGAGTTGTTCTCACTGGGGTGCTCCAGTTTTATTTGTGAAAAAGAAAGATGGCACCATGAGATTGTGCATATATTACCATCAACTTAATAAAGTGACAGTGAAGAACAAGTACCCATTGCCTAGGATTTATGATTTGTTCGATTAATTGAAAAGAGCTAATGTGTTCTCCAAAATAGACTTGAGATCAGGGTATTATCAGTTAAGAGTAAAGGATTCAGATGTGTCCAAGACAGCTTTTCAAACAAGATATGGCCATTATGAATTCTTAGTCATGCCCTTTGGTTTGACCAATGCTCCTGCGATATTCATGGACTTAATGAACCGCATCTTTAGACCCTACCTCAACAAGTTTGTAGTCATTTTCTTTGACGACATATTGATTTATTCCCAGGATGAGAATAAGCATGTTGAGCACATACGGACAGTTTTACAGATTCTACGAGAAAATCAGTTTTATGCCAAGTTTAGAAAAAGTGAATTTTGGCTCAAGAAGTAGGGTTTTGGGACATATTGTCTCGGGAGATAGAGTCCGAGTGGATCCAAGCAAGATTTCAGCTATAATGGACTGGAAACTATCGAGAAATATATCTAAGATTAGGTGTAACACCCCAAACTCATCTTAGACGTTACGACCGGATCTAGCGTGACACATAGAAGGGTTATTTAAAAACTATGCGTTCATTGAAAATGTTTGCATCTCTTTCGAAAACTCAGGTTACATTGTTTTTTATAAAAATCCAATTTACTCAGTGTCCATTTTATTAAAGTTGTAATTAGCTTGAAAACTGCCTTTGTTATGAAAATCAAATTTGAATATTTACAGAAACATGATATTTTGGAAAACAGTTATTAAAGTTTTAGAAAAACCCCAAATTAAACATCTAATAATAATGATAATAACGAAAATAAAAGTTTAAAAGAAAATTTAAGTCCAAAGGCATTATTACAATAATAAACCCACAATTAAATAAAATCTTAATTTAAATCAAATCAAAAGTTTACTAGAGTTCGAGACATATGGCCACCACTGACACCTCCGCGGCTTTAAATCCTCAATCACTGGGGATTACCTGCGAGGTTAAAGAAAAGGGGTAAGTTACGAGAACTTAGTGTGTAATCCTCTAAACTGGCATTAACTGGGCCCGAGCCCATAAGACAGTAATTTGGGCCTAAGCCCTATAATCATGAATGTGCAATTGAAGTAGTGCAATCCAACCCAATCCAACCATCACACCCCCGACCAGCCAAATCACACCTGTGGGGATCAAGTCAACCCACCCTGCCAATCACACCAATATTTCAGTCAAGCTATTAATCACAGAATATTTGTGGCTCTGCCATCGGAATCATAATTATGTATATATATATATTGTGGCTATGCCACCAAGCTACACTACTCTTCATTCATTAACCCGCCCCATGCAACATGATAAAATGCAACATACATATTAAGATATAAAAGTGTAATGTAAACATACACATGTTACTAGATAATATTGAGGGTAAAACAGTCATTCAACCCAGCGAGGGTATTTTAGTAATTTCACATCCAAGGGTGTTTCAATAATTTACCCTTTAAGGGTATTTCAGTAATTCAGCCCACCAAGGGCATTTTGGTAAATGGCCCACCAAGGGCATTTTGGTAAATTGACCCACCAAGGGCACTTTGGTAAATCGACCCACCAAGGGCATTTTAGCGATTTTCAGAGATGACATTGCTTAGGCGTGTTATTCGATTTCATGCAATAATCCGGTTCATTAATCTTACGAAAAACGATGGTACGATTTTACCAACATGGTAGCATATACAAAACTAAGCGATTACGGTGTGAGATTACAAACCTGATTACGTAGAGCACTAAACCCTCCTAATCGCCGTCACCTACGCCATCATATCACCCAATTAACTAACAATCCAAATCTTAAACAAACTATTTACAATATTTACCCTTACTATCGCGTAGAACCACGATTTGCCTATTTGCACCGGATGTTGGTTCCCTTTCACAACCCGGTGGAAAATCCAGAACCGCAGACACCGCCCCACGTTTGAACTTGGGAACAGGGGTTACGGGACCACTCTCTTTGGGATCCCCTAGCATTACCCCCTTCAACTGATTATCACTTTCATCCATGAGAAAATCCCAATAAGTAAGGTAGCATAGTGAAATTGGCACACAATGGGTTTCGGCTCTTACCATTGTTTCCAAACGATCACAAAGTAGAGGAAAACAAGTTGTTTAATCCCTAAGAAAAATAATTAGACAAAACTGTCAATCCGATTTAGTAGAGTAACCGGACAGAGAGAAATCTAAATGAATCAAATAGAAACCCCCTACCTTGATTAAAGATGAATCCAACTTCCACAGATTCGGCTTGTGCCTACAGTTAAGTCGACACGAGAGCAAGATTCGGCCACCCCACTAGAGCACTACAAAAGGAGAACGCAATATAGAGAGAGCAGGAGGAGATGATGTTTGATTAATGTGATATAACCACCCAAAAGAATAAGTGAATGGTAAACATACGGCCAAATGAAGGGGAAAGAAAAAGAAGAAAAAGAAGAACTCTCACTTACCAGATTCGATCAAAAGAATGAATCATGCTGATCTGTCTAAATTTTTGAGTTTTAAAATTTATAAAAGGAATGATCAAACCTGGAAACTAACTCTGACAATGACTTAAGGCAAGTGTACCTATCGAATAATAGTATAGCTTAGGCAAGATCGGATTATCGAACCCAAAGGAACTAAAAGTACTAATACTCACTTTCTCTCTATTATTTAGCCTAAATATTAAATGAGTTGGTTGATTAACTAATTAATTACTAAGATGCAAAGACAAAAAGAATGAATTGGAAAATAACTTGAAGAGAAACTCAGTTGATCACGATGATACCATCAAGAAGAATCCACCTAGACTTCACTTATTATCTAACACTGAACCATATGATTTATTCACTTGACTTGATCCGTAAGACTCTCTAACGTATATTAAACCCTCTCTCGAGGTAAATAACGTCTAACCCTAGGTTAATAAATGAAAATCTCTTTCTCACTTAATAACCCCCTAAAATAGCAGTAAATTGAACTATAGACTCCCATATTAGGTTTCATCCTAATCCGGTAAAATCTCGTCACCCTATCTCTAGGCGCGCGAATGATTCTACTTAATTATGCTAGATCTATTCTTGGGTAGGGTCTATTCCTCCTCCACCTAAGAATATCTAACTTGAATTAATATCCCGGAAACATTCATACAAGAATTAAGCATACATAATTAAGAACAAATCAAGTATTTATCATATAATTCAGAAGAAAATAACAAGATTCATCTAGGTTTCATCCCCTTCAGGTATCTGAAGGGTTTAGTTCATAACAAATAAAGAAAACATCTCAAGAGAAAAGATAAAACAAAACATAAGAAATCCCTAATGAAGGAAAGATCCACCGTCTTGATTAGAATTTCGGCTTCTTGAGATTGATCAACTGGCTATCTTTGAGTGATTCGCACAAAAGTTCCAGCTTCCACTGAATTCTGAATGTCTCGGCCTCCTTTTTGATGGTTGGCCTCTAAGTTCTTTATAAAAGCTTTTGAGATGCTTTTACTTGGCCTCTAAGTGCCCTAATTCAAGTATACTTACTACTCGGTGTTTGAATAGGCTTTAGAATGTGTTTATTTACCTCAAAGTATCCAAATTTGAGTACAAATTCTTTTTTCCACAACAGGGATACAGCCATGGCACACTTTACTGTAAATAAATCTTCGTGCCATATCTTGGTTACATCGATTCGAGAACACTACTGTAAATCATGGCATGGTCGTGTCTTAGTTAATTGTCGAGGCACAGTCATGTGGCTTGAAGTGCAGGCCGTGTCAATTTCCACATTGGCCCAAATTGGCCCGTTTTAAGCCCGTTTCTCGTTCTTTTGGTCCTCATGTGCTTTCTTAAGTATAAAACATGAAAAGAAAGGATTAAGAGCACATTTTACATAAATCAAGGGCTAAATCATCCAAAAGCATACTAAATATGGGGTTAAAATAAGTTACTTTTATTGTTTATCAAATACCCCCACACTTAAGCTTTTGCTTGTCCTCAAGCAAAATTCTCAACTTACAATTAAAACGAACTTTCCATAATTCATAATTCCTATCGATAATGCCTCATCATAATTCATAGATAATTTATACATGGATAATTTAACTCAAAGACTCCTAAAGATTCAAACAATTCTAAGTCATATATTTGTAGCACAAAAACATAGGTGTCTCCCCTTATCTAAATAATTACCTTTAATTCAAAACCGGCAAGGATTGACATCCTCACTAAAGATCCACTCAAAGCACTCGAAGTGTTTAAGGTTCAAAAATAAGCACTCAACAGTCGAACCTAAAAGTTAATCCCATAGGCTTGCCTGAAAATCAAATCTCCACCACTGTAATATGAGATGATACACAAATCAAAAGGTCTTTGACAGGGTTGTAACGGGGCTTAGGTTAAAGGTATGGATAAAGGCTGAATTAGAAGGTTTAGAATTGAGATTGACTTGACAAATTACCTAACTAAAAATAATGGACTTGAACATAAATGATTACATCAATTGAAACTTTGCAACTAATAATACTACGAGCTTTTTCTTTGATAATTGAAATTTAAATGTACAAGCTCACTTTTTATACTACTAATATTGAATATACTTTGATTTTTTTGATCGATTATTATTATATATATATATATTTTGGAACAAATCAAATAGAAACATAATAAAGAAAACTTTATCAACTGAAATAAACTAATTCAGCAACTGATCAAATCAATTCTCGATAGAAGGGTAGTCAAAGGAATGGTGATAACAAATACAAAGGGTTTTGGGTTAATATTAGCGGGTAAATCAATAAAAAGGGTTGATAGGATCAAATGGGTTCACTAAGGGTTAATTTGTGAAGGTAGGCTTTTTAGTGGAGTGAATGGGTTAAAACTTAGGTGCCTTTATCATCTCAGTATCTCAAATCAATAATGTGGTCTTGACATGTATAATTAAGGCAAGTTCTAGAACAACAATTCAGTGTTGACACACTCATAATCAATAAAGTGAGTACGAAAAAGAATATATGCTCTATAAGGCTCAAAATCTCACAAAAATTATAGGTATTTGACATCAATCCCTATAAATTTCAAACTTCAAGGTAATATTCAAATTCAGTTTAACAACTTAGGAAATTTTTAATTCTTGAAAAATAGACTTATCATGCTTGATTCTCTAGTATTCTTCAAATTTAGTCATCAATGCAAATAATCAATGACTTACTCAAAAACATATTAATAAAAATCATAAATCATCAGAAATTTCACTCTAATTAATAATATGAGAAAATTACTTAGGAACAAGACTAAAATTCTGGATTTTGGAATAATGCAAAAAGTTATATACTTTTACCTTCCCCACACTTAAGATGTACATTGTCCTCAATATACAAAGATAGATAATCAATTATGTAATAATAAAACCAAAAGAGAAGGGGAGAAGTAACACTTCCTAAATGTTTGGATGGATTCCTTGTTCCCTTTTCGAATTGGAGGTGGTGGCATTTTCAATGGGCCTAGTAGGGTGGCTACCGACAAGCATTGTGCTAGATGAAGAAATTGGGTAGCCTAGGAAGATATAGCCAGGAAATCTAAAGAAACATTAAAAATATACTAAAAATCTAATTAAAGACAGAGAAAATAAAGAGAAGAATACTAAGAAGAAAACTAAAATTAAAATAAAAGACTAATGGATAGAAGAGTCCTTATTGATAAATGGTTTGCAAGTTGGGTGTGACTTCTAAGGCTACGGAAGGGCTATGGTTATGATTCCAGTTTGATTCCCAAGCAGCCTTTAGAACCTAAAACCAAGGAACTAAAACAAAATAAACTAAATTAAGTAGAAGAGAAGTAAAGATAAGGAAATTGAAGCAAAAGAGAAAATAAAAATAAAAACTAAATGGTCTCAAAGAACCTTGGCTTGGTGTCCGGATGAAGCGGCCGGCATGAACTTATGTGTCGGTGTCTCCGTCGGGGAGACCATGCTTACCTTCTTACACTTCTTGACATGACTTTGGTGTGGCTCAAGGGTTGGAAAAAGTTTGTTAAGAAGAGGGGAGAATTTTGAGAGAAAGGGGAGGAAGAAAAGGAAGAAGAATTACTAGTAAAAATGGGAAGGGGTGGGTTTAAATAGAGTTTTGCTTTCTGGTACTTGCCCACGCCCGTGGGCCAAGGTGTGTTGATTCACACGACCATTTTTAGCCATCCACGTCCGTGTGTGATAGGTCAGTATGTTGGCACGGTTGGGTAGCATGGGCATGTCTTTTGTGCCTGGTAAGTTAGTAGCTTCACGCGATTGTAAAACACGATCGTGCCACTTTACCGGTGTCTGTGGGGAAGTGGTTGGATTTGTGACATCAAAAATTAGGTGAGATTTGATTTGTACTACCCTTAATCAAGTCATTATGGAGATTCGGTACTTCGACACGGCCGTATGGCTTTGAAATATGCACTTTTGTGTTAATTTAAAACAAAATTTTAGAAAGGAAAAGAATTTGAAAGCAAAATGTAAAGATAAATTATGTTAGAGCTCGGGTTGCCTCCCGAGAAGTGCTCGTTTATAGTCTTAAGCTAGACTGCCCCTTTGTTTGTATAATCATGGTTGTTTAAAGGTTTGAACATCTTTCCTTATGCTGTCAGCTTTACTTTCATGATAAATTTTAAGTCGAGAAGCGTTCACCTTGAAAGTGCCAAATGTTGGATTGCTTACCTCGACTGTTTTGTATGGGAAGATATTTCGTACCTCAAGAAGGATTCCTTCGGTTGTTCGTGGATCTACTTTGTTCATCCATACCTTATCTCCTATTTTGAAGTGGTTTGATGTTCCTATAAGTTCTTCCGGGGTTCCTTAGGTTTTACTTCGTGCGGTTCTTGTTCCCCTTTGAATTGTGTCTTCCATTCTTTTAGTTTGTCAACCCTAAGGCTTCGTTCCTCATATAATTCTTCTTTGTTGACACTAGGTCCGTGCTTCGGCTCAGATTCGTATCCTTGTGGTGTCTCCTGCAATGAAGGTTGCTCAAATTGATCATCAACTGAATTGCCTTTCCTACCTTTATTGATTGTAGTCCTGGTCGAATCAAGAGCTTGAAGACTGGTTGATTCATCACCTACACGAAGAATGAGTTCTCTTGTGGTAAAATTAATATTAGTTCTGGCAGTTGCTAGGAAGGTTCTTCCTAAAATTAAGGGGATTGAATTATCCTTATCCATGTCTAAGACAACAAAATCTATTGGGAAAACAAATGTCAATTTTTACAAGAACATCTTTGATAATACCCTAGGAATTTTAATAGTTTTATTAGCTAATTGAATACTCATCCTAGTTTTTTAGGTTTCCTAGACCTAGTTGTTTAAACAATGTATAAGGCATGACATTAATGCTTGCCCCTAAATCAGCTAATGCATTATCTACACTTAAACTACCAATTAAACAAGGGATAGTAAAACTCCCTAGATCTTTTTACTTCTGTGGTAGTCTATTCTGTAACATTGCTGAGCATACTGCGTTTAATTCCACATGTGGCTCTTCATCTAATTTGCGTTTGTTCGTCAATAGTTGTTTTAAAAATGTTCTCGAATCTGGCATCTGAAAAAGAGCTTCAAGAAATGGTAAGTTAATATGTAATTTCTTTAAGAGTTTAAGAAACTTACCTAACTGTTCTTCTGTATCGTCTCTGTTTATTACTCCGGGGTAAGGTATACGGGGTTGGTACTCTTTGATTATCGGTTTTAGCTTTTCTTGTGTTACCTCAATTTTTCCTTCTTCATCCTTGTTTTCACTTGTTGAGATGGGTTCATCTAACCTTACATTTTTTTGAGCTGTTAGGGCTTGGATTTGCTCCTTTGAGTTGATCTCGGTGTTGCTTGGTAGATGCCATTGCGGTCGTTGGGACATTAATTTTGCAAGTTGTCCGACTGCTTTAGTGACTTCCCCTACTGACTTAGTAAGTTCCCCAATTTGATTCTTGGTCTCTTCAGTCGATGTTTGTTGACTTCTAAGTGTTTTCTCGGTATCTTGGAGACGATTTTCTATGCTTGCCATGAATTTTGTCAACATCTCTTCGAGGTTTGGCTTCTTCTCTTGCGGATATGGCTAATTTTGGAAATTTTGGGGAGGTTGTTGTCTTTGATTTCCTTGATTTCATTGACCTCCCCATGAAAAGTTTGGGTGGTTCCTCCAACCTGGATTGTAAGTGTTACTATAAGGATTATTATTGGATTGGAAATTATTACCTATATAGTTCATCTGTTCGCTTTCTATGCTTGGTTGGTAGGGTGGGTACTCAGGATTCGCCACAGTTCCACTTGTGTCATACTGCATTACTGGATGTACCTGCGAAGAACACAAACTATCAAGATTTTTATTCATCATCTCTACCTGATTTGATAGCATGATTACTGCATCGATGCTGAAAACTCTGGCCAATCTTGTCAATTTTGTCCTTGTAACTTGCTACTGGTAATTATTCAACGACATCTCTTCAATAAATTTGTAGGCTGCTTCAGGAGTTTTGTTATTCAAAGTTACATCGGTGGCTGAATCAATTAGTTGCCTCGTTGAGGGATTCACACCGTTATAAAAAGATTGGACTTGTAGCCATAAGGGTAAACCATGGTGTGGTGTAACATCCTAAAATTTGAGTATTGATATGATGCGTGTTTTGGTGCTTAACTTGTGTATAATTAAAATTTTGCATGTTTAGTATAGTCTTGAGAAGACTTGAGAACTATTTGGAATTTGAATAAATTTTAGTAAGGAGTATTTAATTGAAGTGGAGCAAGTGACTTTGAGGTTTAAGTAGATTTAAGTGATAAAAACCAGCATAAGATGAGCTAGTAGCAAGGTGGAGTTGGCGCATGCATGTTTGCTTGAGGGGAGAGGTTCAAATCTCCTAGCATGCATTTTGAAAGCTTTTATTTTTGCTTTCCTTAGCAAGTTTCGGTCATGAATAAGGTTAAGGGATGAGTTGGATATCATTTTTAGTAAGAAGACCAAAGGAAAAAGGTAAGTAAAGGTTTAAGGAAAAGAATCTCATTAATTAAGGTGATAAATGGACATAAGGCATGAATCAATGGCTTTGTTTTGGAAAGCTTTGAATGGCTAATTGTCCATGAACTTGGACGGTTTTTGGGGCTGGGAAGGTTGGCCGAATTTTGTTAGTAGTTTGATAGGGATTAGGAGCTAGTTTAGTCATTTGGTGTTTTTTTTTTTTCTCAAAGCTTGTTTTCTCTAATTCTCTCCTCTTAGTCGAATGTTTATTGGACAAAAGGTAAACCATTTTTTTCCTCTTTTCTTTTGGCCATTTGAGTTTTGACCATTTTGGTCTTATTTTGTCTATTCTCTCAAACCATTCCTCCTAGTGCCGAAATCACCAAGGCATTGGAAGGCCATCTTCTTTTTCTTTTCACCCTTGCCGAATGCACACAAGCCTCAAATTCAATTCTTTGTTCATCTCCCATTCTTGAAAAGAACCGAAACATAAACACCCTCTCTTTATTCTTTTTGTTCTTCTTTCTTTCTTTTTGTTAAGAACACTCAAACATCACCATTTTCCAAAACCTTTCATCATGGCCGAATGTTGATGGTAAAACCTTAGCCGAATCTTTCTTTTATTTTTAATCTTTTGTCCTTCAATCAAATCCTTCTTTCTTTGTAGTGGTATAGTGGAGTGCCGATTTCTTTTCTACATCTTAAGTTGATCATAGCTATTATAGATCGGGTGAAAAAGGAGATTTCATCAGTCAAGGTAAGGGATTATTTCAAAAGGATTCTATTTCTATCCTTCTATTTTGATAAGATTGTATTGATTAAATCGATTTTATCATAGTGCCGAAAGACTACGATTGCTCAATTGAGTATCATCCGCAAGGCTAACGTGGTAGCGAGACGCGCTGAGCCGTAAGGTTGTTTCATTTGAGAGCGCTTGTTTGCCCACTCTGAGTTTGTAGGCGACGACGGAGTATTCTCGCGTAGCCGCAGTTAAGCCTACTTGGGTTGAGCAGATTAGAGAAAATAGTTGTTGGATGGGGTTCGAAAAGCAGAGGACATAAGTGCGTAATGATGGTTTGAAGGGTTATAGCTTGTCTAGTGATGGGGTTCTGTGTTTTCGTGGGAAGGCTTGTATGCCGAGAGATTTTGAGTTAAGGCAAAGATTCTTCAGATGCACATAGCGTTTCACGCTTATGCATCCGGAGGTAGCAAAATGTATAGGGACCTCGAGAACAGCTCGTGGCCGGGTCTAAAAAGGAGGTGACCGAGTTTGTGGGAAGTGTCTCCATGTCAAGAGTCAAGGCCGAGCATCGCTGTCGCCTGGCTTGCACCAAAGGCAGATTCCTCAATGGAAGTGGGAAAGGATAACTATGGATTTCGCTGGATTACCGCTACACCGAGCAAGAAGGATTCTGCGGGTAATTGTGGATCTACCGACTAAATTAGCTCACTTTATTCCGGAGAGGGTGGATTACTCACCGCAGAGGTTGGCAAAGTCAGATGTGTCGAGATTGTGAGGCGCACGGTGCCAAGATCGATCATCTCGGATAGGGATCCGAGATTCACGCTAAGGTTCGAAGGCGTTGCATCAGCTCTGGGTACAGTTAGATTTCAAAGACAAATTTCATCCGCAGATCGACGGGCAATGAAAGGGTTATACAGATCTTGGAGGACATGCTACGAGGTTGTGTATTGGACTTCAAGGGTAGTTGGGAGGAGTATCTACCGTTAGCTGAAGTTCGCCTATAACAATGAGCTACCAAGCAAGTATCAAGATGGCACCTTATGAGGCGTTATACAGAGAAAGTGTCGCCACCTACTTGTTGGACAGAGTTAAGTGAACGCCGCTTGTTGGGACCAGAGTTGGTTGTCGAGACCAAGATAAGGTTGTTGATTCAGCTCTGCTGAAAGAAGCTTCGACCGGCATGAAATCCTATGCCGATCTTAAGCGGAGAGATATTGAATTTATGTGGGAGATCGGGTTTTCCTGAAGGTCTCACCGTGGAAGAAAGTATTAAGGTTCGGGAGGAAAGGCAAGCTAAGTCCGAGGTTTATTGGGCCATATAAGGTACTGAGACGCAGGGACCAGTTGCATATCAACTCGAGTTGCCAGCAGAGCTAAGTCAAATTCATGACGTGTTCCACGTTTCGATGCTTCGGCGTTATCGCTCAGATCCATCACACGTGATGACAGTGGAAGAAATTGAGGTAAACCCAGATATGACCATGGAGGAAGAGCTCAGATAGATTTTAGATCTGGATGTGAAGGTTCGTGTAAGAAGTCGTGCCTTTGGTTAAGGTTCTATGGCGGAATCATGGCGTGGAAGAAGCGGCGGGAACCCGAGGATACGATGAGAGAGCAATACCGAACTTTTCCGACTGTGTAATTTCGAGGTCAAAATTATTTTAAGGGGTAGAACTGTAATATCCGTGTTAAGGGCTATTTTATTTTTGGCATTGTTTGCATGTCTATGGTGTGCCATGTTGTTGTTTGTGTGGTTTCGGGCTTAGATGTAGGCTAGAGTGTGCCCGTAGGTGGTAAAATTTTAGTTTTGGGCTTTAGGGATAGGAGTCAAGGTCTTTGGGTTTATAATTAATTGTGAATTTTAACACAAGAGATGAGTTGGTGGAGGCAAGCAAGGCGCCACTAGGAGCATGTGGTTGGCGCCAAAGGCAAGGGAGGAGAGGTCTTGTGTTCGAGTTGTATAATGCCCCATTTTGACTCCCATTTTGACTAAGATGAAGGGAAGAGTTGTGGCAAGTTTAAACTCGCGCTTGACCTTGTCAACACATTCAAACGGTGGGTGGAGAGTGAAATTAGGAGGAAGACTTGGTCAAGGGATTCAATGAGTGGCTTGGGAGTGTTTGGGGAGGTTACCGACTTTGAGGAGATTTTGGGGGAGTTGGCCGGTTGGTAAGCTTAGGGAGGAGAGTGCCGATTTTCTCTTAGGCAACTTAGGCATTTTCGGCTTTAGCTAGTATCAACAATGATATCTTTTGGTCATTATTTTTTTTGGTAAGCTGAATGTCAAGAAAACTCTCCCATTTCGCTTTGCATTTTGAAACCAAACCAGATTTTGTTTCTTTTCAACTTGAGCCAAACTAGCTCCTTTGACTCTCCTTTTCGCTTCATATTTTCTTTTCTTGGAACCGAAACCCAAAACTTTGGTGTTGCCGAATTTGCTTGTTGCTTCCATCTTTTCTTTTTGTTTTGTAAAAGCCGAATGCCTCTCTCATTCCCTTTCTTCTCTTGTTGCTTGTAAACCGAAACTAGCCTTCTTCTCTCCCTTTTTGACCGTAACACACTTCACCAAAAACCTACATCCTCCATCTTCTTCTTCATCTAAACCGAAAGCTACCACAAGCATACCCTTACCGATTTTGGTCATTGGTAGCCGAAAGCTCTTTCCTCTCCCACTTCCCTTCCTTTTGTTCATTTGGTGTGTCAAACTTCATTCTCCAAATACTTTTCTACTTCTTTCATTCAAAACCAGAGCACCTACCTCTTGTTCACTCTTTCTTCCTTGTTTTCTTTTTAAACTCTTCTTTTCGGATCAAGGGTGTTAGGTTCCAATTGGTTGGTAGTGGTAAGTGTTGGCCGAATGGCCCTTTCTCCTTTCTCCGTACTTTGCCGATTGTTAATATGGTTAAATGCCGATTTCGATATCTATTAAAAGGTGTTAACTTCTTGTTATGGTAATCGTCAGATAGGGTCCTTGGGTTCAAATCAAGCAAGGAGAGGCTTCTTTACTCATTGCAATCTGTAAGTGGTGGTAAGAAGGGTGTTTAGATATTTCATTTAGTTTTCTTTTGTTAAGTCATGAGAGAGATTAACCATTATTCTTTCTTTGTAGTGGTATAGTGGAGTGCCGATTTCTTTTCTACATCTTAAGTTGATCATAGCTATTATAGATCGGGTGAAAAGGAGATTTCATCACCAAGGTAAGGGATTATTTCAAAAAGGGATTCTATTTCTATCCTTCTATTTTGATAAGATTGTATTGATTAAATCGATTTTATCATAGGGACTCTATCAATCGACTTCCACCTTTTGAACGAAAGAATCTTGTGGTAAGCCAATCTCACTCTTAAAATCAATTGGTGATGATAAGGAAATATTAGCTTGACTAACAATTTTTTGTCAATGGAGGCAATCAAAATAGGGACGAAAAAGGCAGTAAATAGTGTTCAGAATATGGGTGGTTCCGTTATTCCCCCTAATTTTAAGAGAAGGATTGTTTCGGGAATTCGAGATTTTCCATCGGGTTGTGGACCCTCATTTGGAAAAAATCAATTATTCGAAGTCGTGCGTACCCCCGAACCATTGTTTACTCATGGTACTGAACCTTTGATCGGAGAGAAATCGCAAATAGTGGTTGTTCTAATCCTTCGTAATGTGTCTTCAGATATCGATTAAATAAATTTTAGTGTACCTATCAAGAATGACTTTATCGAAAAATCGAGGTTTATTTGAAATCCTTGATTAAAAACACAAGAGATTATCATTTGATCTATAGAGTAGTATTTGATTAAAATTTTGAAATTTATTTAATCAAAATATTAAATTTTAGTGTTCTAATCCTTCGTAATGTGTCTTCAGATATCGACGAGCGGGAGAGTGTAGTTCTCACCGTAATCAGGTGTGTAATCTCACACTGTATATCATGGGTTAGATGACTATACAGTAGTAAAAGTTGGATTAAAAATTGCAAAGTTGGTGAAATCGGAAAATATGGTATTATCAACACTTTAGTGTTAAGATCATGAAATCGGTATTAAGATCGTGAAAAATTTTGAAATCGCCCTTAATGGCTAAAACGATAATAAGTGATATTTGGGTCATATGTGATATTTGATAAAATTGGGTCATATTTGATATTTGACAAATTTGGGCCATATGTGATATTTGATAAATTTGGGCCATATGTGATATTTGACAAATTTGGGCCATATGTGATGTTTGATTAATTTGGGCCATATGTGATATTTGACAAATTTGGGCCATATGTGATATTTGATAAATTTGGGCCATATGTGATATTTGACAAATTTGGGCCATATGTGATATTTGATAAATTTGGGCCATATGTGATATTTGATAAATTTGGGCCATATATGATATTTGACAAATTTGGGCCATATGTGATATTTGACAATTTGGGCCATATGCGATATTTGATAATTGGACCATTTATGATAATTGATAAATGGGTTATATGTGATATGTGTTTTTAATGGGCCAAAATTGATAAATTATAATATGGTTTTCTTTACAAATATTTTGTTATGGATAAACATGATTGCATGGGTTGGGATCAATGATGAAGAGAAGAAAGGCTTGATGCCAAAATTCTAGATAGGTGACTCTGTCACGATGGCGCTGCCGAAATCTAGATCGGTGGTTCTACCACGTTATTTAAATGGCGTTCACACAAATATTATGTTGGGCTTAAAGCCTACTTTGGTGTGTTGGCGGGGTGGGTGACTAAAGCTCCCACAGTGTCTTTGGTTGGTACGGGGTGTGTAGCGGATGGAAATCTAGGTTTGGTTTTGGGACTTGCATATCATTTGCATTTTTTATATGCTAAAATATTATATTTGAAATGGGCTTAGGCCCAAATAAATG
Organism: Gossypium rotundifolium; assembly: GCA_025506655.1. NCBI lineage: Eukaryota > Viridiplantae > Streptophyta > Magnoliopsida > Malvales > Malvaceae > Gossypium > Gossypium rotundifolium. The sequence continues at coordinate 180,503,778 of CP106727.1, read as the reverse complement.
CTTAAATGGTCTTGGCCTAGTGGAGTATGGTAAGTGAGTTACACACTAAGTTCTAAGTAACTCACCCCATTTTTTACCCTCTCGTGTAATAACAATTGATGGAGACTTGGGTCGGAGATGACTTCGTGGGAGGCTATACTACAAATGGTGGTTTATAAAACTTTAAGACTTCTTTTATAATTTTTATTAAGTACTATTTTTAATGGCGATGTAATAAGGCCTTTTTAATTATGGATTTTATAATGTGGATGGATTTATTATGTTTTAGTTTTATTAAGTTGGATTGATTTAGTTTTTCAGTAAATGTTTTTCTAAAACTTTCGTATAAAATAAAGGTTTTTCTTAAATATCTTTGAAACTCAGAAATCGTTTAACTCTTCGTTATAATATTTTGATTAAATAAATTTCAAAATTTTAATCAAATACTACTCTATAGATCAAATGATAATCTCTTGTGTTTTTAATCAAGGATTTCAAATAAACCTCGATTTTTCGATAAAGTCATTCTCTTAATCGTTTTGGAATTTGATTTCTACTTCGTTAAATGATTTGAATGTATGTTAAATTTGTGTGGCATGCCAAAATCTGGGCTTAATGCATAGGCTAGGTTTGGGGTGTTACATGTGGGCACCTTCTTAAGAGATCCTTGTATCTCTCCCATGCGTCGTATAATGTCTCTAAATCCATCTGCACAAAAGAAGTGATATCATTTCGTAATTTGGCCGGTGGGAAATATTTTAATAAAAATTTTTCGATCATTTGGTCCCATGTAGTGATTGACCTTCGTGGTAACGAGTTTAACCACTGTTTGGCTTTATTTCTTAATGAAAAGGGAAATAATCAAGATGAATGGCATCATCGAAATGCCATTTATTTTGAAAGTATCACATAACTCTAAAAAATTATCTATATGAGTATTCGGGTCTTCGTCCTACAAACCATCGAATTGAACAAATTGTTGAATCATTTGTATTGTGTTAGGCTTTAATTCAAAATTATTAGCAGCTATAGTAGGCCTAACAATACTAGATTCTGCTCCTGTTAAATTAGGTTTAACATAATCATACATAGTACGCGGAGCATTGTTTTCTGCCACATCTCGTGGTGGATTATTCTCGTCCATCCATTCAGTAGGATTGGATTCGCCTTGTTGTTGCTCTTCTTGATAATTTAAGGCTCGCCTGATTTCTCTGCAATTCCTACGAGCGGTAGCTTCAATATCACTATCGTATACTAGAGGTCCTATCGGGTTCCTTCTAGTCATAAACCGACGTACCTACTGAAAAAGAAAGAAAGAAAATTAGAAAAGTAAAATAAAATCAATTGCGATAAATAAAAATAATGGCTAAAGGAATAAAAATAGAGTTTTCTTAATATTTTAGTTCCTCGGCAACGGCGCCAAATACTTGATCGGTCTAAATTTTCGAGTTTCAAAATTTATAAAGAAAATGATCGAACCAGGAAACTAACTCTAACAACGACTTAAGGCAAGTGTACCTATCAAACAGTAGAATAGCTTAGGCAAGATCGGATTATCGAACCCAAAGGAACTAAAAGTACTAATACTCACTTTCTTTCTATTATTTAGCCTAAATATTAAATGATTTGGTTGATTAACTAATTAATTACTAAGATGTAAAAACAAAAGAATGAATTGGAAAGTAACTTGAAGAGAAACTCAGTTGATCACGATGATACCATTAGGAAGAATCTACCTAGACTTCACTAATTATCTAACACTGAACCATACGATTTATTCAATTGACTTGATCCGTAGGACACCCTAACGTATATCAAACCCTCTCTAGAGGTGAATAACGTCTAACCCTAGGTTAATTAATAGAAATCTATTTCTCACTTAATAACCCCTAGAATAGCAGTAAATTGAACTATGGACTCCCATATTAGGTTTCACCCTAATCCGGCAAAATCTCGTCACCCTATCCCAAGGTGCGCGAATGACTCTGCTTAATTATGCTAGATCTATTCTTGGGTAGGGTCTATTCCACCTCCACCTGAGAACATCTGACTTGAATTAATATCCCAGAAACATTAATACAAGAATTAAACACATATAATTAAGAACAAATCATGTAACATCCTTAAATAGGGGTTATTGTGTTTGAACTTCTTTACATGTGTGTGGTTGTTGTTTGAGGTGCTCTAGAGGCTAGTCATAAGCCAAAGGTAGGCCCGAGCTGTAGGAAAAATTTTGTTTTAAAGTGTTAGTTAAGGGAGCTAAAGGAGCTAGGGGTTAAGTATATTTCGTGGGGAAGTTAAGCATAAGAACTACCTTGGTGAAGTGGCAAAGGAGGCGCCACTAAGGTGTCTAGAGAATGACACCACAAGTAGGTGGGAGAACTCAGGTTTGAGCAGCAGAAATTCCATTTTCTACTTACCATTTTGACGCCAAGGGGGGAGGAGTTGTGCTCAGCACAAACTCTGTCAGATAAGATGGATAAGAGGGGATTTAGGAGTTTGATTAATTCAAACTCATTTGAATGGTTGGCCAGGAGTGATTCAGGGAGTTTTGCCAAAATTTGAACTCTTGATGGAAGAGGAGTAAACGGTTGGGAAGCTGAGTAAGGGGGTGCTGAAATTCCTTAGTTAGCTAGGTGATATTTTCGGCAAGCTTGGAAGGCTCTCATTCTTTGTTTTGTGTCAAAACCGAAACCTCCATAGACTCTTGTCGTTTTTCCCCTCTAAAATATCTAGCCAAACCTACACAAGGACCATTTGGAAACTCTCTTTTTCTCATTTGAAATCGAAACCTCATTTGACATTTTCTTTGCTCTTCTCTTTTTCGGTAATTTAGGAGCTTGGTCGAATCTCCTTCTCTCCAATCTCTCTCTCTTTTTCTTTCTCTCAAAGCCAAAAGCAATCCTATTCCCTTCCATCTCTTTCTTTTCTCTTCATTCTCTCTTATGCCGAATCTCCTTTGTTGCCCTCCACCATTGTCAAAAGTTCTCAAGCTCTTCCTTCCTCACTGTTGGCCGAATATCAATCAAGCCTTGATCTTCTTTGGTCTCTTCTTCAATCGATTTTGAAAAGGGTAAGTGGTTTTGGTTGAAACTCTATTCTCACTTCCTCTTTTTCTCTGTCGACATGTGTAGACAAAAGAAAATTTTCGACATTTGTCTTGGCTTTTAATCAATCATGCAATTGGTTTCTTGTAGGATCTCCGAGATTTTGAAGCTATAGATCTAAGCCCTCTATTCTCTGTCAATCAAATTCAGTAAGTCAGTGGTAAGGGTTTTGCCAATTTAATCTTTCCATTAGATGTTTGAAAAGCCGAAGGCTATTGAGACTAAGTTGTGATGATTGGCCGATTGCAGGGGGAGGAGCAGTCTCGCATATCTTGTGTTGGGATTAGTATTAAGTAAGGCGTAAAGGTAAGGATTGTGTTAGTTATGCATTATCACATCCTTCGGGATTTATGGGTATAGCCGAATGGTCTTTGGTAATAACCTAAGTGTTGGCCGAATGTAGGATCAAGGGGATCTAGTGCAGTAGATCGGGTCTTCGAGATTTAGTGGTTGCATTAGTAACAGGTGTGTAACTTACACACTTTATAACCTAGTAAATATGTTAATAACCTAAATGTGATAAAAGCCGAAAACTGTATAGATCTTGACATGATACCTTGATGGGTATGAGCAAGGATTCGGGTAAGTTCATTTCGATATGATTTTGTTATATGTGATGCTTGAAACTATGGCCTATGTTCCAATCGATATATGTTATTATTAAAGCATGTTGGCGTGATTTGTACATGTATTGCATTGTTATGGGTATAATGAGAGGAGGGGGAAGATTTGATATCTGTGTCTTTGGGACACCAGTGGTTTGGCACCACAGTTGATTTCATGACTTTGGGTCACCGGAGGTTTGGCACCTCATAGCGACTCATCCCGGTGGCTTAGCACCACAATGGGTTGGCCCCACATTTGATATTACGGATTGTCGCCGGTGATTTGGTATCACAACGGGTTGGCCCCACAGATGGATTAATCGTGACTTTGGGTCACCGTGGTTTGGCACCACATTATTATTGGATATCGTGACTTTGGGTCACGGTGGTTTGGCACCACCGGTGGTTTTGTACCACACGGGGTAGAAACGGAGTTATGGATGGCTAGGTTTGGGTGCATGATATATTGCTTGGTTATGACTTGTGTGTAAGCATGTTGCATTATCCGGGAGGGGGGTTATGCACTGAGTCTTGGTGACTCACCTTCTCCCTTATCTTTTCAGGTGATTCGTAGATCACGGATGAGGAGCCGGATGGACTCGAGGTGGCCATGCATTAAACACATTTGGTTTTACATGGACTTTGTTTTGGGTATTATTTTAAATTGCGGATTTTATTTGGGTTTGTAATAAGGCCTTTAAATTATGTTTTTGGATTATTTTGCATCCTTTAGATATATCTTGAAATATGACAAAGTAAATTACTTGTTTTGTTTTAACAACCCGATAACCAAAGTTTTCTAAAATTTACCTCGCTTTGAAGTTTTCCAATCGTTACCATCTGTAACAAGATTCATGAAATGATAACAAAGACACTTTAGATGATTTCCAAACTCGGGGTTCTTCTCAATTTCAAATGCACACGGTTTTTAAATAATTAAAAATAATACATTTGGGTTCTAACAAACATGGACATTTTCTATCAAACTAAACGGCAAATGAGTTTTCAAACTGTTTTCCTCTGTAACATGCCAGATTAGGTCATGGTGAGTTGACCGGGATTGGGATGTTACAATTTTGGTATCAGAGCCAAGTTTAACGGCTCAATTGTGGGCCCGGGGCCCAAAATGTTTTAAAGTGTGGTTCTAAAATGTTCTTGTTTGGAAATATATGGTTTGAGAAGCATGGCACCGAGTCTCCGGCACCAATCCGCCCAGGTAAGTACTTTTGACTGTTGTGTGAATTATATGTGGGGAAATGGGTATTTCGGGATCGTAGATTAGTAGAAGAGGAATTATTGGACCCTAGGAATAGCTTACTCCAACACAAATTGCATAAGACTTAATGATCCACTAAACAAACCTGTGAGTATGTCACTGAGCTAATGGTGTGGCAACTGTTGTGCGCATGTCTAGGAGTGGATTCAGGGGGGAGATTGGTATTTAAGTAGTCCTAGTGACTCACCTCCTCTTCACCCGAATCCTACCTGGTGCGTAGTGACAGTTCATCCTAGCTGAGACGACTTATTCACAGGCTAAATTTAATAACTAAAACTCGAAAGGGACCAGCCATTTTGTTTCGAAGCACTTTAAACCTTAGTTTTGAAATTACCACAGTACCCCTGATTTGGAAAAAGACCAAAATATCCCTGATTTGAGAAATGACCAAATTATCCCTGACTTGCAAAATTACCAAAATACCCCGATTTTTGGAATTTTTTTAGAATATCTACAATTTGTAAAGGTTTTCGAATTAACCCTATTTTATCACTAAAATACCCTGATAGGTTAAATTACGAAAATACCCCTACACATGGAATGAGGGTAGGAAATTAAAATGAAAACTTTGTGATGACCGAAAGAACCACTGCCAAATTACTTCGCATAAAACTTATTCGTGGGTAATCAGTGAAACAGAAGCTAATTCATAAAAATCTCTTAAGTAGATAAATCACGACTATAGACATGAGTACTAGGAGACGTGGTCGAAATGTGCGAGGACGCGGTAGAGGCAGAATGACCGTATCGCAACCCGTTAGGTCTGGTCAAGGGTTCGAAAATGAGATACCACCACCACCAGCTGTTGGTGTTGAGTATCAAGATCAAATAGGGGAGGATGTAGTGTCGCAGCGATCTGCGAGAGGCCGGAAAGATTCTTTGGAAGCGGTGGGAGTATGGGAGCTCAGAAATCCGTATCTGAGCGACTTCGAGCCAATAGAGCCGAGGTATTTCGAGGTGTTTCTAGTGTGGCTCCCAATACAGTTAAGTATTGGTTAGAGGCGACAGAGCAATTATGGATGACTTGGATCTGACTGCGGAGGAAAAACTGAAAGGGATAGTGTCGCTTCTCCGAGATGAGTCATACCAGTGGTGGCTCACGGTTCAAGATAGTGCAGCAGTGATGATCTCACTTGGGATTATTTTAAGGCAGCATATCAGAAGAAGTATGTAGGGACCAGTTATATTGATGTGCAGAGGAAGGCATTTCTAAGGCTGGTTTAAGGGAGTAAGTCTGTATCGAAGTACGAGGCAGAATTTTTAAGGTTGAGCCAGTATGCTAGGGGCATCGTGGCTACAGAACATGAACGATGTGTCATGTTTGAGGATGGGTTGAGAGATGAGCTGAGATTGTTGATCGCTCCCCAGCAGGAGCGAGAGTTTACTGTGCTGGTGGAAAAGGCTAAGGTAGCTGAAGGGGTAAAAGAGTCTGTAAGACAGAATCTCGATAGGAATAGACATAGGAGAGGTTTTAGATCATCGGGGTCGGCTGGTAATCCGCAGAAAAGGGCTAGACAGAGTGGGCCGAATCAATCTGGAAGGCCTACTGCTACTAATCAGGGACCAGCGCAGTATAATTGATGTGGAAAATCTCATTGGGGAGGATGTTGGACTGGTGGGAAGGGATGTTTTGAGTGTGGTTCACTGGATCATCGTGTGAGGGACTGCCCACGTAAGTTAGCCAGATTCACCGAGGGTCGTGGTCGTGCTCGGTTCAGAAATGAGGGACCACCACCGCAAAGGGGTCGTGGTACTGGTAGAAGAGGTAATGGTTCTGGTAGAGGCCGTGGAGCACCAGGTAGAGGTGCAGGCAACACTAAAGCAAGATAGCCTGGGTTGGTATATGCAGCGAGAAGTCGAGAGGAGGGCGACGCACCGGACATCATAACCGGTACGTTCTTAATAGTTGGATTACCGTATATTGCTTTGATTGATGTGGGTTCGACGCATTCGTATGTTGCTAGTAGCATAGTAGAGACCATGAACTTGGACTTTGAAACTACTTCTAGGGAGATGACGATGAATTAGCCCTCTAGGTCACTCAGAGAAGTAAATAAGTCAGATAGGATGTACCCTAGAACTCCAAGTGGTAGTATTTGTAGATGATCCGATGGAACTACCGTTTGGGGAGTTCGATCTGATTCTTGGGATGGATTGGCTGGTGAAGTACCAGGTTAGTTTGGATTGCGCGGCTAAGCGCATGGTTTTGAGAACAGCTGAGGGTGAAGAAGTGGTGATGATAGGTAATATAAGAGATTATCTATCCAACGTGGTATCTGCGTTGAAAGCTAAGAAGATGGTTAGGAAGGGTTGTGAGGCGATTTTGGTTCGTGTATGTGCTCTGGAGGCTAAGGAGTCTGCTGTTGGGAATGTTCGAACAGTAAAGGATTTTGCTGACATATTTTCAAAAGAACTTCCGGGTCTGCCTCCGGATCAAGAAGTTGAATTTAGTATAGTTTTGTTACCTACAACTACGCCAGTGTCTATTACCCCGTATAGAATGGCGCCAAAGGAATTGGTAGAGCTGAAGGCTCAGATTCAGGATTTGTTGGACCAAGGTTTTATCCGGCCAAGTGTTTCACCTTAGAGAGCACCGGTACTCTTTGTCAAAAAGAAAGATGGTACAATGCGGATGTATATAGACTACCGCCAGTTGAACAAGCTGACGATCAAAAACAAGTATCCGTTGTCGAGGATAGATGACTTGTTCGATCAGCTTAATGGGGCATCAATTTTCTCAAAGATTGATTTAAGGTCTGGGTATCATCACCTAAAGGTGAAAGAGGCTGATATCCATAAGACGGCGTTTCGTACTCGGTATGGGCATTACGAGTTTCTGGTGATGCCATTCGAGTTAACCAATGCATCGGTAGCATTTATGGACTTGATGAATCGGGTGTTTCAGCAGTACTTGGACCAATTTGTCGTAGTATTTATAGACGACATATTGGTATATTCAAAGACTAAGGAGGACCATGATACGCATCTGCGGGTGGTTTTACAAATTCTGAGGGAGAAGTAGCTATTCGCCAAGTTCAAGACATACGAGTTACGCTTAGGGAAGTGGCTTTCTTAGGTCACGTAGTGTCCATTGAAGGATTAGAGTGGACCTCGTAAGATTGAGGTGTGTTGGATTGGAAGCGCCTAGGTCGATTCTGAAATTGAGTTTCCTATGCGGCGGTGGTATTGGAGATTTGTGGAAGGATTTTCTCGATCATGACACCGCTGACCAAGCTATTGGGGAAGGAGTTCCATTTGTGTGGTCAAGAAACAAAGCAGGAAAGTTTCGACAAGTTGAGGAAGATTTTGACCAAGCTCGGTTGCGATGCGACTTGAGATGTGGAAGGTATTCACGGTCTATTGTGATGCATCACATCTTGGCTTGGGATGTGTCTTGATGCAGAAGGAAAGTAGTGGCGATATCGCCTCGGCAACCGAGACCGCATGAGGGTAACTACCCAACGCATGACTTAGAGTTGTCTGCGGTGGTTTTTGCCTTGAAGATTTGGAGGCATTATCTGTACAGAGAAAAGTCGATAGTCTACACGGACCATAAGAGTCTGAAGTATCTTTTGACGCAGAAGGATTTAAATATGAGACAGCGAAGGTGGATTGAGTTGTTGAAAGACTACGACTGCTCGATTGAGTATCATCCCGCAAGGCTAACATGGTGGCGACGCGCTGAGCCGTAAGGTGGTAGCGGACTTAAGAGCGATGTTTGCTCGCCTTAGCTTGTATGACGATGGGAGTCTTTTGGCGGAATTACAAGTTAAGCTGACTTGGGTTGAGCAGATCAAGGAGAAACAGTTAGGGGATGAAGGCTTGAATGCTCGGAGGTTACAAGTTCAGAATGGTGGTTTAAAGGATTACAGCTTCTCCAGTAATGGAGTATTGTGTTTCCAAGGGAGAGTATGTATGCCAAAGGATGTTGAGTTAAGACAGAAGATTCTTCAGGACGCACATAGCAGCCCATACGCTATACATCCTGGAGGTAGCAAGATGTACCAGATTTTCTGAGCGATTACGGTGGCTGTATCGGGCGAAGTGGCGAGTTTGTGAGTAAGTGTCCGACGTGTCGGTGGTCAATCTTGAGCATCAACTACCGTCGAGTTTACTTCAATGGTAAAGATTCCTCAATGGAAGTGGGAAAGGATTACCATGAACTTTGTCGTTGGGCTACCCTCACGCCTAGCAAGAAAGACTCACCGGGTGATTGTGGATCGTTTGACTAAGTCAGCTCATTTCATACCAGTGAGGGTTGGCTATCCGCTTGTGGTTAGCTAAGCTATATGTGGCCGAGATAGTAAGGTTGCATGGTGTGCCAGTATCAATTATCTCGGATAGGGATCCAAGGTTCATGTCAAGGTTCTGGAGAGCTCTGCATCAGGCTTTGGGAATGAGGTTGGATTTCAGCACAGCTTTTCACCCGCAGTCTGACGGGCAGTCGGAAAGGGTTATACAAATTTTAGAGGATATGCTGAGGGGTTGTGTTTTGGACTTCAGAGGCAGTTGGGAAGAATTTCTACCATTAGCTGAGTTCGCATACAATAATAGTTATCAGACAAGCATTAAGATGGCAAAATATGAGGCGTTGTATGGTAGGAAGTGTCGCACACCTACATACTGGACGGAGTTGGGTGGCGTCGATGTTGGGACCGAGTTGGTGGCGTAGACCGAGGCTAAGGCTAAGTTGATTCAGCTTGTGCGAAGGAAGCTTGGACAGCAAAAGTCATATCCGATCTTAAGCGAGAGAGATATAGAGAAATCGTGGGTGATAAGGTCTTTTCAAGGTCTCACGGAAGAAAGTGTTGAGATTTGGAAGGAAAAACAAGTTAAGTCCAAGATTTATCAATGTATAAGGTGTTGAAACGAGTGGGACCAAGAGCTTATCACCGAGTTGCCGCCAGAGCTAAGTCGATTCACGATGTGTTCCATGTCTCCACGCTCAGGCGCTATCGTTCAGATCCATCGCATGTTGTAGCATTGGAGGAAATAGAGGTGAGTCCAGATTTGATTATGGAAGAGAAACCTATGCAGATCTTGGATCGAGATGTAAAAGTTTTATGCAAGAAGTCGGTTCCATTAGTGAAGGTGTTATGGCAGAACCATGGCGTGGAAGAAGCTACGTGGGAACCAGAGGATGTGATGAGACAGCAATACCCTCAACTCTTTTGACCAGGTAATTTCGAGGCTGAAATTATTTTTAAGGGGGTAGAACTGTAACATCCTTAAATAGGGGTTATTGTGTTTGAACTTCTTTGCATGTGTATGGTTGTTGTTTGAGGTGCTCTAGAGGCTAGTTATAAGCCAAAGGTAGGCCTGAAACAGTAGGAAAAATTTTGTTTTTAAGTGTTAGTTAAGGGAGTCAAGGAGCTAGGGGTTAAGTATATTTAGTGGGAAGTTAAGCATAAGAACTACCTTGGTGAAGTGGCAAAGGAGGGGCCACTATGGTGTGCGGAGAATGACGCCACAAGCGGTGGGAGAACTTCAGTTCGAGCAAAACAGAAATTCCATTTTACGCTTACCATTTTGACGCTAAGGAGGGAGTTGTGCTCAAGACAAACTCTATCGATAAGATGAAGAAGAGGGATTTAGGAGTTTGATTAATTCAAACTCATTTGAATGGTTGGCCAGGAGTGATTCAGAGAGTTTTGCCGAAATCTGAACTCTTGATGGAAGAGGAGTAAACGGTTGGGAAGCTGAGTAAGGGGGTGCCAAAATTCCTTAGTTAGCTAGGTGATATTTTCGGCAAGCTTGGAAGGCTCTCATTCTTTGTTTTGTGTCAAAGCCGAAACCACCATAGGCTCTTGTCATTTTTCCCCTCTAAAACATCTAGCCAAACCTACACAAGGACCATTTGGAAACTCTCTTTTTCTCCTTTGAAACCGAAACCTCATTTGACATTTTCTTTGCTCTTCTCTTTTTCGACAATTTAGGAGCTTGGCCAAATCTCCTTCTCTCCCATCTCTCTCTCTCTTTTTCTTTCTCTCAAAGCCGAAAGCAATCCTATTCCCTTCCACCTCTTTCTTTTCTCTTTATTCTCTCTTGTGTCGAATCTCCTTTGTTGCCCTCCACCATTGTCGAAAGTTCTCAAGCTCTTCCTTCCTTACTGTTGGCCGAATATCAATCAAGCCTTGATCTTCTTTGGTCTCGTCTTCAATCGGTTTTGAAAAGGGTAAGTGGTCTTGGCCGAAACTCTATTCTCACTTCCTCTTTTTCTCTATCGACATGTGTAGACAAAAGGAAAATTTTGACATTTGTCTTGGCTTTTAATCAACCATGCGATTGGTTTCTTGTAGGATCTCCGAGATTTTGAAGCTATAGATCTAAGCCCTCTATTCTCTATCAATCAAATTCGATAAGTCAGTGGTAAGGGTTATGCCGATTTAATCTTTCCATTAGATGTTTGAAAAGCCGAAGGCTATTGAGACTAAGTTGTGATGATTGGCCGATTGTAGGGGGAGGAGCAGTCTCGCATATCTTGTGTTGGGATTAGCATTCGCAAGGCAGAAAGGTAAGGATTGTGTTAGTTATGCGTTATCACATCTTTCGGGATTTATGGGTATAGCCGAATGGTCTTTGGTAATAACCTAAGTGTTGGCCGGATGTAGGATCAAGGGGATCTTGTGCTGTAGATCGAGTCTTCGGGATTCAGTGGTTGCGTTAGTAACAGGTGTGTAACTTACACACCTTATAACCTAGTAAATATGTTAATAACCTAAATGTGATAAAAGTCAAAAACTGTATAGATCTTGACATGATACCTTGATGGGTATGAGCAAGGATTCGAGTAAGTCCGTTTCGATATGATTTTGTTATATGTGATGCTTGAAACTATAGCCTATGTTCCGATCGATATATGTTATTATTAAAGCATGTTGGCGTGATTTGTACATGTATTGCATTGTTATGGGTATAATGAGAGGAGGGGGAAGATTTGATATCCGTGTCTTTGGGAGACCAGTGGTTTGGTACCACAGTTGATTTCGTGACTTTGGGTCACCAGAAGTTTGGCACCTCATAGCGACTCGTCCCAGTGGCTTAGCAACACAGTGGGTTGGCCCCATATTTGATATTATGGGATTGTCACCAGTGATTTGGTATCACAACGCGGGTTGGCCCTACAGATGGATTAATCATGACTTTGGGTCACCAGTGGTTTGGCACCACATTATTATTGGATATCGTGACTTTGGGTCACCAGTAGTTTGGCACCACCAGTGGTTTGGTACCACACGGGGTAGAAACGGAGTTATGGATGGCTAGGTTTAGGTGCATAATATATTGCTTGGTTATGACTTGTGTGTAAGCATGTTGCATTAACCGGGAGGGGGCTTATGCACTGAGTCTTGGTAACTCACCTTCTCCCTTATCTTTTCAGGTGATTCGTAGATCGCAGATGAGGAGCCGGATGGACTCGAGCTGGCCATGCATTAAACACATTCGATTTTACATGGACTTTGTTTTGGGTATTATTTTAAATTGCGAATTTTATTCGGGTTTGTAATAAGGCCTTTAAATTATGTTTTTGGATTATTTTGCATGCTTTAGATATATCTTCGAATATGACAAAGTAAATTACTTGTTTTGTTTTAACAACCTGATAACCAAAGTTTTCCAAAATTTACCTCGTTTCGAGTTTTCCAATCGTTACCAAGCATTCATGAAATGATAACAAAGATACTTTAGATGATTTCCAAACTCAGGGTTCTTCTCAATTTCAAATGCACACGATTTTTAAATAATTAAAAATAATACATTCGGGTTCTAACAAACACGGACGTTTCTATCAAACTGAACGGCAAATGAGTTTTCAAACCGTTTTCCTCTGTAACATGTCAGATTCGGTCATGGTGAGTTGATTGGGTTTGGGGTGATACAAATCAAGTATTTATCATATAATTCAGAAGATAGTAACAAGATTCATCTAGGTTTCATCCCCTTCAGGTATCTGAAGGGTTTAGTTCATAACAAATAAAGAAAACATCTCAAGAGAAAAGATAAAACAAAACATAAGAAATCCCTAAAACCCCCTGAAGGAATTGAAGAACAGATCCGCCATCTTGAGTAGAATTTCGACTTCTTGAGGTGGATCAACTGGCTATCTTCGAGTGATTCCTACAAAAGTTTCGGCTTCTGCCGAATTCTGAATGTCTCAGCCTCCCGTTTTGATGGTTGGCCTCTAGGTTCTTTATATAGGCTTTTGAGATGCTTTTACTTGGCCTCTAAGTGCCCTAATTCAAGTATACTTCCTACTCGGTGTTTGAATAGGCTTTGGAATGTGTTTCATTGCCTCAAAGTATAAATCCGAGTACAAATTCTCTTTTCCATGAGAGGGGCACGGCCATTGCACACGCCCGTGTAAATTGTCTTTAGGCCTTGTCTCGGTTCTGTCGATTAGGGCACGGTCGTGTAAATTGTGGCATGGCTACGTCTTAGTTAATTGTCGAGGCACGATCGTGTGGCTTGAAGTTTAGGCCATGTCGATTTCCACTTTGGCCTAAATTGGTCCATTTTAAGCCCGTTTCTCGTTCTTTTCATCTTCAGGTGCTTTCCTGAGTGTAAAACATGAAAAGAAAGGATTAAGAGCACCTTTTTACATATAGTAAGGGCTAAATCATCCAAAACCATACTAAATATGGGGTTAAAATATGTTACTTTTATGGTTTATCACACACAGAGAAAAGAAAATGGATCACAGAAAAAGTTCAGCTTATGGTATTGCAAAGAAATAAAGGGTAGGGAAGAATAAAAGAGAGTTAAAGAGAAAAGAAGAGAAGAGATGAGATGAGAAAAGAAGTGCCAGGAAGTTTTGACAAACGCCAAGGAAGAGACGAACAAAACGGGGCTTGAGTGTTTCGACAAGTAGAGAAAAAGATTGGAAAAAAATGCACAAGAAGGCAAAAAGAGAGAAAGCTCCTCACGCAAAAAACTTGCAAAAACCCCCTAGAATTTTCACCCAAAAATCCCTGCACTTCCCAAAATTCCCAAAACACCCCTCTCACCTCAATCCCATATTTTTCTCCTTGATTTCCTCTTCAAACCCCTCTCCATCACTCATTCAAATTCATTTCAATGAGTCGTCAACTCCTATTGGAGAGTCCAAACTGAACTCTACCACCTTCACCTGATTAGCACAAAATTAATTAAATAAGTGCAGCAGGTGGGATTCGAACTCCTCCCCCTAGCTCCTACACGTGACGCCACACCACCTTGCTACTAGCTCCTCTTGTGCTAGCAATTTACCCACTTTTTCCCTTATGTCTTGACGCCACCTACCTTCTCCCCGTTAAATGCCCAAACACTAAAATTTTACTAGGGCCCACTCAATCGTAGGCCTTCATAGGGCCCCCAAACATACACAACTAACATACATAGTTAGCCTAACGCATGGAATAGTGAAAAAAATACTAAACCTCGAATTTTAAGATGTTACAGTTCTACCCCCTTAAAGAATTTCACCTTGAAATTTACCTTTTTAAAAGAGATGAGGATAATGCCGCTGAATTGTGACTTTCGGCTCCCAAGTGGCCTCCTTAGATCCATGATTAAGCCATAGCACCTTCACTAATGGGACAGACTTCCTTCTCAACATTTTAACATCTCGATCTAAAATCTGTACTGGCTCTTCCTCAAAAGACAGATCAAGTATTACCTCGATTTCTTCCACCGGCACTACATGAGATGGATCCAAACGATAGTGCCTTAACATCGAAACATGGAATACATTATGAATCTGACCCAACTCCGAAGGTAACTCAAGCTACTAAGCCACCAGCCCTACCCGTTTCAAAACCAGATAAGGCCCGATGATCTTGGGGCTCAACTTGCCCTTCCGTCCAAATCTTAAGACCTTTTTCCAAGGTGAGACCTTTAAAAGACCTAATCTCTTACTGAAAACTCTATCTCTTTACGCTTAGATCCGCGTACAATTTCTATCTATCCAAAGCTTTTTTTAATCGAGCTCGAATCACTTTAACCTTATCCTCAGTCTCCGAGATCAACTCAGACCCAATAACTATCGCTCACCCAACTCTGTCCAGCTGGTAGGAGTATGACACCTACAACCATACAACACCTCGTAGGGTGCCATCTGAATGCTGGATTGATAGCTATTGTTATACGCAAATTTTGCCAAAGGCAGGAAATCTTCCCAACTACCCCTGAAGTCGATCACACAGCCCTTAACATATCTTCTAAAATTTGGATTACCTTTTTGACTAACCGTTAGTCTGCAGGTGGAATACAGTGCTAAAATCTAGCCTTGTACCCAAGGCACCATGTAAAGCCTTCCAAAACCGTGATGTAAACCTAGGATCCCTGTCTGATATAATAGACACCGATACCCCATACAACCTCACAATCTCTACTATGTACAGCTTGGCTAACTTTTGCAATGAATAATCCATATGAACTGGTAGGACATGAGGGACTTTTTTAACCGATCCACAATCACCCACACTAAATCTCTCTTAGTTGGCGTTAAGGGTAACCCACTAACAAAATCCATCGTTACCCTTTCCCATTTCTAAAGTGGGATGTTCATCGGTTGTAGCAACCATGAAGGTAGTTGATGCTTCGCCTTTACTTGCTAACAAGTCAAGCACTTGCTCACGAAGTCGATAAGCTCCCGCTTCAACCCCGGCCACCAATACTGCTCACGGAGGTCTTGATACAACTTGTTTCCACTAGGGTGCATAGCGTATGGGCTACTATACGCCTCTCGCAGAATCATTTGTCTCAATTCAGAATCCCTTAGCATACAAACTCTTCCGCGGAAACACAACACTCCTTCACTGTTCAATCCAAAGTCCCCTATCTCACCACCTTCTACTTGCTGAAGTCGAGAACCCAACATTTCGTCTAACAATTGCTTTTCTTTAATCTGACTTACCCATGCATGCTTCACTTGAAGTTCGACTAACAGGCTACCATCTTCATAAAGACTGAGATGAGCAAACATCGCTCTTAAATCTGATATCACCTTACAACTCAACGCATCCGCCACTACATTAGCTTTCCCTGGGTGACACTCGATTAAGTAGTCATAATCTTTCAAAATTTCTATCCACCTCTATTGCCTTAGATTCAACTCCTTCTGGGTAAGAAGATACTTCAAACTCTTGTGATCAACGTAGATAATTGACTTCTCCCCGTACAGATAGTGCCTCAATATCTTTAGGGTGAACACTACAGCAACTAACTCCAAGTCATGAGTGGGATAATTTACTTTATGTGGTCTTAGTTTTCGTGAAGCATAAGCCACCGCTTTCCCTTCTTGCATCAGTACACATCCCAAGACCGTGTGTGACGCATCACAGTAAACAACAAACTCTTTACCTGCCTCAGGCTGAATCAATACTGGCGCTTCTGTCAGAAACTTTTTTAATCTCTCAAAGCTCTCCTACTGCTTATCTGACCACACAAACGGTACTCCTTACACAGCAACTTAGTTAGGGGTGCAGCAATCAATGAAAACCCCTTAACGAACTGCCTATAGTACCCAGCTAAACTAAGAAAACTTTAGATTTTTGACACTGACGTCGGTGGTTTCCAATCCAACACAGCTTCGATCTTCCGAGGATCCACTCTAATTCCCTTGGCAGACACAACATGCCACAAAAAGGTCACCTCATTCAACCAAAATTTGCACTTACTGAATTTGGCATATAACTGCTTCTCCCTTAATATCTACTGCACAACCCGAAGATGTGAATCATGCTCCTCTTTATTCTTTGAATACACAAATATATCATCTATAAGTACCACTACAAACTGATCTAAATAGGGTTGGAAGACCGGTTCATCATGTCCATAAAAGTAACTGGTGCATTTGTTAACCCGAACGGCATCACCAAGAACTTGTAATGTCTATATCGAGTTCAAAATACAGTCTTATGAATATCTGCCTTCTTGACATTTAGCTAGTGATACCCCAATCTCAAGTTTATCTTTGAGAATACCGAAGCTCCTCATAGCTGATCGAATAGATCATCAATCCTCGATAGCGGATACTTGTTCTTGATCGTCAACTTATTCAATTGCCTATAATTAATGCACATATGCATCGACCCATCATTCATCTTAACGAAAAAAATTGGCACTCTCTACGGTGACACACTTGGTCGAATAAAACCACGATCCAACAGCTCCTGGATCTGAGCTTTAAGTTCCACCAGCTCATTCGGCGCCATTCTATAAGCGGGCGATGGACACTAGAGCCATCCCTGGCGATAGTTCAATGCCAAATTCCACCTCACGATCCAGAGGTAATCCCAGAAGCTCCTCGGGAAAAATGTCTGAAAACTCTTTCCCCGTTCTAACATTTTTCACCAACAACTCATTGGCATACAAAGCACTAATGACGGCTAGGAACGCTTCACCTCCTTTTATACCAACCTTTCAGCCTTTAAAGTAGAAACCATATTGGACAAATAATTCCTTCTCTCACCTATCATCACCACTTCCTCATCCTCTGGAGTTTTTAGCACCAAGCGCTTTGCAGCACAGTCCAAATTCGCACTATACTTAACTAGCAGTCCATGCCTAATATAAGATCAAACTCGTCGAACGGCAGTTCCATCAAATCTGCCAGAAATACAACCCCCGAAACTTCTAGGGGCACATCCCTAAACAACTTATTCACGACTACAGAATGTCCTAAAGGCTAATCACAGCGTTTCTCTAGCAGTAATCTCATATTTAATATCCAAAGTTCCAGACTCAGCACATGCAACATACAAATGGGTAGATCCAATATCTATCAAAGCGGTAAAGGGTGCATCAAATATGAAAAATTACCGTTATGATGTCCGGTGCGTCGCCATCCTCTCGACGTCTAACTACATAGACAAATCCTGGCTATCTCACCTCTGTACTACCCCTGTTATCGGCACCCCTACCTGGTGCTCCCTAGCCCCGTCCTATACCATTTCCACCTCGACTTGGCCCATGACCTCTCGGTGACTGCTGATCACCTCCTACTTCATCAGGCAAATCAGGATGAACTACCGTGATCCGAACAGCTCTCGAGGACAATCTCTAAATCGATAGTCCTTGGATCCACATCTGTAACAACTGCCAGTTCTCTTCCAGCACTCACTCGAGTGAAGTTTCCTATAGTCCACGCAAGGCTACAATTGATTGGTAACAGCTGGAACACCTACTCGAACTATCCCCTCATTTTTGGGCCTTTTCTGAAACCCTCTCGTAAAACCTGAGTACCCAGAATATCTTTTGTTCTTACCCTGTCCTTATCTCGATTTTGTCGTTCTGAGTGTTTTACCTCTTTAGCAATTTTAGCTTTCTCCACCAATGTAGCAAAATTCCTTTCCCTCTGCGGGGCTATCAATACCCGCAACTCATCACGCAGTCGGTCCTCAAAATGCACACAATGTTCATAATCAGTTGATACTATTCCCTGAGCATACCAGCTCAGACGTAAAAACTCTGCCTCGTACGCTGCCACAGACTTACCTACTTGAACCAGATTTAGAAATTCCTTCCTCCGGGCATACACATAGCTAGCCCCGACATATTTTTCCTGGAATGATGTCTTAAGAAATCCCAGGTAACATGATCATCATGGGTACCTTTCCTAACGGTGAGCCACCTGCGTGCGCCTCATATCTCAAAGAATAACACAACCCTTTCGGCTTCATTTCCTTTGTACAATCCAAATCATCCATAATCTGTTCTACAGCCTCAAGCCAATACTCCTCTACATTTGGGGCTACACCCAAAATACACCTAAATACTTCAGCCCTATTCGATCTAAGTCGCTCAGATATGGACCCACGAGCCGCTGACCTAGTACTTGCCCCAGTAACCCTTTCCAAAACCCGCAGCATCGCTTGAGACAGAGCGTCGTCCCCTCCCATTCGGTCATGTGACCCAGTTCAGGCATATGGCCAGATGCTTCGAACCCAATTCTAGCGCCTCGGCATCTACAACAACTACGTCTATCGTATCCATGTCCTCTAGCGCTCATGTTTGTTAAGTCGATTTAATCTGATTAAGAGTCTTATGAATCAGTATGCAATTCGATGTTTATTAACCAATGTTTTATGGAGCAAGGTATAAAAGTTTTTTTCGCGAGTCATATTCCTAAAGTCTCAATCTCTATAGTTTTAGCTCCTACAGCTAGAATTCCAGTGTACTACTGTCTCATCAAGTTTTCTTACTACAGCCATATAACAATAATCATGAAATGAAAATAAAAGAACATACGGATTTGGTGCTGGATACCCGTGGTGCCATACTTCCTCTAAGAAATGTGTTTTTAAATCAAATTATAAATAGCTTTGGAAAACATTTTTGAACCTAATCCACAGCAGCTGTTTTGCAACCTAGCTCTGATACCATAAAATGTAACACCCCAAACGACCAAGAAGTTACAATCGAATTTGGCGTGACACATAGAATGGTTATTTAAAAGCTATGCGTTCGTTGAAAATGTTTGCATCTCTTTTGAAAACTACGAGTTACGTTGTTTGTTTATAAAAATCTAATCTACTCAGTGTTCATTTTATAAAAATTGTAATTAGCTTGAAAACTGCCTTTGTTATGAAAATCGAGTTTGAATATTTGCAGAAACGTGATATTTTGGAAAACAGTTATTAAAGTTTTAGAAAAACCCCAAATTAAACATCTAATAATAATGATAATAACGAAAATGAAAGTTTAAAAGAAAATTTAAGTCCAAAGGCCTTACTACAATAATAAACCCACAATTAAATAAAATTTTAATTTAAATCAAATTGGAAGTTTACTAGAGTTCAAGACGTATGGCCACCACTGAGTCCTCGCGGCTCCAAATCCTCAATCACTAGGGATTACCTGCGAGGTTAAAGAAAATGGGTGACTTACGAAAACTCAGTGTGTAATCCCCTAAACCAGCATTAACTGGGCCCGAGCCCATAAGACAGTAATTTGGGCCTAAGCCCTATAATCATGAATATGTAGTTGAAGTAGTGCAACCCAACCCAATCCAACCATCACACCCCCGCCCAGCCAAATCACACCTATGGGGATCAAGTCAACCCACCCCGCCGATCACACCAACATTTCAGTCAAGCTGTTAATCACAGAATATTTGTGGCTGAGCCACCAAAATCATAATTATGTGTATATATATATTGTGTCTATGCCACCAGGCCACACTCTCTTCATTCATTAACCCGCCCCATGCAACATGATAAAATGCAACATACATATCAAGATATAAAAGTGTAATGTAAACATACAGACGTTACTAGATAACATTGAGGGTAAAATAGTCATTCAACCCAGTGAGGTTATTTTAGTAATTTCACATCTATGGGTATTTCGGTAATTTACCCTCTAAGGGTATTTCATTAATTTGGCCTCCAAGGGCATTTTGGTAAATTGGCCCACCAAGGGCATTTTTGGTAAATCAGCCCGCCAAGGGCATTTTAGCGATTTTAAGAGCTGACATTGCTTAAGTGTGTTATTCGGTTTCATGCAATAATTTGGTTCATTAATCTTACGAAAAATGATGGTTTGATTTTACCAACATGGTAGCATATATGAAACTAAGCGCTTACGGTGTGAGATTATACACCTGATTATGTAGAGCACTAAACCATCCTGATCGTCGTCACCTACGCCATCATATCACCCAATTAACTAATAAAAGAGAGATCTTTAATCCAAATCTTAAACAAACAAATTACAACACTTACTCTTACTATCGCGTATAACCACAATTTGCCTATTTGCACCAGATGTTGGTTCCCTTCCACAACCCGGTGGAAAATCCTGAACTGCAGACACTGCCCTACGTTTGAACTTGGGAACAGGGGTTACGAGACCACTCTCCTTGGGTTCCCCTAGTGCTACCCCCTTCGACTGATTATCACTTGCATCCATGAGAAAAGCCCAATAAGTAAGGTACCACAATAAAATTGGCACACAATGGGTTTCGGCTCTTACCACTGTTTCCAAACGATCACAGAGCAGAAGAGAACAAGTTGTTTAATCCTTAAGACAAACAATTAGACAAGACTGTCAATCTGATTTAGTAGAGTAACCAAACAGAGAGAAATCGAAATGAATCAAATAGAAACCCCCTACCTTGATCAAAGAAGAATCCAACTTCCATAGATTCAGCTTGTGCCTACAGTTGAGTCGACATGAGAGTAAGATTTGGCCACCCCACTAGAGCACTACAAAAGGAGAACGCAAGATGAGGGAAAAGAGGAGATGATGTTTCAGTTAATGCGATATAGCCACCTAAAGAATAAATGAATGGTAAACATTCAGCCAAAGGAAGGGAAAGAAAAGAAGAAAAGAGAAGAACTCTCACTTACCAGATTCGGTCAAATGAATGAATCATGCACAGAAAAGAAAATGGATCACAGAAGAAGTTTGACTTATGGTATTGCAAAGAAACGAAGGGTAGGGAAGAATAAAAGAGAGTAGAAGAGAAAAGAAGAGAAGAGAAAAGAAGTGCCAGGAAGTTTCGGCAAACACTAAGGAAGAGATGAACAAAAAGGGGCTTGAGTGTTTCGGCAAGCAGAGAAAAAGATTGGAAAAAGATGCACAAAAAGGCAAAAAGTGAGAAAGCTCCTCGCATAAAACTTTCAAAAACCTTTAGAATTTTTGGCACCTCACCACCTACCAAAATCGAATGCCCTCTTCACCCAAAAGACCCTTCTTGACCGAAATTCTCCCCCTTGCACTGCTCAAAATTCGGCCAACACCCCTCTCACCTCAATCCCATATTTTTCTCCTTGATTTCTTCCTCAAACCATTCTCCATCACTCATTCAAATTCATTTGAATTAGTCTTCAACTCCTCTTACAGAGTCCAAGCTAAACTCTACCACCTTCACCTGATTAGCACAAAATTCATTAAATAGTTGTAGCAAGTGGGAGTCAAACTCCTCCCTTTAGCTCCTACAAGTTACGCCACACCACCTTGCTACTAGCTCCTCTTGTGCAAGCAATTTACACACTTTTCCCCTTATTTCTTGACGCCACCTATCTTCTCCCCCTTAAATGCCCAAACACTAAAATTTTACCAGGGCCCTACTCGACCCCATGTAACATTCAGGATTTAGGGGTTTTGCATTTATTATGTTTCTGTGTTGGCATGCTTTATTTATTAATTTGTTAGGTTTGGGGCCCGGAAGGCTCGGGGTTAAGCCAAAGCCTTGGCAAAAATTTCAATTTTTGGGCACTTTAGAGGAGAGCTACTGGGATAGGCTTAATGAGCATTGCTTGTGACTAGTCGATACAAGAATTGGAGTAGTAAAATTGTAAAGAGATGCCACTTATGAGGTAGGTAAGTGATGCCACAGAGGAGTAGTGAGAGAGCAGGTTCGAGTCGTATAGCTTGTTTTTTGAATTGTTTTGGTGTCAAGAAGGGAGGTGGTGGATTTCGACATGGACACTTAAAGGGTGGAGTGTTGAATGGGTCAAACATTTCAAATGGGAGGCCAAGAGTGAAAGGGGGAAGTTTGAATCTTTCAACCAATTCAAATGAGGGAAGTGGAGTGAATGTAGGAGAGGAGAAGGGGGTGTGGCCAAATTTTTGGTTAGTGTTGGGGGGATTTGGTCAAAGGGGGGCGACTTTTGGTTTTGGTGAGTATACGTGCCAAAATTTTTTTAGAAGTGTTTAGCAATTTAGGTGGGAGCTCTTTTTTCGGCATTTGAGTGTTTGTGCATTTTGGCAACTTTTGGTTCTTTTCTTTGTTGGCGAAACTCCTAAGGCTATTATTGTGCATTCTTCATTCAGCTAAAAATCGAAACCATCTTTTCCCTCTCTTTTGTATTTGTCGTAACTTGAGCACGTTGCTTCATCATCAAAAGACGAAATAATTCTCTCTTTTTTCTTTTGTTCAAATGTGTTTTGCTTTTGATAACCCCTTAATCGAACCTTCCTACCACCTCCTCCATTTCATCATTTCCTTTTTCTTCATTTATTTCTTCTTAGTCGAATCCTCATCTCATACCTTGGGGATTCATCTTTTGTTTTCATTTGCTCAAGCCGAAACCTATTCTCATTCCTCCTCTTTGGGTTTTTGTTTCCACTTTTCTATTTCTTCTAAAGCCGAATCTCCCTTGTGTATTCATCTTCTTCAATTCGTTGCTATTTTAGAGGATTGCTGTCACTCTTTCTCCCAATATACTCAACCGATCTCATCCAGTTTGGGTGGTAATTGACTTTTCTTTTTCGATTCTTCCTTATTTTCTAGCTGGTTATTAATCGAAGGGGGTTACTTGAGGATTTGGGTGTTTTGGTCGAATGTAGGAAGGGCTTGGTTTTTGTATTGTTTCTGTATCTGGCCAGCATTTGAAGGAACTTTAGGGTCACTCGAATTCGATCGATCAAGGTAGGGTTATACCATTCGTTTGGCCAAAGGCCACTTCTTCTAATTTATATCTTGGAGAGTTGAATTTAATTTGGTGATGTGTAAGGACTTCGACGACTCCTTAATCCAAGTTTTGTAGACTCTAGTTTCTGTTAGTCTAGGTAAGGAACCTTCTCCTCGTGAGTGTATATTCTTATTTAATCTGCTTCAATGCCTTAACCCGTCTTCTAACCAAGATCGTTTGCATGGAATCAATTCCCAGCCAAACAAAGGAGGGGGTTGGACTTGTAGTCCCTACCCTAAGTTCAAAAAATGAGTGGTGTCTGCCGTTCGAGACTTTCCACCAGGTTGTGGGCCGGCCTCAGAACGGGATAGGTAGATTACTGTGATCCCTTTGATTGAGAGTGTTAACGAGATCGATAGTTTGGTTCTTCGTGTATACAGGTGTGTAAATCTCACACTCTGCTATTAGTTTGTGTTATTAATTGTATGGGTGAAAAGCTGAAGTGACTAGAAAGGCAGTTGCAATACCCTTGTGGGTATAGTTGGGGATACCAGGTAAGTGACTTTAACATTTTATTTATGAGTATATATATAAAGGTATGCTGTAATCTATTACTTTGCCTGTGATAGTAAGTGCATTCATTTTATACGTATGTTATGCATTGGCTGGGAATATGATGTGAAAGGGGAAGTGATATTAAAAGACTGTCACAGTGGTTTGGTACCACAAGTGGGTTGACCCCACATATCTGATTCAGTGACTAAGACTCAGTGGTTTTGGTACCACGGTGGTTTGGCACCACGTATATATACATATGTTGATTCTGTGACTTGTCCCTATGGTTTGGCACCACAGTGGGTTGGCCTCACATATATGATCATCAGGGATTGTCACCAGTGGTTTGGTACCACAAGTGCGTTGGCCCCACGTGTTATAATTAGTGACTTTGTCACTAGTGGCTTGGTGCCACATATATGGCATGTAGCAGATGGAGGGTTGATTGTAGAAATCCCCACGGTGTGTTGGACTGGTACGGGTTGCGTGTAGAGGATGGAAAATTAGGTTGGGTTGGAACACATTGCATTCATATTTTGTGTATGTCATATTAAGTAGGCTAAGGCCAATGTGCGATTGTGGGCTTGAAGCTGTTATGTAATATAAGGGGAAATACACACTGAGTCTTAGTGACTTACCCCTCTACTTAACCTTGCAGGTAATCAGTAGATCATGGATCTGAGAGTCGAGGCAGACTCGTGGAGGCCATGAAACGTTTCTTTTCATAAACTCATTTCCTTTTTATAAATTATTTTTAATTGGGGATTTTATTATGTAATAAGGCCTTCTTAAGTTATATTTGGTTTTCCTTATTTATTATTCATTTAAGATATGACATTATTATATTTTAATATGAAAGTTAAGATGGAATTATCAAACATAAGTAACATAAAATAATCATTTCTCTCAAGTGCCAACAAAGATAACAGATGATCTTTTTAACTCAATTCAGAAATTTTTCTTAAATCTACAAGCCACTATTTTTATGACATCACCTAGACGGAAAGTTTCAGACTTACGACTTTTCCTTAAAATTCTAAAGCCTTTTTTTATAACCTTTTCCTGTGACATGCCAGATCTAGTCGTAACATCCAGACTGGGTTTAGGTGTTACAATTTTGGTATCAGAGCCTAGGTTACAAAACTCGACTGTGAAATGGGTTCAATAATGTTTTATAAAGACGATTTAAATTGTTATTTAAGGAAATGATTTAGTCTAGAGTATGGCATCCGAGTCTATCGGCACCAAATCCACGCGGTAAGTGTTCTAATCATTGGTTGTTTTACTTGAAATAACTATGTAGTGTTATAATTACTAGTATTAAGAGATTCAAACTTTAGAGATTGAAACCTTTAGGTATGGATATGAATCTGCGAGAATTACTTGTTAATGTTATTTTTTCATAAGACTGCTAGGTAGTAAACTGTGAAAGAAAGTACTAATTCATAAAACTCTTAATCAGACTAAGATATATAAGTAGCCATGAGTACTAGGGGACGTGGACATGTGGTGCGTGGCCATGATAGAGGCCGAGGGTTGGGTCTGAGCCCTCTAAATTAGGTCATGGGTCAAAAAATGATATGTTGGTACCTCTAACTGCGAAAGTGAATTTGCAAGATCAAACAGACGGAGATGATGCCGTGTCTTAGGTGATGTTACGTGTGTTGGAGAGAGTTGCTGGAGCGAGCGTGGGT